>VICG01000011.1:0-1200000 GCA_008692225.1 Monilinia fructicola | reverse complement strand
GGAAAACATAATCAACATATTCCTCATAGCTATCATCGTCGAGCTTTCTTCTTCTCTTCGTCTTCCTCGGCATCTGTTTTTGTACTTTCTCAATGTCTTCCTCTGAGCCATGGGTACGTTCGAAGGATAGGTGAGCATTGAGGAGAGAAACACGCTGGAAAGCCGTTAGCAGCAGGGTCAAAAAATTTGCAGAAAGAATGTGGCATACCTCGTCTTTGAGATCCTTGTCTTTCATGCTCTTAAGAGCACGTTCAAAGATCTTCCTTGCTCGTGCCTTTGCAGCCTCGCTGACCGGTTTTTTCCTCGTCCTCCTCCGCCTCATCCTCATCATCATCTGGAACATTGATTTCGAAATGTGCATAACTGATCCAGACCTTCACATGATCTGTCTTCTCCAATAGTCTCTCATACAGGTGTCTCGTGCGATCATACTCGCCTTCTTCTTCCTCAAAATCAATATACGCTTTCCATAATAATTCAGGCATATCTAGAACTTGTTGACTGATTGCTAATTCAAAGATTGCACGAGTACGTTCCAAATCATCCAAACCTCTTTCAAGCTCAGCGAATTTAATCCAGGCTTGGCAATTAGCTGGGTTCCATTCGATGTGTTTCTCGTAAAGGGTTCGACATCTTACGAATTCGAAGAGCTTTATTTCTAGCTCAACATAGCCTTTGAAAAGCTTATCTTTCGGACACATTCCGATAGCTTGTCCCAAAGTCTTTCTTGCGGCTTGTAGTTGCTGTTGTCGGATCTCGAATTGAGCCTTCATAAGCCAGATCTTGGCGAACGTAAACTTCTTGTGGGGTATTAATTTCAGGCACTCTTGATAGACCTGTCTCGCTCGCTCAACGTCTTTCGATTCCATTTCCTCCCAAATGGCATAGAAAATCCAAAGATATATATAACGTCTCCAATGTCTCTTCTCCTGGGTTGGCGGAATTTGAGCAATGGCTCTTTCGTAAACATCTCGAACTCGATCAACATCTCCAGAGGTTTCTTCCAATCTGGCGTAGTCGAACCATGCATCATAATTTTTGGGATTTTCCTTCACCTGCTCCTCATACTGGACTCGACGCTTCGAGATAATTACATCTTCCACACCTTCACGATCACCGAATTGTTTTTCGAAGGTCGTATAAGCCTTATGGAGAGAGATAGATTTCGATCGTGCCATGCGATCCAGTGCATATTTGTAGATAGCTCTTGCACGCTCATACTCCTTCAACTTCGCCTCAAATCTCGCATATGCGATGAAGAGCCTTTCGTCCATAAAGTCATCACCCAAAGCCTCAACAGCAGTCCCAAATACCTCTCTAACCAGATCGCTAGTTCCATACTCTTCCTCGAATCTGGCCCATTTTATCCAATTTCTTGGTTCAGGATGTACCATAGTAAATCGTTGGAATATTTCCCTGGCTCTTTGAAACTCCCATACCTCTTCTCCAATTTGATATAACTGCTCCAAGCTGCCTCATCTGGTTCCCAAGACATCCATCTCTCGAATACTTGTCTTGTACCAGGGATATTGCCAAGCATTTCCTCCATATAACAATACTTGTACCACAACTTATCGATTCTAGGTAAAATGGTGACCGCGCGATCCAATAAGTTCCTGGCATGATTGATATTCCGCGACTTCATCTCCGCCTCAATATATCGTATCCATAATGTAACGGATGTAGAGTCGACATCTAATGCTCGTTCGAAAACGGATCGTGCTCGTTTGAATTCTTTCTGTTCCAATTCCCATTGTGCATACCTCATCCAATTGTTCATATTAATCCTATTCCTCCGCACATAGTCCTCGAACTCTTTTCGCTTTCTGCCTTGGAATTCATGGAGCTCTTCGAGATCAGCAAAGCGCTGAGTTGGTGCTTGAAGTCCCGGTTCTTGACGGTCAACAGCTTCTCGTAAAAGTTGTTCTGCAGAAATTTGAATGGCACTAGCGGCCTTGTTCTTGACCTTCGGGGGTCCACGACTCGACTCCATGATTGTAGGATTTGATTTCAATGAGAAACAGTTGGCGCAATACGATTTTCGCGTTCAAGCCTTGAAGCTCTCGCGATGATCCAAAATAATGATTAGTAATCAAGGTGTGTCAAAGCTAGCGGCCGCAGCTCCGGGCTTGAGCTCATTCTCGACTTGATTCTCCCCGGGCATCTTCATGCGCCAAAACGAACAATAGTACATTAAAATGTCGACCCTCGCAGATGAGTTATTGCAGGACTTCGAGGATTCTGGATCCGAAGGCGAAGGAGAGGATAATGCACACCTTTTTGCCGACCCGGAAGAGGTCGCCCTAAGCATGAATGGGAACGCGACAAGATTTTCAGGCGCAAGTGAAATGGAGCTAGATGGCGACGAAGAAGCCGTCGACGAAGACGATGAGATGGCGGGGATGACGAGCGGCGCCGTTGACGCTACGGAAGATGAGGAAACGACCAAAGCAAAAGTTGAGAAGATGCAACTTGGTGGAGTAGATGATGTGCGCAGTGTTGCAGGTTTGATGAAAACACTGGAACCGGTTTTAGAGGTTAGTAGTGTTCCCTTCTTCCCTTCCTCAAACTTGGAGACCTATGGTTTACATTTACTCGTTTCGTGTCCTAGCCCTGACATTCTCCGGACTTGACAGAAAATTGCACATTTTCAATCATTACCGCCCGATAAACAGACGACCTTTGTCGGCTCAGTCGAAGATAACCCGGAATATCATTTGTTGACTCAAGCAAATACTCTGTCTACATCTATTGATAGCGAAATCATTCTGGTACATAAGTTCATACGAGACCACTATTCAATTCGATTTCCAGAGTTGGAAACCTTGGTTACCAATCCATTAGATTATGCTAAAGTTGTCACCATCATTGGAAATGGACCTATGGATTCAGAAAATATCAAGACACTTCAAACATCGAAGGATAACCGACTAGGTGCTACACTAAGATCTGTCCTGGATGGCCCATCTGTTATGATTGTCACAGTCGAGGCAACCACTACAAAAGGCCGAGAAATGTTACCACATGAACTTGAAAGAGTGTTCCGTGCTTGTGATATGACGCTCGCATTGGACAGAGCGAAGAAAACATTGACTGACTATGTTCAATCACGCATGAACTTGTTCGCTCCAAATCTGACGGCTCTTATTGGGTCTCTTACGGCGGCCCAACTTCTCAATTTTGCTGGAGGTTTAACTGGCCTAGCAAAGACGCCCGCCTGCAATCTCCCTCCCCTAGGCTCCAACAAATCATCCGGGACTGGTTTCGCTACCAATGTCGGGGTTCGCCAACAAGGATTCCTTTACCACTCACCCATTATCCAAGGTGTCTCCAATGATCTCAAAAAACAAGCTATGCGCATCGTCTCCGCGAAAGTTGTTTTGGCCGCACGAGTTGATCGCGTTCATAGTAGTCCCGACGGATCGACCGGCGAAGAACTCAAGGAACAGTGTATTACCCGACTCGAAAAGCTCACCGAACCACCTCCAAATAAAGGTGCGCGCGCTCTGCCGGCTCCAGATGATAAACCTGCACGCAAGCGTGGTGGCCGACGCGCTCGACTAGCCAAGGCGGCAACTGCTATGACGGATTTGAGGAAAGCACAAAACAGAATGGCTTTTGGGAAGGAGGAGAAGGAAGTTGGTTACGGTACTGGTGATGGAACTAAGGGTATGGGCATGATCGGTCAAGGCAATGATGGACGTATCCGGAATATCCAAATAGACCAACGTACCAAAGCCAAGCTCTCTGCCAAAAAACAAAGGTTGGGGTACTTCGACTCCTATGAGTGGTTCTGCTTCTTCACTTCGAGGATTCGGTCAATCAGCTGGCAATATAGATCTAAGGGGTAAAGGCTTGAGAGCATCGGGTGTGGGAGGATTAAGCACTAGTACTGGCGCTAGTGCGGGAACTGCTAGTAGCTTAGCGTTTACGCCGGTTCAGGGACTAGAATTGGTAGATCCGAAGAGAGTAGCAGAAATGAAGAGAAAGAGGGCAGCGGAAGAAGACAAATGGTTTAAGGGTGGAACCTTTACTCAAGTTGGCAACGGTGGTGGTGACAATAGTATGGGGCCACCACCCCCCAAGAAGGTTGATTCTGGAGCTGGGAAAATGGGTCCACCTGCTTTGCCAAAGAAGTAGGTCAGTTTTGCATAAGGTGACATGAAGTTGTACGATGTATTTGGGAGTGATATGGGAGTTCGGCATTCTTGGGCGTTTCCGGGCGAATTAAATCCCACTTAGCTAGGGTGGGGTAAGGTGTTCCACATACCAGAGCATTTGTTTGGCCAAGATTGGGTACGATGAGAAGAGACTGAAATGATTCTTCGGCATGATATCTTTCAAGGGCTGTAGGTATATAATTCAAGATACAAACAATCACATTGACCAAAACACTATAACTGTCACTAAGCGGCCACATTCGTCAAAGCCTGTGAAGAGATAGTTTTCAGCCATGACAAGTGTCTATCAGGCGAGGTGTTCTACATTTTTCCAATTGAGATTCAACTATGCAAAAGACGATAGTTCGATATTGTATGGAATTATAAGCAAAAAGGATAAGCTTTAGATGGCTCAAAGTACGATACAGTATTTTAGGTTTTTACGAACGCTACCTAACATCATTTATTTGTTTTTTGAATGACTTTATAAGTAGTATATCTACATAAATCGCATGTATCGCCACTGTCAATTCCTGGATGTTTTGTGTCGAAATGCCACAGAAGCTTTACTTGTCTTTTTTTGGTTAATGGATCTATTGAATCCGAAAAAAATGCTAAATTTATGATTTAAAATGAGCTTGATTGCAACTTATATCCGCAGCATAAAGTTTTGATGAATATACAATACAAACGGTGTAGAGAGTCGATAGCAGAATACTTTCGATTTCAAGAGAGGGTTAGCTCGTTAGTTGCCTACTGCTTAGAGGCAGCTATGTTATGTGTCATACTGTACATCTATAATTTATTTTAAAAGGCCTACTCTAACAATTGTATGAATGATATGCAAGCAAATCTTCACATACCAGCAATCTTTTCTCCATCTCACATTGAATCTGATTTCTCGCTAAAGCCATATAAAGTACCCCTTTCCTCATCACTCAAGCCTCATTTCATCAGCCCTAACCTCGCACTGGCAGGCATTATCTTGCCCTGATGATCCTGCTATATACTTTACTCCGCCAGCTTACCAATCTCAATTCCTTCATTTCTTCCATACATTCTATTTATCATTGATTACGATGAGAATTGTCGAAAAAATGGGTTACATTCATGCAAAATCTCAATAAATGTAGTCTTGCGGCTCAAGTCTCTACTTCTTTGTTTTAACTGAAGCATTATATGGGAACTTTTTCCAAGTGATTAATATATCCAGATTAAAACTTGATGCCAGTTGTAGTTATTACGGACAGAAAAAGGTACATCATGGCCCAACTATAAGTTTCCAAGTAACTGCTAAAGGCAATTCTCAATATGGCACGTTAAGATAGATCTCAATATTTCCTTCACTTTTAATAGCTAGCAGTGATACCGATATAAATATGCGCAGATTGTGAACAATTAGCCATGTAAACTAGGCTGCAAGATTAAAAAGTTTGATAGACTCTTTTTATCCTCTTCTATGACCCCTTCTGCATTCATACCATAGCATCAGGCCCTTTCTCAGACACAGCAATAGCCTGATCAAATGAAAGAATCTAAATCAGACAGATGTCGCAGAACTCGTTATTGGTTTCAAAATATTCAATCTCACTGTTTTGAATAGCCTCGCCATTTTCTTGTTGGACAGAGTCACTAGTAAGAAAGCGCAGCTTGTGGTTTTCACTATTTCCCTCGGAATATTTCGCATTAAATGAGATGATCACATCGACGTTCCTACATTATAGCTTCGTTACTCTGAAAACAGAGCAGGGATAGAATACCTTTCAGGTTCAAATACGGTTTACCAATCAAAAATTTCAAAACCTTTGGCTCTGATTGCTGGTGGGGAAGTTGGCCTGGGAACATTAAGACAACTAAACCTACCCAAGTGTCAACTTCACATCAACTTATCTTCATTATGTCAAAGCATGACTGACAAGAAAATGGAGTTATAATTTCTGAAACAAATAAAAATAAAAAGACTATACTAATCAACTTTACGAAACCTCAATATAACCCTCAAATCTCAAGCTCAAGAATCGAAAATAGAATAATGAGGAAAAAAAGCCCCATTTCCACTTCCTCGCTTGAATTCTTTAATCTTTACCTCCATCAACCAAACTGTAAATCCAAGTTTATCTTCAAATAGAAGTCTAATCTTCAGAGAAAATCTCTATCCCTTGCCCCTATCCCGCTCAGACTCTCTTCTAATTCCTCCTTCACAACTATCATCAACATCATCATTTTCCCACACTTCAAAACTTTGAACTCTATCTTGCATCCCTTCCAAATTCAGGTTTCCCTCAAACCGATCCCCACAGATGAACCCCATGCTAACCCAGAATATCCCAGATCCTCGTATCTCTTATAGCCTCCATCCTCTAATATTCAAAATCCTCGTCGTCACAGAATCCTAGTTACCCCTTGCGGGGATCTCTCTACTAAGAGTAGGGATTGAGTCCAATCAGACTTGATAATTCATGCTGCTTAACCATCTATTGTGCGGGCCAATATAAAAGGTTTCCTGTGGCTGAGATGATAGCATACTTTCGGTAAGAATATACACTTATGCATGCAAAACTATGTACATAGGTGCAGCACGGCAAATTATTTGCAATGATAACAAGGAGATTTTCAATATACATATATTAATGCACCGGTACTTTACACTCGGTGCATTGGTTCAATCAGTCTATGGGTATCTGGGGCCTGTGATGATTCAAGGGTGGGATGTAGGCGGTTGCTAAATGTGCTCACTCTCCTCAATCTCTTCAACCTGCTCAATATGCTCAATATGCTCAACATGCCAAAGCACCAATATCTAAATGTGTCAACACACAAGACCTTACGATCATAGAACACAGCCCCAGATCACACAGCACATCAAAGGTGCTCCCGGAAACTATAGCCTTATATCAGCACTCTCCATACACATCACAAAGCATATCAACCTCACCCGTATATCTGTAACAAGAATATACCCGACCACACAGTCCAGAAGTCCAACCAGATATTCTAATGGTCTATCTCTCTCCACTCTCATAAAATATAAACAAATCATAACTTGAAAATGCTTAATAAACAATTGATACATAATCATTTGAGATCACCAACTAGTCAAAAAGAGATACTGAATATTATATACCCGAAAACCAAGTGGACATATTTGAGTTTACGCTAGGAAATGGAGCTGCAAACAGCTTTAGCCCATCCACCAGCGAAGAGATTAGTAATCAAGTCTATATGTACATTTGCTCGAGTACACACATACACTCGAGTATTGAAAATAAGTTAAGTTAACGGTAAACAATAGACAGTGATTGAAGAAACAAGTAGTGTATGCCGAATTTCACTTACGTCCCGCTTTGGTGAAGCTTATCGATTTTTCTTGGAGTGCATTCTAAGTATTTTGATTACTGCTAATACAGTATTGACTAGATGTGAGTGATCCGCACCCTGTTTTAAGTGTCATCCTCCCGCTATCGTATACGGGATCTTACTCACTTAATCATTATTTTTAGGTCACCAGAAATCTACCAAGCTTAGATTTTTGCTACTTGAAAAAATGCAGTATGCAAGCCGCTCCCACCCACCTGGGCATCCACCAAAAAGTGAAGTTATCCCAAAGATAGTCCTCAATGAAGTGAGAGTAGTGATCTAAGAGAGAGGTAAGATATAATGGATCTTTGGATTAAGTCTTTAACTGAAAGCTAAGGGGGAAGAAAATAGTTCTCCTTTTCATACGGAATCTATACGTCGATATACTCTTAGCCTCCAGGAAATCCTACAACTTCCGTCATGTGATATTACTGCAGTTTTCTGACGCCTTGAGTAAGAGTTATTTTTGGACACATAACAGTCTAGACGAGGCGTTTCGCAGCCCCAATTATTATCAAGTTCAATAAGTAACATGTCATCTCTCTGACCTCTCAAAGAGGAAATACAGCCGCAGGGTATAACAACCCCCGCTGCAGTCTACATACACCTAATCTAGTGGGCTGATGAACAGTACAGTACTTGAAATTGAAAAAACAGGTGCTCAGGTCTCACGAATGAACTTAGACACTCATACAATTCACAAAGTAAACGTTAAATACTTGGAATTGCAATGTTGGCGTCAATACCACTGCAATATCAGTCCTAGTGGACAAACAACTCAAACCTGGTATTTTAGTAGTAGTATCAAACTTTGGGAATCTGAGAATCCGAGTGAAGATTTATGCATAGATTCCCGAAATACACAGCATTATGCTCTGTAGTGAAGTCAGCGAAAAATCGATGTGGCAAGCCCACTAGCTCTGGTTCCCTACTTTCTGGCGTTACTCAGCTGATGCAAGAAAAGTGTTCCGGCTGATGTGTTAGTAACAATATTATTATTATTCTTTGTACTAGCAAATTTCTCTCATCAAACGGACCCAGCATACCTCTCTCGTTCCTCGAGAGAAAGATTCAGCAGAACTTCTACCTGGAAAATCGACGGAACAGGCTGCATGTTCTTCCTGTGAGTCTCTTTCTTACTGGTGACTGTTCTTCTCGGCGCAGGGTGTGAATTTGCCTGGTATGCAGCTAAGACCATTTCATTCCTCAAGTTGGGAGCTTTGTGGGTTCTGTTCGTTTTAAACGAACGGCTAGTTGCGGGAGAAAAAAAACCTCCTGAATCGATTTCCCGTGTCTCTTTGTTGTGAATTCAAATGAATAGGTGACTTCCCGCGAGTAATGAAGCAGGTTTGTAAATTTCTCAAGATTCAGTCTCCAATAGTCACATATACTACAAGCTATTACTGCACACGGGTATACCATGGAATGCCCCTAAAATCGATAATTTACGGCGCATCTAAGCTGTCGATGTAATGTCTCCTGTATCAGCTGGCCTCTGTCTTGTACTAATTAATGTACTCCTTGCGCTTGGAACTGTGATTGCAAATACAACTGCGCGCAAAGAGCATATTCCACCGATCTATCTGATGTTCATCGGGTTCATCTTGCCACTTATAGGAATTATGATTATTTCGACGGTTCCGAATGATAAGTATATTGCCTCTGGCATTTATTGATATGAGATTATCGCTAGTTTGGAGCTTAAGCAATTAGATCGGTTGTTGTAACACCTTTGCACGTTGGGGAGAAGCGAGGTCTAAGTAAGAAATATAACTCTCGTCATAGTTGCTCGCCTTTCTATAGCCATTGTAGATGGCTAGGTCTGCTAATATACATACTCATTCACTGTAGCTATTTTAAGCGGTGCAATCCTTCATTTTCGAGCGTTGCCCGGTGCTATTAGCCTGGTCATCACCTCAACAGAAATGGACAACAACCTCTCTTCCTACCTCAAAAATATCGTCGACCCAACACAGCTGGACCAGCTTTCTCAGCCAGTCTCCTCAAACACTCCATTGCAGCTTTCCCCCCGAAGATCCAGGAAAAGGTTCTAAATACATTTACAGAGGGCTATTCGCTGCAGATGAAAAATCATGAATGCATTTACAGGGCTGCAACTTTTGTTGGCTGGTATGTCTTAGGCGAAGCCTCATATTCGGGTTTGAGGTCAAGTTGAAGAAGTGGCTCGTGGTAGATGGATAGATACTTAATATGAGAGATAGCAGATTGAGGAAAGGATAGGATGAGAAATGAGAACAAATTCCATGTGATGGGATTAGATAAGAAGCTGGTGATGCGAGATAGAATCCTAGCTCCAAGGTGAGATGCTAGTGAAATGGAATTGGCAGAGACAGTAGAGAGAGATTTTGAGCTGTTATTGATACCTGCATGAGAAATCATCCCACCCTACGTAATTTCGCTACTTGACAGTGCTTGACTTTCCTCCTATATACATCTCTTCCCATGTATCTTTATTCCTTCTCACTTGAGAACTTTTTACACATCTAATTCCCCCCCCGCCGTACGAAACCCACCATAGAGTAGATATATTATTCTCTAGACGCGAATAGTATTCTTGACTGTACTTTCCACCATGTCTATTTGGGTGACGGGGTGATTGGAAATGGCCATGAGTAAAATAGCCTTTTGAGTTCTATGCAGTTTCTTACCATTAAATTTGATCGGAACTCTATACATGAACTTTCCTCTCATTTATCTATGCTTGCCTCTATATGGGCATATAGTGAAGACAGTCCTTCTAAAAACCATTATAATGTCTGTTCGCTCATAGGTCTCAAACTTTTCTACCATTGTTTTTCTGATAGATAACAAGATCTAGAATGCCATATGCAAGAATCAAGCTGGTTAAAGACACTGTATTTTGTCGGACACTCTCCAAAAATAGCCGAAGTAGATTGCCTTTTTCTCTAAGGTTCTAGCCCAGGCAAATTTAGCGTCTAGGGCCACACAATTATCGAATGGTAATGGTCAGCGACCTAAGAGATGAACGTGAACGAAATTCTACGCCTCTGAAGCGGGATATCTGCGCTGCTGCACTGTTGTAATATCAAATTAATCGCAGAACTACTGCCAGTGTAATCATATAGATCCTAGAGATGAGACAGACTCAAGGAGACAATCATAGCAAGGAGTGCTGGTGTTCATTTATTACAAAGCTGAAGATGAGAAGGCAAATTGGCTATAAACCTTGTTTATATACATGATGCTTGGCGATAGGAAATCACACAGAGGATTCTGCAATCTTTTCAGATATCAACAATATTTCTCAGTCTATATTAGCTTGGTTTCACCACAGGAGATGCAGAGCATCCAGACTTGCTATAGCATGCTCTCTAAGCAACTTATTAGGAAGTGATATCTGGAAGGAAGCCAGGAGTCATAGAGGGCTAGAACATCAAATAGAGAGATTTTAGGAAAATAAAGGATTGAAAAAAGACCAGAAAAGTCAAAACAAAAAGCATGGAACGCGCGGAATACAAAATCCGGTAGGCCAAAATGATTCAGAAACCATGATTTTTTCAAGCAGAATTTACAACACTATTCATAGTTATATAGTACAAAATCTTGTACCAACCCTGGAGTAGTGATCTCAGGTCATTAGGGCTGTTATAGAATATATTATATCATAATCATATCATATATGCACATAAATTGGCATGAATACTTTCCAGGATAATGAGTATGAACCACCATAACTTGAAATTCTTCTTGCACAAACCGAGTGATATTCATTGCAAGGAGACTTAGATCTCAGGATTTCATTATTACTTATCTGAATTACTATAATTACATGATTCTATGAATCTAGCATTGATATCTAAACACACCTTGCTGTTCCTCTCATAAATATATAACACTGAAGATCCAAAATCCATCAGTGTACTAATTGCCTTTTATTTTTCATTCCTTGAAACCACAAAAGTTGACTTACGATTTATCGAATATCTCTCCTCACCTGGGCATCACTTGTTGTCTTTTTATCATCATCCATAGCTGAATGGGATGACCTTGAGATGCTATGATGATATTATCTTGGATTATCAGAGAATTGACCATATCAAAAGGTCAAAATTGGGCCAACATATATTCTATACAATCAAGGAATCAAAATTAGCATCTAAAAGAAGATGAAGAATATCAAGATATTTGTTGGAATCTAATTTGATGTCTATATATTATTATTTGAAAACTTAAACTTATATGAGATTGTAAGCGGTTAGCACCCAAGGGTACTAGAGACAATACTAGATGTGTGCTCACTATGAATTCAAAACATTAGACCTATCTCGTTGTATAATATGAACCTTGCAAAGTAAGTCATTTCTTGAAGACTGAAGATAGAAGCATTATAATCTATATATAATTAGATTGATATCAAGCAAGCATTTGTTGATATAAGAATGTATTGGTAATATCAGCTAGAGAAATGAGAACTGTAATCTATAATCATCAAGTGATATTCTAATGCCAGGGATATCGATTGAAATATAGAGACTCATACAAGTCGATTTAGTGAAAGCAATTCAAGATTGGAAATAAATCGTTGGAAGAGATACAGCCTATATAAAGAAAAGTAAACAGTTAGTATCATGGTGGGCAGATAATTATCGGTTTAACTTCAAGGACGACACCAATGTAGTCGAAAGACAGGATCGAAACTTTCCACAAGAGATCTGGTAGACAGCAGGCAATATTTGAGTTCCTAGAAATGCTGTTCGATCTGTATTTTGAATTCTGTCGGATAAGTGTTCATATGACTCAGATGATATCAAAGCATGATCAACTCTTCTCACAAGAGACTGAGCAGGTAGCAAGCAATATTCGAACTATCAAACATCTTATTTCAATGAAGTTTGAAGCTCAAAAGACAAATCTTCCTCCAAACTCAAAAAGTCAATGGCATCCAGATGTTTTGTCCTAATTATTCAGACATTAGAAGTTAGTTGTTCAACCATGTTCAAAGAAATAGGTATATTATCCAAAATATAAGGATGAATATAGCCATCAAACAACGAAATACCTCAATCAAATCAAAGATAATGAGCATACTATCATCTGAAATACCCCAAGCCAGATATCTCACAAACATCAAATCCTACACATAACTTTCCAGGTCACATGATTGAACCGACTTCGACCACTGTCCCCCCTCGATCACATACCCGACTAAGCGACAAAGCCTTGACTCTCATTGGTTTGAAAATCCGGACATGTCCCAACAGGTGATAATTTTTCCAACACTCCCTTGCTGCTTTTCTGAATTTTCTCCTGACCTCTTCAGCAACAACAAAGATTACAATTTTCGAGTTTTTACTCGAAGTACGCCTCCTTCCTTTCGAAATCTTTGTCTCCTGCTGTGAAGCTATAATATCTTGTTTTTTTTGCCCTGCTTTCTGCCCTCTTGTCTTTCTTGTGTCGCGCTTTTTTGCGCTTTTCTTCTGCCACCATGGCAGCTACGCAAAGGTAAGATCACATCCTTCGTTCAGTCGATCTATGCGACTTATTTTATGCTGCGGTTCAAGCTTCAACTCATTGCATGGTTGTGCTAATGTCTCTATTATATAGTCAATTGTCTGTCGGTGGTGTCGGTGGTGTTGGTGGTGCTGGTGGTGCTGGTGGTGCCGGTGGTGCTGGTGGTGCTGGTTTTCCTGCTGGTGGGAAGCCAGAGTACGTATTATATTTCTTTTCTGCTCAATCCTATACTATAACAAGATTGCACACTGCTTTGTCCACTCCCTGGCCATCCAGCCCGCTAGATTGGAGAATTTAATCCCAATAGCCTTGGGTCCTTAACCTCTATACACAAACTAACCATCTTCGGTGTACAGACGCCTCGAGGCCCCCCAGGTCTCGAACTGGTGCGCTCGCTGCGTACAGCGAATCTACATCGCGCCCGGGGAGCTTTGCCGCCTTCCCGAGAACCCCTCCAAAGTTGCTGGCGCCAACACAGTGTGCTCTTACTGCCGCGAGCAGCGAGGCCGCTGTTTCAAAACTCCTGCTCTCCTCCAGCCACAGATCCTGGAGCTTGAGCAGCGGGCGGCCGATTTTGTGCACTGGCAGGCGGCCAATGCGGGTTTGGCTCCTGCTCTTCGGAGCAATTGGGTCTTGCCAGCTAGGCCGCTGGCCGTGTATACCGACTTGCCCGCGTCGGATGTTATGTCGGTCGTTACCAACTGGCCGGCGAATACACCGGCGGAGTATAAGGCTCTGCACGCGGCGCAGCGGGTGGTTATCGCGGGTGTCAATAGGGCACAGCGAGGGATTGCTGGGTGGGCACAGATGAGTGCCATCGACAGGAATAACCTGTTGAAATTGGACCCTGCTGTGACAGAGGAGGATGGAGCCCATGGCTACTGGTGGTAGATGGGTGGGGAGGAGGGGAAGGCTTGGGATCCTGTTGCGAAAGTACCTGTTGGATAGAGAGAGAAGCGAGAGGGGAGACGAAGGCTTAGGATCCTGTTGTAAAAGTACCTGCTGGATAGAGAGAGAGAGAGAGAGAAAGAGAGTGAAGAAGGCTTGGGATCCTGTTGAGAGAAGTACCTGTGGGAGAGAGTGTGGATGGGTATGGGCATTGTAAGGATGCGGTGGTGGGAGGCCAGCAAAGACGATTCTCTACCTGTACGTGGTGCTGGCTACGAACCTGGGTTTGACTTTGTTGTACTTACCGATTTCTAATCAGCTTCAAGCTGTGAGAGTTGATTGTACAAGAAGTCATTACCCAGAGCCAAAGAGATAGCATAAGGTATTGTATGATGGAAGGATATCAAGGGCACTTTCCTTGTCAAGATCTTGTTATCATGTTTCTTATACGAAACACTTAAATTCTTAAATTCGCAACTTCGATCTGTAGACTAACACTGAGAATGGTACTGTCTTGGTTCCTTTGCGAAGTATAGGTGCAAATGAACTTGCACTGCTCCTGGCATTCATCAAAACTACGAACTATTCTAATGCTAATCTAGCCGAGGAGTGTAGAAGCAAAGCCAGTACGTATGCAAGCCACAAAACCCGACACGCTATCTCTAACAAGCCAGTCATCAGTGTAAATTCCCTCAAAATGGATTCCAAAGGTAACAACGCAAGATGCAAATAAAGCCAGGAGAAGAACATGCATATATTGGACTTCAAAACAACAACGGACTCATCTATCCAACACATAAACCGAGGATTTCGCGATGCAGTACATCAACAATGGCTATCTCTTGCCGTTGTCCCATTACTCTGGTGTAACGGGAACGATAGGTCTTGCAGATGGTGGGTAATCTGGGAAGGGGATCGAGTGATGGAAATAGACAATAATACCTCGGGAAGGACGTTTGAGTTGAGAAGTTTATTATTACATATACTTATATACAGTAATAAGCCAGGAATTCTTACTCCATATTCTAATCTTTCTTTGGCATCAGCAGTGCCCAAGGATCCACAACTTAATATTTTATATACTTACTTGAAGTACTAATCGGGCTGTATATTGGATATCCTTGATTATCAATCTACCTATTGCACTAGCGCAATCGTAAGAGTAAAGCAAGTTTGCCTGGCGTAAGATTGGCAGCTCTCCCGTCCCCCTTCCCCTTTCCAACCCCCTCCTTAGCCTTTCCCCTTCCCCTTTCCAACCCTGCTCACCGTTGCCGTCCATCGTTCCACTGAGACTTTCAGATCCTTAACGATCATCACCAACCTCGGATTCATCACCCCAAACCTAAATTACAGGCCTCCGGTCCCCAACCCTTAAGTCTCGAATCCCTGGGTGTATCTGCTCCAAACCCAGCTCCCACCCTCAGCCGCCCCACATATGCGCCAAAACTCACGACGGTAATCACCAAGCACAATCGCGAGCTCCAACACACGCTATCCCACCAAGAGTTTAATATCCGATGTAGCTTCTCGGACCATAAACACGATGCACGGTGACGGGGACATCCGACCCACTAGCCCACGACCGTGACTGTCCGTGAGCGTGCTGCAACTCTAATCGCAAACCTTAAATCGCGTCGGCGATATATGACGTGCGAAAACACACAGTATGGATACAGAGTTGCGAGCAACGGCTGGAGCAGAGAAGCCTGTTGAGACCCCGAGAAGTGGACAAAATAGAGTTTAGGGTTTGAGCCAAGAGTTACGGGGAGGGGTCGTCAGCGGTGGACGGACCTATAAAACGACGTAAAGGTTAAAAAGACGATATACGAGTGTTCCAAGTATCATGAATGCTAATCAGCAAACCTGGAGGTCCAATGAAATCCATCATCCCGGAGGAATGGATTCGATTAAATGCTGTGATAAGTGTGATTTTGGGAAAGCGGCGGGGCGGTTGACGAACAACCCGTGATGCACTCAGAGATCAGGTCAGTTATTTTCGATATTCATACGATCCGAAAAAGAGAGGTGTACAGAGGGCCTGCTAGGAAAAGCTTAAACGTCGAGGCTGTGCATTCGCAGCTTTGCAAAAAAAAGACGGTAAGCACTTGATGCCAGGGACCGCTTGGGAGAAGAGCCTCAGAACGCAAGACGAAAGCTGAGCCCTCGGCATGGACAGACCAAAGAGCAAAATAAGCAATGCGACGACTCTGGGAGAAGAAAAAAGAAGAAAGGAAGCTATCCAAACACCTCAACTTACCACAGGATAACCATCGAACGACAACTCAAATACATCAAAACTCACATTAGCCCAAGGGCTTATACTTAATATAGCCAGCCACACAAACGCTGAACACATACCTATCTACCTACCTACCATGCGTAATGTAAAATGTCACCTATCAGCACTGACGCTAACGTTAACGTCAACGTCAACGCCAATGCACAGGTTACAATTGTGAGATGTACCTCGTACCTCCCTCCCACCTCATGACTTAAACGAGATGTAAGATATGAGAAGAGAATCAAGAGATACACACGGCCAACCAAAAGACAGATAGATGCACAGATAGACGGATAGATAGATACCTGTATACACAAAAGGTGTGAGGCAAGTGGCTAATGCAGAGTGAAAGGTTGAAGGTAGATACTCGCCCCCCCTTAATTAGTTGACCAATTCTTCTCTCCCCATGTCCTCACCGGATAGCAGACATCTCGTCCATTCCCACAGTGAGTATTCTATTGAGTTTGAGACTTTGCAAGATGAAGTAAAGTATAAAGTATAAATGATGATCATATTTCATTTTGTTTTTAACATCTGCTCCCTAGCGCTGGCATTGCGGTATCATGCCAACTCACAACTAATAATCTAGCTATTTCCTATTACCTATTCCTAACAAAAGTCCCGGCCCAAATCGAATCATACAACTCTGCTCGTCTTGGTATCATGCCTGAGTAGAGGAAAATATCCCCAGTAAACCAAACTCCCAATATAGTGTTGCCTTTCCTTCCATTCCATTTCTCCTTATCCTTCCAACCTTGGTATAATGTTTCCAGTCATCTTCTCCTTCGTCACATCAAGTAATTACATCCACCCAATCCAATCCCAATTAATCAAGCCTTGTACCTCATATCAACACACCAATCAAAGATCCAGCCCATACCCTCGAGCCATGCATAAACATCGTGAAGTCGTAGTATGTACTGAATTGAAACCCACAAGAGAATCCCCTTGTACATCTAATAGAAGAGGTATTATATACTCAAAGAAAAAGTAACTTTTTGCATCACCATCACCAATGCCGATATGCCCGATAAAAACAAGTGATTCATGTATCCGGGAGCGTCCGGCTCCACCACATACGGTTTTTGTAAATTAACCGACCACATAGCCGTCCAGACATGCATGCATCGGGAAGAGAAAAGCAAAGACCGGAAAGGCAGTATTAGATGCATCCAATACATGTATCCCATTTGCTTTTTGCCCCGACCCTTCATATCCAATAACCAAAGATTGAAGTAGAAAAAGTCGCCAAGAGGATCGAGAAACGATCAGGTGTAATAACCCTTGATGCATCACTCAGAGAAAGCGATATTACCTGCATATGCTGAGGGTATATACCGGTGCGGGGAAAGAAAATCGATGATCCAGGTGTGAGCTAAGAGGTTTTGTACGACTTGAGTTTTTTTTTTCATGTGCCTTGATTGGTGAGATATCAATGGCACCAAAAGAAGACAAATTCTTGGTCCATTTCAATAACATTTGCTTTAATTCAACGCTGCTTCAGCAAGCAAATCCAAACTGTTGATTGGACCCTTGCTTCGGGTAGGTAGATTTTGGAAATTGGTTGGAGTAGCCGAAGATAATGCTTGTGATGAGAGTACATATGGATTGTATCTATTTTGACTTTCCTCTCGTAGATCAAATGGAGGAATCTCGGAGGATAACATTCGAGATGGTGTCTTGGGTCTAGGTGATCGGGCGCTGATTGATGGAGAGGCCTTCTTTTGTACACGTGCAGGCATTGTCAGTGGTGACTTTCCATTTAGTCTGCCATTGGCGTTCAAGGTATTACTTGATGAAGATCTAGGCTTGTCTTTGAAATGGGTGTCGAGATGTTGTTTCATGTTGTCCGCTCGGGTAAACTTCTTCATGCATCCAGCAAAAGTGCACCGCACCATTTTTTCGGCAGTGTGTATTTTGGCATGTCGGGATGCATGACCGGAAGTAGTGAAGGTTTTGCTGCATTGGTGGGAGTCCTTGAATCGGCATGGGTAACGTTTTCCAGGGAGGCGTTCGGTAACTCCATGGTAGGACTCTTCGTGATAAAAGTGCTCTTCGGGGTATTGTTGCATGCTAATCGACTGGATTGCCTTTTGAGTGATGGATGGTAACGAGGAGGTTGGGCGGAATTCTTCCATGGAATTGCGCTCAAAGTACGTGTAGTCCTTTCCATATTGCATTGGGAAAGAATGATTTCTTCCATGGGCGTTGGGGGTGAAAGTAGGTGTGATTGGTGATTGGGCTTCGTTCGTCCCATGAGAATCGTATGAGTCCGAACGGAACAAACTTGGGATTGAGATGTTGCTTGTTGTTGACATGTTCGAATTGGTGCGAACCATATGTGGAGATTCTGGTGAATAAGTTCTAGGATATCTTTGTGCTCCATAGGAGTCATATGAAATGTCTCTGAAGGACAATTGCGGTAGCTGTGGTTGTGACAGTGACTGTAATACAGGAGATGGAGATGTCTCCGTTGGCTGGGTGGCATTGAGTAAAGAAACTTCGCGACCCGAGGAGTCTCTACCCTTCATACTAGGTCTTTGTAACGGCGACATTGTGGTAGATTTGTTGGCTTGCGACTGGACTTGATACTTAATAGTTGATCAATATACAAATGATTGCGATCTTTCTTGAAGTTTAAATGAAAATAAAAACTACTTTGATCGAAGGTTGATGTTTGTATTCGAGGATGTACTTTCGGGTACACGTGAAGATGAAGGGGCGAAAAGCGCAGTGCTATGATAAATATATCTATCAAACTAACACAACTAAGGATGATTTTCCAAATATAAACACAGGAATGAGTAAGTATATCTGCTTCTCCAAGTATGAATGTCCGCAAGGGTCGAATGAGAATCTGATCAAGGAGGTAGATGGGTAGCCAGGTATCGAAGTGGGATTGCAGTCGGTTATGGATGATAGTAGAGGGGCGGTTACTGATAAGGCAGATATTCGCAAGGAAGCTTTATGTCGAAGGAGAGTAGTAGTAAGAGTAGTGGTGGTGGTTATGATGGTAGTGGTGATAGTAGTAGGAGTAGTAGTAATAATAGTAGCAGCAGTAGTAATAATAGCAGTAGTAGTAGTGATAGTAATGGTAGTAGTAGTAATAGTTGTTGTTGTAGATGTAGTTGTTATTGTTGTTGTTGTTGTTGTTGTTGTTGTTATTGTTATTGTTGTTGCAGTAATAATAGTAATAGTAGTATTATAGAAAAGGATCTGAAGAAGGTCTTCGTTGTCTCCTCAAGGTCGATTGATATAGATATAAAAAAAGTTGAGCACGAGAGAGGCAATATAAGTAAAATATTCCAACTCTTTAATTATCAGTCAGAAAAGTTAAAGAGGGGATCAAGATGGGATTCTTCATAAAGATATGGGAATTTGGCTTTAGGGCGGGATCTAGTTCACATGGGTCCCTTCCTTTTGAACCCAATGTGCCTGAGCAAATCAAATAATAAAGTAGTAGATATGAAGAATGAATTAATTATTATTATTATTATTATTATTATTGTCGTTGTTGTTATTATTATTATTATTACTACTACTACTACTATTATTATTATTATTATTTTCTTTTAGTTCAAGAAAATAAGCAGCTTAGGTTACACTTTTTTGGTTTCTTTTTTTATTGTGGATAAACTGGAACTGGTAATGTATGACTTGACTGGGAACATCAATACCTAGTAGATTTTTTTACCTAGGTAATAATGAAGGGGTCAAGAACAAGTCAGATCAAGCAGGTCAAGTCTGGTCAGGAAGGGTTCAAAAAAAATGTTGGAAGTATGAGTGGAGCAGAGTAGAGCAGAACAAAGCAGAGCAGAGCCATGGAGATGAAGATCGAATGGATGGAGACGGATATGAAAATGACAATGACACTGGCAATGAAAATAGGAAAGGTTGCTGCCATCATCCAGTTCTACTACTATGATCACTTAGTTCTATTCCTACCTAATATTGCTACTTCTACGTCTACTTCTACTAAGGTTATTGGTTCTTCTACTACCACTACTACTACCACTATCACTACTATTATCATTACTATCACTACTACTACTACTGCCACTATCACTACTATGACCTAGACAAGGAAGGGAGAATGAAAAGAAGGGTGTCACGGAGTGCATCGCAGGCCTTTTGGAAGTTTCTACCGGGGTACTTGGAAACGATGGCATATATTGTGTAAATCCTTACCCAGAAGAAAATAAGAAATCGACTAAATTAGGAAAGTTACGATTAAACGGATTTCAGTGGATAATCAGAATCATGTTGATGTGATGTGTTGAAAGGAAGTTATTGTATGGATGTACCGATATCTAGCCACGAGTAGAGACCAAAAATGATAGATTCAGCAAACTACTGTTGTGACTGACGTCTTTCTGTTACTCTACCTATACTTACTATACAGATACAGCTACAGATACACATACACATACAGATACAGAAACAGAAACAGTATCTGATTTCCAATTGTCAAATTTAAACGTACCGTCATAGCAATAGCAATAGCAATAGCAGTAGCAGTAGTAGTAGCAGTAGCAGTAGCAATAGCAGTAGCAATAGCAGTAGCAGTAGCAGTAGCATCATAACATCATAACATCATATCATCATATCATTCATACCCATCATACCCATCATACACATCATCCATCATACTGGAAACATACCTTTCCCGTACGAGTAAGAAAAGCATGCCTTGAACCGTGCTTGCATAGATTAGAACCGCGAAGGCGCACTTTAACTTCTGCATATACTGTCCTGTCCTGTACACCCTGAGTTTCCCTCCCTCCCTCCCATGTTACACATCATAACCCATCACCCACCACCCATATACCCAGTCATCAATCAGCCCTTCAATCACAACATCCATCCATCCAACCACCACCACCAGGCGGGGCACTGGGCAGAGACTTGGAGAAAACACGGTTGCAACCACGATCGTCGACACATTCCAGTAGGCAATTAGCAGGCGTACATGGCCACCCGAATAAATCCCGGCCGAACATCGAACCTCAAGGCTGACTCGTTCTAACGTGAAAGAGCGTTCCCTCTGGACACTCAGTAGTGCGAATGAGTCGACATCCTCATGTATTGGGAGAGAAGGCTCCAGCAGCAGCGAGCTAGAGCTACTGAATCTGCTAGAGAGGACCAAACGGGTTAGAGCCATCGCATTTTCACCTTAGACACATGAATCCTATTCTTTATAATTGACTCAAGAGATCAGCAAGTGCACAGAAACTACGATGGCTAGCTAGCTCTATCCCAAAAGCCGGGGACCACATCACAATGCCGAATACTCATCATATTTTCTCCCCGAGAACTTTCGAACCTGGTCCATCCTACATCCGTGGCGCACAACACGTGTTGTACAGCATATTTTCTTTCCTTCCCCCAAACGTTCGTGTTGGTTGAGAATGTTGACGGGAAAGCCAAAACCATAAAACAAAAGTAAACGAAGAATTAGTTGTCTGTACACCCGAAGCGATTATTTTGGGAAAATATTTCATACCATCTTCTTTTGAATCGTATATTGATTGATTGATGGATGTATCGATATACTCATGTCTTCACATGTTCATAGATTCATAGATTCATAGATTCATACTTCCATCCTTCCATCCTTCCATCCTTCCATGCTGTATGGAACCTTGCTAATGCGCAAACACTTTGAATCTTCATCAACGGGAAGCCACGAGCAAATGAAGTCATCGAGTTTCAGATATCCTATCGTCGATTTAAAACCAAAAGGGGTTGGTAGATTATTGCGCCTTATCTTAATACATAATATTATTACCATTCTGACCATTAGCCCTCTGGCTACGCTCAGTGCTATGCCATTAAGGGATCTAGTCTTTCTAATCCCAACCGCTATTAAAATGAAGAGCAAATAATCATTTGATACTCATCGCACGTATTCGTATCAAAAGAATTGCATTAAACTTTCCCATCATCCTTTTTCAATATTCGAAACTCCTCTGAGATCTCCCGACGAGATTTTTTCGTAGATCTATGTACTCACACCTGTAGCCAGACCCCTAGATCGACGGTATGTGCAAAAGGACCTAGTGCTCCATCTACTCTATCGACAGACCTTCTACCGTATCGACTCTACCTACCTACGGTACCTCCTTCCCCCTCGCCCCACCCTCCTCTCCCGGTCCCAAATCCTCCCATCCTACAGGAAAGCACACTCTCACAATCAACCCAAAGGGTCCTCGTACCGAAAGACGGGCCCCGTTCCCGAACTTCCATCACATATCACATCCTACGACCAGCATCTAGACGGGCTAGAGCCTTTCTCGTGCCACCCCAAGTCTAACACTACTGTATGGCCAACCTCACGTTCTACAAGAAAATAAGACGAGACACACCTCGCGCCCACTCAGCGACCAGACACCCCTCCCAAATCCGGGGGCGATGCCAATCAAGCCCATCCCCCCAACCCCAACCCCAACCCCAAGCCCAACCCCAACCCCAATCCTTCACCACGCGGGACGAGTCCTACATTATTCGCATTCGCATCTGCCATGCCCTTCCCTGTAAAAGCCTCTCGCGCCTGTGAAGTAGGAGTGTTGTCTGTCGCATTCGGAGATATCTCCTCCCACTGCGCCTTTGCCCTACCGTCGCTGAGTGAAATGTCGGTTTGTGGAATCTAGATGTGGTCCGAGGATGCACATCGTCTCATTTGATAGATAGCAAGACGCGTCGGGCTTTACCCACTGCTCCAAGCCAGGGGTGCGGATATAGGGGATTTTCACACTTTTGCACGCAGCCAATCATCACGCCGAGATCCCATGGCAGGAACATGATAAGGATGAAAGTTTAATCGCTACCCCTCCCCTCCACGAGAGCAGGGCAGCTTTACGTCCACGATTCCACCTCCTCCTCGTCGTCGCCATCACGCTGTCCGGCGAGAGGGAGAGGGAGAGGGAGGGTGATGGTGCGATGGCGCGATGGCTATGGATGGGCTGTTGGGATCAACGTGACACGTTTCCCCGCCAACCAATAAATCCCGATAGGACCTACGGAGTCTGCTCCGCTTTGCCTCCCACGAGGGAGATCGTAGATTCCACACATCATTTCTGTACACGATTTCGCAGAGTGGCACCACACCATGGAGTGTCGCGACATAACTACAGCACGGGCACGGTAGGGCAAGGCAAGGCAAGGCAAGGCAAGGCAAGGCAAGGCCAGGTAACATAACATCACATAACATGACATAAATAAAACAACATAACATTAAACGGCATAATATAAACCCACACGACATAAGCCCACACCAAATACATCCCAACGTAAAACAACAATTAAACTTTTCCCGCGAAACTATTGACGGTCCAGAAATACTGTACCATTCCATCAACCTTATAAGGTTATTTGATTACTGTACCATACATAGTACATAGTACATAGTACATGCTACATGCTACATGCTACATGCTACATGCTACATGCTACATGCTACATACTACATACATACAATACAGCATCTGCCCATTGTCGTCATACAAGACCCTGCAGTAAATATGCTTTACGTCCCATTATCCCTTCGGCAGTTTTAGTCAGAGGAACGACGAAACACCGCCCTCCACGCCGTCTGATTGGATGGGCAATGCGACGGAGCGATGTCTCCGCACACCCACCGCAGCCGGATGGTGAGGATTTTTTTGACTTTTCTTTTGGCTCCCCTCCCAACATTAGAGTTTGAAGGGTTACGGCTGTTATCATCTACAGTGTCTATCCTGGCCTGGCCTGTCCTGTCCCATCCCATCCTATCCTATGTCGTCGCTCCAAGATCAAACGTTAAGCTTTCTTCGCGCATGGCTGAGCTGAGTACAGTAAGTAAGGACTTGCTCTTTTTTGTCATCGTAATCCCCGAGGTGATTGTGTTGCTTGCTTGCTTGCTTGATATACGTATGGATGGCACAATGCGATACGATAGATACGACACGATACGATACGATCAGATAGATGTACATACATACATGCATACATACACACATACATGCATACATACATACATACATACACACATACATACTATATACGCGCCGTACGTACAAGATGGCAAAATAGTAATAAACACCGTAGCAACTCTCAGCATCCATAGCACCCACCGGAGAACGATAGTCCATCGCCCATCCAAGCGAGGAATGGCATGCGCCTCACTCACGACCCATCACCGCCGCCCATCACATACATCACCACAGTCCGGTGCGAGCGGCGTACGAATGCAATGAATGTTACCCAGAAACCCCCATCCTGGTAGAAAACTTCCGAGCGGACACGACGGACGCTGTGACTGACAGACCGACCGGCGAGACAGGCCAGTTGGCGCGCTGCAAGTCGCACGCGCACACCACGGCCTTGCCTCGATCGGGTAATGGTTTCGCGAGGAGGAAGGCGAGAGAAGAAAGAAACCATGGAAGAGAGAAAATTAACCGTGAAAAATTAGCCATGAAAAATTAGCCATGAAAAATTAACCATGAAAAATTAATCATTAAAAATCAACCATTAAAAATTAACCATGAAAAATCAAAAATTAAAATTAAAATTGGAAAAAATAGAGGTGCCAGAATTGGGGTGCGGATCACTAACTAGTATCGTCTGACTACTGTAGACAGAGTGCGGTGCTGTTCTGTACTGTACTGTACTGTTCTGTTCTGTACTGTACTGTACTGTACTGTATGTAGCAAGCACCGTCAGTCTTACTTCTTACTTCTTAGCAGACAGCCCAGTCTAACCTAACCTAACCTTCCCGACCCACCCGACGCCCGCCCCATCAACAAGGAAGCAAGCAGCATCAGCCAGGAACAAGAAAGAAGCTTGGACGTTTCGTCAGAGCATGTGCTATTCTATCCTATCCTATCCTATCCTGTCCGGTCCTGTCCTGTCCTGTCCTGTCCTGTATCCCTAGCAGCATCTACTCTTACAGTACCAAAGTACAGTGCGATGCGATGCGATGCGATGCGGTGGGTGCGGTGCAGCAGCAGCGCAGCGCAGCGCAGCGCTGTGCTGTGCTGTGCTATGCTGCGCTGTCCAACGACCTAGTCACCTCTCCCTAGCCCGCCAGGTAGCCCGAGAATGCCGAAACACGCACGCGCTCTCGCGGAATGGGTTCACGGCTCCTGACTCTGAATGGACCCTTGATGGCGTTTGGAAGGGGGAAGAAGGAAGGAGGACGGCGCAGGGAGCATGGAGGAAAAAAGAAGCAGAAGAAGGGGCGTGATTGGGTTGGTTGGACGGCACTGGCCTTGCCTTGCCTTACCTTGCCTACTTGCTGTGTGTTGCATGGTTCTTGTTTTCCCGCGCCGCTCGCTAGAAGGTACCGCTATGGAAGGGCTGTGGAAAAGGGGTTCCACCTGGGTTGATTTTTTCTTCAGCCGCCATTATGGTTTGAGTGAGGGTGTGTGTGTGTGTGTGTGGGTGGGTGGGTGGATGCTGATATTTTTATTTTTATTATTATTATTTATTATTTATTATTGTTATTGTTATCCTCGCTGTTGTTATTATTGATTATTGATTAGTATAGTCACACTCATACTTAAATTATCATCGTACCAAGACTGGCAGATGGAGGGAGATTACTGATCGATCAGTTGGGATATACTGGGTAGCAATGCTAGGGATACATATATACATACATACATACATACATACATACCTACATAGTACATACATACATACAGCCTGACTATATTATGCAACTATGAATTGTCCATATACGCGCCAGAGATTTCAATAGGTACGTACTGTAGGTCAGGTTGGGACAAGTAGGTAATAGGTGATTCTACGTGATTACAGTAGTCAGTCAATCATCTAGTCAGTCAATCATCTAGTCAGTCAGTCAGTTACCAAGTCACTTAATCAGTCACTTAATCATTCCTTCCATCGTGATTACTGGTATTTCTCTTACACCAATACCAATACCAATGCTAATACCAATATCAATATCAATATCAATAGCAATGAGAATATCAATCACCACAACCATACATGACAAGACCAATATCAATATCAAAATCAATAACCATAAACAATAAACACCTACGATCATATAAACTTTCCATCAACTATCAAAAACTCTAACCAATAAAAAATTGACCTCCCATCAAAGATCTAATCTAATAATCCTTCTCCCCAAGTCCCAAATCCCAAATCCCAAATCCAAAGTCCCCAATCAGCATCCCTTCATCCATCCATCCATCGATTCTATGCATCCATCCCTTCCTCCTAAAACCCAAACCAACCTGACACTCACTTACCCTCAAGTCCCACTCAACACCACATCCAACCCATCCAACCATCAAACACATTTTCTTCCCCGTCCCAGAATATCCCTTGGCCACCCCCCTCCCTCCGCCTCCCCCCCTTCCAAATTCAAAAACATGGCATTCACACAATCCCATGACGTCACACCAGCAAAGCCGATCGAGAAAAACGGTGTATCATCGCGATATGGAGAACCCTGACACAAGATGCATACACACGCGGACCCATTGAGGGGTTCGTTTCTCCCAGCCGCAGGGATGAGCAAAGGGTCCCTAGCGCCCAACGGGACTAGCGCGACAGACACCTTGTGCACAATCCCCAGGAGTGGGGCGCGCCTCCCCCCCATGGCCAGAGAACATAAAAAATAAGAAGAGGAGGAAAAATGAAAATAGAGATAAAGATAAAAATTCATATCGGGCTACGGATGTGTATGTAAACAAGAATGTCAAAAAGTGTCACCAGGGAGAAGGATGGGGAGGGTAGGCTTCTCATCCACGCCGCCGTCGCCGCCGCCGCAGCAGCAGACGGAGAATGAAGAGGAGGGAGAGCTCACTATGAACATAAAAAAAAATTAAAGAATTAAACAATTAGAAAATTAAAAAATTAAAAAATCAAAAAATTAAAAAATTAGAAAGATTTAATCATCATTGAAGGGAAGATCAAGATGCCCTGCCCCAAGCGGACAGACAGACAGACAGACAGACAGGTCCTTCCCAAAGAAAATGGAGCAGCTCCCAAGTCTTGGCTCGCGAGGGCCAGAAGCGGAGTAGGGGAGTGGGGGCGCGCCCCATTGCCAGAGCGAAAATCGACGCGCTAGATGGAGCAGAGTTTTGGGGATCCCGGTCGCGCCGTGTTCTAGACGGTGCTAGGGCGAGGGCTGCTTGGGGCCGCTAAACCTAATGGGAACGTCATCGTCGATTTCACCACGAGAAAGACGATTGGGGTGCTGGACGATGGAATGTCATCGAGATGCGGTGGGGACGAGTGGGAAGGATTGTTGGGAAGGGGAAGGGATGGAGGGAGGGAGGGAGGGAGGGAGGGAGAGAGGGAGGCTTGCTTGGATGGATGGATGGATGGATGGATTGAGTGAATTGGGTGAATTGGGTGAATTGATTGATACTACAGTACAATATGGGTGATTTGCTCTTTAATGGGTTTTTGAATATATTTATTTTGGCGATGATTGACCAATCAGAATCCTTTGCTTGCAATGGATCTCGATGCTCCTCCTTCTTGGGCAAGCAAAGGAGGGAAGGGTGGGGAGGTAATGTATGTGATAAGCAAAGTAAGGTAGTCTGTCTGCATACAGTATAAGACTAATTGACTGACTGGATGGATGGATGGATGGATGTATGGATGGATGGATGGATGTACCTAGGTATGTATGTACATATGTACATACTACATACTACATGCTACATGCTACATGCTACATACTATGTATTATGTACTATGCAGATCATTTTCTGATCATTTTCGGATCTTTTTCCTCTAACCCCTTGGAAGTTGGAACCCTCTCTCGCTCCCTCATCCACTCTGATCTTTCTCTGATCTATCGCCTTATTCTTGATCAAGGGATTTGATTCCCAGGAGACGATACGGATATTGATTTGATTTGATGAGTGATGTGCTCGCGAGGGGACCCAAGTCGCTCGCTCTAACGCTGTTGGTAACGTGGCATTGTTTATTTGTACGGGATTGATTGAAGACTGGTCGATGATGTGTCTGCTAGGTCACTTGGGATGCAGAAGGAAGGAATAATGGTAATAGTCCGGTGCAGAATCGGTACCGAACTGTGCTGTTCTGTTCTGTACTGTAGATTCGATGAGGGCTGAGAGGGCTGGGGCACTGGGTGGATGGTTGGGAGGGCTGACATGGCTAATGGATATGGCTGACATGGCGGAAATGGCCGGGAGGGGTTAGACGGGCTGGATGGGCTGGATGGGCTGGATGGGCTGGATGGGCTCCAACTTGCAATTGATTAGATTGGTGAAAATGTTTAATTTCCTTTGCATGCTTGGAAGCATTTCTCTTCTAGAAGCTTGCTTTCGGCTTCGGCCTGATCGTTCTGGAGTAGGCGAGATCGATCCCCTATGACGATGATCTGAGTCTTTTTGTTTGCATTGAAACCTTGAACCCTATAGGGAAATGACTTAGAAGTTAGAGGGGACCCGCTTGATGAGCGTGATGAGTTAGTATGATGTAAGGGAGATGAGTGATGGGAGGTGATGGGAGGTGATGGGAGGTGATGGGAGGTGATGCGACTCATGCGAGTGATGTAAATATTAATTATTACTCGATTAGATGGGTGAATAAATAAATAAATAAATAAATGAATGAATGAATGAATGCATTGGAGTCTTGGGCCAAATGGTGAGTCTGTGTGTGTGAGTGTGAGTGTGAGTGTGAGTGTGAGTGTGTGAGTGTGTGAGTGTGTGAGACGGTGAGGATAGGAAGTTTCAATTGATTTTTGTACCATGGCGATGAGAGAGAGGAGGGAGGAAAAGATGTAATTCATGATTGTTTAGGTGTTTATTTATTTGTGTGTTTATTTATCGGGTGTGTTTATTTTCATATATATATACAATTATTTATCTATATATATATATATATACCTGGTATTAATAGGTTTGATATCGTGTGTGAATACCTAGGTAATATGAATAATATAATGTGATTAATGTGAATAATGTAAATAATGTGAATAATGTGAATAATGTGAGTACCTAAGTAATATGAGTAATAACTTACATAATATCTTACATAATAACCCTCCAGTCATCTACTCGAGTACATCTGTCTAATCCTGACGCGAAATTGTAATAATAATTATCCTCCCGTCAGGACTTTAACAAATATCCATGGATCTATCGTATAAGTGTGAGTATGCGTGTGAGTATGACTATATCTGAAGCCATGAATGATTTGGCGTTTGATGTCGTTCGTTTTCATCTTTCATTTGTCTTATAATCCGTAGAGTATCTGTCTTCCGGTCACCTACATGATACGATATCGTCGTATCGACTATGGAGAGTGAGTTGGGGGTGAGCATAATGGACGTCCATCCGACCGACAGACCTCCTTCGTAGGAATGGCACCCCGGTGGTCGGTAGCTGGGTACCTGGGTAGGTCATGAACGTATGGTGTCTGATGAGTAAATCTGACAAGGACACGCAGAGTACGCATCTCCGAATCATTCATTGCTTGAGAATAAAGTTGTGATAAAGTATATTCTGCTTTACGTCGTGCACCTCCATTGCAGGAACCTCACGGTATGGAATCCATGGATGGAGATGTGAGATCTAAGTTCAGAGGATTCACCTCGGAATCATTCCCTGAGAATAAAGTTGATATAAAGTATATTCTGCTTGATATCCATGTATGTATCTGACACGGCTGTGTAGAATCTGGAATGTCTAGAATCTGGAATGTCTAGATTCCAAGTATGCATCTCAGAACCGTCGTTTGAAAATGGCTGGAGGTAGATGTACAGTTTACGATCGATCGATATATTCTACTCTTCATCGAGACAATTTTCTCTCTTTATTTTCTGTATTTTATTCGTTAGATTATAATTATATATCTCTTTTACGTTGGATGTGTATTATGGTTATATGTATATCTCTTTCATCATATATTAAGTATATTCCGTTTGATATATATACATCCCTTTTATCCCTTATGTATATATATCCCTTTTATTCCTTTTATTCCTTTTATATTCGATGTTTATTATAATTATATATGTGATTTCTTCTATTATACATTGGGTATATTCCGTTTAATATATATATATATATATATCTTTTCTATTCTATATTTATTATAATTATATACATATATATATTTCTTCTATTATATGTATTCCGTCTATTATATTTATTCTTTTATATATATCCATTATGATTATATGTATACCTCTTCTATTGTATATATCCCGTCTATTATATTTATTATTGTTATTTTTTATATCTTTGTTTTATAGATTCTCTTTGTTACATACAGCATTACATAGAGTTTCTCTATTACACACATCTCCTTTATTTTCTCATACATCTATCTCTTCATGCCTTCCTTCCTCTCTGTTTCACATATTCCCTTTATTTCTTATATTCCCTCCATCTCACATATTCCCTCCTTTTCCCAAATTTGCCTTTCACACCACATATAATAGAAGGCAAACATACCTACCCTGCATACGGCCCTTGAACTCAGCCGTCATCAATCATAAAATAGCCGAGTGGCACAACATAAATAAGTGATACTGTATACATCCGCAACCCACAGGATGGACCGCAGAATGAATGTTCATCAACGCCCGTTTCAAACGATGTATATATACACAGCATAAATATGCATTCCTATCACATTACCATCCATTTTGTGGGATTCTACAAGGTGTGACATCGGAGGTATCTCCGTGGATGTGATGGATGTCGACTGTTCGAATGGGGGGTGGTGATTTAAAGTGGGATGATCAGGGTGTGATGACTTGGGTGGTGATAAAGTGAGGAGACCCTTAATGTGTATTGAACCCTTGAGATATGGGTTGGGGGGAATGTTAAGTGACTTATCATGAGATGAGTGGGTGGTTTGAGTTTTTTGTTGGTAAATTAGCTACTCCATGAATGGTACACCAATAAGGATTCATAAGCATGAATATTGTTTTAACTTTGCATATCCCCTCACGAGTGGCGAGTCTACGACAACACCATATCCAACACATGCACGGTATATCAATTTTTTCATCTTGACCATCAAAAACTGCAATATCTCTGCAAGGCAAAGTTTCTTTCGCTTTCCTCAAATCCCCTTCCCTTCCGTTGCCTTCTTTCCAGATCGAATCAAAAAAGCATAGGACAATCAATGCGAACACCAACTCGTGTCGCACCAATCACACTCACATAAATCTGGTACAATCACCCCTCACCTGTCCTCACACAACATCTCAACCATCAACAACAATCACATCGCACAACCGGCCAACCGTCCCCCTGTCCCACCCACCACCCAAACCCGCCAATCTGAAGGGTCTTTTAGAGCGACTTGACAAAGTCCCCCTTAGCTTCCGTCGAGAGAGATCGGTACCGAATCCCAGGGATGGTCCAGGCGCAAGTGTCACGCACAGTGTACGTGTCCAGGCGCAGTACATGCAGACGACGCAGCTCAGTCCGTGACGCTGTGCGACGCAAGGCGGAGTGCGGAGAAGCGTCCGTGGAGAAGGGAGAAGTCGATAGCAGAATGCTGATGCTACGTATGCGCGCGGCGAAAATGCTCTCTATGTCGAGGTTCTTGTTTTGGGCTTCCGGTGTCACGCCCAAGGAGTGTTTGTGAGTGTGCCAAGCTTGCTGGGTGTTGGTGCTTTGATTTGCAACGGTTTGTGAGAACGTTTGTTGTGCGTCTGGTGGGCGGGGCTTGCTTCTTGGATCGTGTATCCAATATCCGATGTTTAATCTTCCCTTTCGACTGGTGCTAGTTTGTTCCCGCTTCCAAGACTCGAAATAAGCTACGCTGAGCACAGAACCTCGAAATTCGTTTGATGCTGCAGAAGACTCTACTAAAAGTTGGTCGTGCAGCGCCGTTTTCATTTCCAAGGGCCATGTCCAATCAGCTCGGCCGGGGAACTTTCTTTCAATGTTCTGGAATTAGATCCGAGTCTATTGGTTAAAGTTCTATCTTCCTAATACATTGTCCAGAATGTCTCACATCGCTAAGAACTAAGAAATATATCGATGTTTCTTTCAATGCCGTCGTAGTACGTACTGCGTCATTGTCTTTATACGTATACCAATACTATCCTTGTGTCTATCACCAGAAACATACAAGTCGATATACTCTCCGACAGCAAAAAAGACACGAAACCCACTGTAGATAGAACGGCCATGTATCCTAATTGCCTTGTCAATCAAGGATTTCAACTTCCGCTCAAAAAATGAAAGATTTTACGGAAACGAAAACAAACTACCAATTCTCATCAACCTCTTCCTCCATACGTTTTATCCGGATTTGACCTTACATTCTACACGAAAAAGAACATCAGTGCCCGTCGATATTTTCTCTTGTCTTGCTCGACGTACCTATCTAGTGACCTGGGCTATATAGAGCATCTACAAAGCTAGGCTTTCTAGACCTCGAATCTGTACTGTCTTTTATCCGCATTATTATATTCACACACGCGCGCACACATACACACACACACACATGTATATTTCTCTTTAAACCCAGTTTTTCCCGAGAGAAAGACTCCTCCAAGATCATCGAAGGAGATGGAAAGTCTTGGTTATCACGTGTATAAAGTACCTACTCTACTAAGAGGTCTTAGCCTGCTACTCAAGCTTCAGCTTGAGGGGGTCGAGGTTCATGAGAAGGCTATGATCGAGTTCGAGCAACCTATTATTCAGTTTCGTTCTTGGCATCGGCATTGGGATATATAAGATCATTATGATTAGCGATTTTTTCATCTTGCTAATCTCAGCAATTCGATAGTTCTTTTTGAGACTGACACAATGGGATTTTGAGGATATTCTATTCACGTGATAGCCAATCACACATGATATATAGCGCTAGTGCCTCGATGTTCATATTGTCCTTGCACAGAGTCGGCTAGCTTTCTTTGAGAAGTAATGGTGTGATGAATCATAGTGGTGCTATGGCTATGGTGATTCAATATCAAAGGAGATGGCAAGAGGAATGTTATTTTATGATTCTGGGAGAAAATAGGACTGCACACCGGTCGCTACAAGATAGAAATTGGGATGATTTCACCTCAGTGTGGCAATACTCATCTAGATAAAGGAAGCTGGGGAATTTCAGGATGAATAAGCTCTATCAAATGCAAAATAAGAGGAAACTGTTCGACAACTTTTGACTACAAGGTGTATCTTACATGGAAGCTATCGATCCAAAGCAACGAAACTACATCAAGAGTCCATCATCCAAAAAAAGTATATGAACGATTATCGTCCACCAAGTATCCAGCTGACATCACAACCACACATCAAATGTTTCCATGCTACAAAGTATCTATCTCCCTCCGCCACCGACCCAAATAGTCCTAGCTAGATCCCGCAACGAGTGATAGACAGTAGCCCACCGCGGTAAAATGCTGGTTGCAGAGAAATTTTCCAGGACGAGGTGCATGGTTGAGGGATGCTAACGACAAGTGCTAATTATGTGACGATGGGTGTAAAGTTGCTATGTGTATGTAGAGCCCTGCAATGGGATAGATACTTTATGTAGATTGGGAACAAAGACTTGCGATACTCTTGATTTGTTTAGTATATTATAACGTCTTGAGATAGACATTGGTAATTTTATGAATAATGGTCTATTGAAACTCAGAGTCTGTAATTCTATCTTCTCAAACCACGCATTCGAATTTCACAATGCGTCTCAGAAGTTGTGGACAACTTGATATCCAATATAGCCTAAGAACATGCATCAGCAGCAAAGAGACACTAAATAGAGTCGAAAATTTCGATTCGCTCTAACTCATGCCATTATAAACCGACAGACAGACGCTACTGATATTTCAAGATATTCATTTTAGTTTGCCTCACCTTTTTTCTTCCAGCCGATGACCAATTGGAACACCACTGTTACTTGATTTATAAACTCAATATTTTCTTTCGCAGTCGAACTACTGATACCTGTCCGAGATGGAGAATTTCCATTAATTACCTACCACAGATACTCCTATAACTTGTCCGGCAGAAAATTGTAAGTTTGATGCACCTGTCCATCCTCAGGCATTGCGGTTATAGCTTGCCCATCGCATCTTTCCCCTTGGATTCGCTTAAATATATTCAACCTCACCTTAGCATGATAACTGGCGCAGGTATACAACATCATTTCACCGGATGCCAGAACATAGACCAGTACGACTCACTCAAACAGTTCCTTTACAGCCATGAATGATCGACTATCCTCTAAATTCCTATGTTCAGCCATGTGGGAGCCATTCGTCAACCATATCAACACCAAATTTTTCAATTCTTAGAATAATCAGAGCGATACTTACATCCCAAATCTTATCATAGCGATTATATCACGGGGGCCGACGGCTGATCGCTATGATTGGAACTTCCTATTCAGGAATACGAATACATGCTTTACTCCCCACGTCCATCGAAACGCGAGTTGTGAAGGGAAAAGCCAAACCCACGAACTTATGATAGATTGCCCGGAAGCACAACAGCAAGGATCAGCCAAACTGAAAAAAATACTTCTACAACCCGTTCCACTCCACATCGCCAGTATGAACTACTTCCCGCAGAGACTTCGAGCTTCCCTCAACGCTGGCCAAAAACACAACGTTCCTTCAACACACGCTCATCCATGGATGTAGACCTTCGCATCGAGCCCGCACGTTGCCCCTCGTCTCCTCGCTTGCTTTTCGTCGTCTTTGGCCTTACCTTGCCGTACCATTCGCCATGATGCCCATACCGCTCACCGCTACAATTCCACCACAGCCCGCTCACCACGCATCTATAAAGTCCCACGTCGTCACGGCCCATCTACCCACTGACTCGTAGACGCAAGCATGCTCCCGCAATCTTCGCCCACACGCATACTTGCTCGCTGCACAGCTATCTCCGCCCGACTTCAGAGAGATGGGAGAAACCCCCGAAGGTTTTGGCATCTTGGCTTGGCTTGGCAGATGGTCGTGGAGCCTCTCATGAGTGGTACGATAACGTCGTGGATGGAATCGCGTAGTGTCCGCTCTCGCGATATCCCGACTTGTTGTCTGGGCGTTGCGAATTTCCGCTCAGATATCTGCTGGATGTTTGGTTGTCTTGTCGGTAGGTACGAGATGGTACATCGAGACTCGAGGCAGATGGACGCAAGCATCTGTTTGACGTCTGGCGACAGCTCCGTTCATGCAATGCCGCGGATAGAGATCGAATGCATTCCCGTCCCGGCTTCCAATCTCAGGCTAAGATGGCTCTCCCTCCCGGCCATTTGAATCATCTTCGCTTCACGCGGGGGAGGGGGGGGGGGGGGGGGCGAGTTTGGATACCCTTTGTTGTTGAATATCATGAGAGTTGACGGTGTCGGGTGATCAAGAACGGATGTGATCCCGATCCAGATCACAAAGCTGTCGTAGTTGCGATTCCCATCCTCGCATGAGATGGATCTTGGAAACGATTGGGCGAAGATTGAACTTGACCGTAGGTATGCATGTGCACCGTCCAACCATACTCTCTAGAAGCATTGCGTCCAGACTATCCTGATCTCGCTGTGATGATACGGGAGCCGAGATCCGATCGATCGAAGATGACACAATACATACTGTCGGGAAATGGATCATATGAGATTGTGGACGCGGTACGGATTAGCCTAGAGTGCCAAAAATATGGCATTTTGCTATCTGCTATATCCATGGATGTCGTATCAGGCTGTATATATTGGAGCATATCGTCATGGTATCTATATATCCTATTCCGTCAAAGCTTGAATCACTGGCAATATTATTTGCGCAAGTGAGAGTTAGTGCTAATAATCCACGATTGATCTGGAGCTTGGTCTAGTGATTTTGGCTTATTTGAGCGTGTTGCTTTATTCAAGTATATTCACGCATATTTCGAGTTCATTAGTGCTAGTATTATTATCAATGTTGACATTATTAGTATTGGAACTATTCAGAATTTCGAGTGGTTGGTACGTTATTATGGAAAGGGGAAGCTTTCAAAATAGGGGCACGAAAGCGAGGTAGAAAAAACAATTATCTGACAGTAGAATCAAAGAACTGATTTTAACAAAAGGAAACAGGATAGGATAACTTCTTTCTGATGAATTGATGATGGTATTGATGATATTGAAGTGAAGTCGGTGATGTTGGAGTTAAGTGAAATTGAAGAGTTGAGGTTGGATTGAGAATAGCATATTGCTATTTTGAAGCCTTTTGGAAGCTAATATATAGTATTCCGAAGACATTTCGATGTGAGTGCTGGAAGGCTTTTACTATTACATGTGTAACATATACCCTGTGTGAGCAGGGAGGAGGACTCCGTATAATCATGGTATATTGCTATAAAAGCGGTACGCGAGGGGTAGTCGCTCCTCGCGGTTTATTACAGAGTTCTCCATTCCGTAGATCTAAAAAATGAAGACAACAATGACTATAGCAACATAAAGTCAAGTACTCGTGACTTTAATCCATCGAGTTGATACCAATAGATACTGCATGTGAGAACCATGACGAACATAGATCTTCTCGGCTCCGAACATTCTACCCGTTGCTCATATGGACCTGGATATCAAGTGTGGTGTATTGCAACGAAGGGATTTGGATTTTTCGAAACACATGTTGCATGCACAAGTCTCGCACCCCCAAAGTTAGTCCTTCGGATTAGAGTCGCCCGCACCCAGCGTCGCCCCCATCAATACTCCTCACCTCCCCCAGGCCCCCAAGCTTCCAAGGAACGTTCACCACAGATTCCGCAGATCTACCCAACTCCGCGCAGGCGCTGCAACCGCCGCAGAAAATACTAAAACAAGCAAGAAATAGACGTTTTACACAGTTTATCTAAATAGTAATCTTGTTTTACCAAAAAGACAAGAAACACTTGATCTTTTCGCGAAAGGGTTTAAGAAATGAGTTACTAAAGGTAGAATACTACTCGTCACCTCCAACAATCTACCCACCGCACCGGATCCATCAAGAAATCAAGCTAGCTCTCAACAAAGGATATTCGCGCAACACGGCTTGATAAATCCATGAACTCCGATGTGTCATATCCAGGACATGCAGAAATCAACACGAGCCCCCACCAACAGCATACGCTCAGACCAGCTATATTCCTCGCGCCTATATAAGCGAGGGGTTTACCCCTATATCTGCAGTTGATGGGACAGCTACCGCCGGCACGGGATTGCATCGTCGAATGCTGCTAGTGGGATCGCTGGATTCGTCGCGTTGATGGCGATGGTGATGGTGATCCTTGGGATAATCTGGCTTGTTATGTGGGACTATGCAGTTAACGATCCGGGTATTGTGGTGCGTATCGGGTTTAGCGGGGGGTGATTTCTTCATCGGGTTGTGAGTGGATGGGAGATTTTAGCAGCGTTAGATTGCGAGAGATGTTTGAGAAGCTGAGTGGAAGGTTTGGGGATGTGGAAGTCGGGATTCAGGAGCTAGATTGGTGGTTGGAGATTGGCGATTGGCGATTACCAGCTTGGGAGAGGTGGAGGGAATGGAAGAAGGGGAAGCAGAAGAAGCTATTGGATGGGAAGTCAGCGGTATGAAGAGGCACGAGTGTTAAAGTGAAGTTTTCTCAAAATAGCAGCTCATATCACCCCCTGAAACATCAAAATTTGATCATTCACAATAATTGTATACTCCATGGGTATCCATCCATAAGTCAAAAAAAGAAACCATATCAAGTATGAAGTATCGTACCTACATAGTAAGTCCACTACAACCCTACCCGACATACCTACCATCCACCGCTAACCCAGGATATCGATATAAAAACCGGAATCAATGCCCCAATAAGCTCTGCACCAATTACTCATCGCCAAACCTCGAAGGATTGTGCTAATCAGCAGAGTTGACTCGCAAACTTCCAAATTACATCTCCTCTCATCCTCGAGGAACTTACATCGCAGAATCACATGCGAAAGCAAGGATCGGGTAATGGGTATAGAGTCATCACAGAGATGATATCGTTCCTCATGCGCACGAGAATACCACACCACTATACGCGTTGCTAATCGGAAGATCAAGGGGACTCTTGAGCACCATCTCAGATATAAAAACACTTTCAAACTACACCTTCAAGTCAAAATACACAAATTTGATGGGCGAGTTTGATCTCAGTCTTCCGGTTGTGTTCGGTTTGGCTATGATCCAGATACTTCCTGATCACTGTTAAGATTAGAGATAAAAGAAATTTGAAGCTGGTTGCGGGCTGCTTGGGATGTGGTGGAAAGTGGGGACGGTTTTCGTTGTCTGGTGTGACTTTTCCATGAGGTTAGAGAGATGCGTTGGTATGAGCTAGGCAAAATATCTTCAAATGACAGCTCTGAGCATAAATCCTCAGAATTTCAAATGACCAAAGAGGAGAAGCGAGTCAGCCGGTGGAAATCAGACAAGGACGCTACCTCCATCATATGTTTCCTAGAGCACTGCATATTCTCCATTTTGGATCAGCATAGCTAGGGTTTCAGTTGACCGAATTGTCAGTCAAGGGAAACGTTTCCGCGTACATGCTTTCTACCCAGCCATATTCTTGGATGAGGATATGATTATGAGAGATCCATTCCTAAATACGGTATAATTTTGTTTCATACCATTCATTACCACTCTATCCATTCCAATCCCACATGGATATCCCACTGGACAATCATTGACCAAAGAGCTCCTCATCAACAACACAATGTCTAGCCATCTCAAACTGTTCATCGGTCAGACAAACCAAAGTTCGATGCCTTGCTCCCTCTTTCCCAACATCCTGCACCACCCCTCCATCCTTTGCGCATTCTTCTCCGCGTCAATCTCAAACCCCAAACATCGTACCTCATCCACAACTCTCTTTCTCAATACATCACTCTTCTCACCAATCCCCCCGGCGAAAACCAATGCATCAACATTTCCCCTCAGCGACACATAGTAATGTCCTACGTAACTCAAGATCCTATCGACGAAGATATCAAAAGCCAATCTCATCTTGGGATCAGATGACGAAGCGATCGTACCAAAATTGGTGGTACCGGTGAGAGATTTCCAACCCGATTCTTTATTAAGGATTTCTTCCGCGCGGGAGATATGCAGCGAATCCGTGGACGAGGGAGAGAGCTTTCCAACATTAGTGGCGTAGTGGAACACGAGACTATAGATCGATACCCATCAGCAAACGCGCACACAAAGATACAACGCGATCCACAAGTTCGTCACAAGCGCAAGAAAAAAAGTAAGATACCTCGGATCCAAACTCCCGCTCCTCGTCGCCCCCGGTAGCCCGGCCAAAGGCGTCAACCCCATACTCGTATCCCAACTCTTCCCATCCTTCACCACGCACGCACTCGCGCCACTGCCCAAATGCAACGCGATGATGTTAGTATCGCCCTCCTTCTTTCCCAGAAACCCGGCGACGCTGCGCGTGATAAAGGCGTATGAGATACCATGGAAGCCATATTTTCTCAGTCCGTTCTTCCGCGCGATCTCTTGATCGATGGGGTATGTCGAGATATGAGGGGGGAGCGAGGCGTGGAATTCGGAATCGAAGACGGCGATATTGCGGGTGTTGGGAAGCGCGGAAATGCAATGCGATATGATGGCCAGGGCGGAAGCGTTGTGTAAAGGGGCGAGATCGCTGAGGGTCTCAAGGTGATGGTATGTATCGTTCGTGATAATTTTGCTCGCCTTGTAGTCTCCGCCGTGCACCACTCGATGACTTGCTATGGCTATATCTTCCACCTTTGTGATCGGAGGGAAGTCTGGATCGTTGATCAAGAGGTTCAGGATGTATTGGAATGCATCCTTTTGCGTTGAGATCTTCTCTTTGAGTTTTTGATCTTTGGTTATGGATGTGTCGTCGCGAGTATATTTCAAAGTAGGGGAGGAGATGTGAGTCCATCGATTTGAGACTCTGCGAGCTGTTTGGGGATTGACCTCTAGAGGCCGAGAAGACGGATACCTTTACTGAGGATGAACCTGCGTTTATCGAGAGGATTATCTTGGACATGATGATTTTGGTTTGTAGGATGAAAATCAGAGAAAGGATAGTTAAGATATCAGAGGAGAGAGAGAGAGAGTAGATGGATATAGATATACTCATAAAGGTGATGGATATCTATTGGTATCTACCTAGTATTTATTGAAAATGTTTCACATGTAACAGATAATCATGAGTTTTCTAAATCTTCCCATACCCTAGGTACTACTTACTTACCTATTCCCTTCCCGTCCTCGTCCTCATCCTCATCCTCAACCTCGTCCTCGTTCTCGTCCTCGTCCTCGTCTCATCAATCATGCAAACAGGGAAGATCAGAGAGAAGACCTCGGATGATGTGACGTTGAAAAGAAATCCCTCCATACATTCTTACCGAAGCCAAGCATTTAAGCTTATCCATTGGTTCTTATAGTGTCTACAGGGATGTAAGCCCCTGAAGGGACAGAAATACAGGGAATCATACTCCGGAAATACAGGGATTGGAGCCCTAAAGCATGCAATCCTCACGCCATAAAAATTGGTTGTTGGTGTTTGTTCCTTTCCCGTGGACTCTTTTTGCTTCTTGATTGATAATGAATCATCATACCATTTCCCTTTCTTTCTTTCTTTCTTTCTTTCTTATAAGGTTATACGAGGATGGAGATTGTGAGATGATTCGGTTGAAATCTATGGATATGTCCACGGGTGGCTTCGGTCTTCGCCTCATATGGCTTCTCGATCAAGTGATTGGGATGAAAGGGTTGATCATGAGATGATACAGTAATTATGTTTATATCTATATCAATATATATATTTACATCTACATCTACATCTACATCTACATCTACATCTACATCTACATCTACATCTACATCTACATCTACATCTACATCTACATCTACATCTACATCTACATCTACATCTACATCTACATCTACATCTACATCTACATCTACATCTACCTACCCCCACCGCATCTCATATGAATTTCAAATGTTGGCTCTTTGATACCAGTAGTCAGCCTTCTATCAACTTCATCAACCAGCCACAAAGAAAGCGAGGGTATGACGTCTACAAAACTGCCAATTCTTCTCTGACGCGTGAATTCCCCGTTGAATGTCCTCATTAATCACCTATAAGGTCATCCAAAAAAAAGAAGGCCAACGGTGATTCGGCAAGTCCAACAGTTCCCTATCTTCCAGAACTTATACCAAAAAGTTTGGCAACAATGACCTATGAGATGCATTGCTTCCATCGAACTGATCGCGTTCTCGTTTCTTGTTTGTCGGTCCGTTACGAGATGTGACGCAGTTTTCTTTGTCGTGATGCGGAGCTTGGTGTGTGTTTTGGGACATGCTGAGAGGGGTAGCGAGATGCGCACGTAAATATAATGCGATCTTTCAATCTTGATTTCCATTTGAAATCCCATCCTCATTCTCATCATCCTCTCCTCTTCTCGTTGACTCCCCTTTCGATCTCGATATTTAGTACCAGAATGACCTACATATTCCCAGATCAAGGTTAAATTAAATCTCTAATATCATCCTCAATTGTAATGATACAAAGTCCAAGTCACCAGAACTGCATGAATAGCAATACCAAACTAAAGATAGTCTACTGAAATCCGCAAATATGCCTGGAGAAAATCATCGATAGACCCAATCCTCAAGCATTGGCTTCCCGAATCCCAGACTCGGTAAACGAACTGTCCGTCAAATTAGAGAAGTTACAGATTCCAGATGATGATTTGAGAGGCCTGGAAGAATTCCGCAGAGCAAGCAATTACATCGCTGCTGGTAACTACATCCCATCCCATCCCATCCATCCCATCCCCGAACCAAACCCCAAGATCCCCAAGCTAAACCTCCCCAGCCATGATTTTCCTATCCGACAATGCCTATTTAGAGCGCGACCTCACATTCCACGATATCAAGCCTCGACTCCTGGGACACTGGGGAACCTGTCCCGGGCTCACCCTCGTCTACGCACATCTCAACTACCTCACGAAAAAAAACAATCTTAACATGATCTACGTGGTCGGGCCCGGCCACGGCGCCCCCGCAATCCTCGCATCCCTCTGGCTCGAAGGCACGCTCTCCAAATTCTACCCCCGGTACTCCAACGATAGACACGGCCTCCACAACCTCATCGCAGGCTTTAGCACGCCCGCGGGATTTCCCTCACACATCAGCGCCGAGGTGCCGGGGTCGATCCATGAGGGCGGGGAGCTGGGCTATGCGCTCTCGGTCGCTTTTGGCGCCGTGATGGATCGTCCCGATTTGGTCGTTGCGTGTGTGGTTGGAGACGGGGAAGCCGAGTCCGGTCCTACGGCGGCGGCGTGGCATGCGGCGAAGTATATTGATCCGGCAGAGTCGGGGGCGGTGCTTCCCATTGTGCATGTGAATGGGTTTAAGATTTCGGAGAGGACCATCTATGGGTGTATGGATGACAAGGAGATGGTGTCGCTGTTTACGGGCTATGGGTACCAGTGTAGGTTTGTGGAGGATTTGGAAGATATCGTAAGCTGCGTGGTCTGAGAGGGGAGCCTTGGCGCTAACGAGTCGAAGGATCGTGATATGGCAACGAGCATGCAATGGGCTCTGGATGAAATTCGGAAAATTCAAAAAGCGGCTCGATCTGGGAAGCCCATCATGAAGCCAAGAGTACTTTCACGATCCCACAGTTAAAATTTCGGATGCTAATACGACGCAGTGGCCAGTCCTCATCATGAGAACACCTAAAGGATGGAGTGGACCAAAAGTTGTCGACGGCGAATTCGTCGAAGGATCATTTCACGCCCATCAGGTTCCGCTCACGGCTGTAAAATCAAACAAAGAACAACTTGCCGATCTTCAAAAAATGGCTTCTCTCATACGGACCTGCCAACCTGTTCACAGAATCCGGCGATGTTATCGACTCTGTCAAACATATCATACCACCCGAACATAACAAGTTGGGACAGCGAGCCGAGACATATAAAAACCACGAACCATTAAAATTGCCCGACTGGACAAAATATGGTGTTGAGCGAGGAACCGAGGTTTCGTGTATGAAGGCTATTGGCGATTTTATTGATCAAGCACTGGTCGACAATCCGACATCCCTCCGTCTATTTTCGCCAGATGAACTTGTCAGTAATAAGCTTGACGCCGTCTTCAAGCATACCGGACGCAATTTCCAATGGGATGAATTCTCTCACGCGCAAGGAGGACGAGTCATTGAAATACTTAGTGAACACACATGTCAAGGGTTCCTCCAGGGCACGTTCTCCCCCTCCCTCACCCATGTATGCACTAACCCCCTCCCTCCAGGCTACACCCTCACCGGACGCACGGGAATCTTCCCCTCGTACGAGTCCTTCCTCGGCATCATCCACACCATGATGATCCAGTACAGCAAATTCAACAAGATGGCGCGCGAAACCCGCTTCCGCAGCGCCCTCTCCTCCCTCAACTACATCGAAACCAGCACCTGGACGCGACAAGAGCACAACGGCTTCTCCCACCAAAACCCGTCCTTCATCGGCGCCGTGCTCAACCTCAAGCCGCAGGCCGCCCGCGTCTACCTCCCCCCCGACGCCAACACCTTCCTCTCCACCATCGCCCACTGCCTGCACTCCACCAACTACACCAACCTCATGGTCGGCTCCAAGCAACCGCAGCCCGTCTTCCTCACCCCCGCCGAAGCCACGACGCACTGCCGAGCCGGCGGCTCCGTCTGGCAATTCTGCAGCACCGACTCCGGGCTCGCGCCCGACGTGGTCCTCGTGGGGATCGGCAGCGAGCTCACCTTCGAAGTGGTGGCGGCGCGGCCGCGCTCCTGCGGAAGCGGTGTCCGGCCCTGCGCGTGCGCGTCGTCAACATCACGGATCTGATGATCCTCGAGGCGGCGACCGCGCACCCGCATAGCCTGACGCGGGAGGAGTTCGCGGGCTTGTTCACGGCGGAGAGCCCCGTGCATTTCAATTACCATGGGTATGGGAACGAGATTCGGGGGCTGCTGTTTGGGAGGCCCGGGTGGGAGAGGATGAGCATTGCGTGCTACAAGGAGGAGGGCTCGACGACCACGCCGTTTGATATGATGTTGAGGAATGGGGTGAGTAGGTATGATGTGATGGAGGCGGCGATCAAGGGGGAGCGAAGGGGAATCCGAAGGTGGCGTTGGAGATGACGAGTTGGTTGGGAGAGGTAAGGAGTAGTAGGAGTAAAGTTGCGGAGTATATTTTGAGAGAGGGGAAGGATCCAGAGGGCACTTTTGATACGCCAAAGTTTGAGGGGACGGTTTTTTGGGAAGGACGTAGGTGATAAGGGGAAGGCGGGCAGTAAGGAAGATGAGTTTTTTGTTAATTGAGAGGTAAGATTGAGAAATGAGAACGAAAAAGAGTGTGAAAATGAAAATAGGAAGGGAAAATAATGTAATTAACTGTATGGACTTTCCGGATGAACAAAGTTAACGAATTTCAAGTTATCATTTGAAGACGGAGAGCTCAAGTGACAAATTGGACGAGCCAAGGTCGGCAGGACAAAAATCTTTTTAATTATTCAAATACCACGCACTTACGCTCAGCTCAATGGGTATATCTACAAACGTAATAAGAGTACTATGTTCCTCTGAATAACGCCATAATATATGCTTCCAAGACCACCCAGACATGAGCCTGCAAGAAGATAAAAACACGCTTTTAAAACCTCTATCCTCCACATTCCCAAAATATCCATCCATAAATTCCTGTCTCATCATTCATAACTGTTTTTACCCATCAATTATACCCATACGTCAACCGATAAACACAGGCATTCTACTTCCCTTTAAATCTGGAGGGACACCACACTTATCGTCTTTATTCCAATCATGCAGCAAAAACCAACATAACATTCTAAATATCAGAGAAACCCAAATGAGCTGTTTCTTTTCTTTCTCAGGTCCAACCGCACTTCCTATGACTTTGGGAAGGATTGTGCTGAAATAGTAATCGAGCAACGGCTCTTCCTTATGGACAGAGACAATAGAGTTGAGTGGAGAGTTAGTAACGACAAGTACCTTTGTCACCTCGTCCAGATGAGCTACCAAAACTTTGAGAACATCCGCTTGTCTAGTCTCGAGTAGGAAAGTAGTCATTCCATCAAGTGCATCGTGAATCTTTTCTCGGGCGTCGATGGTAAGGTTGTATTCATCGATACATCCCAGGGCCTCGATCTCTTGCCATTGTTCTACAATCATAGAAACTGTATGTTTCTTAGCATGTTTTTCGACATTGCCTTCGTGCCTGGCAAGTTCAATGACTTTCTTTTGAAACACGGCCATCAGTTTAGCGGTTCTCCAAGCAGGCTTCTTGCCGGTTTTCTTCAACCAATTATCTTGTGTTGGATTGGGTATCATCCTAAAACTACTACCCCGAAGCCGAACTACTTGTCCAAGCATACCAATTATCTCGAAGGAAACTGTGCAAACGGTCAAAAATACATTGTTGCGAGGGGAAAAGCTAAACTTGCCTGGGAATATATGCTTGTGATCTTTCTTGTACCTCGTGAGTATCTGTGGTGTACAACCAAGAGACTCCAAAGTCAGTTCCACATCCTCTTGAGACCCAAATTTCAACAATAAGCTCTGAGATTCCGGGTCCTCCTTTCTCAAGTATATATCTTCCTCGAATATGTTAGGAACAGTTCCAAAGCACAAGTCTTTTATATGTTCAGAAGGTATCACACGATCTTCTTCAAATTTCGATTTTCCCGTAACAGCAAACACAACCATAACCCCCAACCCATGAACAGTCGTTGAAGTGAGGATAAAACCGTTGCCTTCAGCTCTCAAATTCCACTGTATCTGATCAAACACCTTCCAGTACATCCCCATCAAGGCCATCATCTCAACCAGATGACATATAGCAGAAGTTGCATATGGCCTAGTTATACTAGATGGAACGAAATCCCAAGACCTAGTTTTAACTTGTACGCCCACAGCAAGTTCGTACGTGGGAGCTTTTACGGGAGCATTGTCTCCAATTGGAGCCTTTACAAGTCGAGACCCCATATCCCAAAGCCGAGAGTCTCTCTCCTTCCTTTGTAGATTTGACAGCAGCGTAACCCAAGATGCTCGCTCATCATCTGCCGTATGAACACGCTGGACAGCCTCCTTGTCCATCTTCACTTGTTCCTCCGGTTCAAGAACCATCGTTTCGTCGTATGACTTCTTCGATCCATCGAGGTAGAAGATAGGCTTGTTCATGATCGGACCTCTAATATTCGTTGGGGGAGCGATAAATATAACTGGCGTTTCGAACACAACCTCTACACGAAATTCCTTCATGTTAAGCTTCCGATGCGTCCCCTTATTCCACGGCCCCATTACCGACTCCGCACATCGTCGATACCCCTCCGCACTCGAAAAATATTGCTGCAAAACCTGCAAACAAGTCGTCAAAAAGTGCTATGACGGAAATCACCAGAGCTACCAAACCAAAAACATTCTGACTGAGTTGATCGAATCCCGACATCTTTCTTACTTTGCTTACTTTGCTTTGCTTGCTTTGCTTGCTTTGCTTACTTTGCTTGCTTGCTTGCTTGCTTTGCTTGCTTGCTTTGCTTGCTTGCTTGGCTTGCAATCCTCGACTCTTGACTCTCTCGCCTCTCAGCCGCGGAGCTTAAATCTCCAATCGTTGCGTAACCTCGAACAATTCACCAAACACCTCTCTCGTGTCCTATACCCCCTACCTAGTCACCCAACTCCTCCTTTTTTCCTATTCTACCTTCCAAATCTTTTTCACACCTCACTCAAAAGAAGGCAAAACCCAAAGAAAAAAAAAAGAATCGCACCCAAAAAATCTTCACAACCCAACACATCCAAAGCAACGACGAAAACGCAATCCGCGAAAAAGAAGACGAAATATATAACCTTAAGCAAAGCCCACGCACATTACACAACGACAACGCGAGCCCATGAGAAGCATGAGAAGCAAAGCAAACACAGACAGACAGACAGACAGACAGAGAGATCCTCAGAACCCCGGACAGCGTACCGTACCACCTCTTTGCTGACGGGCCAGCCAGCCCCCAACCTTGAGGAGCTCAAGCGGCCGCGGCAAAATTGGTGGTGGTTGCGCATGCGAGGCTGGAATTCCATGGGTTCGTAAGATTACCTACAGAGTACAGGACCTACCTCACTTTGGGGCGTCGGCCCTCAGCCACGATGGTAAGGAAGGTTACTGAGCCACATATCTATCATATTGGTGCACGGTGGTGTTGTATCTTACTTCCCGTCTGCACAGGTATCGTCACTATCATGCCGACGACGTTTGAGGATCACCGACGTTGTGCGATTATGTGGTCGTTGAATTGCGGGAATCGATTCGTAGGACTCGTGAATGATCTCTGTAACCTTGCAAAGATTTGTTTCTTTAAAAAACCTAATATATATACATTGGTATTTTAAGTACCCGTGGACCTACCTAGATACCCGATATTACAACAATTCATCCATCCACCCATCCATCCATCCATCCATCCATCCATCCATCCATCTATTCATCCATTCATTCCCTTCCCTTCCATCCCATCCAATAATCATAATCACTACTACACACAATAAATACATCATCAACTTCTCCTCTCTTTCCCCCATTATTCTCCTCCCATCTACCTACCACCTACCACCTACCAATCTACATATAGTTCTATCTAGCTACAAATCCCATCAACCAAAAAACCCAAACACCATCAATCATAGCCTTAACGATGAAATAGAACCATCAAAACAAACGAACAAACGAACAAACAAACAAACGAAGGAACCTAATCACATCACATCACATCACATCAAATCCAGGATACAACACCCGATAACCACCACCTTCACCACAACACCACCGCAACACCATCACCATCACCACCAACTCCCTCCCACGAAAAGAAAAGAAAAGAATAAGACCTCGAGAGAAGAAGATTTGCAAGGAAAGATGTTGTTGGGTTGATATGATATTATCTGATAATTAGGAAGGATACTATGATAATAATACTATATATAATGATAATATGAATCCAACAGCCCACAATACAATACAATACAATACAATACAATACAATACAATACAATACAATACAATACAATACAATACAATACAATACAATACAATACAATACAATACAATACAATACAATACAATACAATACAATACAAATACAATACAATACAATACAATACAATACAATACAATACAATACAATACAATACAATACAATACAATACAATATCCATTTAAACAACTACTAGTTCTACTTATTACTACATGATGAACAAGAATGAAAATAACAACAAGAATAACAGCAACAGCAACAGCAACAGCAACAGCAATATAAAAAAACATAAAAAGCTCTCCAGCTAACCTTATTCTTCCCATTTAAAAGAGCGTGTGAATCATGTGATGTGATGTGATGTGATGTGATGTGATGATGTGCGTGCACTTAACGTTCGTCATTCATCTTATTCTTCGGATGAAGAGCATGAAGATGGAGATGAAATTTACGTGAGATATACGTTCTTTGATAACATCACCTCTCCAGGGCTTACATATACATATATACATCACTCAGACATTATTGGAATTGTATTTGAAATCTTTGTCATTTTTTCCTCTCGTGATGAATCATTGATCTACTCTCTGTAGAAGCAACCAACCACTGTAAAGGTCTTAACATCATTTGATAGAATACATTTTGTTTTTTTATATGATCATGATCATCATCATGATCTCAAAAGATTGATTAAAGTAAAGAACGCAAACATGAACGTAAAGGTATTGCATGCATTTTTGTTTGACCCCAGCCAGTTGTCATACGAATCAGAAAATTTGACCCTGAGACTCCAATGCCAATCAAACTAAAATAATTCGGAAATGTCAATAAAAACGTGTGCATCAACCTATGCAATGTGCCCACCATCCATGATACCTATGCAAAGACTTTAGGGAATTCATCAAGATCCTATGCAGTCAAAAGTAACCCTCCCCCCGAATATCACAATGTACATGTGAAGGAAGGCTCAAACGCCACGAGAATACAAGAATGGAAAAATCGACTTGGGTGCTATCAGATCGATGTCAAGAACGCAATGTTTGATCTTGAGGGGGGGAAAAAAGGTATCTGATGCCGAGGAATCATTCTGTTTATGAGACCTCCCATTCGGAATCCTGAAGTTCAACGGTTTTCTCATGAACATTGCCATCCTTGTCGACATGAGTGAGTTCCGAAACCCACTTTGCACCTGGACCACTGCGTTCGGTCTTTGGTGGAACAGTGTATTCTTTCTCATCAGTTGAGCTGGTGGTTCCGGCACCTTCTGCACCATTGTTCTCCTTCTTCTCCTTCTTGGCCCTCTTCTTCTTGTTTGAGACTTGCTCCCATTCACGAGAATCCTCAATGGCAGTCTTAACACGCTCATCGTCATCCCCATATCCTTGCCATTCGCTTCCTACAACCTCGCTCTCGGAGAAATTGTCAGCTGGAGCGGCGACCTTAACCTTCTTGTTTGTCTTATCTTCGATGGTATCAAGCAAATCAACCTTGCCATTGTTAGCAGCGGAAGTGTTTGATCCTTTGGCGGCAGAGGAGGCAGTCCAAGCGGAGTCGGCAGATTTTTGGGAGGCCATGAATTGACTCCCGTCCTTGGCGGCTCTACCTTCAGCTTCTCTAGCAGTACGGCGTTGAATTTCTTCCTTGACCTTGCGTTCCTTTTCCTCTGCCTCTCTAACTTGTCTAGCAGCTTCGACCTTGGCGCGGTTTTGTCTTTGCTTCTTGGTTTCGACCGGTTGAGGAGCAGCCTTGACCTTTTCCTTCTTGGCTGGCTTGGTAGATTCAGTAACTTTCAAGACAGATGGACCAGGAGCAGCAGGTTCAAGCATATCGGCAATACCACTTGCAACAGGAGAAGTAACGCTAGTTGGGCCGACTTCGGGAGAATCAGTGAAGGATTGATCATCATCAGCATCACCAGCAGTGATATTTCCAGAGTCCTTCATTGCTTTTTCTTGTGCACGAGATTGTTTGACCGACTTTTGACGATTTGCAGTTGTAGAAGATTTACCAGAGAAAGAAGTACCAGCTTGAGTTTTAGCGAATTGGAGAGCGAATTTTCGATTGTTTTCAGCCTCATCATCGTCTTTATCGGAGTCGTTGTTGACAGCTTTGACAGTTTCTTGCTTGGGTTCAGTATTTTGGGTAGGAGCTTTCTTCTTTTGAGTTTTGGCGGTTGACTTCTTGTCTTGATCACCACTGCTCAAACCACCATCTTTCTTGGATTTCTTAGACTTTGGAACCTTGCGATCTTCAATAACCTTGGTGGCTTGTTTGGCAACCGCTTGAGGTTTAGATTTACTACTCTTAGATTTGGTGTTGTTGTAGGCCCAAATTGCACCTGCAGCACCAACAACAACCGTCCAGCCAATGGCAGTCGTGAAATAACTTGTGCTACTCATGATGGGAGATGAACCGCAGATATTTTAACGTCAGAAGTGTTTTCGTGATCAAGCCCTCAAGCTTTCGAATGGGGGGGAGGGGTTTATATGCTTATTGGAACATCAGGGGAAGTTGAATGAGAAATGATTTCGCCTTGTCTCGAATTGGGGGAGCGTTCAAATAATTGTCAAGATGACAAATAATTCGAAAAGGGGATGGAAGACAGGAGAGTAGTAGGGAGTAGTGGAGGAAGGAAGAAAGGAAGGAAGGGTGGATGGAGAGATGGATGGATGGAGAGAAAATCGATGTGTCCTTGGCAGAACAAAAAAGAAAAGGGAATGGAGAAAAGAGAGAACCTTGGAAGAGGTAAGAGGGAGGATGTGAGAGGTAAGAGGTAAGAGGTACGAGGTAAGAGGTAAGAGATAAGAGGTGAGAGGACGGAGGGATTATAGTATTTTTTCCCAAACCTATTATGACCAAGAATGAAACTGTGTCAAGATGTGGCCTTTAGAAGAAGGTAACGCAAGCCTTCCACCCTGAGGACAACTGGGCAAGACTGAGAAGTATTGTTATTCCGATCCGGTCAATCTAATCATTCAGACAGATTACTGGAAGCTTTTCTCCCCCATGTTCACTTTTGTACTTAGCTAGGTGGTGTGCAGGATAACCAATAAGGGAAAGGATGAGGAACCTTGGAAAGGGTTGAATCACGGATCAATTAGTTCCGATACACCGATACACCGATACCTATCAGATTGAATAGATTGAATAGATTGGATAGATTGAATAGATTGAAATGAAGGGTGGGGTGGGGTGAATGATTACCTAATTAATTAATTATACGCAGAGTAGGTAAGTACTAGGTAAGTACTCTGTAGGTAGAGCTGGAGCTTAGAGTACCTAGGTAGGTCCACGGGTATTAAATATTCCCAGTATTGATAAGTACTACTTGGTGTTGTTTTGGGTCTATGCCGGGGTAAAAATCTACAAAATAGTATACCTTTTAAATTCTTTTTTATATATTATAAAACTTTCATTTTTAAGAATTTAAATATACAAAACGTTTATTTTTTAACTTAATAATACTATAAAGTATTATTTATAATTTTTAATAAATTTGTTAATTTATTATAATTTTTTAAAATAGGTTCCATTTTCAGTTAATTTTTAGCCCGGCATTGACTCAAAACAACGCCAAGTATTTAATCTATATTTACGAGATAATTTTTATTATTGCTACTTGGTGTTGTTTTTAGGTCTATCTATATCGAAATAAACATTTATATAATAATATATCTTCTAAATTCTTTTTTTATATATTAGAAAGCTTTAATATTTAAGGATTCAAATATATTAAACCTTTATTTTTAATTAAATAATACCATAAAGCATTATCTATAATTTTCAATATATCTATTGATTTGTTATAATTTTTTAAAATAAATTCCGCTTTTGGTTGATTTTTATCCTGGCATAGACCCAAAATAAGTAAATATCCAGTAGCTGAAGGTAACAAGTAACCTTTGCTAGATAATAATTAGATAACAGATAACAGACGATAGCTGGAGGTCCTAGCTAGTGGGTACTACAGTAGCTGGAGGTACCTAGGTAGATACTGTAATATACGGAGTAGATACAAGTACCAGGAATATAGATTTCATAGATTTCATAGATTATGATAGATGTCATCCATCTTACTCGAGTAGTTCTACAGACGCCATCCATTTCATTCATTGCATCTAATTTGAATTCACGAACGAACCTAACAAACAACAACCAGTTCCAAGGCTGTATCTATTAGTTGTACTTGCCAGCAGTAGATTACTCTTAAGTCATATTCAACTTCCAGGTTCCTTCAATTCAATTCAATGTGTTGTATTTTTCTAAACCATTAAAGTATCAATTTATCCTATCTTTCTCTCCCCTCCTTCCCCTCCCTTCCCTTCTCTTCCCTACCCTCCTCTTTTGATTTTCTTTAAACTTGCATTGCTTTATTACTGTCCCATCCATCCATCCATCCATCCATCCATCCATCCATCTATCCATATCAAGAGATACCTAGGTAGAGAGAGGGAGAGACAACGAGAGAACAGAGAAGAAGAGTCACATCTACATACCTACCTATCAACACTTCAATCCATCAACCTCTTTCAAAATGTCTCTTAACCGTGTCATTATTGATACAGACCCTGGTAAGAGCATCCTCATCTTTTGATTAAGGATGATGAAGCTAAAATATAAACCCAAAAGGAGTCGATGATGTTCTGGCCATCATGTTAGCCTTGGCTGCTAAACCAGAGGAGCTTGATATTTTGATGATTTCCATAACATATGGAAATGTCGAAGTTCAGAGGTATATTCAAGATTCAACCCGTCTACTTTCGTTCGTTGACTTTTGACTGATTGTTCTATGAAGTTGTTTGAAGAATTGTGTAGCGTTGTTCCATGTCATTGAACAGGACTTGAAATGGAGAAAAGAACGTGGCCAACTTGAGGGCTTCGATGCTATGAAGAAGTCAAAGCCTATCGTAGCTGTGGGCGCAGATCACCCACTCGAGGATGAAATGCTCATGGCAGATTATTTCCGTAGGATCTCTCCAGCAATATCTTTTTCTGGAGTGTCAACTAATTCTGGCAACAGATGGCATTGATGGCCTTGGAGGCGTTCATACCAGCGTAAGTTATTTATATTCACTCGCTTTTTGATTTTCTTCTCAGACTTTCAACTGACATCTACTCTCTAGCATCCACATCTTTCCCCCGCCGATACTTGGAAGACTCTCTTCGAACCTCCTGCCGCAAATGCTACCCCTGAAGAAATTGCCGAAGCCCGCCTTCTCGCTTCTCCATCCCCTTCATTCACGGCTTCCCAAGCCCCCGCTCATAAGGAAATGCTCCGTTTACTCAGAGAGAACCCTAAAGATACAATCACAATTGTATGTGTTGGACCTTTGACCAATATCGCTTTGGCTGCTGCAGAGGACCCTGAAACCTTTTTGAGAGTGAAGGAGGTTGTGGTAATGGGTGGCGCGATCGATGTGGAGGGTAACATTACACCTGTCGCCGAATTCAACACTTATGCAGATGCAGTTGCAACCGCCAGAGTGTTCGCTTTAACATCGCCAAACCCAATCACCACCATGCCTCCCATACCTTTGAACAAGTCAACTCTTCCACCATATCCTAAAAACCTCTCCCGCCAGCTTAACTTGACTTTATTCCCTCTGGATATTACAACTCCTCATCAGTTGCTCAGATCAGACTTTAAAGCAAAGTTGGACCCTCTAATCAAAGCTGGAAGTCCTCTCGCGGAGTGGACATCCGTTTTTGTGCATAAGACTTATGAGAAACTCAACTCTCTCGGCAGAAATCCATCGTCGGATCCAGGTCTGGAATTGCATGACCCTCTTTGTATTTGGTACGTTTTGACTCGTGGATCCCCTGCGTGGATGAATTTCCCAAGAGGGCCCGAGGATATTCGAGTCGAGACCTCGGGTCAATGGACTAGAGGCATGCATGTCGTGGATAGAAGAATGAGAAAGAAGGCAGGATTGACGCAAGTCAAGAGCCCCGGTGCTGTTGATATTCAAAATCCAATGGATAGCATTGCGAGCGTTGTTCATGTCAATAACGATATCGATGTTACAGCTGATGAACCTGGCGATAATGGTGGCTGGCTCAGTATCCATAAAGGCAACAGAGTCAACAGAATCGTTGGTACTCCTGGAGAAGCAGCTTTTGGACCTTATCTTTTGGAACGAGTTTTTGGATAACTCATGCATTGGATTACGTGGTAATTTTGGGTTGCTTGGTATTTTTTGGATTACCTGGTGGTTTTGGATTACAGCACATAGCATCGCTTTGGTTCAAGATGCTACGTTGTATTAGAGGCTTAGTTTTGGAAAAAGAAGACGTTGAATCATTTACGAACACTTGAGTTGCCTCCTGGTCACATCTGACTGATTCCATGATGTGATCTCGAAATCTAGTAGATTTTTCTTGGCATACATTCGCTTGAGCTATCTTCCATAGACGGCTCAAGTTCGAGAAGATGGGTGTAAAAAAGTCCCTTCTCATGTCACTCCGTCCAACGCCAAATAATGCAGCTTAAGTATGATTCCACCCTGGCACGCACGCTCATTCGTTTTTTATAAATGCGAAACTTTGGTATCTCTCCCGCGCATTTCCCTCATCCTCTTCATTCCCGGGCCCTCCCCCTTCTCCCATCCCCTCCGTCAATCATTCTCTCCACTCTGAAAAATCCCCCTAATCACGAATTCGTGATTGCGAACTCTCGATTATGAATGTTTTGTCCCTCCAATGACCGCACCCCTAACCTCAACCCAATTAATACTGTCATCCAATTCCTCATCCACTAGTCCAACCACAACCACATTATCACCGCGAATCAGGTAGAGACCGTGTGGGACTTCACTTGAGGTTTCGGGGTCCTCTGGGGGTCGGATTATGCGCTCGATGGTTTGGGATAGGACCTGGGGTTGTTAGAGGAGGGAAAGAAAAACGATAGGAGGGGGCAAGGGGGTGATTACTAGATTAGTCTGTTGATCGCAACTCAAAAGTGTACCAACTAGCGTTCTCGAATCCGCCGTCAAGATCAGAACTTTCTCTAGGGAGCTGTTAGGATGCGGGTTGTAAGTCTTGCATGTTTTTATAGTTTGGATTTGTGATTCGCAGAGAGAACAGGAGAAGACAATGGGAATAAAAGGTATGGGAAGAGGCAGGGGAGGGTGAAATGGGTCAACTCACTGTTTACATAGCTAGAGAGTGACATTTTGGAGCTGGAGCGAGCGGGCGCTGCAGCCGCAACTCTGCTGTAAGGTATAATATCGTGGGTGTGGCTAATAATAAAAGTGTGGCTAGGGGAATCAGCTCACTTTCAAGAAGGTGAATATGAGGTTTAATTGAGTCGCCAGCTTGGAATTGTAGAGATTGTTATTGTTCAAATAGCTTCAAACTTACATTCAACATCCAAACACAAAGATGCAGCAGATAAACATGAGCCATCAAGATTGCCCGCTTGCGCGCCTCCGGAGAAACAATACTCCGGTGCCCGGACCACCCCAAGAACCACTTTCCCAAGGAGCTCAGGACCCCCCAAACCACCTTGCGTTGCCAGATCCAACTGTTCCTTTGAACAGACTCGCTGCCAATCCTCTCACGCTTCAAAATTGCGACTCTTACTGCACCTGCGGTAGGGAAGATTGCGAGGCGCTACCATTCGTAAACAATCTCCCTTCAACGAAACCTCAATTTCCACCGTTTACCAACCGATTAACTTCGGGGCTCGCTCGCCGTTTACAATTCAACGGAGTCACTGTTGACGAGGTCGACAATAGACCATTCAAGATAAATACGTCGCCAGAGAGTAAGTTCTTTGTTGACGAGCTTGAGAAGAGACAGAAGGAGCAGCGAAATCGCAGGGAATCCACCAGCGCTGCCCAAACCACCGCTCAATTCCGCCGTGGTCATACGTCATCTTCAGGTCCAGGAGTTCAATCGTCCGAGGACACCGCGGCTGTGAATCCCGTTCTTGCTCGCCCTAAGCTTGAAGCATATTCGAAGGCTGATCGCTCCCTCAGAATTGAATTTGCTGGCGGCGTACAAATTGATTTCGTAGCCCAGGGTCTTCTTTTCGACGCAGCCAATTCCGAAGAACTTCGTCGACGGAGATCTTCACCACAATCCGTCCAATTCGCTCCCCAACCCTCCGTCACAAATAATTGACATGGCGTTCTTTTTCTCAGCCCCAGTCGATATTGATATCGTTCTGGAAGATGGCGATAGCCGGGAAACAGTTGAAGTTAAGAATAAGAGCAGCAAGGAAAGAGTACCACTTTACAAAGACGGCGAATCAGTTAGAGGAGCTGTTACGATTAGACCTAAGGATGGAAAAAGGTTAGAGCACACAGGTATCAAAGTGCAATTTATTGGAATGATTGGTAAGTCCCATCTTCCGGAGCGCATTTGGTCAATCTCTCAGCTTCCATGACTAACTTGCTATCTCGCAGAGATGTTTTTACGATCGAGGAAATCACTATGAGTTTTTGTCATTAGGACAAGAACTTGCCGCCCCAGGCGACTTGCAACACCCACAAGCTTACGATTTTAACTTTAAAAATGTCGAGAAGCAGTACGAATCATACAATGGCATTAATGTCAAGTTGCGTTATTTTATTAGGGTCACAGTTTCGAGAAGAATGGCAGATGTCATTCGGGAGAAGGACCTTTGGGTCTTCTCTTACAGAATTCCTCCGGAGATGAACAGTTCAATCAAAATGGATGTCGGTATTGAGGACTGCTTGCATATCGAATTTGAATATTCGAAATCGAAATACCACCTCAAAGATGTTATTGTTGGCCGCATCTATTTCTTGTTAGTTCGTCTCAAGATTAAGCATATGGAATTGTCTATTATTCGACGCGAGACCACTGGAACACCCCCAAACCAGTACAACGAGAGCGAGACCTTGGTTCGATTTGAGATTATGGATGGTTCTCCATCAAGAGGAGAAACGATCCCCATCAGACTCTTCCTGGGCGGCTTTGACTTGACTCCTACTTTCCGCGAAGTCAACAAAAAATACTCCACCCGTTACTATTTGAGCTTAGTTCTTATTGACGAGGGTAAGTTCTCCCTCTTGACTCTTCCCTAAAACCTTACTAACGGATTCCGCACAGATGCCCGACGTTATTTCAAGCAATCCGAAATCGTTCTCTATCGCCAACAGCCAGAAGATGCTCTAGCCCTCGGCCAACAGACCAAGATCGCTGGTGCACATTCAGCTCCTAATCCCGCGGCTCAGAAACGCATTGCTGCTCAATAAACAATCTCATTTCTTCCACCTCACCTAATCTCTTGCGTTTCTATCACGTTGATACCAGCAGCCCGTTTTCCTTTTTTTTCTTTTCCCCCTTTTTTCCTTGTTGCGTGCGTGTTTGTGGGGTTTACATAATGGGCAAAGATACATCGGTGAACCGATATGATCATTTGGGGAAAAGAATAACTTCAGCAAACATACTAAGATATGAGGAGAAACTTACTTGAAGGGTTAAAAAAGTTTCACAGTGGAACATCTTCATGAATGTACAATACGAGCCTCGATGAGGCTTTGAGAATAAATAGTTCGCATGGTGGGGTTCTTCTTTACTTGCAGTCAGTCACTTTTACTTTTAGGAGTAGGGCGAAGATGCTGGGAAAATAGAAGCTCGCGCATGCATATTATGAATAAAAGATATTTAAGATCTATGATTACTCGCTCTTCGCATTGAATTGTTGTGCAATTTAGCACTCTCCTTCGCCTTCCATATAATGAGTGATTTGCAGGACATTAACCTCACAAGCCCTGGTAATAGAAGACAATTGAATCAGATGCCAGAAAAGTGAAATCCACATATGCTTTTGGTAATTTCTAATCATTTCATGTAATTTCTATCCTTACAACATTGCCTAAAAGATACCAACCATCCATCTTCTGAGAGATCTCATCACGATCCATCAAAATCCTACCAAATCAAAACCAGCCGATTATTGACGCCGTTGCTTTGCTCATCTGTGACACGCCGCGCATACATTACACTTGATCATTTTGCTCCTCTCGTTGGGACCCTGGGGTCTCGCTCGCGCCCCTCACATCTCCATCACATCCCCGCTGCCACCGCCACCGCCACCGCCGCCCAGACTAAATCTGCCATTCTCAATCGCCGCCACACGGTCCAATTCCTCCTGATACCCCCTCCTAACATCCGCGAGCGTAACTACCCTTCTCTTAACACCGTCATCATTCTTTCCTCCCTTCAAGCTCGCTCTTGCTAGTCCTCTGCCTACATTCCCTGCATCTTTCCCTTTAACCCCCTCGCATAAAATCCACGCATGCTTTGGATCCACGCAACTCAAAGCATTGATGACCGCCACATATTGTTTCGTGACTGGTGTTTCTCCTTCCTCTCCGAATTCCCCGCTTCCTATTTTGCTATCGCTTTCTGAGGAAGCTTGAAGACGGTATAATCTCTCTAGAGAAATGGCTGCTGCGCCGCGGAAATCAGAATGTTGTATTCGCCACGCGTATAAGATTTTATGATATGGAACGCCATTCGTGACTTCCACGATATTTGCACATTTCTGCGCCAGTATCTCATCGACCACATCTTGGAGACCCAGAAATGGGAAAGAAATAAGTTGGGTTGCGTGGGAAGATTCACACATCTTGGTGATGAGTAATCTAAGTGAGGAAGTTTGGAGAGCGGTATTTGTGAAGAGGGAGAGAGTTGAGTAAGCAAGTTCGTAGCGAGAAGTTTGAAGAGCTGCATGGAAGAGGCGACTGTGCATTTCGGTGCTGAGTTGGGGATCATGTTGGTCGGGCTTGATGAATTGCAAGGCTAGGCGGGAGAAATCAATGACGAAGGAGTGCATTTTCTCATTGTCATATAGGGAGACAATGTGGGAATAATATTCTGGCAGGCCTGCGTTTAAAAGATTCTTTTCTGTTTCGTCCAGGAGGCCTGCACTGTGTGTGTTTGCGTGCTTGAGGTCTGGATATGCTATGGAAAACTTGTGTTAGCAAAACAAAGTCTTAATTGCAATGGTTAAAATAACATACCCATTCCAAAAGCAGCCTTCTTGAAGTGCAATGCTGCTGTACGAGGATCATTAACGGCAAGGCACGCTCTTCCTTGAATATATGTGGAAAATGAATCATGTTCGGTGAAGCGTGAAAACTCCATCGCCAAATCAGGCTGACCATGCTTCAATAAGAAACATTGGATAATGGCAGGTGAAGATTCGTATTTGCTATCAGGCTTGCTTAGTTCTGTAATGAAGTCCGTCAAGGCCCTAGTCATCGAAACTCCTCGTTCGAGTCCAAAGAGGTGTCTATGAACGCCTTCTAGGACAGTTACAGTCTCATAAGATATTGGCTTCTTAGACAGACTAGATGTCGACTCATCTATTGAATTCGAGCGTTCACGAGTCGGAAGGGGTAAGTCAATCTGAGTTTTCGCTAACCAAGAAACAAGTTCGAGTCTCTTGAGCATAATTAGCAGCTGGTTGAAGACTGCGCCAGTCTCGAATTGGATGCCGTCCTCCCCATGGTTAATTTCGACCTCGATGAGAATCAGCAATAGAAGTTGGTCAAAACAAATGCTTTTATGTAATTCAATAGTCTCTTGAACGCCCTTAACGATCAACTTGTTGCCAGTGTGGGCCAGGGGCAATGGGTGTCTCAAGTCATTCCCAATAGATGTGATCATGGACTCGAGAAGAGCTTCATATACATGGGATGTGACATCCCTGAATGTACCTCCTAGATTTGACACTAGTTGGTGATACTCTTCATCGCCAATCTGATTAGAGTAATCGCAGCTATCATATAGCATCTTCATCCTCGCCGCTGGAAGAAACGTAGGCTCTTGGTAGAGTTGACCTAATAGGGCCGAGCGGAAGCCATGAAACAGAACATCTGGGACAGCTTCACCGAATAAAGATCCAGCAGTAAGAAGAGTGGACACATATTCTGTGCCCGGAGTCGTTCGCTCAGGATTGTGCCATATCCGCTCTAAACCACTACAGCTTCTAATTGCTGAAAGCCCATCTGCCGAAGCAACCCAAGGCATCTCTCCCATGGGGTCGATCGTCAAAGACAAGGCTTCACCCCTTTGTTTATCTAACTCAACGAGTAGTCGGTAGAATCGTCTCCATTGTGCATCAGTGGCGAGGCGGAATTGATCAAAATCGGGCCCTCCATCTGGTGCTCGCCCTAATGTAGCGGTAATTGCAATACTTGAACATAGCCTTTCAGGCAAAGGTGCAGATTTGCGTGATGTATCCCTGGATGCTCCTAGACCTCTTTCATAGATAGCCAGCCCAGTTTCAATGGTTGCGTGGGTGAATTTACCCGGGTATAGTATGTACGCTAACCACTTATCTGTTGAATCGGAAGCATCGCCAGGATAGACGGTGGGTAGGGGCGTTTGAGCCAAACTTTCGCTCACCATAGCTTCCCATCCCTCTTCCCATAACTGCTCAACTATCTCTTCAGAACCACTTTCAAAGTAAAGCTTTTGTACTCGATATGTTGTATTATTTTTCCACAATGTCCACAGGCTCAAGGCGTTTCTTGCTCTATCTGGAATGACCGAGAAATCTGCCATAGTCCACAGGTCTGAAGTAGGCGCTTGAGGAACCAAAATATTGTTGGGAAAAGAGTCCGATACGATCAGATGTCCTTCCTCGGCAGCTGGAGTAACATTCCAGAACTTAAATTGCCCTTCACCAATCGGGGAATATGTAACACATAGAGCACTTTCGTCATTGTGGCCATATACTTTGACCAATTGTGAGTATGAAGGATCGATTGTTGGCTTTCTAGTATTCTTAGGATCTGTTTCCTGGCCCAGGATATCGCCAACGAAGGCGATTCTTCCATTCTTTAGGTTCCAAATTCGAAGGTTGTGGTCCAATGATACAGTGAACGCATATGCTTGCCCGTCGATATTGGTTGATGGTGAAGATATAGAAGTAACAGCTGATAACTCGACGTTGGTGTCTGCATATCGAATAGTATTGCTTCCTTGAAAAGGTATTAAACTCTTTAACCCATCTCTCCATCCACCTGGATTATAATGTACTTCTCTCCACTCTGATCCTGTTTCACATGTCAGTTAAACACAAGGCCCCCAGAATATAGCTTTAACATACCATCTCCACCTGGCTTTCTGTCTAACTTTAGGAGCCCGCCATCGAGATTTGCGATCAGTAATTCGTTTGTATTCAGGGCAGCCATTCTATGTGGCTTCTTAAAACTGAAAGCCGACGATATATATGACTTGCACCAGTTTCCAATATTATTCTCTGTGCTCGAAGGGTTGCGAAAGAAATCCGGCCAAAATCTGAAAGTAAAAAGGTGATGTGTTTCCGTCAGCACAAATGCGCTCACATAGTCATGCTCTTTGCAATCCGCGAAAGCAACACATCCCGACTTTATGGCACTTGGAAATTGCAATCTCAAAGTAAGATGTGCATCTTTGGTATTCTGTTGTTTTGATACATCGACCGCCTGTACTGACAACGCTTTTCCATCTTCCAGAACTCTCCATAAATAGCTTCGAGGAAAGACGTCTTGTGTGCGATGGTAGATCGAGCCAGCATTAGCCAAGTACCTCTGCTTGAAAGTTCTTTCGTCCTCCGCAATGGGTAGCTCCGTAACGTGAGATCGCTTTTGTACTATTCTTGAGGCTGGTGTGCCATGGGAAGGTAAACGGATCGCAATGGTAGAATTATGGATTGATGAATCAAGGTTTAGTCGGATCTCCTTGTAGGAGTGGAAGTTTACTCTTTCCGCCATTTTATCTCCATCAATCGCTTGTCTCATGGAGAGCTTTGGTGAGTGTTCAAAGGTTGTCGCATTTTTGGTTTGTTGACGCGGTTCGGGAATCGCGAGCTTCACTTTTTAGGCGGCCGCTAGTGCGCTTTCCAATCTATATACGGAGTATATCTCTCTAAGGTTATTACTTTGTAGGCATTCACAAATCTAATCTTCCAAGGTTCACGTCACACATCTCGAATTTAGACATCAACGATAGGTGGCAACGATTAATAAATATGTACTAATAACTTACTAGATACAAGCTAATCCTATTCATTAAAGATTTCGCGATGCTTGAAATGATAAAATCGCTCCCGCCCAAAGCTCCTCATATGCCCTCCATAATGCTACCATGCCAGTTTTAAAAAACGCAAATAAAAACAAAAACACCAGATATTCCATCAGAACTTCATGAGATCATGGCATATAGATCTCCCTAGGGAGAAATCACGTCTAATCCTTCTCAAGATCCTTTGGACTTGGATCTCCAATACCATCTTCGTTGATGGCAAAAAGACAATCACTTTCTGGTAAACAAGGGCTGTCGTAAATCTTGCAGATTCTTGTCTCTCCACGACCCTTCTTGAGGCTCAATCTGGTCGTACTTGCATGTGCAATGATGTTACCTCCGATAGGTTTCTTGGGATCCGGATTGAACATAGCACTTGGTCCTCCATCAACTTGGGCAACGACTTGATTCGTAATTACCACAGCAATACCAAACTCATCAGCAAGTCGTTGAAGCATACGCATAAACTTTGCTAGATGCATTTGTCTGGAAGATAGCTCTCCTCTTCCTGTAAAATCTGTACGATATAATGCTGTAGCACTGTCAACAATAAGTAGTGAGAATCGGGTCTCGCACATCATTTGTGCTGCTTGATTGAGGAGTTGTAACTGATGGTCAGAGTTGTAGGCTCTTGCATATGCAACATTATCCAGGACTTCTTCTCCAGATAGGCCATATCGATTGGCCACCGCAAGCAAACGCACTGGACGAAATGTACCTTCAGTATCGATATAAAGGCATTTGCCTTCTCCGCCACCCATATCAAATGGCAGTTGACAAGTAACTGCTAGAGTATGGCAAATTTGACTCTTTCCTGTCCGGAACTCTCCAAATATTTCTGTAACAGATCCTGTCTCAACTCCTCCTGCTAGAAGTGTATCCAATTGCTTGGAGCCGGTCGTAATGGAAATCAATTCACTTCTTCGCTGATGCATCTCAGTGGCGGTTGTAAAACCCATAGGGACTAGTTTTGATGCTACTCGGGCGTTAGACTAATTTCTGATGCTGAATATTCAAGCTGTGTTGACTGACCTTCTGTCAGTATCTTTGTGGCTTTCTGCTCAGAGATACCCTTGATTTGCTCTAAAATTCGCCGCGGCGTGTATGCGACAGACTCTACAGTATTGTATCCGCCATCAACGATCATTTGAATATCTCTCTTCGTAAGTCCTGCAACACCCTTGCCCATTAATTAGAAAATGTTTCCAGATATTTGAGATAGAAGAACGGCTTACCTCTAAAGCAGAGAGTGGCGTTGGGGCACCAGGACCTCCCATTCCTCCATCATCCCCAGACTGAGAGGCTTCAATTTCTTCTGAAGTCATGTTTTGTGAGCAACAGATTCAGATGGTATCGATATTGCTTTGGGAAAATGTCAATTGTAAAGATTGGGATGAAAAATTGAGTGCGTTCCTACGTTGTTGAAATGTGAAGATTAAGATTCTGGGAAGGAATGGACGCGTTGTTGACGTGCTGCCGAAGATTAGGCAATCGCCAAGTCACCTGATAGATAATTACTTTAGTCATCAGAGCGCCATTAGACTTCTTCAATGGAGGCAAATACGTACATGCTGCTGTAGTATCCATGGATCATCTATACTAATAAAACTTACAAAGAACATAGGTAGTAAAGTAGACATTACACTATCGTCTAATTTTTCTTGAATAAACCGTGATCAGCGGTATGTACAAACAGATGTGAAAATAAAAGGCTTACCGGGGATTACAAACATCTGACATCAAAGCTCACCGGGAGTTTTATTAATAAGTGTAGGCCTCACTGGGGATTATATATTTCGTACAACACAAGTTCACTGGGAGCATGACTTTCAATTCCCATGTTTACTTCCATTTATGTCTTATTTTTTTTTTTCATTTTTCGTTCACTACTACGACTTTCTCTCCTCAAATATCAAGTCAATAGCAATCTCGATGCCAACTGATACCGTCAAATAGCAATTTCTTGTTCAATTCATCCGGCAACACCTGAGCTGTAAGGAATTAGAGGCATATAACTCGATATTTTCATGGCCTCTCACTCAATACTATAACCCACCAACTCCTCTTCTAAACACTCCCAGATCACTTTCTCCTGGCCCTCGTACCCAAGCACCTTTTTAGCTCTGTCGGCCCTCGTTCTGGAGTTGCTGGAGAACAGGTATCGTCCTAGCTTCGGAATTCCCCAATCACTAAGCATAGCATCAACCTCATCGAGATTTTCTGTCGAAATACTAACTGTATCTGCCGATTTCAAAACACCATGCTTAGCAAGAATTTTACCTGTGGCAACCGCGATATCCTTGTGGGAGGCTTCTTGAGTGGATGCAAAATAGTAGCCCTGTTGGACGTCAGCATCTCTCATCACATTCAACGTTAAATCAGAAAAGCAACCACATACTTCCCTGCCCCAATCAGCGCCTCCACCTCCCTCAACGGCCTTCTCAATCAACCCTCTATAAACCCTCATCAAATCCCCAATATGCACCCAACTTTTTATGTTCTCCCCTTCACCCACATAAAACGCTTTCCCAAGGCCAAGATTGTGAATCTCCTTTAGATACGCACTAAAGAATATGGTGTTTTTCTTTCCTGGACCAAAACCCTGTCCATATATATCAGGTGGACACATTACCGCTGCTCGCAATACATTGGTACTGTACTTTGCGGTCGCAGCATGCAAAATGGCTTCGACATTTTGGTGGAGCTCTCCTTCCGGCCGGTTAAGGATGGATGGGAGATCTTCGATGTCGGACCATATTTTTTGGGTTGAGTGTTCCTGGAGTGCGAGATGTACGGAAGTCTGATAGAATTCCGGTGCCGGAAAGGTAGAGAAGGTAGGTTGGTCTGTTGGGTGCAGGATTGCTGGTTATGCCGTGTATGATGGCTTTCATACTAGCCTCATGGTCAGAATTGCCGTTGTCTGCGAAATGAGAAACGTTAGTATTACAACACGAATTCAAACTGAGTTTACCTAGACGGTACTGGCTCGATAGCAAATCAGGTAATTATGAAGTAAAATTTGGTAAGTAATATCATGGCTCCGACTTACGAATCACAATATCAGCTTCTGAAGCAGCTGCACTGATAATGTCTACACTATCATAATCTCCCTTCACAATCTTAATCTTCGGATAGAGCGAAGCGAAGTTTGAGGGGATAGAGCGAAGGAGGGCAGTGAGCTCATATTCTGGATGAGCTTTGGCGATAGTATCAAGAACTGATCCTCCAATATACCCTGTCCCACCGGTTCTGTATGGGTAGAGTCAGCAATCTTGTCTCGAGTAGCATTATTGTTTCACGTGAAACATGGGGCTTACCTACATAAATATTTTGGCACCCATGATGGCTTGTCAAACTTCCCTTTGTTGTATCACACTTCTGTTATCGAATGAATCCCAATTCAGTCAAATGAACTATATTCGCTCCTGAAATTGAAGTTTACTGTTGGAAGACATTACTGATATATCTCAGAACTATATACTGACGACCTCCTACCCCATATGCGTAGTTTGTCAGCAGCCCACATCTATCGATACCCAACTTGGGAATGACGACTTAGTGTGGTTGCACCAAAACCGCCAATGTAAGTTGGCAATCATCATCAAAATGTCGAGTAGGTGTGTGAGCAAAGTCGAACAAGGTATATCAAAGGCCCCAATGCACGAAATTCGTCGCATACCAAACTCGAAACATACTTCCGGTGTACTTGGTACTTCCAAACACTCCCCAATACCAAAGAAAACTCCGTCGAGGGTTGAAATTGAAATAATCGCTCAGTTTTGGAGGTCCACCAGCCTCATATCGCTATTTAGGGTTTCAATCTAGGTTTAATTATCGAATGGCTCCTCTAACTTACATTCCTTGTTTTGATACGAGAGTGCCTTTTGCGTATGCAATTTGTTTCGAGCATCATGTGATGGAGTAGATGAGTTCATGCTTGTTCTTTTTTAGAGCTTGCCCTCGCCTCTCCCAGATATTCTTCCTATCCCGATAAGCAGATGAAATCACAGAATCGATGAAAACATAGTGAAACATGATCAAAAGGATATATGTCTGAACTGCAAGAATGGGGTAGAGGGAGGCAGTCCCTTGTAACAATCAAGTGACATGAGTGTGAAGACAAGAGACTGTTTAGAACGATGAAGGGGAAACTGACAACGTCAGCCTCTTAAGCATCGAGGAGAGAGTTCGCGATACCTACCTCAAGTGGCATATATATTAGCAGAGAGGTAGTAACACAGACAGCAATATAGATAACACCACGAGTGAAACTTTCAGAAATATAACCCAAACCTTGTTAGCCATCCATTCGCCCTTCTTTGTTGCCCTCATTCCAAAAGAAATAAGGTCAAAATACCCGTAAACTAGCAAAATCCAGGAGATGAATGTCTTCATAATTGAAATCTTATATATATCGACTAGTGCGGTGCCGTAGCCTAGCTAGATGCCACGACCAAAGTAGTGTCGACATCCATGGTGCTTGTAGCCAGAAGATCAAGCAACCAACAATGCGCTTGCAAAATTATTGGATTATGTACTCGAGGAACAAGAATAACATTGAAACTGCATGGAATATAACAAAAGGGATTTGAATGCTCGTTCGTAGTTTCTTTTTTAAGCCAAATCATGTACTTTAAGTAATTTTCATTCACAGTCGTGGAATTGATTGTTTCTAAAGGCAAACTGCCGTACATACGTCATGAAGCAACAAAGTCGTCTTCGGCATATTCATTGTCCCTTCTTCGGCTGTTCACACCATTTCCTTTGTGGGACTTCTTCTGTTCCACCTTCAGTAATCCACAGAATGAGAACGCGAACTTATATTAGACTCGCAGTCTACAAAGAAACTACTCTTCGCAACGTAAATTTCTGGAAAGCCCGCGGCACCGCCTCGATGGCTCTACTGTATGTATGAAATTATGATGATGGGAGGCTATGTACCATTGGGCAGCGAAGGCGAATTTTATCTCAAAATCCGCAAAGCGATGCCGATATAGACTAGATAATCCACCCCAAATGATCATCAGACAATGTGAGCAAGATTCCACTGTGGAAATTCATCGAAGTAATCGCACGAAACTCAAAACTAGACTCCAAGTGGATGGACGAGGAGATGAGTTCATTCACCACTTCATCGACTGACAAGTGTCTTTTTGGAGAAGCTTCCAAACAGGATATAATCCTGTTCAGAGGAAGAAACTTACTTCTGTATGCAACACCTGTGGAATGGGAACGGAGAGAAAGCCGAGGAGGAGTTCAATGGGATTATGGGGAGAAAGGCAGAGTCTAATATGAATGATGCGGTGGCTATTTTGACGTGTTTGAAGTAAGATAAGGGAATTTTGAATGGAGAGAGAATGTCATTATGGATCGAGTGACCGCGAAGTAGTGGCGAGAATATGAAGAGGATGCCTATAACTAGGTGCTGGGTTTGAGATGAATGTCTTTGTCCTCGATTTAAACTGTCAAATAGGTCTTGAAGCTTATGTGCTTTATTACATTCTTCAACGTCTTAAACATTGACATCGGGTCTGATACTTGAATGCCACACGAAGCTCTCTCGTGACTCAGGTGGAATCTAGTTTGATGTGACACGACGTAAATCAATAGATTCCTGCATAACTCGAACAGGGGTTCCATATGAGTTTTAGGGTTAATTTGAATAATTTGGTATGTGTTTATGATACGCCCCTTCCAGTGCAGAGGTACATACTCACTAGAAAAATGCCTCGAGACAAATTTGTGCCCTCTCTACTATCGTCTCATCGGCAGTGCAAATAGGGCTAACCGTCAGAACCTCACTGCTTTCACCTTCTCATATACACCCCGCCCGGTTGTTGTTGTACACACTACCTTTGCTCCTTCCCCGTAACCGAACCAAACTCCACGGAAGACTTTCCTCCCCTCCAAAACATTGCATATCCCATAATTCCATTCCTTTCCCTAGTCCAATAGTACAGAAGACCAAAAACACCATCATTGAGTCGAATATGTAGAATAGTTGAGATTATTATTGCTCCAATTCCCCTTCTTCGTGCTGCTCATCCGTGCCAGCTCCATCTTCAGTCTTGGTGCCAATATCAGAACCAGGTCCAACATCTTTAGCTGCTTGATCCTTTTTATTCCCTACCGTGTCTTGACTCTCACCTGAAAGTGCATTATCTTCTTGTGAAAATTGAGGGTCATCCACAGGATTTTCAGAGCTAGTATCATCTACTTTTGCTCGCTTTGGAAGTGGCCCTTCTTCTACCTGCTCATCCGCCTTGCGTTTTGGACTAACTTTGGTATCGTGATCGATACTCGAAGGATCATCAGTTGCAGATTTAGTTTGGTCGTGACTTGAAAGATCATTCGCAGCCGCTTTCAGAGGAGCATCATCCGTTCCAGAATTTTGAGATTTGAAATTTTCCGATTCATCATGAGCATTAGGTAAGGTGTGGGAAAGTTGAGCTCCATCTGTCGTCAAAGAAGAACGTGGCTTGCTGTTCTCACTTTCCACATTAGGGTGGTCATTGTGCTGTTCGGGGTCTGGCTGAGAGTTGCTGTCCGAGCCAATTGTTCCATTTCCATGAACATGGCCATTTTCATTTTGACTCAGCGCCTGCTCCGAGTTTGCAGAAGAATCACCACTACTTCGTTCCTTCTTTCCACTTGAAGCATGAAGATATTTGGCAGCTGTAGTTCCCGGCTGGTCTTGATCTGTGATCTGAAAGGGGCTGTTCCTTATAAAGTTATGCAAAATCAGCCCAGCTTCTACGATTTGAGGTTCAGTACCACCGAGATGCTCCCACCAATCTTTACCCTTTATCTGAGGAATTTCACACTTCCTGGCAGTCGCAGCGAGCATAAGAGTCGTGATAGCAATCGTCCGGGGAGTTGCAATGAGACCTAACGTCGAATGATGTGTATCGCAGATTAAGGCCCAGGTATAATTCCGGAGTTCTTTAATCGTATCAGACCTGATACCAACAGCTGTGAGTTCCTCAAAGAAATTCACGAGGTATTTTAATGGAGAATGTGCAGAGAGGTCGAAACATAACAACTCCAGCATAAGTTCTTCGTACATCAGAATACTATCACGCCATCGCCAGTATTCTTTAGAGCTAGCATCGACTTCGAGCTTTGGATTCTTCTGTGCAACTTTAATACAGGCAAATATGAAGGGTTTAGTTCCTCGTATGGTCTCTTCGGTTTTTGTCGCCAGGAAAAGAGCTGTAGCTCCGATCTCCTGATAGAAATTAGTTTGTTTTCATTGCTCTGGCAGTCGTATAGTATAGCTGTGGAAAGTAAGGTTCAACACCAGTGCACCCCGTGCGCATAAATACAATCGAGGTGAAGAAGTGATAACCCTAGGCAATAGAAAGAAACTTACATAGTGATGAATCCCGGTGCATCCCTTTTTGTCTGACACCATACTTTTGCGCATATAGAAACGGTGGAAATAGAGGCTCGCAACGCTCACAGTCGTCATTGGGATATGCAACATGTTTCCAATCGATGACATAAAAGAAACTCCTTTTGCTCTGCGAATACGCTCCTCCTCGTGGGAGAGGCCATCAAGAATGGAGGGGGTAGCTTTGAGTTCCGCCTCGGTGAAAAGCCATTGATCAACCGCCTTAGCCGACATTTCTGGTATAAATATGTGCTTTATCTGACAAAAAGGTTGTTCGGGAGGTAAGTGATGATTCGACAATCGCGGGGGCGAAGGAACCGCCGGTGGTATGTATTTTCCAGTTATAGTTGAAGCGCAAGATGATGGGGGTCGAGTGCGGTTGGAATGATCATCCGGGTATTCGAATTCAGCGATAGGATATGGCCCCGCGGTGGTCATAGGATTACAGGCCTGTTACAGAATGATTTGCGATGACGAGGCTGCTATTCGACTTAAAACCTCGTTTTATCTATGGCGAGGTTGTCGACTTGGGTGAGTATCTGTTATGCGTCGTCGTTTTGTAGCTGCTCTGAGAAAAAATGGATAGTTCCAATTGTGCTATTGTTGTATTTCATTATTGATGTGAACCACATCATAATACAAAAGGAATCAAGAAAGACATTAGAAATTCAGAGTCGCGATAACTTGAGTGAGCTAGCCGTATCTTAGCGCGAAGCATGATGCACACGTGACTACGTGCCAACTTTTATCGCGTCTCGACAAACTTTTTGCTAACTTCAGTTTCTTTTTTCTCGAGTTTCAATCAATCGACTATTACGCATATCCATAGCAGCTTCACTCATTATATTATGCCATCCTTTACTTGACTATGCTGTCGCATCAAACTCAATACTTTTGTACAGTCGCCCCATTCATGTGCCGAAAGACTGGATGCATTCCGTAAGTACGGCAGTGCACATCACCCTTGGATCAACATTCTTCAACATGTCGACGGCCATATCGCCACGTCATTCTCATGCCAATAATTGGCGTACCGTGGTTTCTAATACTCAACTCACTTAGGGGAAATGAGATGTTGAAGTCCAAGTCAACGGTCGCTGGCATATGTAATAGAATAGTAGATCGGCAATGTTTGCACCATAATGCCCTGTGAAACTGTATTTTAAGGATGCATTTTTCCAACCACGGCGGAAGTGCCGCAATGTCTGTAAGACAATGTTTCTAGGAGTCGAGTCAAACCAATCGTATTTTCACTTGAACATTCCCATTCTTCAATATGCCAAGCGTAGAAGATATGACTGGAATGGCGTCCTAGTTAAATTCAAGAATTTCTCATACATAGGTATCACTATCATTCAGGTTTATAACAGGTTTTCTCAAATACAACATTATGGCTCTACAAAATCTGTTCATAGCTTTCCTCGGCATCACTTCAGTCATCGCATCCCAATCATCCAGTGCCACCAATTTCTGCATAGAAGCACTCTTGACAGAGCCCGGCAATGCCAATGACTTTTGTATACAATATCTCCTCTTGGGTACTATCCCTGTTCCATCGTTTGCCTTGCCATGTATGAGTACCAGTCCATCTGATCAACAGCTATTCAAATCTTGTTACGCGATACTTACTCAGTTGGCAAAAGAGACTCCACTGCCTACAGCTTTGCATTTCGACGAGATAAAAAGGCCTTCGAAACGTGGGAAATTTTTGGCTCGTGACGGAGGCTTCTTCAATACGGGAAGTGTTTCATCAGTATCAACTGACGCTGGAATATATGAAAACGTCGGATGCTTCGAGGATGGCGTTCGAGGAAAACCTTTGGGCTCTCCTCTGCTTAACTTGACTGGGGGTCCTGCAGAGACGATTCAGAGCTGTGTAAATGCCTGCTCGATTTCAGGACGAAACGGAATACCATATCTCTATGCCGGGGTCGAGCCTGGGGCTTGCTGGTGCTCTAATTATATCTCAATACTCTCCATTAAAAGCTCTTCGTTTTGTCAGTCAAGTTGCCCGTCTACTTTTGGCAAATACTGTGGGGGTACCGTAGGGGGGACACTTTATATGCAGGTATACGAATTGAAGAATTGGTCTGGGAATGGCAATAATACGTCGACGATATCTGTAAAGACAATATCTAGTTCTTCGATAAAGTCTTCCTTGACGTCCGTGTCGCAGACATTCACGTCTTCTTCCAAGCTTTTGACTTCGACTGCGAAAACAACGAGCACCCAAAAACCTGCTTCAGTCTCAGTTCCAAAATCAATATCATTCTCCAGCCTAGTTCGCTCCTCGGTAGTCTCAGCAGTATCAAATACAAGTACAACTAGAAAGTTGAGCTCTTCACTGTCGGATACTTCTGCAAGTAAGCCTACCGCTTTATCTTCCTCGCCAGTGAACGTGGGCTCGACTAGCTCTATCTTATCAAATCGGCTATCAATCCTAACAACTAGCTCTTCCCGAGTATCTTCTCCATCTTTCAAAGTTTCATCGCCATCTCCAAGCGGAAATTCAACATCGTCCGGTTCCAGTCTGACAACTTCCCAAGTATTGGTATCTAGATCAAGCAGTATAAGCATTATCGTCTCCACTCCGCCCGAGATTTCCCAGTCGATAAACAGTGCATCAACAGTTTCAGAATCTTTCGTGGCAAGTGAGACACCATCCATATCTCTTTCGTCGACTACCGTATCGTCAGCCACAATACATTCGTTCGGCTTACCACCAGATCCCCCAACTATCCCACCTATTGTCGGGCCTACCGGTACTGAAAGTTACATTCTACCCTCCGGTTCTTTCGCTTATCCAAGCGAAGTGTTCACCACAGTGAAACCTAACCCGTGGGCGTCCCTCTCTCTTAAAGAGCCCGACTATTATACACAAATTGATTCCGATGCTGTTCCAGGGGACCCTCTATATACACATGCCCCTTTACTGCCTCCTTCCAGCCTAGTAGTTACTTCTTCCGCTACTTCGACCATCAATAACCTCAATACAATTTCCTCATCCTCTTCTACTTCATCGACTTCGCTCCCCCGGCCCACCCCTTCTCCCGACTTTAGCACCATTCACGTTTCCACAACAACTTCTTCATCACCCTCTACCTCTTCACCATCCTTGAATCCTACCAATCCGTGGGCCGGTCTGTCTCTTAAAGAGCCAGACTATTATACACAAGTCCCTAGCGACGCAGTTCCAGGATATGTAGAACCAACAACTACTCTTCCCATTGTAGTTAGCGAGACTTCTTCTTCTACAGCCACCTCTCTTCCACTATCTCTACTCAAGAAATCTAAGCGTGAATACGATGTTTACGCTCCAGATAGCCCCTGGGCAAGCATCCTTCCCCTCACTTCCCCAGAAATCGTCAAAGAAGTCCCTCCAGGCCAGGTCCCAGGTTGGGAGCAACAAGCTATAGCTCCATCATCCAATAAAGTCAAACGCGAATATGATATTAACTCGCCTGATAGCCCCTGGGTAAGCCTCTTTCCACTTTCCTCTCCAGAAATAGTCAAGGAAGTTACGCCCGGCCAGGTCCCAGGCTGGTCCCAAGAGCCCGTCTCAAGAGCCAAACGCGAATATGATATCACTGCCCCCGATAGTCCCTGGCTTCCCCTTCTTCCTCTCTCTCGCCCCGAAATAATCAAGGAAGTCCCTCCCGACCAGGTTCCTGGCTGGCAAGGCCAGCCCTCCGCACCCCTCATCCCCGACTCCGATGTCCCCCCAAGAGTTAAACCCAAAGGCAAACTTCATCGGCGCCAAATTGGCGCGATACCTGAAAATGCCCTCGAGCCACCCGGTCGTCCAGATTTTATCAAAGAATTCCCTGAGAAAAATAACAATAAACCACATCCCCCACCCTTCGATAAGATGAAAGGCCATGTTGATCCAAAAACAGGGAAGAAGATTGAAAGAAAGAAACCGAAATACAGCCATTCAAAAATTAGCCTGAAAAAACGTCCCAGTTTGAAAGACATTGGGTTACAACAGGATGGGCGGGAAATCGATAGCCAAGGCCAAATTGGGAAAGGGGATTCACGGAAAAGGATAAAAGACCACCGATATAGACATAAACTCCATCTTCAGGGAACGCCCAAAGCATATAGTGAAATGGAAGAGGAGATAGCGAGAAGGCAAAGGGGGGAAGTGAAGAATACGGTAGAGGAATGGGAAAAGAAGATTCTTGGCGGTTTTGGGAAAGCGAAAGATGACGGGGATGAAATTGGTCCACTCTTGAAGGAAAATGCTGTTATTAGTAAAGTTTTGATGAATGACGAATTAAGATCTGAGCATGATGGAGAGGAAAATTTGATATGGAGGAAGTGGAGCGGGGGAAAGAGGAGGGGCGGGAGAAAGATACAGTTGGAGAAAGTTTGAGGTTTTGATTGGGAAATTTTGTTCCAAAATCGGGGTTTAGGGGTGGAGGGAGGTAGGAAGGAGTGAGGTAGAGACTTGGGTATTGAGAAATGAAATTTAACGTACAGTTTGGTGGTCAGGAGTTCGTTATGCACAGAGTTTATTCCACTGAAAACACTCATATGCCTCAAAACATCTTCTTATCGCGCTTCATGAGTGTATTTGTTAACCTGGGACTGTTTTTCTGTGCATTGATTTTATCATGATAATCAATAGAGCTTCGTATGGTTTAATGTACCACCCTCTATGGCACAGTCGTCTATCTTGTACAGCAAATACTTGTATATCATATACATTTTGGTGGCGTGCGTTTAACTCCAATATGTAAATACAATCTCTTGAGCAAAGAGGGAAAGAAAGAAAAAAGCCACCATCTTCAATTGATTACTAGGTAGGTAACCTTGTTCCTCAGTTCTATGGATAAGGGGGAAGGCATCTGGAGTTGTTGATTTTCCCGAGTAGAATTCTAGCAAACTCGCCAAAAGACCTACTAGGTAGCTCCTTCATTAGCGGAAATCAGGCCCAAAGAAATGTGTTATTATCCTCAATTGACTGAGGAAAGGTAAAGACTTCGACAGGTTTGAGTTTCCATTTTCATTCAGAGGCTGCAGCAGTCTCGTAATCATTTGATGATCTGGGCGTCAGGTATGAAAAAACGGGATAAATAGTCGCGCTCTCCCATCCCCTCCCGTTTTTTTCATTGACTGATATTACGTAGAATAGGGATGGCAAATTTTTGTTTCAGGCCCCTTTGAAAAATGCCTCGCGTTGGTATATACAAGTCGATATATTGGTGCGACATGTGACTGACTCAAGGCTGTTCCAACATTGGAATTTCCCAATACGTTGAACGAAATTTGTATCCAGAACTGACTTGTATCCGGCTCGATCCATCTCAGAGTCAGCCTTATGTCTCGTAACATACTTTGAAAGAATATATATATAGCCGGTGAATCACACAAGAGTGCGAGATAAAAGATTCTGCAAACATATGAAACTTTGACGGCCAGCAAGATCACCAGTTTGATCTGCGATCCCTCGCGATGATGTTGTGTAGGCTGTGGCGTTGGCTCATGCCGTCTGAGCCGTCCTTGTTATTGGCAGATATTTAGCCTATGGTGTGTTTTGGCGTGCGTTGACACCGTAGCACCGATGGCAACACCAACACTTGTTGGATCTCATTTTTCATTGGAGCAGTTTGTTGATGGTCTAGAAGCTGTGTGTTCCTTGGGTTTACCATGACTCGGATGGCGATTTCTTTCCAATCATTCAAGAAATATCTCACACATTGACGGAATCCTTTGACTTGTGAGACATAATTCCCAATCAGATCATTACAGCTTCGAATTTGAAAGATGCAAGAGGTAGGCCACGAGGGTATTCCTTTGATCATATGGATGTTGTGGCTGTTGTTTATGTCAAAGAGACCATGGATATAAAAATAAGAAGCTGAGAGATATACTTGATGGATATATAATTGCATCTTTCCTCCCCCGTCTTATTATGGGGTAGAAATTAGATCCCCGGATTTTTATATTGGCTGTTTCTTGAACAGGCCAATATATGATCCCTTTGTCTTTGAATGAATTTACTTACGTATGATGTTGAGACAAATTGTCATTCCGTACGTACAAGGACCCAAAACCAAACATGCATCGACGTTTGTTTTCTCCACCTATTGAAGGCTGTGAGTTAAACGAAGAGAACGAATCGATTCATCCATTACCCCCTATGACAAGTCAAACAACTAACTAGACCTCCCCCAAAAAGTTCAAGGCACGCAAAATAAAAGGACACTCTCTTCCGCTTTGATCGGATGAGAGAACGATCGATAGAAAGATACATACCTATATTATTACAGTATTCAAGTGTCTTTCTCTATTTACCTAGTACCTGCTCTGGCTGCTTTGACTGCTTTGGCTACCCGTGGACTCTGCTTAGATCTTCGTATCAATATATCGTAATTTCCCAATTTCCTCCAGTCTATCTAGTACTTGTTGATGGAAAAGCTGTCTCAAGTCTATCATACCATTATACATACCATTATATCCCTACACTATTATACTCTCACACTTGTCTTGTCTATACTCGAAAGGGCCCAACTTGCGGAGTGGCCTTGTTGACTTCATGCCCTCCATATGACTACCAAGCGTATGGAACAGAAAGGAAGTGGGAAACAATAGAGGCTGTTCCTTTAAATAGTATGAATCCTTTCTGCTTTTAAGTGGTTCGTCTATATCATTACGGGGTATTTCGTCGTCCGTCCCTCACTATCCCTCACTATTCTTGCGCTTCAGCCATCTTCTGGGATGAGCACCCTGTACCAAACGCTCCACCCTAATTTTACTTTGCATCTTCTACTGCCTACCTAGCCGTACGATCAGTACTGCTTTGCGGCGTAGGGAATACGGAAACGGCAAAAACTTGAGCATATCGAGGTTTTATCATTGCATATCATATGATATGAATCACTATTGGCTGACACAATGCTTTCTCTTTTAGGAACACTACTACTTTCTCTTCTTTCTCTTTCTCTTCCTCTTCCACCTCCTTCTCTTCCTCCTCCTTCTCTTCCTCTTCCTCTTCCTCCTCCTTTCCCTATTCATCCTCAACGACATCTTCACATTCATTTAGTTATCTACGAAAAGATCAGGAATCTTACTTTGAGGTTAGAAACTACCAAAAGGATCGAGACATCCTAAGAAAGCGGCGAAGATCTATCCAACGCGAGTTTCCACATCATTCCATTCAAACTTCGAAACTTCGTACGAAACATAAATCTTCCAGTTCTTATCCTACGAACATCCCTCACAACCTACTTGAACGCGATCTCATCATTTTTGAAGCAACTATATGGGAAATGCAATCTCCACGACAAATGGCTCGACCAGCATCGGCAGGAAGTGCGAGTACCTTTGATTCAAGACCTCGAAGTCCCTTGAGCACCAGTTCTTCAATTGATGATATTTCGAGCATAGTTAGCGATATATCTTCGGTATCCAATAATTCCTACAATAAATCGGTATCGAGAAGCTCATATCAAGGACCCACTCGATCGCAGACAGATCCAAATTATCCTCGATACAGTTTTGAGCCCAGACCACTAGTTCAAATGCAAACAGCCTTTCTCGAGACCCCAAGTCTGGGGCAAGAACCTACATCCTGGACGAAAATTCTTTCTCAGCCATCTCAGGGAGAAGGTTTCCTTAAACTTCCCGAAGAAATACTTTTGGTTATTCTGCGGGAACTCAAGAAATCACATTTGAAAGCGGGAAGTTCAAGTTGCGCAACCTGTTGGATGAGAGATTTACATAGTCTTGGATTGAGCAACAAAAAATGGTGGAGTGCTGCGAGGGTTATTTTGTATGAAGATATTCAACTTGTGGGAAGTGATTCAACTTTGCATACGAAAAAGAAATACAAGTCGAAATATGGATCCAGATTAAAACTTCTTCGCCGAACTCTTCGGAGTCAACCAGAACTCGCCAAATATGTCAAATCGCTGAAGGTACCTTCAATACCAGAATCAGCCAAGACGAAACCGGAACAAGAGGAATATTTGGACTTGGTGGCCTCAGTAATAATGGCATGCCCAAACTTGGAGCGTTTGCCCGGACTTTATCAGCCATATGATCATGAATTTACACGATTTTTCCACGCTCTGGGTACGAGATCAAAGCTCGTCGAGAAAGTCTGGATTATCGAACCCAGTCCTATAAGGCGTCTTTATAATGCCTCTGAGAAAGCAGAAAATCCTGTCATCGTGCCAGGCGCCTTGCGCCCTGAACAATATATGAATTTTTTGGGCCTTCACTCGAATTGGCCCCATTTGCAAACTCTCGTTCTTCATTGCACCCCCGGCGGCATGATTGATTCGTTGTTGTTCACAGAAATATTCCAACTTCTTCCATCCCTTCAGGATTTATATATATCGAACTTCCCACGTACATCTTTCAATGATGACAATCTGATTTCTCTGCCGACTCTCAAAAATCTTCGCCTTGATTCACTTCCAGGCGTAACATCCAATGGCTTATCAGCGTACGCTTCACTGCCTACTTCCGCTAATATAACCTCATTATCCTTAATATCATTACCACTCCGATCACTCGCTATACTCGCTCGCATTTTCGCTCGTCTGAAGAAACTCAAATCATTCTCTTTGTCGCAAAGCTGTTCTCCCATGCTGAATGACCAGAATGATATTTTCTTACACCCTTATCTTGCATCATCTACACTCGAGCATCTCCACTGGGAGATCACGAATCCCGATGACAACAAAGCTTCTGAAATTCTTGCCAAATCGATTAGTTTCTCCGGTTTTCCCTGCCTTAGGTCTCTTCGTGCTCCGACCGATTTTGACGGCTTGCTACAAAAGTTGTGTAAGCCCACGTTGAAAATCGAGTTACCTGGAGACAAATATCGAAATATGGGACAAAGCAACACTCCGAGTCGAGCATCGACTTTGCCTGCCGCTACACCTGTCATGACCCCGTCTAATCGCCAATCGATATTTTCTCGACAGAGCGAGCGGCGTGATAGTGTGATGACGGGAAAATATTCCAATTCATCCTCCGTTTCTCTTCCGCATGAACCTACTATAGATGGCAGCGGCGGGCATGAGATGATGAGCCTATTAAATGCTCGGCAAGCAGCCCAGCTTCGAATTGATAATGCAACGATACCACAATTCGATATCATAATTTGGGATGACGAGGGTCAATTTGTTGAGAGGTTCAAGCTAGGAACATTCATTGGGAAGGTGGAAAGTAAGGTGGAATACAACCTGAAGCCAGATATCGAAGGCAGTGACGAATCAATCATGAGTATCGGCACCCTTTTAGAGAAGGGAGTAGAGTTGAGATCCAATGATGGCTGTACGGGAAGCTGGAACATAGATATAGATTCGAGGTCCAAGGATAGAAAGAAGAGAGATTGGTGGTGGCATACTGAGAGAGAAAGATGGAGAGAGATAAAGCTGGCTACCTTCTTTTGATTTTGTTTGTTATGATACCCAGGGTAACGGTGTTTTATGTTGAAAAGTCTCAAGTACGTCTTATCATATATCATAAAAAATGATGTTTTATTATGGGTTTTATATGGGTATACATTGTATATACGATAATATTATTAATTCTTCCTCCTCTATTTTCGTGTCCCTTTGAGAGTTCTCTATATCCTTTCTTCTTTTCGGCTGTCTTTCAACTTTGCTAACAGATATATCACTTGTGTACTCGTAAGTAGCATCATGGTCCATCATGATCCACGAGTATTCATGGACGTCACCTCTCTGACCGGTGGACTCTCGTCTCAACTTCATCCACTGCTCTCGATATTCACTTTTACTTCCTGAACCCGTCACCATCCACCAATCATAGTTTCTCCGCCTAATCCATACCGGCAGCCTGATTCCGAAATGCTTCTCATTTGACTTCCTTGCTTCTGCCACCCACCTTCTACCTCCGTGCTCACTTCATTTCAATACACAAATCTCTGCAAAACTGTACAACGCAAGACAACAAGTCCAAGACAACAAGCGCAATACATCCCCACACTAGCCAGCCTCCACCAGTGTGCCCTCCCTTCTCTCAAACCGTTGATCCCCACATCGCAACCTGCATCCCGATCTTGTCGTGCGTCTGCCCGCTACCCAGCTTCTAGCCTCCCTCCTCCCAAGCCCAACCCATCAACCCCCCACCCCGCCCCATCCTCACCCCCCTCCGCCCCATCAACACGCAAACATGACTGCCCCACACCACGATCGCGCCCGGGGCCTCCGCAGCCGACACCTCACGACCACCCTCGCCCTGCTCGCGGTGCACCTCCTCCTCATCGTCGCCGTGCTCCAGCTCATGGTGAGCGGCAGCAGCGACGCGTCAGACATCGGCGTTACGGGTGCGCGCACCGCGACCGCGGTTCCGCACGGGGGAGAGCCGTGCGCGCCTCGGGGTTTCCCGCGCGACGGCGAGGCCTGCGGGGAGGATCGCGGGGACGCGGACGCAGACGCGGACGCGCATGTGGTGGTGGTGCGCGGCGGTGGGAAGATGGACGCGTCGCAGTATTTGTTGGGGGTGAAGCAGATGGTTGCGCGTCGGCTTGCGTGTCATGGTGCGTTTGTGGCGGATAAGAAATATGCGCTGGTGATGGTTCTTTGGGAGGTTATTGAGGGGGTGTATGAGCTGGAGGAGGGGGCTGAGGCCGAGGCGGCTTCTTCCTTTTCTTCCTTTTCTTCTTCTCCTTCCTCTATGCATGGAGCAGCTGGAGGGGCGGCGTCGGGGACTTCCCGGGAAGAAGTCAAGGTCGTGGGGTTCCGGCAGGAAGTTGAGGCGAGGATGCAGAAGAGCGATTTCGAGGGGGTCATGAAGATGGCCAAGAGCGGTCTCGGCAAGGCGGGCGCAACGTTGGGTGGGAAGGGGAAGTTCACGATGCAGGGAGGATCGAAGGGCGAGGAGCATTTCGACGCGAGGATGAAGATGGTGGGGGACAGCACGACGAAGGTCACCGAGGGACTCTCGGCTGCGTGGGACATTCTCCGGGAAATGGAAGAGGAGATGAAGGATTTGGAGGCTTGGTTGAGAGGCATGGAGGGCGTCTTGGGGGAGGTCGTGGCCGAGTTTCTGGAGGCATTGTGATCGCGTGAGTGCTTCCTTCTCCTGCGGCTCTCGCGACTCGTCTGTCGTGACAGTGTCATTCTAACGTGCGCCGATTAGGGGTGGGCATGGTATGGCATGACATGACATGACATGACATGGTTGGATGTGCACAGAACGGCGAGAGTGTTGATGGATATCATGATTCGACACAACGCGGTGCGATATGGTCGGATTAGCAACGAAGAATATTGAACGATTACACACATACACACACACGACCGGGTTACGACTATGCTATTCTATTCCGCGTTTGGTCTCCGGTTTCCCCTCCATCTTTTCTCCTCCCGCTATGGCCGATCCCCGCGTCTCGCGATTGGCGTTCGACGACACGATGGGATGGTCGACAATAGGAATCGATCAAGCGGATGGTGGATTGACGGAGAAGACTCTTGTACCATATTACCCCCAGATGCAGTAACACAGCATAATAAGCATGAGAAATCTCCCCCAAGAAACTTCAGCAAGGACGAAGACGGGCAAACCAAAGCAAAGGAAGCAGAACACTCACTTCATGTATTCACCACCCCTCCCGTCCACTCCAAGCATAGGCACCTCCTCGTTATCTAATCCATGCACACACAAAATAATAGTAACAAGAATGAAGATTGTATCAAATGCCCCCCACGCACGTGAATCTACATCCCCCAAGCATAACGCTTCACAATACATGAACGAACGAAAAGTAATGCGCCGTCCCCGCCCCCTTCCCCCGACCCATCAACCGACCACAGCCCCGAAACCACCCAATCCCCACTCTCGACGCATCTCCTTCCATGCCCATGCCCATGCCCACCCCCAGGCCGCCATAGACACTATACTCCCTCCCTCTCTCCCTCGCTCGCTCGCTCGCGCACCCACGACGCGGTAGCGATCCGCTCCGCACGATTCCCTCCCCCCGGTGACCGGTGACCGATCACGCAGAGCGGTGATGATACCCGCTACGACATATGCGTGTCTGAAATCACACGCCCAGCCTAGCGTCGAGCTCGAAGTCGATGATGTCCTGCTTCGGGGGATCCATCGATGCAACCATGGCGCGCGCCGAGGATCGCGTGGGGAGGGAGAGAGGGAGGGGAAAAGGGGAAAGGTAAACGTCTCATACCTATTTTCAAGATGTTCATTATCGTTTTGGATTCGATTGGTATGATGTGAGTGGATGTGGGTCGAGTTGTTTGGGGTTGGATTTGGCATGGGATTAGGGAGAACAGGGAAAGAGGTGTGAGGGTTAGAGAGAGGTTAGGTCGTGGGGGGATGAGGTTTATGGATGGGTTGAAGCCTCAAAGATGGATATGATGGATATGATGAATCAAGTTAGGTTGAATCAAGCTATATCTCCTAGTTCAATGGATTTGTACGCAGGTATACATGAGTGGATATCCTTTTAAGGAGTCGAGGTTGATTCAAATGAAAAAGGAGAGAAAGAATTCTTCGGCTACACGAGTAAAGATTTCATTCCTCCACTGACGATCAACAGTGTTAGGGGCTTCAATGAGGGCTATCAGTTAGCAAATATGTAAAAAAGCAGTCTCTAGAGCAAAGGCGTTCGGTGAAGGATGTAACATTCATGGTATTATATGACGTGTCACGTGGTTATTATATGTAATTTTTGATCTACCTACCAGCAATGCAGTCCAACAGCTTGAGCTTTGAAGGTCCCACCTTCAAGCACTAGCTTTGCTTCACCAAAGCTTATGACGGGCCAGATAGTAGGCAAATATTGTCACATCCTGCTAAGAAGATATTAGCAGAGACACCATACTAGATTGTTGATGATAGGCAAGATAAAGCTTCGATCCCATCTCAAGCGAGTAGTGTGTTGACCAACGTCATGACTCCTATCTGCATTCTACACCTGAATAAATGGTGTCGTATATGAGAGTACTTTTAAATGCTGGGGATATGTGGCCAAAGCGTAGTACAGTGCCACGAAGACGAAATGTAAGAACTTGCGCAAAACAACAAGTAAATTTGTTTGGGCCGAAAATCGAGTTGACTAACAGCACAAAGGTCCCGAAGCCAATGAAGAGGTCTGCGCACGAGAACGGATATAGACGCCCAAATACCCTGCCGCATTTTGGTGCCAATCGCAAGTCAAATAGCATGTTGTTGTTCTGCAAGCGCCAAGGACAAATCGAGCGCTTAGAGGAGGGAGGGGAGCGAAAATGGACAAGGCACCCCGTATTCTGGATCCACCTAACTTGATCAAAAACACTCGAGCTGGATATTCGGATAGTATTGCTTTTAGCCTTTGGCATTCTTTGATCGAAGCAATATTTCTGAACATCTTGTAAAAAGTAAATTGTGCGGTCTGGAAAGTAAGATCGTAACTTGGTCAGGTGTTATCAATATTCCCATAATTTTGAGTCATGGATCAAATAGCCATGTAGAAGAAACGTTTACTTCTGAGAACTGCTCATGTATCAGGCGGGGGATCAATAAGCGTGTTAAAATCAGGATCAACAACCAGCGCTTGATTTCTGTTTATTTCTTCATTGATCAAATCCATGCCCCTGTCGGCCACGCTGATTATTTTTTGCAATTCCCTCAACGCTCCATCAGTGTGATTAAGAAAGACCCCATCGATGCAGCGTTTAAAGTGCGATGTTCGGTTTCCTTGGTTCAATTGATAGGCTTCCGCATCGTAAGTATCCAGGCCAATTCCAACTTTGATGGTATTTTCGTTGGTATCATCGATTTCGGTGGGAGTATCGACGGGGGGTGACTCCAGAGACGATGGAATTATTGTACCAATCACCGCTTCCACAAATCTTTGATCGAAAGGCTTGTTGTGCCCCGTAGGATCGTCAAGGTCGTAGTTAGGATTTTCTGAATCAGGGTCTGGATTGTAATCATCGTAGCCAAGGCTACTAACTCGAAGGATCTTGAGATTGAGGCCTTCAATATCTCGTATGGCTGGTGCAACCCAAGTGCACTTCCCAGGGTTGGGGTTGGGAATCTTAACATTTGGGTGACCTATCCACAAACTAGTGTCCTCTTTATCGGCTGAACCAAAAACCTTCAGGTAGACTTCGCTCAAATACAATTCCGTCAAAGAATGGCAGTTTTCCTTGATTAAAAAGAGAAGCATTGCAGGATCCATTTCCACCCGCTTCAATTCCAAATACCGTAAATTATTGAGAGCGGGTCCTTTGACAGGATGATATGGCAACGAACGCATAGTCCAATTTGTAAAAGACATGAGTGTGGAGTTTCTCCTACTTCTCGTATTCTTTGAAACGTTCCATCCGATCATACACAAGCTCTCCAAACCCTGAGCTTTTCGAATCAACAACCAAAGGTTCCTAGCAAAAACTGTCTGCAATGCTCCTCTGCTCTCCTGTCTCTTGATAGATATCACTAGACTTTTCAAGTTCTCGAATGTCTTAAAGGCGTTTTCCACATCAATAGGCACATTGCATATGTTGTTAACCGTCTTGTCAGTAAGGTGATCCAAGGCCATTGTGTCAATTTTCCGATGTTCTTCGGGCCGGTTCGCGGCACAGGCAAGAGTGTTCGCGAACAATCTCGTAGATGTCATAGCCGCATTGCCGACAACTTGAAACGGCAGGTTGACCTTCAGTCGGGTAATATCTGGAGCGTTCTGTAAGACTCTGAAAATCAAACGATTGTAATCCTCCTCTATGAATGTGCTCTTTTGCAAGCAATAACTTCGAAGGGACTCGATCATGTCGGCCATTTCAGGAACTTTGACGATGATGGTGTTGAAGACTTCTTTCAAGTAATCGATCTCATCTAATGAACGGGTTAGCTCAAGAATATCTTGCTGATAGAAGACAACAGTGACTCGAGAAATATAGCGCAGCCAGCAGAAGGACTCAATGCCTGACGACGACGAAAGATGGTGTGACGCGGTAAGGGAATCGACACATACCTGGATCCCTAACTACCATCGTATCGATATGGAGGGACGATGATAATGAAGCAACATTTTGGAGCGTCTTTAATCGATCCGGGTTATCATCGATGTCTCGAAAGCGGCTCAACCGGGAGAACTCCAATTGGATCGTTTTGAAGATTGACGGCTTTAAGAGTTCGTTGAAGACCTTGCATACTAATCGGAGCTCGAGAATACTATTTTTATCACATCGGCACATTTCGACGTTCTTTCCAAGAATCAGGCCAAGGAGCTCGGGTGGAAGTTGGTCCATGATGTATATCGAAGGTGAAGGAATGCGACGAGCAGCGTATGGACGGTGGTGTTGATTCTAAAATGTGGATTATGTTGTAATTCTCGACGTGTTGTGTGGGCAAAACGAAAGGATGCACTCTAGTTGGAATGCCTTAATAAGAGGATATCGCGAGGGCCTGTTGCTGTTTTGTGATTGAAACTTGAGGTCAGTCATGTTGCAGTCATGTTGGGAACTTGAATGTACTACTAGCCTGAAGTAATTTAGTGAAGTGAATAGCCACAGCCTCGCATACATGCATGCAAGGCTACTGTACATTGGAGAGGCTGATGGTTTTACATAAGCGAAGAGATGGTCCAACTGTGATTTGCTGGTAGTCAAATGGTCAAATGGTAAAGTGAAATTATTCCCATCATGCATCAACGTTTAGACGTCGTAGTTTTCTTTTTACTGTCTTGAATGGGCCTCGGGATATCGAAGAATTCCATGGTTAACCTGGAACCTGACTATCATACCTACTAGGTATCGTACATAGGTAGTCTTCTCAAGAAGCTAGAGGGTACTGAAATATCACCCGAAGACTTCTTTGACCCCCTTCTCCTCATCAAGCGGCAGCGAATTACAGTATTAGCATCCCTTTCATTCCATTCACAAATTGCTATGAAGAAGCACCCCAGGCCTTGCATTTCATTTACAGTTACCATTGACTCAGTTGTCGCTATCAGTATAAATGCAATTCATAGTCTCATTCGAGCTTCACAGACAGCTACCTATAGATACGTGACGCTGCCTCGAGACAGCACATCATTCATACCTTTTCAGCTTTTGACACGGCGAAATCCAAGTAAAGATATCTATCTATCTGGACTCTGTCCCAACCACGGAGAATATTCGACCAATCGTGAACCTAACCGCCCGCCACATCTGAAGCCAAGACGGCTTTGTTGATAAGGCTGTGAGAACACCAAGAGCTCACCCATATCACGCAGGTAGACATGGAAGCAGAATGTGTTAACAGTGAAGCCGATTTCTCTCTTGCCGTGGATCCATGGCTGCTTTCCCGCAAGAAGAATTTCAAGCCAGCGTGCAGTTCTCCAGGCCTTTACAGCTACCGCATCACGTTACCGCGCGAGTAACTCGCTGGATGAGCTTCACCTTCTTGCGTTATCTTAGCTACCTGGGCTCGTAATAGCTGACGATCCATCTTGAGTCATCTTTCCAAACGACAACGAATGGCTGCATGAAGGAAGCCAAGCAGTTGTATCCACGTTCCTCTTGCGATAAGCATTGCAGATTTTATACACATGCAGAAAGGAGTATAGGAACTGTGCGCAATCTAGTGGTGGCAGTAGCTGAGTAGAAGCATGCTAGTTGCGACCTAGCCATACAGTCGTGCCGAAAGCATAGTACTGCTTGTGAGAGCCCGTATCGGAAAGCAGTATTATGTGGGTTTTATAGGCAGGGGGTAAGACATGAAAACTTTGGGATAATCGAAGCATATACTTATTACTGTACATAATGGATGAATGGATGAATGGATGAATGGATGTACTGTATGTACTGTATGTACTGTATGCATTCTTACCATTTACCACACCATAGTATGCACAAGTTCCCCATGCCCATGTTGGGAGAGATAATTATATTGTAATTCAAAAGCCAAAGGCTAATAATAAGCACGACTCACCAACCCCTTACTCTTATTATTACACGCAGCGTAAGATTCCTTCGGACAATAATAAGCCCATGGATATATATATACTCTGTAGAACTAATTGGCAATCTCACGAAGAACACCATCGAAGTCTGAGAGGTGTCAAGCGTTGCGAGAGCGGTACAGGGCTCCGACCGCCCTCTACGCCCTCTGTACTGGACGGTACACCAGCTCTCCATGGTACGTACGGAGTACCATCATTTCGTCAACACGGAGTCCTCTGTACATTCCGCACATTCATTGCATCGATTGCATGTCGATATCTTGGCATCAAATCTCGGATATACCACCCCCCCTGTCAAGCCAATCCATGATCTGCGAAACCGTGTTGCAACCAAGAGATGCGTCTCCACCCGGCCATCTCAACACGCCTGGCAAGTGCGGAACATTCGTAATGATCTGTATCGTTTATGACAACGCTCTGGCGCGCCCAGGATTCCAGGATTTCTACACGCTGTACATAGTACATACTGTACAGTACAGCACCGTATGTAATCTCAGTCACCAAATCTCGTCTCCATCCGACCGACCCGAGGAGATACAGCGGTACCCACAAAAGGAACGATTATGTGAAATCGTTGGAAATTCCTCAGAAACACCTACAGGATGGAAAAGAAAGAAAGAGCGATTGTTCTTGTTCTTGTTCTTGGGGGGGGGTGGTGGTTGTGGTGGTGGTGGTGGTGGTGGTGGTTTGATGGGCGATAAAGCATGGAAGAGGGGAATCGACCCATGTTCTTATGCTTAAGGTTATGCTTAAGGGGCAAACGCAGGACTGTACTGCACTGTACTGTACTGTAGACAGGTTCACCGCGCACAGCATATTATCGCCCTTGGCTAGGGAATCCTCTTGAAGCTGTGTCATTGCACAATTATCGCCCGCCCACTTGTGATTTGTACTGTACATGTACACACTCACCAGTACAGTATTGTAGCGATGAGAGTTCCAGCGACCGCCTGCTGCCTGTCTATATTGCATGCATGCGTGCGTGCGCGCATGCATCCAACATGCAGAATCATGGACCGAACAAGGTAATCGTGAAGGGAAGGGCATTACGACGTCCGATACGCACGACTAAAATTAGTTTTCCGTTGGCTGACGTTGACTGGTTGGTTCCTTGAGGGGATGCCGCGGCGTGGTATGATACAGTAGATAAGAGAAGGGGGCTATGGATGAAAGGGAAGGGAAGGGATGCCAGAAATGAAGTACCGGCACGCGCCAGTAAGTTTAGTCGTAGTCATGGCAGTAGGTACGGTAGCTGTCGTCGTATAGAACTCCATGTGCTTTGATGCATTCGCACTTTGCCCCCTCCCCCCCCATCACGACGGCTTATACGAGTAGCATGAGGAGAGGAGGAGGTTGTATGTATGTATGTATGTATGTATGTATGTAGGCCATTGAGTTTGACGAGTAGACTTACTATTTGTTTGTATACATTGACAGAAAATATTGGGTAGGGCAGGGTAGGGTAGGGAGGGAGGTATCAATATATAAGGAAGTAGGTAGGTATGTACATGTATGTATGTACATGTATATATGTATGTACCTACCAATCCATGGATATTCCCAATAGCAAGCGAGAAGATGATATATGTATATATATATATATATATCCATGGGTATATATCATGGCAATCCATCCATCCTTCAAAACATCAAATACACTTTCCGCCCTCCATCAAATTGTGCTTGGCTCGAACACATCCCGAGTGCCGGTATCAAAGTATAATGAATAAATACTTGGCTCGGAGGATAACCTGGGAAGTTGGCTCATCAATACAGTACAGTACAGTTGCAGCACTTGGTTGGATGGACCCTTGAAAGTTAAATGCTACTCTGGTGGGTGGATGGATGGATGGATGGGTAGGGAATCCATGGGTGTACAGAGTACTTGAATACTCAACACTCACGATTCCATAATCATTATTAATAATTGATAATTGTTTGATGGAGAAATGATGGAATTTCAATGGTAGGTAGGTGATGAAAGTAATGAGAGTAGTGAAAGTGCCCAGGTGGTAGGTGATGTGGTGATGTGGTAATGTGGTAATGTGGTAATGTGGCAATGTGGCAATGTGGTAATGTGGTAATGTGGTAATGTGGTAATGTGGTAATTTCATAATTACAGCAAGCAGATGAGATGATTGATCCTTTTCCCAAGGCAGCTGGAGGTCCTTAGCAACTATCCATGGATCTTTTCTCTCTCCTCGTCTAGGGATCGATTTATTAGATATTGATGGCCCCGGGGATTGTAAGTTATTATCCGGACATGCCCATGTGCTTTGGATGTTTTGATGTAAGGAGTACCAAGTACTTACTGTATCTACCTGGGTACAGACAGTATCGGTAATATCCATGGATTCATTAGAACGAACGATCTGTTATACTGTAATCTACAATACAAGCTCACCAGTCTCCATCTTTCCTCAATCTACAGTACAGTACAGTACAGTGCAGTACAGTACAAGTCGACAAGTCTGCAATCCTTTCTCCTCTCTCCTTTGAAGCGTACAGACTCTCCAGAGCAAAGGACGGAGGATGGATGGATATGCATAGAGAGATATTATTAGATACTTATACTCGAGTAGTACTCTCTCTCAGGAAAGACTCATCCAATAGAACTACTCCTTTTCATTCTATTCCAAGTACAGGACCTACATACTCGAGTAATTTACTACTCCTGTACTGTATCATCAGCCGTGGACGCGCCTAGCTGATAACGGACTAGTGTAGTCAGTGGTTCTTAGGAATCTTATCCCATCAAACTATCAATCCTAGCCGCACTTGTCAAATCCACCGTCACCACTAACCTTGGAACTACAGTGCAGAGTACGTACGGTATCTGCTTGGGTACGGTACTATCAAATCCAATCCAGTTCAGTTCAGTTCAGTTCAGTTCAATTCAGTTCAATCCAATTCAATCCAATCCAATTCAGTTCAATCCAATCCAGTCTAATTCAGTTTACCTAATTCTATCTAGTCCAATCTGATCCAACCTTTTTTTTTGCTACCAGTCCGTCCATCAGTCAATCATTCAGTCAGTTAAGTTAGTACCTAGTAGTTCTATTCATTCATTCATTCATCACTCCTATGTAATTTTGGGAGACTTCTTCTCTTTTCTTCTCTTCCTTTACTACTCACCTACTCACCTACTTACCATTACCATTACCTACTTACCTCCTCCTCTCTCTCTCCCCTTTGCTTTCCTCTCTCTCCTCACTTTCTCCTTTCTCTCTCCTGCATTTCCTCTCCCCATTGTCGTACATACATACTCCGTACATCTATCTCCTCTGCTTCTTTTCTTATTGCATTAAAGATATTTAACGGCAACATCTACGACCGATAGTATCCATCTACCGACCAAGCTATCTACCCACCCACCTATCCATTCTTTCGATTCCGTCTACCTCCCTCCCTATACATACCATACCTACCTAGGTAGATTCAAACACTCGTTCGTTGTCGTTGGTACATACAACTCTTTTTCAATCTCATCCATACCATACCAGATCATATCATACAGATCATATCATATCATACCATACTACACTACACCATCCCATCCCATCCCATACAATCAATATCTTACAACATTTTTCCATTTCGTAGGTAATCAATTTGCGACAATCCCAGAATAATCTATCTTACCACCACCAACTTGTTATTATATTTACACTTGGTACATTTATTACATTCACATCTACTCGCATTCACATCCACATTCACATTCACATTCACATTTCCCATATTTCATATTCCACATTCAACTCCTCAGACTTTACTCGCATTGTCAAGAAGTACAATAATTGTAGATTCATATCAAGATTCAATTGCTTCTTCAACTTCAATTCATACGAAGAGAAAGAAAACAAAAAAGACAAAGAGAAGGGAGCAAGAAAAAAGTATCCACCAGTCATTTAAATTCGAAATTGTGAAACGAAAAGACTCGGACTTCTTCATCAGAGTCGAACTTCCTCAGGAGCATCATCTCGTCAAGTGCATCATCGGTGGCGCATCATCCTCCTAATTTTGAATAAAAATTCATATCCCGCCCACAATTATAATTTGGAGGGATTTTTTATTTTTATTTCCAATTTCTATTTCTATTTCTATTTCTATTTCCATCTTTTCTTTAAATATTTATTTTATTTTGTTTGAAACTTCTTCAGCTACTTTCTACTCAGCCTCATCGATCTGTCAACTAAACCCCTCTGCAGGTCAGAGAACGTGCGACTACTACATGTCATTCGTTCGATTGTTTGCCTCTGCATTGTAACGAATTGATTGCAATGTTCACTTAAATTCTTTCTACAATCTTCTGCTCTTCGCAGTATTGCAGCAATGCATGGACCTACCTTGACGATGCCTTCGATCTTCGAATCGACGACCGCCTTTCCTCGTTCTCATTCCTCCTCCAACATCCCCGACTTAGTAAACGTCGATTACAAAAGGTCATCCGTTCATAATGATACCGAACTTCCACGATCTGCGAGCTTCAGCACTTTACCAACCATTGAAGACCCGAGTACCGATTACAATGAGGGGGAACTGCAGAGACTAAACTCTGCTGCGAGCACTCCAGCTTTTCCTTTTCCACAAGTTGAAGAAACGTCAACGCTCAAGCCAAGTTCCATTAGAGAAGGAAAATCAAGTAACCGACTGACGAAGGGGGAAAAGCCGAAGAATGAGAGAGTTGGGAGGAGACAATCGCTGGTGGCACGTCCAAAGTCTTGGATTCAAAAAGTGAAGGGATCTCCTGAGAGGAACCTCACTCCTGAATATACCAACTCAACCCCAGATGAAGTACCTTCCGTGCCGCAGAATTCAAAGGCTTCCCGAGAGAAGACGAAGTCTGTATCAGGATCTTTTGCTACGTTTGCACGCAAGTCTTGGATTTCCTCATCCTCGAGATCGCCGTCTCCCAGTAATCGAAAAGCAGGAAAACAAACGGAGGATGATGGAAGGAATGAAGGACCATCACAGACGGCGAGCACGATACCTCCTCCTCCTGCAGCGGTCACCGCGAAAGTCGACCACACCATTGAGGAGGATATTGAAAACCCGTCCAAACCACCCATGAAGAGGACTTCAACCCTTCGAAAGATCAGACAGAGGCCACAGAGCATACTGGGGACCTTCACAAGCTTTAGTTCTGTCAATTCATCAACCAGCAGTCTACCAGGGAGCTCAATTGATAACCGGTCGACTCCTAGAACCTCAACCGACAAGGTTCCTCCTTTACCTAAGAATTTCTCAACCGAAAAGCTGCTCGGTGTTGAGACGCCACGGAAGCGGGATGAGCTTTGGCAGGCTTTTCGGGGCTTGGAAAGTGACTTCTCAAAATTTCAATCAAAATCACTCTCGCTAAAAACCAACGTCGTTCGCTCTACATTGTTGCCGTTTCTTCGAAATAACGTCCATCATCCTTCCAATAGATGTCTTCGACCGGAGGATATTGATAGACGAATTAATATACTTAATAAATGGTGGCTGGGCCTTCTTGAAGTGCTGGATGGGCGTGCTAACCAGGTCGTTTCTGGTGTAGATCGTCCTGTGCTGCTTGAAGCCATCGTGATGATTATGACACGGCCAGAGTGGAGGCTTGGACCATCACAATTCTCACCCCTGTCGGAAAGATCTCCTAACCGGTCCCCGGAGCGTACGGAGCGTATGTCTATCCGAGGACGAAAATCATCAAGCTCGTTGAACTCGGCAGGGTCACAATTTCTGGCCGAGTCCGTGTACCACAATGTTAGGAATTTATTCATCCAAAACTTAACATCGCAGATGCACTTTGTGGTCGCCAAAATGTCACTCAGACATGCTCCTGCAAGTTTGGTCACATTTTGTGGAAAGTCTGCGGCTTATGCATTCTTTTTTGTTCCTGGAATTGCCGAAATCCTGGTTCGTATATGGAATCTACCGGCCGACCTTTTAAAACGTGTCGCCGATGAGTTGGGTATACCAAAAAGACTTGACAAGGTAGAAACCGAGGAAGTTGCTGCCACTTTTCCACCACATGTTCGCGTATTGGGTTGGACGTCGGTGATGGCAATGTCCAACCAGCTTCGGAAAAGCCCTGTCTTGTCCATTCTGGTTTCCAAGATACCTTGGTACGGGTCATGGAATAGTCGATGGTGCGGACGGGATACGGATCTTTTTTATGTGTTTGCGAAGCATTACCATATTCTGGCTGAAGAATTTATGCCGCCACATCTCACATTTACGAGCAAAGCACGTGCGCCAGGATTTGTTCTCGTCCAAGCACAGATTTTAACGGCTTTGGATGCTACAATTCATCGTCAGCCAACAATCGATCCATTTCCAGTTACCTTTGATGACGTCCTTGCAGTTGCTGATGCTTCTGCGACGGCCTTACCCTTACCTTCGACCAATTCTGCTAGATTGATGGGCGAGAATCGTTTAATCATGCTTCTTCGCGACTTCCTTTCCGAACGACCTGCTGATTTTGAACCGGCTCGAATGACTTTTGCTCAAGCGTTTAGCAAAATGATCCAAGCATCTGCACAAAGAACGTCATTGTTTGACCATAATGCATGTTGCGTTTTGTGTGACTTCATGGATGAAGCGCTTTCATTATTTGTTCGGTTCCATCATGCTCATGAGTTTGAAGATGACTTTATTGATTGGCACTTCTGGTTGGAGGTTTGCAAAAAGATGCTAGAGAGTCAAAACAGCATGTCCGAAATTCGCGTGTTCACTTTTTTCTACTCTTCCTGGAATCTGATAACAAACAACGAGACTCGAAAAGAGATTCTCTGTTTAAAGTGGTTATTGACCGAGGAAACTTTTGATAAATTCTTCAACCATTGGTGTCCTATGGTTCGGGCATATTATATGCGTCTATTATGTTGGAGGATGTGTCGAGAGGATGGTGAAGCTACTGATCTTGATACGTGAGTCATCATCTCATGATGCTTTTCTGCTTATAGAAACTGATCAAATCACAGAAAAATCTATGGGGTTGTTTCCTCCCGGGTCAAGGCCACTTGGGCGAATTATCTCTTCCTAAAGCAAACTGCAGAGAGTTCGAATCTACTTCCTCCTTCCACGACTCCCTGTCCTCCAGCACCTGGACGGCGGTTCCTCATCATCCGCAATGATACACAAATGCCTGCACCAAGTCTTTTCCTTGGATTTGATGGCTTAATGACAACGAACAACCCTTCCAATCTACCCCAAAAGCCATCCAACGCGTACAAGAGACAATCGCTTATCGGCAACCCCACAAACCTCGAAAACAAGGTAAAGGAAAGTCCAAAATCTGCCATCGAAACACCTACCATTCAAACCAAGAGGAGGTGGACATTCATGGGGAAAATTATCCCATCCCTATCTCCTTCACCAGAATCATCTTCTACTTCTTCCTCCACATCTATCAAGGCCGACACCGAAAAGAAAGCCCTCGAGGAGGCAAGAAAAGCTACATCTGTGGCAAGAACCAGACCCCCCCTCCATTCAAATTCAGGTTCGAGTGACAGCGAAACTCCTCCGGCCACTGCCTCTCATCGCGCCTTTAGTTTTAAATTCTCTCTGGAATGGGCCCATAATTTCGAGAAAGTGCATTCTATTCTTCAAAATGGCTCTTCCGGAAAGGGGCCTACGGGGATCCATGGACTCAATGAGAGAAGACTTACGCCCCCACGTCTCCCTGCCCCAGCACACGCGTGGCTTGGTGCCCGGGTCCCAGGTATGAGCCAAGAAGTCAAACCTCAAGATCCAAAACTTTCGGGGAGAGATAGATTCACGAGATCCAAATATGCGGGAAGAGCGTTAGCCGAATGGGCAGCAATTGTAGGAGAGTGTAATAACTTTGTGGAGAGAAGAAGGTCAGAGGGAGTGCCAGCGCTGAAATGGATGGAGGTTCCTACTTTGGGGATGGAGGGATTTAGGAAATTTGCCGCATAGGAGATATTTTACAGCAGGGAGTTTATTGGATTGACACCCATTGGAATATAAAGAAAGGAGCATCATAGCATAAGCGGGCATATTTGTATATGAAGTGGAAGTACAATCCACGTTTGAGGAAATGGGTAGAGCGGTAGTCACTGAGTTGGGTAGGGATTGCATTGGATGGCGGGATCATGAGTATTACCTTTTGTAAGCTCAGGTACTTTTTTTTTTCGAATTTTTGATAGGGATTGGTTTGGTTTGGATACACTCCTTAGGGCATATGAAATACATATTAGATACCTGCATAGCAAATGGTGTTGGGTTTCATTTATTTTTCATGCTATTGGGGGGAGCCTGTGGTTTTTGGCTTGTTGGCTGCTGAAAGTGGGAGTCTTTTTGTTGACAGGTTAGGATTGGGCTGGATTGGTTATATAGACTGGGTTGGGAATGTTTTGTTGGGATTGGGAGGGTGTGAGGGTTTGGTGGTAGGGGAAGGGGAAGGGGAGCATGAGGTTTGCGTGGGGATTAGGGTTTGTGATTGGGCTTGGGAAGATGAATTGGGGGTGGTAAATGGGGATGCATGCACCAAAGGAGGAATGAAGGGAACGAAGAACGTGAAAGAGCAAATGGATAGCTACGACAGCGTAGGATAGTATAGCCTGACTTGAATATAAGCAACGGGTTCATAGTATCTAGTGCAAACGCTATATTTATTGATATTCATGATCAAATGCTATGTGTGTATATGTATGGATATCCTCGACACGAGATCTTCGTTCTTTCACCGTGACTTATCCATTCATCCATCCATTTATCCAGGCAGCTTGAGGGAACGCAAAAAAGAAAAGGCGATATCATCGGGAGATGGCGGCACGGCGAAATCGGAAGGAAAGGGTAAAGGTATCACGAGTGAGCGAGCACGATGATACCGAAGAGCAAGAAAGATCCGTCTGTCGCGATCCAAATTGCATGGGGGTTTCTTTCGGTCGCTCGACGACCGCCCTTGAAGCTGGGGATCGAGTTCACCATATCAACGAACCCATCGCTGAAATTATGTAGGACTTACGAAGATATCGATTGTACAGTCAGGCCGGGAAGAACGGCATGGATGGTGCTAGTGGGAGTTTGAATGAAATCAAAATGAACATCAAACGGCTAGAGATCTGAATATCATAGCTATCATGCCCTTACGACGTGAATGAAATAGTACCCGTGGACGTAGTTGAAGTGATTGCTGTCGTTCATTCATACGTATAATTACTTGTACACATACAGCATAAACGACGGGTCGCCAAAAACCTCGAAAGCCTAAATCACCCTAAAATCTTTTACCGAACGCACTAAATCCCCCACCTCCCGTCCCGACTAACGAATTTTACTCATTATGTGACACCCCAAACTCAACGTCAAAAGGTCCCCTGTGTAAATCTACACAGTAAAATGTTCCATCAATTCAACCTCATCAATAGAGAGAGATGACCTGCACCATCAAGCGTGATGGCCACGCTCCAGCAAATCCCGCCTTGGAAATAAAGTCCGTGCCCTGAATTTATCAAATTTCTCCCCCCCCCCTTCCATGCAACATCAGAGGGTCTGCTAACGTATGGCTAGCCCCCTGAAGCTCTTCGATATAGCCAGAGCCGAAGGAAGACCCCTCTACACCTGTGCGCCCATGGTGCGGTACAGCAAGGTATGAAGTCTCTGCCGTCGCCTCCCATTTCGCACGCGCTCCTCGCTCACGAGATATGCAGCTTGCCTTTCGCGAAACCGTGGCACGGTATGGTGTCGATCTGTGCTGGACGCCGATGGTGCGTTTCTGTTTGGATCTGCGGGAAGGCGGTGCTGACGTGAGGGCAGATCCTGGCGAAGGAGTTCAATCGCAGTGTTTTTGCACGTGATTCGGGTGAGCACGTGGCTTTCGTCTTGTTCTGTTCGTCGAGGGGGCCTGGTTTGCGTTGAGTCGAGTGGCTTGGGAGGTTTTTGGCGGAATCAAGATGGTGTTGGTTGATATGGCTTTTTGAGTTGCCTGTTCAGCGTGGGTCTACGGCTTAGGTTGTAGGTGCCAGCTGGGAGAAGAGAAGCCTGCTCTTACACACGGGGTCTCTCATGCGGGAGGGGTATCCTTTCCTGTCGGTTCTATTAAACCCTCGCCTACAAAGACCTTCTTACTCTTACAATCCCTTCCAAATTCTCTTATGGCTTCCTAAATTATCACTAACTCTCTTGCCATCTAGATTTCACAACTTCCCCTACCGCGGGGCCAACAATCGCCCAGTTCGGCGTCTGTTCCCCCTTGGAAATATCCCGCTCCACTACCTTGCTTGCCCCCTACGTAAATGGAGTCGACGTAAACTGCGGGTGTCCTCAATCATGGGCCTGCGCCTGTTCCATCGGCGCAGCTTTGATGCACAAACGCGAATTGGTTGCGGAAATGGTCAAGGAGGCAAAGAGTGCCTTGCAAAGAGACGGGTACGAGGGCAAGAAAACAGTCAGTGTGAAGATTAGAATTCACAAGGATTTGAGGTCTGTCTCTCTATGTTCTTCCTCGAATGCGAGAAGGGGGGAAGAAGATTGAGAGAAGGGAGCGTAGGGGGTGAATGTAGCGAGCTAACGAGGAAACAGAGAAACCATAGACTTCATCAAAACCGTCCAAGACGCCGGCGTAGACTTCCTCACCATCCACGGCCGCATGCGCTCAACCCCGTCCTCCCACCCCGTAAACCTCGACGCCATCAAGACCCTCGTCTCGCACACCACGGTCCCCACCCTCTCCAACGGCGACATATTCACCCTCTCCGACGCCGCCCACCACGTCTCCTATACCGGCGTCAACGGTGTCATGTCTGCGCGCGGCCTGCTGGAAAACCCAGCCCTCTTCGCAGGCTACACGCACACGCCCTGGGAGGCGGTCGAAATCTTCATGAACCAGGTGATGAAACAGCCGATCCCGTTTAAACTGGTCATCCACCATCTGAGCGAGATGTGCGGGACGGATCGCACGCAGAATGGGGGAGGGAATGGGTTGCTGGGGAAGGAGGACAGGATGAGGTTGATGGCGTGTCTGGATATGGGGGATGTGATTGATTTCCTGGATGAGGTGAGGGAGGTGCGGAGGCTGTAGAGGCCACGATGGGCGGATCCAGCGGCTGGCGTTTTGGGGGCGAGGGAATCGTTGGGTTGATCGACACCTACAATCCGCGTCGTTCTCAAGTCTCGCCCCTCGGAGAATCCCGCGTCCCGTCATAGCGAATGGGTTTACAGGCGCAGCTTCCCCCCCCCCCCCCCCCCTCTCTTGCAGAGAGCCGAAATAGGACTGTTGCCGCACAATATGTATCTCACCTCCTCGTTGATTCCTTCACGATCTGTATGTATGTATGACTATCGCTACACTCACAATCACCATCACAATAATCTCACCCGAGATATCTTGCTCAAACCTTCCTTTGTACGAGGGGCCCGCCCGCACCTAACAAGGAACGCTCCGTGCATAGATATTCACGACGAGGCGGTGTATCCGTGGTCGTCTCTATGCTGGCTTCAACGTGCTAGCTATGCTATGGATGTCGTCGAATCCTTTGTCGGGGATGCTACCATCTGGACGCTGATGGGGAATTTATTGATCGGGCCCATAAACGTATATTACGAATGAATGCATGGACTTGGGACCTTGGTTCTTCTTTTGGAAAAAATTATTCATTATATTCTACAGCCCTGAGGGTACTATTGTTACATGTAGAGCCGAAGGGGAGGGAAAGGAAGGGAAGGAAAGGAAAGGAAAGGAAAGGAAGAGAAAGGAAGGGAAAGACAAGAGGGAAAATGGAAAAGGGGAGGAAAGGGAAGAAAAGAAAAAATAGAGAGAAGGAAAGTAAAAAAAAAAAGAAAAAACAACAACGAAAAAAAAAAGCAAGGCCGCATGCCGGGTATCTTTACAAAACTACATCGTGCTCGCAATCCAACTCCGTCGTCCATTTTCATGTATCTTGAGATACTATCTCACGCTGTGTCCTAATAGACACCAAATGATCGGGGATTCCCTCGATGCCGCTGCTTCCCCTATACCCAAGCAGAAGATATCAAGCCGAACAGGCCGAATTCCCCCTCTCCAACATGCCTCTCGAATCATGAGAGGCGGCCCTACTTCCTCCGCGTGAACTCCCGCCCCCATCACCGCCTCCCCTCAATCGTCCCCTCTCCCTATCTTTCCCATACGGCTTTCCGTTCTTCGCCCTAGCCTTCGGCGCAAGAATGGTCGGCCCCCAATTCCTCGCATCCGCCCCCTTGTGGCCGACGGGAAACACTGCATTGATGGGCATGCGTCCGCCTCTACACCCATAGTCTCCCCTCTCATGCGCAATCCGGAGACCCTCCATCACCGTTCTCCATCGCCAATCGGCCGCTACCTCGCCGGTGCTCTGACACATTTGCACATCGGCGTGTGGCGCGGCGGGCGTGATACCATTCACCGCGAAGCCCGTCTTCCAGTCCTTTGCACAGCCCCAGGAGTGCACGCGGGTGGTGGCGCACGTAAGGATGGGGCAGTAGTGGCTCTGTGCTGCGGGATCTAGATCGGGGGGTTGTCGGGGGTGGCTTCGGGTGGCGCTTCGGTGCCGTGGCAGTGGGATAGGGAGTCGAGACATGTCCCTGGGAGGTGCACGAATTGGCACTGTTGGTCTTGGTTGGCGAGGGGATTTCTCGGTGGGTAGTTCCATGGCCAGTCGCTCAAAGGAGGGGGGCGGAAGGAACATCCGTTTTTCGCGGGTAAAATCCGGACAGATCTGTTGAAGGAGACAGTTTGCCACGTGACACTTGAAGTCGGGGGAGGTGAGTGAGGAAGGACAGATGTGGCGGTGAGTCCGCGGGAGTTGTAAGATGGCCTTTTGAATCTCGTCGGCGCTGTTTGTTGCTGGGATGATCATCCTGAGGCTGTGTGGTTTTGACTGGTAGAACTGCGGTTGGGGATAAATCTTATGAAAGTCAGAGGTCTTTCTCCGCGGACTGCTATTTGTGCTGGGAGCCCTGAAAGAGGGGTCTGCGGACAATTCTTTGGTGGGTGAAGTAGGAGTAGACTTATGATTTGTCTTTCCCGGCACAGGTGTCCGCAATAGTGACCCATCTGCCAATGAACGAGGGAGTTGAGATTGCATCGGGGTTGGAGACTGAGGTGGAGACCGGACGATAGTTTCTTGTCGCAGATCAACTTCGACATTTGTGAGTGAATACAGTGGCAGCTGCGAAGCAACCATAGGAAATGGCGACTGGAACTGGCGGGCAAACATTGGTGACATAGGTCTTGAGTTATAGGCATTAAAGTGACTGTAAGGACCAGCCGGGCCAATTGGACTAATTGGACTAATTGAAGGGCGATGCATAGACCATGTTCTAGATCTGTTGAGGAGAGGATGAAACTTATACGGAACGGGCGGGGTTCGACTCTGTTCTACCGTGAAACCTGATTCGTGAAGAACGGAATATTTCAATGGAGATTGGGTCTGGGTTCTGGGTGGAAATGACCCTGCGAACGGAGGTGCGGAACCGGTGACTTCTGCCGCCATAAGATTTGAAGGAGAAAAGGGCTTCTGAAATGTAGAGTTAGCAAATTCATCAGCTCACATCCATATACCCACAAGTCCAAACTTACGGCGCTGGGATTAAACTTGGTAGACTTCGAATTTTCCACCTCTTCGGCATAAGCAGAACGCTCCTTCTCCAGCACTATACGCGCCTCTTTATCTGCGGCTTCTCTTCTCTCAACGGCCAAGCGCGCAATCCGTTCATTCTCAGACAGAAAATCAATCTCTTTCAAAGCGCGTTGGTGATTTTGGATAAGAAATTCGATCTCTTCGGGTGCAGCACCTAATTGCATTCTCATTTGAACAATACCATTCATCATATGCCTGATAGCATGTATAACTCTATCGGGATCGTTTTCCACAACTTGGCGCAAGGGTAAACCTCCTCTGATATAAGAAGGCGTATCGTGGCGTTTCTGCTTCGGACAGTTCTCCAAACTCCATTGTTTTAGCCGGTGTGAGCTTCGGTGAAGCGTTGCCAACATCAACTTCTGGTTCTCCTTCTGTAGCAGGAAATGTGAATGGGGGGAGAAGCTCTTTCTGTGGAGGTTCTGTGGTATCTGGATCTGTTGCGATAAAATCCGGGAAGAGAACGGGGGTGTCGCTATCGGTATTTTCATCTTTCGGGACAGAAATGTTGAAATCTTCTTTTGCAGGCGGGAGAATCCCAAGGGTTGTGAAGCTCGTCTGTCTCAACGGCCGTTTCGGTGGTTTCGCAAGACAAAATACTCATACACTCAGCCGTAGTAGGCGAGATAAGCAGATCTTCTTTCTCCTCGATTAAATGGCTGCCGTGTGGCATTTCTTTTGTGGGAGTAACAGAAAGAGGCGGAAGTGAAGAATGATGAATGGGACGCGGTTCCTTTGGTATTTTTGATGCGAATAATGAACCCCAATTTGATGCAATAACTGGTTTTTGGGTGGGGGGTTAGGGCTCGAAGAAAGTTCAGGGAACTCATTGGTGTTATCAATTTCGAGAATCTTTATTGGTTTCATCTTAGGATGGTCGTTCTCTGGCGCCATGGTCATGGTGAATGTGCAGGTAGTCGGTCGGTGAGTAATTGGACAAGATGGTTGATTGTGATTGGAAATAAGGTAATTCTGTGAACACAATGAATATGTCAGTAATTTGTATTATATGATTCGAATGAAGCAAATGATGAAGAAACAGAATTCGTTGAATGAATAGACGTACTTTATACTCAAAGCAAAATCAGCGCAAGTGATTGCTTCTATACTGATGTATATTGTGATCTGCACGTGCTTGCTTGTCTCAACAAACTTCTTCTGTATGATATTCTATCTCAAGATGCCTAGGCAGTGAAAGAGTGTATCTACAAGCAACTGAATCATTAGTAGAGTCCCTTCCCTTTGTCACTGGAATGTGCTGCGAGACAGATATTTGTGATGGAGTTGAAAAGTAAGATCATTAAATAAACATACACTTTCTCGAACTCTCCTTGAGTCACCATTAGTTCATGAATCACCACCACACAATGAATTGAACTCACAACTTCTTCTTAATGATGTCTCATAGCCAAGATGATATAGATGAAGACGGCGATGGTTACAACACACAAGAAGAGCATCAAAGACCGAAAGCAATAGAGTTTGAAGTCAGGGCTCTGGGTGAATTCAAATTGCATTGTAAGTATCGAAAAGAATTGTGCCTTTTGAAGAGATGTATAATGGACGGGTGAAAGAACAAAAATTGAGGGAAATCGCTGAGTATATTGTAAGGATCAATGTGGTGGAGATAAGTTTTGATGAGGAGGAAGGGAGGTAGACCGAGAAGATTCTATTGTATTTTATTTAAAAGAGTCGAAGAGGAAAGTGTTCTGGTCTTCTATTGGTCCTCGAAGCGAGATATGGATATGGTAGAATAGCAATGATGGATGATGTTGAGACGAGGATGAAAAAATAATGCAAGGCATTAAGCTAGGAAATGTTGGTGAATGGGAAGGCCTTTGAAGGTTGCAGATAGTTCAATGTAGATGATAGAAACAAATACAGTTATCTTAAGAGTATCCATATCGATAATATTATGAAATTGGCCGTTTGAAGAAATGTATCTGAAAGAGAGAAGCGATTATGTTGAATATTGTACCCACTCTCGAGGCATAATTGGAAGCAGATTACAACAAGTGACATTATATGGCTAGTCAATGGTCTCAACCTCTAGAATCAACGAAGCACCGACAAGACAATGGGATCTACTTCCGAGTGTTTCGTCTTGAAGTATGAAAGAAGCTGGGTCCCTAAAAAATCATCCCAATACTTAGCATTTTTCGACATCAATCCGATATTGGATCTCTCTCTCTCTCTCTTATCGGCCAGGAAAGATATTCCATCCCAAGTCTACAACCATGAGATCATCACAAGGAAGTCAAATCATGTAGTGTTGTAATACAATACCATTGGTGATTTTGGTCCTGTTCCCCAAGGACAAGAAGTGAAGTAGGTGTACAAGCATATTATCCGAGAAAACGACCCCTGAGTTGCTCAAGGCCCAAGAAGCTGTCAGAGTTTGACCTACTGGTACACTAGTACTCTCTCTCCCAAGCTTGAGATGATAATGCAGGTAACATGACATTCTTGCTATTCTATCATTGACTTTCATCAAACCCGAACGTTTTCTTCGTCGTGTTGGTCTGAGATGCATGTGGAACATGTGGAATAATACTATCAGTTGACTGACACTTCCAAATGTAGGAAAACGGCAATTCACAGTGATATGCACTCAAGTATTAACAGAACGTATTATGAAGAAGTAATATGAAATAATATTTTTTTTTCAACATCAAGCTCTGTCGGGTGATGCATCTAAAAAAAAAATTGAAACGCCATTTTTCCTTCCCTTCACAGCAAATAAGCACCTGTGCTAAAAGTTGTATTCCCAAATTTATCAATCCTAAATTCCATCCATTATTCTACAGAACAAATGGCTGTAGAATAATGGAAATGCCTCTCATAGGCTCGCAAATGCGAGAATGGTAATTAAGAAAATTCGTTGCCTTCGTAAATACTCTCTACTCGATTGCGCTAGCAGAAGAATCGCCAACGACCGGGTTCACAGAATCGCTCCAGTTCATTCTGAAGTCATCACCCAATTGCTTTCTCAAAGCAGCCTGGACGGCTTCCAAAACGTTAGGGAAGACACCGAAGTTTGCTGGGTTTTCCTCATCGTTCTCGCCACCTTGGAAAACACCTGTACGGACCAAACAAGTGTTCCAGCCGTAGTTGTTACCACCGATGATATCAGATGCTGGGTTGTCACCAATCATGTAGATGTTCTCTGGCAACTTCTCCTCGCCGTGAATAGTCTCCATCCAGGATGCCATAACCTCATCAGCATACTTGTAGGTAGCCAACTCAGGCTTACCGTAAACGACACGCTCCAGTTCAACTCCGGTGATAGACTTGTAAATAGCCTCGAGAGCGATACGGAAGGTACCTTGAGACATACGAGGAGTTGGGTGCTCGCTAGGGCACAAAAGATCTCCTTGAGAAAAGTAGATAGGGATACGTTGGGAGACAGGGTCCTTAGCACGGGTACCGAGAACACCATCCTCAGATTGAAGGAGATCCATAATGATTTGAAGATCGGTGGCATAGTCACGGGAATCAGAGAAGACAAGAATGGCATCGATCTTGGTCTTGCTGAAATCTCTTGGGGTAGATGTGGCACGCTGCTCGGCGGTAAAAAACTCCTTGAGGGGGAGATGGTAGGGATGGAGGCTACAATATCGTTTGGTACGACGATATCCTTGAATCCGTAAAGCTTGGCGACTTCTCGGCACTGGGTAGTTCTCACCACCAACAACCAAGACAGTATCGTAGTATTCGGCCAAAGCAGACATAGGGGTGTGGGATTGAATGAATTGTTCGGTCGCAACTGGGTTTCCGAGAATCTTGGAGAGTTGAGCACAACGAGTAGGCTCAACCTTTCCAGAACCGTTGGTCAAGAAAATGTGCGGGATCTTGATACCGAGCTCATTGTCACCGTTCAAGATCTCCAATGCTCTCTTTCCTTCTGGGATCAAACGATCACCGTGAACGAGAACACCATCGATATCGAAAGCGAATGCCATATTCTTTGCGGCCTCAGTCTTGATCTTGGACATGTCTTGAACTTGCGAAGAAAGAAGCTCGCGAGTTGGCTGAATGGCTGGCATTCCAGGTCTTGTAGGCCTGTCTTGGGTGACGACAGAGGAGAGACGAGACTGACGCTTGGAACGGGGAATTGGCAGAGCAGCACCAAAGCTGTTTCTCGAACCTCTTCGTCCATTGGCCTTGTTCTCGAGGTTCAAGGAATGCATGAGTCCTTGAGTCTCTGCGATGGAAGATCTTGAGGCTGGAACCTCAATTGGTCCATCATCATCATCACCTGGAACAACCAGGGTGTGGTTGAAGCCTGGAGCGGTTGAGCCACTGCGTTCCTTTTGAGTATCATTTGTTCCGTTGACGGCGGGTTGGGCTTGAGCAGCCAAATCTTTTTCGTCAAAGCCAGGCATTGTTAAGATATTTGATTTAGGAAGTATAAAAGTGTTGGTATAGAGAAGAAGTTTATCAGTAAGTAGGAGCTCTGAGTAAATGATTGAGAGGTATGAGATTAGAAAGTAAAGTAGTGCACTGTGTGCAGGGTCCTTCGTATATATCTGGAAATTAGGTTGCTGAAACCAAGCTAGAGAATGAGCAGGAATGGCCTATTAGGAACCGACTTGAGATTGATGCCGACACCGAGCAAGTGAGCTCATAGTACTGCACGACCGGATCCGTATCTGCAAAAAATGTCGTCTTCACCTTGACAAAAATATGCACCAAGATCCACAATCATGATCCGTCAAAGTGTATTGAAACATGAATAACTGACTCTACGCTCAAAAGGCTTCTTGGCCGGCGAGGAAAAGTTTTGTGTCAAAAGCGGATCCTCGCAGAGCTGTAGGTGGCATTACGTCTGTTGGTCTACGAATGAACTTCAATGAAGACCTTTAGCTTTCCCATTTCGAAATTTTGTGCTTCAGATAAGGCAAGTTATTGTGGATTTAATCAGTTAAACCTAGTGAGAAAGGCTGCATTTCAAGATTTGTTTGGTGGATAAGGAGAGAAAGAAGGGATCCAGCATGACGTCTAGGGAACCACATAAAGGATGTGAGGTGAAAATAGACACACCGTAATATGCCCGGCTTGTTAGCCGTGTCGTGTGAATAGCAACATCATGTACACCTTTTATACATACACCGGCAGCGTTAGTTGGGCTTCTTATATAAGGAGATCCATATTTTTATGTACTTCTTACCTATTCTTCTCATGCGAGGGCGATCGATCATGGAGGCCAATGGCCATTGAGTGAGAGATGATAAATCATAGCAAGCGAGCGCGCGTTTCTCTGCATTTTCAATAATGAGTGCGATCGTGCCTTATGCGTTGGCTGTGGACTGTTGATGCTTATACTTTGTGACGAGGTAGACCAAGGTAGACCAAGGTAGCTTTACCTTGGTAAGCTTGCTACTGTATCGATTTACAGGTATTTGCAATCTTGCAGCAAGCACATTGACAGCCATACTGTATCAACATATCAGCATATCAACGATGCGGTATTCGAGGATTCTGGCTCTTGCGAGGTATATTACAGGATTATCATGATGAAGGGGGAGGTTTAGCGGAAATAAGGTTTTGTCCGGTGTCTTGGCTTAAGGTCGGATAGACGCCCCACTTGATTAGTAAGCGATGCCTCTCATTGATGTAAGGCGCAACAGCCGAAGCTTCAAGTAGCTAGCTATAGGTCAAAATCAAGAAAAAGAAAAAGAGAAAAGGGAAAGGGAAAAGGAAAGGCAAAGGGAAAAGGAAAGGCAAAGGAAAAAGGAAAGGCAAAGGAAAAGCCAAAGAAGAACGAAAGCCTTGAGGCAATTACCTACTGCCTAGGTTAGCCTTTTCATAGCAACTCCGAGCTTTTCAAGATAGCACTAAGTTGCAACTTTGGCAGACTTGGAGACTTGGCATTGGTAGCCAGAAGTTGACCAAAGATTACATACAATCCAAGACTACAAGTACAAGAGAAAGGATACACTGTAACAGTGTATGTAGATTTTAACCATAGTTTCTGTTCACAGTCTCACACCTTACAGCTGAGGAGTGATAGATGAGATACCCCTTTTCACACGGGAAGCATGTTGCCAAATCACTACTAACCTTACTACTTATGATGACTTCAAGACTTGAAGAGACTGCATAACCTCCAAATACACTCTCCTCCTCCTCTTACGTACACTCCTGCGTCATTGATAATTTGATTCCATTCAGACTCAGACCTTTTTACTCGGGCGTTTATCATTCGTTCATTTATTTTCATCATTCTCCACTCTTTGGACCCTGACTCAAGTGGGCTTGAAATGACTTTTTACTCTTAGTAGCACAAATTAGCCAAACATTGCGAGGGGCATGAGACGTCATCTTCCACTATACTGAAGCAAGAGATGCTAGCACACTAGGTTTGCAATTGAATAATCCATTCCGAAAAGAAGTCGTGAAGAGTTGTCTAATACGACTAGAAGCTTCCGTTGATACATATCTCTTACATATGCTTGCCTAGTAGAACATAAAGATAAAGATAAAGATTATTCATTCCACCCATTTTTGACATATCGTCCTAACATACATATACAATTTCACATCGACAGTAGTACCCCGCTTCCTTACCCCTCCAAACAAACGAAATAATATATACACTTTTACACACAACATGGCAGCACCAGCAGTCACAGGTCCTTTGATTACATTGAACAATGGAGTTCAAATGCCAGCTCTTGGCTTTGGCACGTTTGCCAACGAGGGTAGCGTAGGAGAGACACACAAGGCCGTCGTTGCAGCGTTGAACGCAGGATACAGACATTTGGACTGTGCTTGGTTCTACCAGAATGAGGGTGAAGTCGGAAGTGGTGTCCGAGAGTTTCTTGCTGCCAACCCAAGTGTGAAGAGATCAGATATTTTCATTGTCACAAAGGTCTGGAACCACCTGCACGAACCGGAAGATGTCGAGTGGAGTTTGAAGAACTCGTTGGAGAAGCTTCAAACACCATACGTTGATGCATTTTTGATCCATTGGCCAATTGCTGCAGAGAAGAACGAGGACAGATCAGTAAAGATTGGTGCTGATGGAAAGGTAAGCACATCAATCGTCGAACTCCAAAATTACAACGATAGAACCTAACATGCGAAAAGTACGTCATCAAGAAAGATTTGACAGAGAACCCAGAGCCAACATGGAGAGCATTGGAGAAGTTAAACAAGGAGGGACTCGCAAAAGCCATTGGTGTCTCGAACTGGACCGAGAAGGGAATTGATCAGCTCTTATCATTCGCAGAGATCAAGCCTACCATCAACCAAATCGAGATCCATCCTTTCCTTCCACAGCAAAAGCTCATCGACTACTGTCTCTCCAAAGATATCGTACCAGTTGCCTACTCTCCATTAGGAAGCCAAGATCAAGTCCCCGGCACTGGTGAGAAGGTCTCCACCAACAAGGAGCTCAACGCTATTGCTGAGAAGAACGGTGCTTCGTTGGCACAAGTATTGATTGCATGGGGATTGAAGAGAGGATATGCCGTTCTGCCAAAGAGCAGCAACCCGGGAAGAATCGCAGGCAATGCGAAATTGATCACTCTCAGTGAAAGAAGATTTTGCGGCAGTCAACAAGGTTGCGGAAGGAAGAGCAACTAGATTCGTTAACATGAAGGATACCTTTGGTTACAATGTTTGGCCCGAAGAGAAGTAACTTTGGGGTTTGAGCTGGTCTCATCTTAGGCGTCAGGGTTCATACAAGCAAAATACCAATTGAAGTGACATTTATGAGTTCAAAATTTTTACCATTTCCTCTGAGAATCTATCCCATCTTAGGGTTGTGTCAAGACCATTACATTGCAGAAGATACGTGCTTGCTTGTACAGAGTGTTTGCTACACCATGTCGTGCGCACATCATATACGCCACTTTTTTCCTCCATAGATAATAAACATCATCATCCGAAAATAAATTCGTCGAAAAGCAGGGATTTCTTCTAATCAAGGCTGAAATCCCCTGCCTAGGGACCCTGCCTAGAGGGAAGCAAGATGCTACCTTGCACCGAATCTTTCTCTATCGAGCAAAGGTCTACCCAGGCCTACCGAGGACGACGCTACTTGTTGGGGGAGTGTTATCTATCACTGAGTGACTTGATCCAGATAATGCGCTCATCACGGAGAAAATTTAAAAATCCCGAGAGGTCTCAACAAGTAGTCGGTGGGGCAAGTCTTCAGCTCTGCATCAAAGATCACGTGCAGCGTGCAGCGCGCAGCGTGCTTTCTTCTCGATGGAGAGAGGGTTCTTTAGAGGGATGTTGTCCGTCCAGATCGATAGATGGAGGTTCCTTGAGAGGGCTCTTACAGTATTGCTTTTATTGATCGATAGACAGAGGGTTCTTGCGAGGGAAGACTTCCCAGACAAATCAAGCTCGGAAACAAGTTGTTGAAACCTCGCCCACAAAGTCGGAAATACATCGCTGCCTTGGTTGAGTCTATCGAATACTTCTTGAGCAGTACTGAGAGGGTTATGATCAAGGTAGATAAAGTCGAGTACAGGGGCCATTTCGCCAGAGTCTTGGAATGGTCATGTGGAGTCAATACGCATTCGACCATGGGAATGACGGGCGACCTCTCCAGTCACTCTGTTGGAAAGTAGCGAGTTCGTTCATCTCCATGTACTTGAGAGAGTTCATCCTGCATGACTTGTCGCTAATCATCGTAGTTGATATTGGCTTTGTCATCAGCCTCTTCGAGAATATTAGGGTCAGCAAGGCAGAATTTCCTATCATTATCTCTGGTGGGAGAGGAGTAAAAAGAACTCTATTTCTTTCGTAACTGACGATTTAAGTTGTCTACCTCGAGTTTGTGAGCGCACTGGCTATCTGCAAAGGTTTCTCGTGCAAGACGAAGCTCAGTTTAGGGGTCATCCAACTCCTCTTGTAGTTCAGCTTGATCTTTCTGTGAGGTAGTAGTTTCGGATCTTGCTTCCAAAGTGTCCAATTCATCTTAAGGCACGTGTTTTGATTACAAAGCTTGTTTGCATTTTGTACGAAGGCCCTTATGGAGGTCCTTATAATGTTCGATCTTAGCATTAACTTTGGACACCCTCTACTCGAAACTTTGAATATCTTCCATCATTGTAGCGCTAAAACTAAAAAAATTCCTTGCTGATCAGAGATAGTCTTGGTGGTTAAGAACTGGTCTACATCGAGTGATGGTTGTAGCTCTTGGGAAAATCCATCTTGAGCAATCAAATAAGTAAATAGTGAAAAATCAGTTCAGCAAAGGAACATGGTATACATTACCACAAAATTAGTCTTCAAGTCCGTTGCCAATTTTGAAATAGATCATTGAAAAGCTTATGTTGTGAGTATTACATGAGATTGAAGGCTGAAAGCTCGACAAAATTTCTTGAAATTTCTGGATCATTTCTACTTCCCATAGCTCCAATCACTGACCTCCGCGTTTTTCTAATGGCAACAAGGGTATTTCCTTAGCCTCTCCAAAACCCTCTGAATTATTGATGTAGTTAGAATTGCTATTCAAACTCATGTAGGACCTCAACCCTGTAATTAATTTGGTCTGCTTGATTCCGGATAGAGCTCTTGGGGTGTAAGGTACACACAAGATCAAGTTGGCGCAGGTTGTCTCACACAAAGAGCAGAGTCCCACAATAGAAAAGAAGTAGGTTGCATCGTTCGATGAGAGGAACCGGGTCGCGAAGTATAGTCGGACTATGCCTGCAGCACAACCTCTATTTCATCGAAATATCGTTAGTAAAGTGTATTTGAGGATGATCTTGCACGGTGTGCTTACGTTATGCCAATCAGAAATATGAAACTAATGCCAATTTTTCTTTTCCCACGACATGTGCAGCTTCCAGATGGCATTTTGTGCCAGAAGAATTGGGACAAGGTCGAGCACGAGGTTGGTTACGGCCGACGCGACGCTGGCTCTTGGGACACTGAAACGGCAGAACCCACCGGGGATTAAGGGGTCCCAGTTATGACGGAAAGGGGTGCAATTTACAAGGTCCATGATGAATATGATGATCGAGAAGCAACAAATGGCACCACATGTAGCAAAACAAGCCCAGGCAAATATGCTACGTTTTCGGTTGGGCACAAATATGGTAGTCCATTCCAGCAAGATAGCGCATTTGACCAAAGCGATGATCCACAAGTAGAAAAGAGTAGCGAGCCAGCACACCTGTTTATATACAATGAGATGGTTAGCGTTGTAACCAGGCAAGAGAGAACAACAACATACATATGAGAACGCCGCGATATCTTTCAGACGAATGTCCCATTCGTGAACAAGGTATCCAGGCGTCCAGCTCAGTCTATAACTGTAATAGACATAAACCCAATAAAGAGGCTCAAGGTTTAGTCAGTTGGAGCCACAGTCAAGAAGTTCTCGAATAGATCAACATACGAAGGCCACTACTGTTAAGTCTACTAATGAGTCAGTTCGTACTCTGGAGAGTTAAGATGGTATCGATCACCTACAATCAGATACATGAAACTCCTCGACAAGATACTTCGCATAGAATCGGACCAAGTAGAAGATGGCAGAAACGACAACACAAACTGTGATGATCGGAATAGCAATATGATTGCCGTTTGGCGGATTATCTAAGATAGATACAGAGCCAGTTGGTGCAGGAATAGTAGGCCCCTCTAAATTGATAGCCTGCCGTGGGAAAACCGACGACGACAGCATGTAGAGCATGATAGCCTGAGTATGTAAAGGTATATCTTATTGTACTGAATTCGCGAGGTAGCCAAGTGATTGATCGGTGGAGAATGCAAAAGCTCTTGTTAGGAGAGTTAGGAGTAGTCGCTCGGTGCCGCTGAGTATTTGGAATCAAAAGTACAAACTTGTCGATAAAGACATACCCCAGTATCTGACAAGAGGCATTTTAATCATATGTGATGGCTTGTTTTACAATCTTATCTTCTGTTGATCCAGGGGGTATCATTCTTCATCCTTCTATAGGAGAAAATACGATTAAAGCGTTGGAACGTGGGCATTACGCTGGCCATGGATACGACTTTTCTCTCCTAACTTTGGCATATACTCGGTCGTCCGAAGACGACTGAGTGGCCATGCAGTCATAATCTCTTCAAGGAGCATGTATGTCGGGATAAATCCAGTAGCAGTGTATTGCATGGCTTTGAGTCGAATTATCCTTGCGGATATGGTCTATAATTACCTAGCTAGATCCTACATTGAGGGCCAGTTGTGGCATTTTGTAATCTTGGTTTTTGCCAAAATGATCATGTTTTCTTCAAAGAGAAAGAAGGTAAGACTTACGTATTTTCTACATGTGTGGTCGGGCGGTCACATTCAGCCGAAATCTCCAAACCCGGGGGACTGGGGTTATGGATATTGTTGACTGTAATATATAAGCATATCAATCAAACGATTAATCTCTTAATACCTACCTATCATTATGCTTCTGAAAGACGCATATTGTTTCACCAATGGATTAGATCCCGTGTCTAGAACAGAGGTTCTCCGGAATGTATTCCTGGGAGTGCTTATGCAGTAATCAATGCATATCTGCAAGGCAGTGGTGCTGCGTACAACCACCAACACAATAAAACCCACTGCGCCGCAAGGTGTGACACAGTAAAATGCTGTCATGTAATAACTGAATCATTACTTCGCCGTAAGGGTGTTGAAATGACTTAGGATATGCGTATATACGATTTTATCTTCTTCGTCTATCATATTCTTCTCTAGAACACAAAGTACTCTTTAACCTGCAAAAATGATAGTTGATATCCAGAGAACTTCTGACATTGAACCAAACATTGAGCCCCCCACCAAAATAGCAATAGTTGAAGAGCCCACATCTGAAATGCAGCATCGGGGATGGCATTTCTGGGTAAGTAACTACTCACTGAAGTATCGTGAATAAAGTTTTGCATGTATTCAAAACTAACACGTTAAAGGCCATCATGACATCAATGGCGGTGTTGAGCCTTCTAGCTGGTTTAGACGCCACCGCTGTATCAACCGCGATGCCTTCAATAATCAAGGACTTTGGAACTAGTCAAGGCTTTGCGTGGATTGCCAACGCCTACCTACTCACCACGACCGCTTTTACGCCGGTATTTGGCCAGGCGGCAGACATCTTCGGTCGCCGTGCAACGACACTCATCTCCATATTGATTTTTGCAGTTGGGTCGGCAATTTCAGGTCCAGCTCCTAATCTCGGTGCCCTCATAACTGGCCGTGCGGTTCAAGGTATCGGCTGTGCTGGGATCAATACTATGGTGGAGCTGGTAGTTTGTGACTTGGTTCCATTACGAGAGCGCGGCAAGTTTATGGGCTTCATCTTGGCATATATGCCATTTCTACTACAATCGGGCCCTTGATCGGTGGTGTATTTTCAACAAGAGTTACTTGGAGATGGATCTTCTATTTGAATCTCCCACTATCTGGGTTGACACTCGCCATGGTCATCGCATCTCTCGGAGCATTGCCAAAGGGGTCAAGAGTATCTCTACCTTCACTCAGAAGAATCGACATCACAGGAAACGCCATCCTCATCGCCGCCGTAACTTCGATTCTCATTGCGTTAACTTGGGGTGGTGGTCAAGAGCCTTGGTCATCCTGGAGAACGATAGTACCATTAACCTGGGCTTAGTGGGGATCTTTGTGTTCCTCTTATTTGAGTCGAAAACTTCAGAACCATCAACGCCTCTCAGGCTTTTCGCAAACCGAACATCACTCGTGGGTTTCTGGTGCGCCTTTATCCACAATATGCTAATATTTTGGATCCTATTTATTTTGCCTATTTATTTCCAAGCCGTCCTGAGAGGCTCCGCGTTCAGATCAGGAGTCAATATATTACCTACAGCTGCTGTATGCATGCCCTTCACAATATTGAGTGGCGGAATCATGACCAAGATAGGACGTTATCGTCCGCTTCTTATACTTGGATTTGCCGTTTTTCCCATTGCGTTTGGGTTATTCACGATGCTTGACCAGAACTCTAGTACGGGCCATTGGGTAGGGTTTCAAATCATTGCAGCACTCGCTATTGGTATTATTATGCCAGTGACTCTGCAAACAATTTTGACCCCTCTGGCTGAATCAGAAGTCGCTACTGCAACAGCCACATGGGCTTTCATGCGGGGATTCGGGACAATCTGGGGAGCTGCTATACCTCTCTCTATTTTCAACTCTAGATTTGATTCATTGTTGGCAGCTCGCCTACAGGATGATGAGACTACGCGCTCATTGCTGGAAAAAGGAGGAGCTTACACCTTAGGAGCTGGGGGGTATTTATACTCAGCATTAGGCTTGGATGACAACCCAAGTCTTAAGGCTTATTATAAGAGGCATCTATGTTGACAGTCTCAAATTATGCTGGCAAGTGGGTCTTGCCTTTGCATTATTGGGCTTTCTCCTAACGTTTCTTGCCAAAGAGATGCCTATGCGTACTGAATTGGAAACCGAGTTCGGTTTGACGGCAGAATCAACTAAAAAGAGCAACGGAGACATTGGAGAAGAGAAGAGCGAAGGCGACACAGAGAAATAGCCAACCATCAATCATTTTAGAATGGTATAGAAGTGTTTGTCAATTCAATATTGAAACTTTCAGATGTCATTTATTTGTCTCACCTTGAGTTTGTTACTATTGGACTTTTGACATCTAGAAGGGAGCGCAAGGAATGGAGGTGGGGTAAAAAAATATTAGAACTAGCGTACTTGGAATCTTTTTTCTTTTCCTCCCCCCTTCGATCAACCTAACAGCTTCCAAGGTTATTGTATTACCAAGCAAAGTCTTTCGAAGAATTCAATACAACCAACTTTTTGCTTTTCATCCAACGGAATATGCTAAATCTTGTGAACGTGTATTCCTTCATATCATACATATTGTTGTGGGACAGAAAGTCTCGTATCTGAACACTCCTCTCGAAGGTCGTCTTCCATCCCAGAAAGTGGGATGATTTCCTCGTTCTAGGCATAATCCTTTGGAATGATCCTAGGATTCATTAACCAATCCTAGACAGTATACGCGCGCTTCAGTGGCTTGATGGCTGTACTAAGTGATGTGCCTTCACGCGCGTTTTCACATACTGAATCCTACGCGATTGGAGAACTTTGAGAGGCACAAAACAGGCGAAAATTACTTTACACGCTACGCCACTGGGAGAGGATGAAGGACACCGAAGAGACGAGAGAGCCAATCATAGGATGAAGGACACCGAAGAGAAGACTCTGAAGGGGATGCTTTATAAGCAAAATCTGATGAACTCGCACGATCTGCGGAATACAGCACTTCTCATGCTGTTCCGATTGAAACAGGACGATTACCCCCGGCAGTTGAACAAGTAGACAAGCTGCTCGGCACTCAATACTGCAGGACGCATCTATTTGATATGTGTGACATAAAGTCATCATTTTAGATTGTTGCACCGTTATTTACCCAGGATGACATGGTGTGAACACCATCGGTGAAATTCGACATGTCCAAAGTCCATATTCCGTATTGCATACTCGGTCTTCGGGTATTTGAAGGGTTGCAATCCACAAATATGCAAACTTTTCTTACGGCAGATATATCCCGATGCCCTGCAGTATAACGGCCTGGCACTTTATGAAAACCGTCTCCGGGTTAAAGAACCAAATCCTATTGGCGCGTTTACCTTCTACCTAGCATCTGTCCCCCCCCATGGGGTAGGGTAATGCACGGACGTTAAAGTAAAATTCAATGAGGTCTCATTCCTGTGTGACAGAGTTCTCTCAAGGGTTCATATAGATCTTGGATTGGATAAAATAGAGCAACATCAAGGGGTGCGCAACCATTCAGCGAATGAGTCCCAACGGCTTATAGATCTAGCCCATCAATCAATCTTGATTCATGGAAGAAGAGTACTATGTATAGTGCAACAAGACAGATCATGAAGAAGAGCCAGAAATTTCTGGAGCGGACACATTTACAGGGCATACGATCGATTTTGTTTCGGCATGAAGATATTCCATTCTGGGATGCTAGCTACTGGTACTTTCTATTACCCAGACCCCATTCATTCCCTTCCCCTCCCACACCATCCGTAATCTCAACGTCCCGGTGTACCAATTATTGTGGCAGATTTACGATCTCACCATCCAACAAATATGGAGTCTCGTATCCAACCGAGACCAAGGCTCTTGACATGTCGACCCAGTCATCTTGATTCTTGATGGCAGCAGGCCAATCCGGGTCGGCCATGAGCTTCGTGACAGACTCCAAATCGGGAAGCAAGTATTCGATGAAACAATCAAAATCGGCGTACTCCCAGGTTGGTCGAAATTGTCCAAGCACCTGTTTCATTTGATCGTTGGGAGCGGCTGGCGTAACGAACTGGATATCTTAACATTGCAATATCTTAACGACAAGATAAGTAAGTACTTACGAGCGAATACCTAGTAACGCCGTACTTCTTGAAGAGTGGTACAGCAAGCGGAATATGCTCCTCGACAATCCACTTGATGAATTCCTCATGGGTATGCTCTGGTTTTCGGTAGTGGGTGACAGTGTATTTCAAAGGCTGGCCTTTATTTTGTGCAGGGGCGGAAGACATTTTGATGGTGGTTGATAGAAGGTAAAGGAAGAGAGTTGTGTTTCCTGGCCAAGAATTTCAGCAAAGAAGAGATATTTCAGTGGTATTTATCTTACAGGTGCCAAGAAATGTCTGAGTTAATTAGGTGCGCCTTTGCTCTGCGGGGTAGTTCTAAGAGTGAATTCTCCCAGAAAACGACCTTCAAAAAACAGTCTTGTCGCCGATTTAAGAGTCGCCTCATAGAGACATATGCAAAGCAACAAGTTGAGATTCTCGCGATAGTATGCTGACCCTGTTCGAGTTCGTCTTATAGTTTTATAATGAGCCGATTTATCCGTTAACCATCTCGACCTTGATGTCGGTGATATCCAGCAGAATGGCAGGGACGCATACCCTCGGATTTTACACTCAATACCCGAAATGGATGTACATCTGCGCTGATCACTCACTTCTGCAAAAATGTCACACCTCCATAGTTATTGGGCTGCGCCGCATTTGAACCTCAACACGAGTCGCAGTCATATTTTCGCCGCAATTGTGCATTTTCTTCAACCAAAATTAGATTCTCGCGACATCCGACTCTTTAGATTTCAGAGTCAAAGCAGTCCCCATGATTTCTTTCAAGACTACATGCTTCATTTTGATTTCTGCCTTTTCATCTTGGCCCTCTGTTGTTTCTTCGGATCCTTGGTATTGGTTGACCTGTTGCCATAGTCGTGAGAGATGCTTCCATCGCTATTACTATTAGGCGATGGCATCTCTCCATTCAAACCTCCAGAATACCCACGTAGCTAGTGAAGATGCCTGTGATCTGTTATAGATGGTGAGGATCAGGTTCTGTCATCTCGCCTGTGGAAAGTCTACCAAAATACAAACTGTATTCTCCATTTCGACAACTCAAATGCCGGCTTCTCTATCCTAGGCAAGATGAGAGACAATGTTTGACTTGGAGAATACCATTAATTGAGTATTATATTCACCAGTTTGTGTCGATTCCATGAAAGTAGAGGTTGAAGAGACATCTCCCTTTTTCCCATTCACGAGCCGGCATTTGAATTATGTCGCCAACTACTTTTGTGCCTGATGATAGAATATTCAGGCCCGATAATTCCCTTTACCAGTACTATAGATACCAGAATGGATGGTGCTCGCTTCCGTTTTGGCCCCAGACCCAAGAGTCAGCCAATATTTCAGTTGAAGATGACTGCTCCCGAGTTCTACAATCACATACACCACGTCCAATAAAATTGCTCTTACACGACTGATGATGGGCATGGACTGAGTCTACAGCTCCTTAATTATCCGCATAAGGAAATACCTGCCGGATGCTGCCTACTGCTTTACCTCCTGCTTTATCATCAACCCTCTAATATATTGTATCACATCTCTCAATTGCAGCACCATCTAATACAAATCAAAAGATTCAAAGAAGTATACAAAATATGCAGGATATAGCAAGTGATTCATTGGAGGCAATTGCCATTGTTGGCAGCAGCTGCCGATTGCCTGGTGGTTCTCATTCTCCAAGCAAGTTATGGGACCTTCTTAAATTCCCCATTGACCTTGCAGCCGAAATCCAGAATAACCGTTTCAATGCTGCTGGGTTTTATCACCCAAAAGCAGAGCATGCAGGAGTCAGTATAATCTTTTTGTATTTTACAATGATATCTGATATTAATACCAGACATGCTAGACATCCAACGTGACGAAAGCCTACCTCCTGGAGGATGATCCGTGGACCTTTGATAACGATTTCTTCAAGATCAGTGCCAGAGAAGCCGAGTCAATGGATCCTCAACAGCGCATAACCTTGGAAATCGTTTATGAAGCTATAGAGTGTGCTGGATACTCCTTGTCACAGCTCAAAGGATCATCAACCGGTGTGTTTGTAGGTCAAATGTCAGACGATTATCGCGATATCATACTACGGGATCTGGACTGTCACCCGCAGTATACTGGCACAGGTATTGCTCGTTCTATCTTGGCAAACCGGGTTTCGTACGTCTTTGACTGGAAAGGACCTTCTATAAGTATAGATACAGCTTGTTCGTCTAGTCTTGTCGCTCTGCATCTGGCAGTTCAATCACTCAGAAGCGGAGAGTGCAATATGGCGGTCGTCATTGGAGTGAATTCGATACTCAGTCCTGAGGTTTTCAGCTTTCTGTCCAGTGTAAGTGATAATTTACTCTGTACGATACACGCAAAAAACTGATGACCAAAGCTTCGAATGATTTCTCCAAATGGTCGATCACGCATGTGGGATATCCATGCTGATGGATATGCTCGTGGTGAAGGATATGCTGCAGTTGTTATCAAGACTCTAGAGCGAGCCATTGACGACTATGACGACGTAGAAAGTATAATAAGGAATACAGGCGTCAATCAAGATGGTCGTTCAACAGGTCTTACTGTTCCAAACGCGGCTTCTCAAGCCGAACTGATAAAGTCAACATATGAAAAATGTGGCCTAAACTGCAAAATCGAGGAAGATCGCTGCCAATATTTTGAGGCACATGGAACGGGTAACTTCATTCAATTTTTTGTACCCGGCTATCATCGCATAAATCACTAACTCAATATAGGAACACCCGCAGGGGACCCGAAGGAAGCAGAGGCCATTGACGCAACCTTCTTTCGAACGTTGCATCAGGAAGCGCTTAATAGCTTGTTAAGGACTGAGAGGCTCAAAAATGAGAAAATTCTGGTTGGTTCTATCAAAACTGTTATTGGACATTTAGAGGGTGCAGCTGGACTCGCGAGCGTCCTGAAAGTCTCACTAGCTATCCAAAACGGAATGATTCCACCAAATCTCCACTTTAACCAGCTCAACCCAGCAATAGAGCCCTATTATGGTGGTTTGGAAGTGCCAAGAAGCCTGCAACAGTGGCCAAAATTACCGACGGGGGTACCAAGACGGGCCAGTGTCAACAGTTTTGGATTTGGTGGTACGGAGTGCTTGTCCGAAGAAACCCTGACAGACAGCTGACTCTTTTCCAGGTACAAATGCCCATGCTATTGTGGAAAGTTGGGATAATGAGTCTAGTAGTACCAAAGCTAGCTCTAAATCGTTCTGTTGGGGACCGTTTGTTGTGTCGGCAAACTCCCATACGGCCCTCGAAGCTACAATTGTTTCACTTTGTGAGGCGCTAAAGAGCAAGAATGACATTGAACTTCACCGATTAGCATGGACTCTTCAATTACGACGGTCACATTTGACATACAGAGCTTCTTTTGCGGCGGTTGACAAAGAGGAACTTGTCACAAGTCTGGAATCTGCAATCAAGGAAAAAAAACAATACCCTATAGGTACCAAGGTAGTGAAGGCCTCGGAAGCCCATATCTTAGGCGTCTTTACAGGGCAGGGGGCTCAATGGGTGTCTATGGGCACGGAACTGTTTTTGCATTCGGCGTCTTTCAGACGCACTATCGAGTCTCTCGAGTTAGCACTCGAAGAAATTGCAAATGGCCCAACTTGGTCTCTAACAAAAGAGTTAATGAACCAAAACAATCCCGAACGGTCTTTGTCAGCAGAGATTTCGCAACCCTTATGCACAGCTATTCAGATAGCTTTGGTTGATTTGTTGAAAGCGTCTGGCATAACCTTTAGTGCTGTCATCGGTCACTCGTCCGGAGAGATTGCTGCTGCATATTCGGCTGATGTTTTAACAGCTACTGATGCAATTGTAATTGCATATTACAGAGGCTATCATACTCATCAGTCGAAGGTTTCAGGGTCAAACTCTGGAAAGATGATGGCCGTGGGAATGGCTCCTGAAGATGCAGCGGACTTTTGTCTTCGAAAATACTTCTTGGGTAGAATTAATGTCGCTGCAATCAACTCCCCTTCTAGTGTCACTCTTGCAGGAGATAGCAACGCTATTGATGAAGCAAAAGAGATTCTTGATGAGAAAGCCATATTTGCTAGGATACTCAAAGTCGACACTGCTTACCATTCCCATCACATGGAGTGTGTTCGAGAGCCATATATCGAGTCACTCCAGAAAGCCAACATTCTTCCGAAAAGGAACACTTTTAAAGGCTCTTGCAACTGGTATTCCAGTGTTTATAAGCGAAGTGATCATCGGAGCATGAGTTCTACAGTCTCATTCGAACATACGTACTGGGCCGATAATATGACCAAGCCTGTCTTGTTTTCTTCTGCTATTATTTCAGCAATCAGCAAAGAGCATTTCAACCTTGTCCTTGAGATAGGACCACATCCAGCCTTGAAAGGACCTACCACTGAGTGTATTAAAGTTGCATCAGACAACGAGCTTCCATATTATGGCGTGCTTGAAAGAGAAAAAAATTCAGTCAAAACGTTCTCCAATGCGCTTGGTTTTGTTTGGAGGAACATCGATTCATCAACTCTATCTGTTGACTTTAAAGCCTTCCAAAAGTCTTGCAATGGGCCTAATTGGAAAATACCACGAGTCCATAAAGGTTTTTCGCCATACCCTTGGGACCATGATAAGCCCATGCTCAAAGAATCTAAGAAGTCCAAAGCTTGGCGTACACGCAGCACTCCATTCCATGAATTGTTAGGCTACCCAAGCTCGAATGGGGATACCCGGGAGGTTCGTTGGCGCAATATTCTTAAACTTGCCGATGTAGAGTGGCTGCAAGGTCATCAGTTCCAAGACCAAGTCTTGTTTCCCGCTGCTGCCTATTTGATAATGGCTGTGAAAGCTGCCCTCCATCTATTTGGGCATGGAAAACAGCCCTTTCAATTGGTTGAGCTACAAGATTTCGTGATACACAACGCGATCACGTTAGAAGGGGGTTCATCGGGAACTGAAACGAATCTGGTTATCAAAGTGGTCGAAGAAAGCCCAACTGGTGGATTAGCCGAATTCTACTGTCGTTCTAATAACGCTGACACGGGACTTCCAGACTTCGATAAAGAAATATTCACTGGTCGCGTGTTCGTGAAATTTGGTGCTCCCACAGAAGATGCATTGCCGAGAAGATTGATTCCAAGTCTGCCCATGACAGACGTGGACACCGACCGTTTCTACTCATGGATGTCAAAAATTGGCCTGCAGTATACAAACCCCTTTTTACTGAACTCAATCAAGAGACGGCACAACCTTGCCACGGTCACTACGGTTGGTAACTTCGATTGTGGATACCCAATTCATTCGGCAACGTTTGATAGCGTTCTTCAGGGACTATTTGCCGCTTTCTCGTACCCAGGAGATGGGCGATTATGGACTACTTACCTCCCGAAGAGCTTTCGACGAGTTCGCTTTGACATTTGTAAATGCCAGGAAACAAATTATGCTGAAAATTTGCGACTCGTCGCTGATTGTTTTGTGACTAGATCATCAGCACGGAACATATGTGGTGATGTTGACGTATTCCGTCAATATGATGACCAAGCTATAATCCAAGTTCAAGGCGTAGTCTTTGATTCCCTGGATATCCCATCGCCAGCCAATGACCAGTGTATGTATTGGAAGACCGTCTGGAAAAGAGAAGCATTTTCCCAGGTTGAGTCGACCAAACAGGATAGTACACAGACAGAGATTATGGATGATTACAACCTAAATGAAATATGTGAGAGAACATCGTATTTTTACCTGAATCAGCTTTACAAAGAAATCGGACAAGAGCAAGTGGCATTGTTGGAGGGGCATTTGAAGGAGTTCATGGAGTTTATTCTCAAACAAGTACGCCCGGAGAAAAGATCGGCTCCAAATTCTTGTTGGAACACGCAATGGGAGTTTGATACTCTGGAATCTGTAAAGAAACTCGGGGAACAGGATTTCGCAAGTCAACCCGATCTGAAACTTATACATCGCGTAGGCTCCAGACTTCCATCTATCCTTCGACAGTCAGAGTCAATATCACAGGTATTGAAAGAAGACAGCATGCTTGAAACTCTATACAGCCAAGGCCTTGGTGTTGCGGAGACGGATCACCATCTTGGAGCATTGCTAGATCATTTGGTTCATCAATTTCCATGCATGCGTATCCTTGAGGTTGGTGCCGGTACCGGTAGTTCTACATCCGTTGCATTGCGACACTTGAAATCCGGGCCTGAAGAATATACTTTTACCAACCTCTCACCCTCGTATTTCCAAGCAGCTCAGGCTCGCTTTCCAGAACACAAGCAGTTTATGAGGTTTAAGACTCTTGATATTGATCAATCACCAGTTGAACAGGGCTTTCAAGCAAACTCGTATGATGTTATCATAGCTGCTCATGTTCTTCAAGCAACGAAGTCTGTTTCTGAGTCCTTGAAGCACTGTCGACAGCTATTGCGACCTGGAGGCTATTTAATTCTCCTTGAACCTGTAAATCAAACAAGACTTCGCATTCCTTTCTTACTCTCCACGTCATCTTTACGTTGGCTCAATTGCGAAGATAGTCAGAGCAAAGGCCCACCAATTACAGAGGCGCAGTGGAATCTACTCCTATTAGACAATAATTTCTCAGGAGTAGATCACGCTCTCAGAGATTTTGAGGCTGATTCTATGCACACTTGTTCTGTAATGATAAGTCAGGCAGTAGATGACCAAATCAAGGTATTGAGAGATCCCCTGAACCGAGCCGGTGGCGTGATACTCATGAAGAAGCTGCTTGTCATTGGTGGACATTCTCTAGCAGTGTCCAAAGTACGCGCGAATATAAAATATCTTCTTGGGCCGTTTGTAGAGCATATAGAAATGCTTGACAACTTAGAAGACGTCCAAGGGAACGGTGAAAACCTAGGGAGTGCTGTGGTGTGTCTTTCTGGACTGGAGGAGGCAACTTTTGCAACAATGAACCAGCAAGGTGTCTCGGCTATGCAGTCACTCTTTCGGGAAGCCAAATACATCATATGGGCAACTCGAGGATGTCGCGCCGATGATCCATATGCCAACATTGCTGTTGGAATTTGTCGCTCGGTCTTACGGGAGATGCCTCATCTCCGTCTCAAGCTCGTAGACATTGATAAAATACATCTTCAAAAGAATCGACAAGATGCCATCATGCTATCTGAGATGTTGCTGCAGATGATCTACTTAGACATGCCGAGCTATAATAACATACTCTGGGGCAATGAGACAGAAGTGGCGGTAGAGAATGGGGCTGTTTTGATTCCCAGAGTCGTCCGCGATGATATTTCGAATGATCGCTTCAACGCATTGAGGCGAAATATTACCAGAATCACATCTCATCTGGCAAATCCTTTGGAAATATCAATAGGCGAGGAAGGTGTTACCATCAAGGAAATCGAGAGTAACTTAGAAGACCCTCAGCTCATTACGTCCTCGATCCAAGTCATGTCATCCTCATTATTTAGCATCTTTTGCTCGGACGACGAACAGCCGTTTTACCTTTCAATGGGCACCTCCGCAAACATGGAAGAGATGGTTGTGGCTATTTCAGACAAAAATATATCGAAAATCAAAAACCCTGAATACACTTTCAGCTGCAAAGGCAGTTCAAATCCCGATGAGATGCTTCTGGCTATTTTGACAGTTATTGTTTACGAAAGTTTGTTTTCGAGTACTAATGGCACCATCTGGTTTCACAATGTTGACGACCGCACTGCTGAGATCATTGCCACTATAGCCGGTGGTAAGGAAGCCTCTGTATTCTTAACCACGAGTAACAGTGCATCCAAGTTGGTTTCTGCAGGAAAAGCAACCTATATCCATCCAAGAGTCACAGAACGTGAACTAATTCTGTTAATTCCTTGCAATCTTAAGCGATTCGTAGACATGGGGAGTTGTTCAGACGAGCTCGTGGAATTGATAGGATATACTTCGGGAGGTGAACTGGATTTTCATCGGAATTTTCGTCAGTTACGCCTGGATCAACATATTTCACTGCTGTTTAGTAAGTCTAGTCTTGTCAAACTTCTCGCAGATTACTGTTCTCAACCTGAACTGCTATGCGATGTTGGACTACTGGCAGAGAATAATTCCATCAAAGTTGGTCTGCTACACGAGCAAAAAGGAGCAGCAAGCGCAACAAGTATTATTTCCTGGACTGGTGTTGACTCCGTTCATGTTCAAGTAGCGCCAGCTGCTCACAGCTGTCTATTTACGGATCAAAAAACGTATTTTCTTATTGGATTGGCTGGAGAAGTAGGATTATCACTCTGCGAGTGGATGATAAATTGTGGAGCGAAATATTTAGCTATTGCCAGTCGAAATCCAAAAGTTCCCCCAGAGGTACGCCGAGTTTTCGAAAAGCAGGGTGTAGTTGTTCGAATATTCTCGATGGATGTTGCAGATATGGAGAGCCTGAAAAAGGTCTACCATGAGATAGTATCGTCTATGCCACCAATTGCAGGAGTGGCCAATGGTGCCTTGGTGGTACGTGACCATCCTTTCGACGCTATGTCATTTGAAGACCTAGAAACAGTATTTAAGCCTAAGGTGGTGGGAACTCAAAACCTTGACAAATTGTTCTTCTCGACACCACTGGACTTCTTTATTCTCTTTTCGTCCATTGCTACGGTTGTCGGGAAACCAGGGCAGTCTAGTTATGTTGCCGCCAATTTGTTCATGTCAGCCTTGGCAGGACAAAGACGGAAAAGGGGTTTAGCGGCTTCGGTCATGCACTTTGGAATGCTGCTTGGTTTTGGCTTTATACATGGACAAACAGGGTCACTTCTCGAGGCTCGGTTTCGCCAAGAGGATTGTTGGGCTATTCCGGAGCCTGACTTTCACGCAATCTTTGCTCAAGCAATTGTGTCTGGCCGTCCAGAAAACAACTTAGATCCCGACATTATTGCCGGGCTTGGTACTGAGATCGACACTCCTTGGCGTGCTATCTCTAGATTCAGCCATTGCCGCGTGATTGGAGACACAAGTATCGCCAATCGATATCATGATAATGGGCAACCGACCCAGAGCATTCAAGATCGCCTGAAACGATCTCACAATGGCAAGGAAGCCTATGTTGTCCTAAGAGCAGCAATTGCTAGCAGAGTTAGCTTAGCCCTCAGTTGTCCTATCGAGAGCGTCGGTGAACATGTTGGATTGATCAGCTTAGGCATTGACTCGCTTCTCGCTGTCGAGATTAGGTCCTGGATCTTCAAGATACTCGAAGTGGACCTGCCGGTTTTGAAGCTCTTGGGCGGCTCATCTGTAAGTGATATATGCCACAGTGTGCTCGAAAAGCTGCCAGCCTCTTTAAAAGCATGGGTTGAAGATAATAAACCCCCACGAGATGAACCAAGTCATGGAATTACTGATGACAGTACCGGATCCTCTCAAGATTCACAGCTGGAACTCACTAGGAGTGTTAGAGACAGCTTTGGGGAACCCAATCAAGAGGGTCTCTTGGGAAACATATCAACTGAAGAATTAGAATTACCTTCACATACATTCTTAGGAAATACTCAAGCCGATAAAGAAAGACACCAACTATCACAAGCTGGGTACGAGAGAATGGGTGACATGTCTGAATCCCAAGCTCAGTTGTACTTCTTACACGAATATCTCCAGAGCAATGCCTACAATGTTGCTTACTTTGGCCAATTTCATGGTCGTCTTGATGTACAGAAACTTTCCTGGGCCTTAAGACTAGTCTCAAAGCGACATGAAGCTTTAAGAAGCGCCTACTTCATAGATATCTCCACTGGCCGGCCGGTACAAGCAGTTCTACCGGAGCCTAATTTCACGCTAATACATGAAGCGACACACGGAGATGAACAATTCCAGACCGAAATTGAACGTGTAAAGGAGATGAAATTTGACATAGAGAACGGCGTTGTCATGAAAGTGACCGTCGTCTCTCATTCATCATCTTTACATTCCATAATATTCAATCATCACCACATTGCACTCGATGGATTTTCATGGAATATCTTTATTGCCGAGCTTGCGCAGATGTATTCAGCGGGTCCGAATAGCATACCGAAATCTATCAACGTTCAACAGCCTATTGATATGGTCAAAAGACAACTGAGCGAGCTTTCAATGAACAATGAAAAGCATCAGGTAGATGTGGCATTTTGGAGGAAAACCTACAGATCTATGCCCCCACAGCTGCCTCTCTTTCCTTTCGCAAAGGTCAAAAGTCGCCCTTCTATCAAGGAGTATGATTACAGAATCAACAGTTCCGATTTTAAACTGTCCCATGAAATGACGAAGCTCATTGAAAAAGTAGCCTTAAAGATAGGCGTTACACCATTCCATTTTTACTTCACGAGCTTCGCGACCTTTCTTGGACGTTGTCTTGGTGTTAGTGATATTGCTATTGGTGTTGTGAATGCAAATAGGACGGATGCCGAGGATATGGAAACCATTGGACACTTTCTCAACATGCTACCGGTCTATATTTCACTTGGAGCTTCCGAGAAATTTGAAATGATAGCTAAGAGGTCACGAGATGCCGTCGCAACGGTCTTCTCTCATCCACACACACCAAATGATACCATTGACCAGCAAAGCTTGTTCCAGGTCGTCATCAATTACCGCAAATCATCCGTCAGTAAAACAGGTTTTGGTAACGATGGAGAAATTGAATGGAAGGGTGGTGTTCCGGCTGGAAATCCCTACGACTTGCTGCTTAATGTCGCTGCTATGCCAGATTGGACCTACATATCTCTTATCACGCAGCAAAGTCTATATACTGCAGCTGATGGTGCACTTCTATTGAAATGGTATACACGTGCGCTGGAAGCTGTTGCTCGAGACCCAAGTGTTGAGATTAGCAAGTGTCCAATTTCCAATGAGGCAGATACCGCAGAGGCTATAGAGCTGGGCCGAGGTAGTAAGATGGAAGGCCTATGGCAAGGCACACTGCTAGATCGGATCGATAAAATAGCCGTCAAGTTTTCGAGTGATCTCGCAATTATAGATGAGCAAGCTCAAAACCTCACATACGCACAGACGAGTGCTAGATCAATTCAGATTATGCGCCGTCTACAAGCTATCACGCCTTCGCTTAAATTTGGCTCACGTGTAGCCATGCTTCTTGATCCTGTTGCTGATGCTGTTTGCTGCATTCTTGCAATTATGCGATTGGGTTACGTATGGATTCCTTTAGACACGCGTAACCACTATCAGCGGCTTCATGCTGTAGTTGATGAGAGTCGACCACAAGTTTTAGTGTGCCATGATGGAACAAAGGAGCTGGCACATCAAATCTCTACAGACTTAGAATTCCTCACTCTGATAAGCATTGATGATACTGACGATGTCCACAATCCAAATGAGAACAACACATCTGTACTTGAGGACATTGCCAATGATAAAATCAACCATAAAGACCAGGCAGCGATGATTCTTTACACGAGTGGATCCACTGGTGTGCCAAAGGGTGTTGTGCTCACCAATGGCGGTCTCCTGAATCAAATCAACGGAACCACATCAACTCTTCGCCTTCAACGAGAGATAACGTTACAGCAAAGTCCACTGGGCTTTGATCTGATGCTCGATCAAATATTCTTGGCGCTCTGCACTGGAGGTACCATAGTTATCGTAAATAAACCTTCACGAGGTGATCCAATGCAAATCGCGGACCTCATTGTAAGGCATGGTGTTACCCTCACACACTTTGTGCCATCTGAGTACATGTTATTGTTGAATTATGGATACCATATCCTTAAGAATGCTGACTCATGGCGTTATGCAATGTCTGGGGGAGAGAAGCTCAGTCCAGTGTTGCGCAGGGCGTTTTATAAACTGAACTGCAGTGGCCTGCAACTAGTCAATGTATATGGGCCAGCAGAAATTACGCTGGCATGCGCGAGAGGCATCGTACCATATTGTGAATTCAATGGTTTGCAGGATAGTCAAGATTATCTTCAACCGTCACCAAATTACAACATTGAGATTACTGACACCGATATGAGTGTTCTTCCTGTCGGCTTTCCTGGTGAAATTTGCATCTCGGGACAGGGTGTTGGCTTAGGGTATCTCGAAAGACCAGAAGAAACCAGTCGCAAGTTTACTCATAAAGAGTCCATATTGTCACAATCATCATCACCATCGAAGATCAGAGTTTATCGCTCAGGTGATAAGGGTAGGATCCTACCAGATGGCACACTCGAAGTATTTGGTCGACTGGATGGTGACAGCCAAGTCAAAATTCACGGATTCCGCGTTGAGCTTGACGAAATTGCCAACTCCATTATACACACATCAAATGGTACAATCGTAAGTGCTGCTGTTTCTTGGAGACAGTCATCTGGAATTCTCGTTGCGTTCGTTGTGTTTGACATCAGCTTCGATGAGAACAAGTCTGAGTTTATAGAGTGGCTTCAATCCTGCCTTCCCTTGCCGCAAGTCATGAAACCAACCGTTATGGTACCAATGAAGCTTATACCAATCACCTCCAATGGGAAGACTGATCGAGCAGCTGTAGATAAGATTTCCGTCCCTGATCCCTCAAATCTTAACATGACGAAGAACCCCACTCGCGCCTTGAACCGCTGGGAACATTTGATAAAGCAGATCTGGGAAGAAGTACTCTCATCTCGAACGGCGCATGATTTTGAGCGTACTCAATTGAGGATAGATCACAATTCGGACTTTTTCCAAGTTGGTGGTAGTTCGATTTTGATGATTAAACTTAAATACCTCCTCGAGATGCAGTTGGGCGTAAAGATATCTATGCCGGAGCTATTTCATACCAGCTCCCTGCGTAGTATGGCAAATCTAGTTACAGTTGCTAAAGCCGCTGTCAACGAAACTGCTTCGCCCACAATACCGACATTCTTAGGACCGAAAAATATTACACAGGTAATAAATTGGGATCTTGAGATTGCAACTATCGTCGAGAAGCTTCCTCGACCAAGAGACATTCCTTCTCTCTCTATCAAAAGCAGTCTGAGTGGCAGCGAAGAACTTGTTGTGGTATTGACAGGTGCTACTGGGTTCATTGGAAAACACCTGTTGTCTTGTCTTGTGCAGAGTCCAAAAGTAGGCCAGGTTCATTGTGTTGCCATACGTCCTGACGCATCAGGAAAACCACGTCACGTCGCTGTTAATAGCGATAAGATAGTTGAGTATACTGGGGACCTGACCGAATTTAACCTCGGTCTTTCAGCCGCCCAATTCACATTTCTAGCTGAGCATTCCCATATCATCATACACAACGGCGCAGACGTGTCTCTGTTAAAAACGTACCAGTCTCTTCGTCGTGCAAATGTCATCTCAACGCGTACGCTTTGTAGCATGGCCATTCTACGTCGACTGCCCGTACATTACGTATCGACTGCATCTGTAGCTAAGGTCATCCAACAAAAACCGCTTCTAGAGGTTCCTGCATCACCCGCGGACGCCGACTTATTGAACTCAGTGGACGGCTATGCTGCTTCCAAGTGGGCTAGCGAAGCTCTACTGGCAAAGGTCGCTGTTGAGTCCGGTATACCTGTGTATATTCACCGACTGGCGCATGTGATGGGAGGAGACGCATCTGAGCTTGATGCCGTTGGCATGATGACAAAATACTCGTTTCTACTGCACGCTCTGCCACGTATTAAAGAAGAGGCTATCGAGGGACAGTGGGACTTTGTTGTTGTAGACAGCGTGGTAGATGAATTGGTCAGGTCAGCCATGAAATCTGCCATTGATTGCGGATATCCATCCACGCCACAGTCAAAAGAGAAGAAAAACGACCCGCGGTATTTATTAATCACTGCAGCGATGTAACAATCCCTCATTGTGAACTTAAGGAATATCTGGAAACAACTTTTGGAGAGCCTTTGGGACTGATGGAATTGAAAGAATGGTTACAGCTTGCACGTGAAAAAGGAATTCATCCTTTAATACACGAGTTTTTTCTTGCATTCGACGAGGGTCGAGGCAAGATGACACTGCCTATGATGTCAAAGGGTAGTTAGATAGATTCTTTTCTTATGTCATATCTCGAAATTTCTCCAGGGTTGAGCAGAGGGTAGGGTATGTTTTAGAGCCTGCGAGAAAATCATCCTCCGATGTGTAAATTTGAGTGGAGTTGATTTTTTGTGGCGTTAGATTGTTGTGTGATTTTTAGACTACATACTCCGTACAGTTTATAATCACCTGATCACACGATCTGTACTTCAATACAAGGATGAAAATGTCGGAGTATTTTAGAGGCTCTTGTTTTAAAACAAAATGATATAGGTAATATTTTTCTTGTTATATGGAAATGACCATGGGTCACGTGATTTCATGATTATAAGACTGTATTCTGTAAGTAGCCTGAGAGACAGAGAACAATCTCCATATTGGGGGCAAGCTATGCCCGCGAGTGTTTTAGAGCATTTTGTTCTACTGTAGAGGATGAGCTCCTTACAAGTCATATAGTCACGTGACGTGACGTGACCTGATTGCAAAGATGTACATTCATAGCTTATAAGGCATACAACACGCTATACAAATTCATATCTTCGGACGGAGGGTGGTTTTCTAAAATATTCAAATACAGTAGAACCTGTGTATAAGGGACTACGTTATACGGGATAACTCGTTATACGGGACATTTATTCCAATTCTGGTAATTTTTGTATGGGGGAACGGGATTTTTTAACTTTAAGGGATTACGGGACAAATTATTCCCAGTCCCGTATAAAAATTGAAGATTTTATTGGTTGTCGTGTTAAATTTAGTGGGGAATAGCTTAGATGATAATATATCACATGATTTTTTTATCCAAAATATCAGGGGTATATAGAAAAATGACTAAGCTTAGCCATACAAATTTCGCTGATGCCTTGTTGCCTAACCTGTATATACGGGAATCCTGGATATACGGGATTTAATTGGCCGAATTTTTCGATCCCTTATAACCAGGTTCTACTGTAATATACAAAAGTAATAATTATCGGAATCACCGTTCTCAAACCTTGTCTATTATCAAAACTTTAAATCCTTCTTTGCTCCTTTCGCCTGTTAACAACGTTCCAATACTACCACCATGGTGTCGCACATTTGTATACCACCCACCCACTTCACATGCATACCCTTTACTTGGGGTCTGAATCATTACCCTCGTCTTCCATCATTCTCATCATCCTTGGTACGCACCTGAAGGTTTCCCGAAGCATATTGTCCTCTTATTAGTCGAATAGACAATTTGAAGTTCTGTGCCCTTCATGTAAATCGAAGAAGTTCATCTTATTTATTCTACTACGTGTACAGTAGGGTTACATCTATTCTTCTTTAGCCACAGGTTCTTACTTGTTGTGGCTAGGTTACGGTCTGTGGCTAGTATATCACTACTACTTTTTTTATCGTTTCGCATTTCAATATTAAGCACCCAGTTCTTATGCTTTGCATGCACACATACTCTTCACTCTAAATCCCGCCGTACGAACTTGTACCAAGTTGGCAGCTTTACAATGTTCTGTTATCGCCCTGTTCGAATCCAATAGAGTATTGATTGCTGTACATCTACTCCTCCGGTGCTCGTATTAATTTGAAGGACCGAGAGCGCCACAAGGGTGCTGCTCATCTTAGAGAACGATAGAGGATTTCCCGAAGACTATTGAAGAGCTTCTACCGATAGAGTGAGACACACAGTCGTTTTTCCACGGTACCAATTGGCGCTTAATGGATTCGCTTGCGTCTGTATACCCCTTCCGCGTCAAGTCTACCTCCAAGCGTCCGGTCAGAGTTCCATTCTGTGATACACTGTTACTCAGAAATCGTAGAAAAGACCATCCTATTTTTTTGTATGGGATAATAGCTTCGAGAAGACGCCGTGTGCTTGCGTTTGTGGGTGTAGGTAAGTGAAGGTTGATGTGAACAAGCCTGCAGAGGCCAATTTACAAGATGAATGAAAAGATATCAATGTCCATTCGCCTTCATGCCACTCAGAATGGCGATTTGTTCCTTCCTATGTCTTAGGTTTCGTTCTTTCATCCCAAAGAGAACTGTATATGGGCTGATCAATTCCTTTATTTAATTGTTGTGCCTTCTGTATCGTCGGAGTACGAGTATATCGTTAATGCTGCTGGATGTGCCGGAGAGCCCGAAAGTCAGGCCTCTATCTTCTTGGTCGTCATTGAGGTCATTTCTTATTTGCCTGGTTTGATTATGGAACAGCTTTCGATTTCGATATTGGCAATTCCTTGGATCACAACGACATCGCTATTCAACTGTTCGGGACAATGGACATCAGGTAGCGGGCAAGGCATTGAGAGCAGTACTACTACCGTATGTCTTACAAGGTAAATAAACCTCAAATGACTAAGTTTGACTTTATATTAACAATCTGAATGAGTACCTACTCTACCACCAAAGTTCAGACTCCAGCTCATACTAAATCCTCTACGTCGTCGGTCTCAGTTGGGCAGACGCTCGCTTATGTTAGTATCTCTGCTCTCTCAACGTCAAATATTTCTCCGGCGGCCACTGAGACAGCTCTGCCGACCAACATCGCATCCCAAAAAAGTCCTCTCACCTTCTCAACCCCTACAGCCTCGACCCACAGTGCATCAATTTTGACCTCAGTCACTACCCTGAATAGCCTCCGCATCATCCAATCAACCAGCTCACCTTCACCAATCTATCCTGAGATAACTTCAGCCTCACTGTCCCCGACCCCTAGTTATTCTATAACCACCCAACATCTCAACTCCACGGTTGACTCATCATTATCTTCATCTTCACCTTCCCGCTACCCTACTTCTATTTTCTCTTCTCCGCCTTCTATATCTTCTCGTTCCTCTCCGCCAACTTCTACTCACACATTTTCAGCCACAATCACCATAGAATGTGCTAGCCAACAGACCATGGATACGAGGATCGGCGTGACAACGGGTGTTCTACTCGTGGTTGTGGGACTGGCTTGCTTTGTCTGTATGGCTTTGTTACTTTCTATTAGGCGTGATACAGTGGCCATTTTGCAGAATAATGGGAAGAAGGGGGATGCCAAGAATGAGAACTTTGAAAGGCGGGGAGTGAAAATAGATGAAGAAAGAGGCTGTAAGTGCGGATGGACGAGATATGAAATGGAAGGAGTAGGGAGACCACCGGAAATGGAACCGGGGTTGGATCATGGGGCATTGATCAGGTATGAGATGAGTGCTGGACATGAGACAAAAGGGGCAGGCCAGGGCCAGACTTAGTTGGAATCCGTGCAGGGATATATGGAGGACACGGTGATGAAGCCAGTCATCAGGTTGACAACAGTCTGCGTATGGCTGCGAAAAGTTTTGTAAAAGATGTGCTAGATATCAAACATGATAATGTCATTGTGATTTCAAGCATACTCTCTTTCAGAAAGTGCCTGTACCATTTGTAAAGTAACAGTACATACATACCAAATATTCCAGTATAATTGTGAATTTCATGTGCCCCACTGGCTCCGGACACCCTCACACCTGTTGCTCTATATACGAACCTTGCATCAACCTTACGCACAAGTTACGGCACAAGCCATCTAAAAATTCGAATGATAGTCAGATATAGCGGCAAAACTCTTTGAGGCCGGGCAGGATTTTGATGCAATCATGAATAGGTATTAAATTACAAATGAACTACTTCACTTCAAGTTCCTGGGAATCCACCACCTTTCGCCCTTCCCTTTCCGTCATGTCATGCATTATTCATTTCATGTCAATCTACTAATTAGATAGCAACAATCTTTCACTTCACCAGTCAGTCAGTCACGTCTAGTCTCATGATTCATGACTCATTACCAAGATCTGCCTAGATATCCTGTACTCTTAAACTTTGACACATCTCATCATCTCCTCACCATCCGTTGCCATCATAATCCAAACCGTCAGCCCTCCCCTCTCATCCCCCCAGGAAGCTTCCTCCAAAATACCTCTACTTACATATCCACCCGCCTCGGTAGATATAATCCCAAATCCATCCTCACATCTCAATAACCCCCCTCTAACACCTTTATTCTCTTCCTTCCCTTCCCGATTTTCACCCAAGATATGAGGTATCATATATAAACATATATCTCCACCTCCACCCCCAACAAGTCCATGTAATCAAAACACATGATTGACAACCCCCAGAAAACTTCTCGAAGACATGACCATCCGGAGCTTATTGGTTGGTTTCCTGATTGTCATTTTGATATGTAAAACCCATACACGAGTATATCATTCATGCAGCCTATGCCAGTATCATATAATAGCTTGGTACCTATTGTAGAATAAGTAATAAGCTGCAGTTTACCTACATGAAAATGATTGGTGTCGTGAGGAGGTTAGATACTATCTCGTCTCAATTCGCTGTGGCCGGTTTATCTCAACCTTGTTACTAATCGACCACTTTCTTTCATCGTTTGCCCCATCACCTACGCCATGCGCCAACACCAATAGCCTTTTATACTCATTCAAAGATTGAGACACTCATGTATGTACGAAGGGTCATACAATACAGACTCCTGAATACAGAAATGCAGGACTGATAAACCAAACCCTACCACTTGGGTCCTACACTGCTAGCTCTTTTCTCCCTCTTTCCACCATGCCCCTCATTAGCTACACTCCCCCTTCTTCTCAACCCTCCGGCTTTCCTCCTCCTTACAATCTGATAACCCCTATCTAACTCCGTCTCTACCGCACACCTGACTTTTAGCGCCCCCACCGCTGGCCATACACTTTTCTCTCCCCTCAAAATCCAATATTCTAAACTATCCTGAGTCGGCGTCTCCAGGAGCCGAACGAAATCACTTGCGGAGAGAACGGGGACAAGTGTTACGGACGCAGCGGGTATGTGTCATCGACCAAAAATCTACGAATAGAAAGAGGGAGAAGTTGAAGGGAATCAAGTTGTTGAAGTCGATGATGGATTTCCATAGTTATGAGGCGTAATAACCCGCCTGTTAGAGAGGTGCGCCCGCCATGAGTGTAGAGACGGGAGGGACCATGCATGTCGGATTGAAGGAAGGGGACGAGGTAGGGACGTGCTTGAGAGACGATAAAGTGGTTTACGTTGAAGAGCTCGGCGATGCGGGAGAGGGGCGAGTCACGATCGGTATAAGAGGCGTGGGTCCATGGGCGAAAAGTAGCGTCTGAGCAGCGGACCAGGGGATTATTATGCCGGTTAGGGGGTCTTTGCATTTTAGGGTCACGGAGGATCCGTAGAGAGAGGGACTGGAGGCATTGGATGCGAGTGCTGCAGACCATATCAACTGGTACAGTTAATAAGACGATACATTGAGGGGTGAAAAGGGTATGCTTACAACATTCGTGCTGTAAGATAATTAAGTAAGTTTGGTACTCCACCTTTTCCGCTGGTAGCCACAGTAATATTCAATACCCTCTTCGTTTTTTATACGCCTCTTCAAACGTTAAATCACCGACATTTGCCCTCACACATTCTTCCAGGACTTTCACATCCAAAAAATACCCTTCTCTATAAAACCTCTTGACTCTCCTCGTCAAAGTATCCCACCACCCACTTGTTCCCTGAAGCCCCCTTTCCTTTCCCGTAAAAGCCGATAGATCGATACTCTCTCCATTTAAAAACTTCGGCAACTCGTCTTCAGTATGAATTCCCACCAATGCTGCGATTAGCGCTCCGGTCGCTGTTCCTGTCACGATCCGCGGTAGCAAGCCTCTGTTAAATAACGCCTTCACAACTCCCAGGTGACATAACCCAAATATTGCTCCGCCCTGTAACACCAATGTGCTCCTCCCAAAAGCCTGTCGGGTATCATGTAACAAGTCCAATTTCGCCTGACTACTAAAGCCCACCACACTTCCATTAATCCCATCGGCGCCGGGTGTCGTAGGCAAATGCGTCACATCTGCCACAGCTTGCGCGACCTGTGTTATGTAATCTTCGATCAAAAGTTTTGTGCCAGCAAATGCACGATTGAAAAGTCGGGGAGCAGAGATGTTCCCCAGATTACGCACGAGGCCAGATCTTAGCAAGTTGACCAGTTGTAGAATATCGCCTTCTTCACGAGCTATAATAATTGATTGGAGTCTCTCGTGTATCAATCGATAATCGTAGTATTTGGATGTAGGGTTCTGGCGCCTATAATTGTTGTTCAATTAGCTTTCGCTCACCGCAAGTAAGGAGGAATTGGGGGTGAACAACCATAAATCATTTCCCAACAAAACATCTAATTGAAAAGCAGCTTCTTCCCATTCTTCATATGTATGGGCATCCCTTAGAAGATCTGACCATAGATGTACTGGTTTTTTGCGAGTCATCCATTGCATGAATCTCTATGTGTATGATTAGCTTTGTCCCTTGTAAGATCTTATAATCCATCCTTTGAGGGAAGCTATGAAACTGCTCACTCTTTGCCAGAAATACATAACCTCCAAGAGCATACCCCATATTCCCGATATGATTCCAGTCATCTTGAGAGTAGCAAAAGTATTTTGAGAGTAGAACTACATGGTTGTATAGGAAGTCTTTGAATTGTAAGGTTGATGGTTCATTTATGTACCAAAGAGCCAAAGAATGAGGAATTAGCATGTGATGACGGCCTTCCCCAGATTGTCAGGGATGAAGCTTTGAGCACTTTTCTTTAAGATTACTGTATACTCGAGTATTATCATTATTTTATCAACTACCTAGTAATTATACCTTACTTTGCGGCGAAACCACATGCATTTACATTTATATATGGATGCATTATCTATTGCCGCAAACGTTATGAGGACACTCGAGTCATTGTTGAATCACATCACGATGAACGGCAGAATAATATTTGGTAATCAATGTATTTATGGAGGACAGACAAGCATTCTGAAAATTGCATACATTCATGCCATTGCCCGTATCTGTGCCTACTATTGTACAATCTGCCGTGAAACGCCTGGTATGCTACGGAAAACACAAGAGATGCTTTTCGAAATGCCTGGTATGCGGACGCAATATCTATGACCCCTTATTAAACCCCTCCAGTTGAGATCATTCATCGTCATCATCCTCGATGATGTTACGCTTTCTCCTATTTCCCCCAACTTCTGCATGCGAAGGTTGAACAATCTCATCATCATCCAGATCAGCTTCAGCATCTGCATCAGCATCACTATCTTCGGCAGGCTTTGAAGTCTTTTGCTTCTTGCGTCTGGGCGCCTCATCACTTTCGTCAAGGATTTCTTCATCATCATCCGCTCCACCATCCTCCAGTTCCTCGTCACTAGATGCCAAAAAGTCATCCTCTTTATCATACTCATCCTCACGGTTTCTACCACGTGGGAGATCATCGTCCGAATCATACTCTGGTCTACGACGAGGGCGCTTAGCCCAACAGGTTTGCGCGGTCCACGACGTCCAGCACGACTATCCAAATCATCCAGACTCAGGCCTGCACCAATACCTGCACGACGTCCAGTTGATTGACTCGCTTTCTCAAGTTGAGCCTCCCGACGACGCTGAGCACGCATACGTTCTTTTTCTGCTGTCTCTGCTCGCTTCTTTTGGAGTTCAGGATCTTCCTTTTGTACGAAAAGATTCGGGCGTTTCTTTTCGTCCCCTTTGAGACCAGTAGCCGCAGTAAGATTTTTCTTCAACCTGTTCAGCGCATCATCTTCGATATTTTTATTTGGCCTGACTGTGTATTCGTTGGTCATGTGCCCGACAATGATGAGATTTTGAGATGTGAATGAAGGCGAGGCCAGGTAATAATGCGAGTCTAACACTTCTTGATACTTGCTATCCTTAGCCGGCGCAAGAGGCTTGCTCTGCAACTCATAATGCTGATCCCCTATAGCCAGAGTTGTACTTCCATCGCTCCATGTGTATATGTTCGTATTGCTCTCGAGTTTACCAGAATCAGCTTTGCGATAGCGAATCATCGATTCGGCTACATTCCTTGCGGAGAAATTTGCAGATTGAGTATCGACATGATGATCAGAAACGGGAATTTCGAAAGTTTCAGGATTGTACTCTCGAGGCTCGATTGCAAAGAAACTGGGTAGACGGAATGTATGGAACTGTTAACTATTAGCCATGCGCAAGAGAGATGAACGAGGTGTACTTACTTCTCCATCTGAGGGTCTTGGGACTGGATGCCTAAAGACAACAGCGTCAAGGATTCGCGCATTTCGAGTATCGTCTTCAGTGGGTAATTCTTCTTCATTTTCCTTATCTGGCACTCTGTCGTCACGCCCTTCATCATCTCCTGAATCTAATTCTGCGTCGCTCAACAGTCGTGGTGCTGGGGCTTCTGGTTCCTCATCAGGAACATCTCCAAATAGATCATCATCTTCTTCAATATCGGAAATGTTGTTCATAACTTCATCCTCTGAGTTGGACGCCATCTTTTATTTTATGGTGTCTATTTATGGCTGTGAGTTGTAATGCAATGTAATGTAATGTAATAAAACGGCAAGGTAAATCGCGAAACCCCAATCGTTTCTATGTAAATTTCGCGTGAACGTGAAGCTAGGTAAGATATCCTTACAGAAATCGAAGCTTCAATAGGATGTCCTTTTCCAAGGCGATTTAGACCAATGACTCAAAGGGGGCCGAATCGTGATCGATCAAAGCAGGAGAGTCCTATAATATTCATGGGGTCAGTTAATCGTCTTATATTGTTATATAAGGATTTCTTGAAGTTATATTATATATATCATATAGTGGGTGTCCATAACATAGAATGATAAGGGCACACATACCGCTGTTATTTGATAGAGGAAAGCAACATAAGCCACCACTGGAATGGTACAAAAGGCGATAATGACTGCTTCCACCCAGAAAATCATTGTAGACAGTCCTTCTCGGCTAGTTAACCAATGATCGAGCTTTAGATGGAGTGGACGGAAGAACAGTAAGGAAGATTCCGACGCTAATCTATCCAAGACTGCCTAAGCTTTTCTGTTGTCTCCTTATTCCTGCTTGATATCAAGTACAAACCACAATCTTCAATCACTTCAACTCAACCACCTTTCATCTGGAAGTGGAATTACTTGATATCTCAGAGAATCATTGAAGAGCGAGAAACTGCCCGTCTTGGAAGAATCAACAATATGTCAAACTTGTTTTCAGGAATGTACGTGGTCGGATTTCTTACCTGTTGTTGCTACCGTTTCCTATATTTCGACTTCTTGTATTTGAAGAAGATCACCACCTGGAATTCCTTCTGTTGAGAAAAATAGTCCTTGCACAGGAGGGAATTTTCAATTGGGGCGCAGTAAAATGAGAAGTCGGCTCATTGTTACTGCTTCAATATCTCTAATCTCGGTTCAGCCGACCTATTAGGAAGCAAGTTGCTTGAAATTTTACCATCAGACGAGAATCTTGAAGAGCAATCTTATCTGCTAGCACCAAAAGAATCGTGGTTGGGGTGACTGGTTGTCAGCGAGAAAATCAGTATTTTCTTTCAAAACCAGCTTTCACAACACGATAGGCCCTTGTGTGGTAGCCATGAATATCACTGGTAAAAGGTATATCTACTCTTTAGACTTGATATGGGGAGATTGGTTCATTCCTGATTTATCTTTTGTATTTTCCTCAAGCCCCCCAGTGTTTGTCGCTGCCTTCCGATCTTGATATTCATCTTACCTCACATTTCCAGTCAACTTGAAGATGAAGCCCGCTAATGAATTAATCTCTATAGAAGTGGTCGCTTCCGCGGTAGTGGTAAGAATTCTGGCGCGAAGAGTCCAGGGGGGCTTAACGGAGTTTCACCAACCTCTCCTACAGGAAATTCCGCCCATCAATTCTTCCTCGCCCGCCAGCATGGCACCCCGCAACTCACCACTCCCCAACCCTGCTTCGCTCTCGCAAACCATGTCTGTGGATGACCAGCAATTACCGCCTCCAGGCAATGATCCCTGGCTGCTTATAACCTTCCTCGCCCAAAGCCACTCTGGCTCAACAATGCTTATGCCAAGCACATTGTTAAGGGTAATTTCATGACACTGTCTGCACGTCCAAAGACAGTCGAGCCAGGAGAGTGGATTGCTCATCAAGGTAAGTCAAGAGTAACCATCTTGACATTCATGTTCTAATACTTTTAGTTGTTGAACATTATCGTATCTTGTGGAACTTTGTCCGGGTGATTCATGAAAAAGAAGAAGATGGTAACACCATTTGTAACCCTCAGACTTGCCCTCGCATGTCTGCTGGCGCGTAAGTCTACAATATCTGACGTTTATTGACCTAATATCTGATGAGCGATGTCTAGTAATCACTCTTTCACGTGGTTGAACTCTCGCAAAGAGCCCGTCGAGGTTCCAGCTCACGAGTACATCTCCCTTATGCAACGTTGGATTTCTGGCAAGATCGATAATACCGCCATCTTCCCCACTGATCCCGCCGGAATTTCCTACTGCCACAACACTGGCGGTCCAGAAATCGCCGGCTCAACCTATGCTTCTGGTGGACTTAACACCCCTAATTCGAACACACCCATTCCTGCTGGCCCAACTACACTCACAACCTCTCTCTCCCAACTTTCCGGGCCTGGTGATTGGATCGGCAAGAGCAGTGGATTTCCTCAAGAATTCGTTGATGTTTGCCAAACAATCTTTAGACAAATGTTCCGAGTCTATGCTCATCTCTACTGGGGACACTTTATCGAACCTTTCTACCATCTTAATCTCGACAAGCACATGAACAGTTGTTTCAGCCACTTCGTGCTCACTGCAACTGAGATCGATATGTTGAAACCACATGAATTGGAGCCTATGCAACCATTGATCGACCTGTGGGCCGCCAATGGAACATTCCCACCCGAGTCTAAGGCTTATGCTTGTGCAAATCTCAAGGCTGGAGAGAGACTCCTTCAAGCTGCCGGTTGATTAGGTCTGTTCAGGTCTTTACAAGCATACAGGCGTTTAGGAAAGCGATTTACTAGAATGGTTAATGATGTGCTTGACGATTGCATATGGAAGCTTTTTACTCTTGCGAGATATCGTAAAGATTGATGGCATGGTTCTGCGTGGATACGTTTGGGGCTGGCGTTTCTGTTTTTTACGGAGAGAATAATCTCAAGATCTGCAACTAGTTACTTCATTTGTATGCCAACTAATTAGCATTACATAGAAATGATAAATGTTACTTTAAATCATTCATGGCTTTCCACGTGAAATCGTGGAGCAAAATCGATATGAAATTGTAGAGGTATAAAGTCTTTTCCCCAAGATCAAGCACTCTGGGTAAGTTAAAAAGAGACAAGCTATATCACGGGTGTCTGTGAGAGCATATACCCTATATGATTCAGAGCGATTATGATGAGCCGTACGTTTCGATGAGCGTTCAAAATGATTGGTCTATTTCATTTTGATGTGACAAAGAAGGAGCGGGCCGTGTGATTTTCCGGCTCCAGCGATGTAATGTAACTCAGTATAACAAAATAATGCGCCTGAAACAAATGCGATAAATCATTGTCAAATACATACACATTCCAATTCGTTTTCACAATTCAGGAACTATGTCTACATCTACCGGGACGGGCTGGGCACAACTTCGCCAACAAGCTAGATCCTTAGAAACTCAAGTAAGTAATGCATGCATACCTCTCGAGAGCCATTTCCATTAAAACTAATCGTCCGCGCAGACGGAAACACTATTCCATACCTACTCACAGTTCTCAGCCATCACCAATATTCCCCCCAAGCCCTCAGAAGATGAACGATCCACCGAAATGAAAGCTACAGGAAATTCTAGAGAAGGTATATACGCCCTGCCGCAGAGCTCAAGAAACCAAGTCTCACACATGCATAACAGAGGGAAACCCTAATATCGCAACTCTCCCGCCTCCTCGATAGCGACTCTTCCCTCACAGCCTCGGCAACCCGCCAAAACAACCTCACCCGCCACCGCGAGATCCTTCTCGAACACCGCCGCGAACTTTCGCGCATCCGGTCCTCGATTTCCGAGGCTCGTAATCGCGCAAACTTGCTCTCGAATGTGCGGTCCGATATCGACGCTTACCATAGTAGCAATCCCGAAGCTGCAGAGGCGGATTACATGTTGGGTGAAAGGAGCCGCATCGAGAATAGTCATAACATGACGGATAGTGTGTTGAGTCAGGCGTATGCAGTCAATGAGAGTTTTGGGCTACAGAGGGAAACGCTGGCGAGTATTAACCGGAGGATTACGGGAGCGGCGAGCCAGGTGCCTGGTTTGAATAGCTTGATTGGGAGGATTAGTGCGAAGAAGAGGAGAGACGGCATTATTATGGGGAGTTTTATTGCTTTTTGTTTCTTGATGTTCTTATATTTTATGTGAGGATAAGATCTTACGGTGTATGGAATTTTACGGCAATTGAGAGAGCGGACATGGCGTTTGGAGTGGGATGGTCTGAGATATGACCAACTTGTTGTACAATTTGATTATGACTTATGGGGTATATTCAGGAATATCATGCTCGGCGGCTAGACTTCGCTGCATCTTCTTTACTCTTCTTTTTGGTAGCAGCGTCCGATGATTGCTGTGCACTATGATCCAGTCTCTTTTGCGCAAGTGGTGCTTTAGCATCTTCCAAGAGTCGGGTAACACTCTTGACCAAACCATCCTTCTCATACTCCTCAGCAGGACCACTACCGGCCCACCTAATTTTGCATTCGCCGTCTAGAATGTATGTATACCCGACCTTACTATTTAGTAGCCCTATAGCATCTTTCATCTCGTCTGTAAGACCCTTTTGGACTACGAAATATCTCTTCCACATCCATTTTGGAAGCTTTCTCCTCAAACTCGACCGAAACAACTTAATGAGCATAGCTTTCAGGTAGTTCTCCTCAATATTGATATGCACCATTTGTGCTGCTTCCTTATTATTTCTTACTAACTCGTGTAAGCCCGGATTGCTCTTCTCGGACGCAAAAGTAGCCGCCTGGTTCTCTGCCCATGCACCACTGAATACGGAAACAACTGAGACCTTGCCCTCTAGTATGGGTGTGGTATTTTCATATAAAGTTGAGTCTGGCTCTAGAGTCCGGCCGCTTAGATTTGGGAAGTAGAGTGCGCGATCAGCTTTGAAGATTCGAGGGGGTGCCAGGAAGGATTTCCCTTGTGATATTTCATGTTACTCCATTCTCTGTAATACGGCTTGGCCATTGCTGCAGTCCTGGATCCTCAAAGTTAGTGACTTGAACAAAAGGTTCTTGGTATGTAATCCTTACAATTTCTTGCGCTTCTCAAGATGCTTATCCCAATTAACGAAATCATCTCTTTTTTGTTTCAATGTCCTTGTATCCAATCCACTATTGTCTCCTGCTCTTGGTGGATTCGGAAGACCAATTGCTCGATCCAAAGGTTTGGGCGTAAAGCTTTCAACTCTCTTGCCCGAAGCTCTTGGAGCTTCATCTAATACTGAAGGTGTTGCTGGCGCTGGCGCCGACGGTGTCTCCTTTTCGTTGAATCGTCGATATGTGGTAGTAAACGAACGCCATTGACATAACAGACATGATGAAGCATCTAACTGCTTTCTTGCAGATCTTATCGGTAACCCTGTAAGGATCATCTTCATTTCTAGTGAGGAGAGTAGTTGTGCGGGAAAGCTTCCGCTGATAATTTGCTACAACCCCCAAGATAAATTCTGTTCCCCAGACGGAATATCGATGTTCCGAAGGATCCCTGTTCCATACATTATACTCTGTACTGTACAGTATATCGGGCGAACTGACCAGTGCAGCGTTCCTTGGATAAATCATCCGAGCAGGCAAGATATATAATTGGTAGAATCGGCAGTGTGGATCATGAGCTTTGGTAAAGGCTATACCATATCAAGCAAAAGCTATGCTCGGTAATCCGCATTACACTAATCTGCATCGGCAGTAGTGGGTTGAGTTTGTCGAGTGTATACGGTACGGTTAGATACTCATTAAGCCGCTGATAACCTGTACCCCAGGTTTCCTCGCCCTCCGCAACTGATGTTATGAAAGTATTTTTGTATTCCAAAGAGGATGTAAATATTACAACAAGCTCGTTCAACAATTCTATAGTAATTTGAAGCACAACTATACAAACATGCGCCGTCAATTCTATTCAAGGTTGTTAAGCAGACACTGGAACTTGTGCCAGGGTCTCAATCTACCCAAACAATCCCCAACGGCACATAAATTCTTCCATGCGACTGCGAGGCAATTGGCCATAAAGCCATTTTTATTGGCAGATATTGGAGAAGGTCAGGATAGTCTCTGTTCGAAACACACACTTCTTGTACTGATGTTTAGCCCAGGGATCAAAGAATGCGAAATCATACAATGGTTCGTAGAACCAGAAGCCCGTGTGGAGGAATGGGACAAGTTATGTGAAGTGCAAAGTGACAAGGCTTCGGTCGAGATTACCAGTCGATTTTTCTGGCGTTATAAAGAAACTACACTATGAACCCGGGGATATGGCACAAGTGGGGAAACCCCTCTTGGATATTGATATACAAGGGGGGGATCTGGATGCCATTGGGAGGTCAAATATTGATGAGGATTTGAAGACACATCCGGTGGACAAGTCACGAACAGAGTATAAAGTTGATATACCAGGTGCTTCACAGCCAGCTGCAGAGACTGGGTCCGCAACTACCTCTATCTTGACCACGAAAGGAAAGCATGCAGCATTGGCAACACCTGCTGTACGACATCTCACAAAAGAGTTGGATGTAAATATACTAGATGTAACTGGTACAGGCAAAGATGGTCGTGTACTCAAGGATGATGTATACCAGTTTGCAAAACAGAGAGATGGAGCTCCATCAACAAGCCAAGAACCATTTTCGGCGGTCGACAGCGAGCCCCAGAAGGAATACACAACTTCATTAACGCCAATTCAGCAACAAATGTTCAAGACGATGACCAGGTCGCTGACCATTCCTCACTTTCTCTATGCGGATGAGATTGACTTCACTAAACTCTCTCAAGTACGGGATCGGATCAACAAACAATTGGCAAGCTCTCCCGTAAACGGGGTCGCTAAACTGTCTTACCTCCCATTCATTGTCAAAGCTGTGTCTTTGACTCTCAACCATTACCCTATTTTAAATGCCCGACTTGATGTTGACCCGAATTCTCAAAAGCCAATCTTAAGAATGCGTCCCCAACACAATATCGGGATCGCAATGGACACCCCCACAGGCCTTCTCGTCCCAGTCCTGAAGCACGCCCAGACTACCTCCACCCTTCTTTCCATAGCCCAATCTCTCACGGCCCTCCAATCTCTTGCCACAACCTCTGCACTCACATCTTCTCACCTCTCAGGTGGCACTATAACCATCTCTAATATTGGCAACATCGGTGGCACCTACCTCTCCCCTATCATCGTCGACTCTCAACTCGCGATCCTTGGCATCGGCAAACTTCGGACTATCCCCGCCTTTGATGCCCACGGAACGTCATCTCAAAACAAGTCGTCAACTTCAGCTGGAGCGCCGACCATCGCGTAATCGATGGTGCAACCATGGCACGCGCAGCCGAAATGGTCAGAGGGTATATTGAAGGTCCAGAAACCATGCTACTGCACATGAAATAGTTTACTCCTGCACATCTCACATACATGACATCACTGCCCCATCTCGCCTTGCATACGTATAGACCGATTGGAACCGGCTGAGATAGTCCACACCACGAGATCACTTTTCGTTCCAGACCACAAGATCTCATCAGCACCGCATTCTGCATGCCTTTATGATATATGATAGAAACACGACATACGAAAGAGTGATACCGTATAATACCATCCGGACATAACGATACGTCTCGTTTCCCACATCCAATTGGGTAGGCAAAGTCACAAAGTCAATCCCACGCAGATGAATTAGGCAACCGCATTCAATGCAACCTACCCGTTGAAACGTCTGCGTTGCATTCGGTGTTAAAAGAGGAGTTTAGGTTCAGCTCTCCGGGCTCAATGATATGGATAATGCACTTTTTCTTGCGAGCACCCGCGAGCGAAGCATCAGCATACCATAGCATACCATAGCATAGCATAAGCGTAGCATACCGAGCAATATATACATTGATACATCCATACATAAATCAAGCACATATCAGTTCTTGGCAGATAAACCTCCCAGGTCCATCCATCGTATCCTCCGCCCCCCTCCCCTTCCCCCTTCCCCCTTGCCCCAAAATCCCTCCTCCAATGCCAAAGCACAAACCATGCATGCACACTTCCCTCAGCCCTGCCCTGTCGCACCCCCCAATGCGTTGTCGAAACTAGGGTCCATGAACATGATTTTCCGGGGTTGGTCGCTACCCCGCATTCGCATTCGCATCGAGCTGTGTGTGTGGGTGTGGGTGGGTATGGGTGGGTATGGGTAAAATGTTAAATTGGAGAAATGGGAGAGGGGTGAGTGAGCGAAATATAGCTAGCGGTGAAACAATCGTCGTCTGAGACCGACCGCCCTCTGAAAGAATGCGTACATGACACCGTGACGAGAAATGAAATTTGGCCATTGTGCGCAGGGGCTGCACCGCGGAGGGCCGTGAAGGGAGGGAACAGGGAGAAGAGCCACGAATTGAACCATGTGGAGATGGGTGCACGAGAGTGTGTGATGGGTGATGCTCTTTATTAATCTAATTGCGTGGTTGTGCATCCATGTCTCTTCTTCGTCACTACCCCTTCTCATCTTCTCGTCTTGCAGCAGGAAGCGCACCCCTTGATAGAAAATGATGCATGTGAAGAACTTAAGTAAAAGCTGTATTTGGCTACAGCAGTGGTAAAAAGAGAAACATCAACGCCAATGCCATTTTGCTAGCCCCGTCCTCCGCCCCCGTAGATCCGTATGCGCAAAGCCTGGAAACAGACACATGAAGAATGAAATGACCCGAGCAACTCCGAATCCTGTAGCCGAGAAGACATCCGCGATTGTTGATTCGAGGATGGACGATGAAGGATATCTAGTCCTCCAATTGATACCGAGCGCCGTGAATGAAAGGAAAACCTGCCCTCTATTTCTCCACTAGGAGTATCCCGTACATCCCCACCGCTGCAGATATGTGAAAATCATGAATCCCTCGCCAATTCCTTTGCGATCGCGTTGTGAATCTTGGCCAATGCGTCACGCTCAACCTCTTCTAGCGATCCGCTAACATCCACCTGAATCACATCCGTCTCGTCTTTTGTAGGGGGTTCGAGAATGCCGAATTGGCTGTGGACCATGTTCGCGCCCATAAAGTGACCCTTTCGAGCCCCGACTCGCTCGAGTAACGTTTCCTCGCTAGCATGCAGGTATACGAAGTGAACGAAAACGCTGTGGTTGTAGTAGGACGCTACACGGATAACGTCACGGTATTTGCGTTTCAGGGCGGAGCAGGTGAGGACAACGCCTTGCGAACCCGAGTTCAAGCGGCTAACGGATTCGTCGCGGAGTTTGGTGAGCCAGTCCCCAGCGATCTTCATCATTGAGCGGAATGCCTTTGGCCATTTTGTCAATGTTTGCTTTGGGATGGTACTGTTTTGGGTTTTGGTTAGTTTTGTGTTCTGTGCTCTGTGTTTCTTTGGGCAAAACAAGGTGGATGTGTAAATACCTCGTCTCCTTCAATATATGGCAAGTTCATGGAATTGGCAAACATATTGAGCCACTGTACTCTTGCCACATCCAGCAGGGCCGGTAATCAACCAAATGTGAGAGTGGTCTGTCTTCGGCTGTCTTGATGCGCCATTGGTCAATGAATTGGAGGCCGACGACGAGGTCGATATTGGTAAATGATCAGGCATAGCTGGAGTTGGCTGAGCCATATTGGAACGATTTTCGTAAGACAACATGATTGCTAAAGAGGTTGTTTAATAGCTTTGGTTTGTGGGGGATTCTTTGTAACTGGTAGAAGAAAGGTCCGAGAATCAACGCGAATTTAGTTGCCGGACAAGATAGAAGGAAGTAGGTGTTAATATGAATGATGTCATATATATAGGTATGAAATCGCAAACTGATATTCGCTGAGGGTTGTATATATGTGTGTGCTGCGTGCGTGAGATGTATGTATGTGTATATATATTTTAATATATTATATTATACACATATAATATAATATAAATAAATATAAGTATATATAAGTAGGTGTTCACTTCTTGGGAAGGTTTGTTAATGTGACAGGACAGGTACTGAGTGAGGAAGACCACAAAGAATATCTAATATATATATGATCAATAGCGAAGTGGTGATTATAATAGTAGTCGTAATGCGTTCCAACCATCAGTCAAAAACTTGAAAAGATGGGAAAACAAGAGAAGTATATAGCAAGTCGCAATGAGGAAATAGTAAAGGACCCGAAGTAACACGGAGAGAGGTAAATGACGGCAAGTGGCGGTGGGTCGTGTGCTTGCCTACCCTTAATAAAAATAGTACAGAGTACAGAGGAGACTGCTGAGCTTTAGACCTTTGGACCTTTGGACCTTTAGACCTTTAGACCTTTATTAGACCTTTCAACCTTTAAACCTTGAAATCTTGAAACCTTGGAAATGGATGGATCGTTATTATTCGTTACAGTATGAGGTAAGGTATTTTGGGCGACGGAAGAAAAGTATATAAAAGTATATAAAAGCATATAAATTGCCTAGGTAGATGTAAGATCTTATGTGTATTGTACGACTTACCTAGGTACCGACTAATCCTACTAACAAGGCAAGGGAGTCAGTCAACTTGGCAAGAAAACGATCTGATTGCCAGAAAGGAAGTCTTGAGGAATTTCTCAAGTTAAAGATGCACTCAACTTCAGCTAATCGTCGATTGTTACAATTCATCCATGTATCATCTAGAGAGCAGTAAATTCTTTTGCCCCAGCAATATTACAGTAGGAGTAGGAGTACCTTGGAAATCCGACAAAGAAGGATTGTATTGATAAAATCTAGAATAAAAGATAATTAATTAACAATTAAAATATAATATGAAATATAATACTGTGAACAATTAAGATATGATTTTCATCCCTGTCCCTGTTACAAGGTTTCCTTGTAATCCGGGTCATGTACCTGGAATCCCAAAGGAAGAAAGAAAGAAAAAAAGAAGAAGCAAGGAAGTTCTTCGAGACATCATCATGATCCGGGACCCCCATTCGAAGCATTTCTGACCAAACAGGAAGAAGGAAGTCAAAGATGCCGATTCGAGTCCATGAACCCGATTAGATTGGGCAATGAGAAGCCATTAGCGGCGTTCTCCTTACCACGGAATATCTACGGGAAAGCGGAGGATGGGACTTGCAGTATTTGACAGTACAGTAACCTTACAGCAAAGGGAACGCGAGAAGGAAAAAAACGTGGAAACCATCTGCGCAGTGGACCAAAAGTCCTGTGCTGTGACGAAAGGGGAAGTCCGTAAGTCTGTACGGAGCACTCTGTCCAGTGCCGAGTAGGATGGGAGGGAGTGAGGACTGAGGAGGGATGTTCGAGCATTTGGGTAGGATTATTTGAAAGTTTGATCCTCGGCTAAATAAGTGTAATAGAACAGGACTCTGTACAGTACCATGGTGATATAATACCATGATAATAATACAGTAATGATAATGACAATGATAATAATAATAATGATAATGATAATAAGTAGATCCATGGATGATATTGGATGGATACTACTCGAGCAGATACAACCTGGAAGTAGATAGAGAGGTAAATAGACAGCCATAGCGGTACCTAGGTAAGTGTAAATAAATATATAATTACCCAACTAAGCGTAGCAGCTTGCACCTGGGCAATGGATATAACCTGGAAATATACTTACTTGGGTAGCTGAAGCCGAATCCGAATAGCAAACCTACTAGATAGACCTAGACCTACCTACCTACCTAGGGGAAGGAAAAAGATTCACGCGGCCCGTCTAAACGATACAAGAGTCACAGTTGTACGGAGTGGCTAGGTAGTGTAGTCGCAGACAAAACGTTTTGGATCCAAGCTGTAACCTTACTTACTATACTTGTATGGGTTTGATATTTTCTTTCTCTAGGTGGAAGCGGACAAATTGGGGATCCATTCTTGGTATCCAATCTCGGATATTTGAGATAGATGAATTCTATCTAATACAACTTTTAATACAATACGGATGACAGCATCATCTCGTCGGACGAAGGTCTGGATGCTGAGTACATGCTGTGCAAGATTGTCTTGTCACTGCACGGTTTTTCTCCTCTCCTCTGTCTCCCTGCTCTCTCATTCGTGCGTTGGTTGATTGCGATCTTGCCCAACATCAATATCACATCACGTCACGTCACGTCACGTCTTCTCCTTGGTACTTGTAATGTACGGAGCACGCTGTACAGATAGAAAGAAATAATTAGTCTAATTCCTGTAATGCTTTTTTAAACTTTGAGCGGAAGCTCTGTTCGCTTGCCCAAGTTCATGCCCATTCTTTATTCTCCATCCTCTTCCTGACATGGTTCATGTGAGTCGACAGGTCGGATGGACGTCCATCTGAGCTCCCGTGGACTGGGAAAAACGTCGGGTGGACTAGTGGGGCAAAAATTATAAATTTGCATAAATTTGCATAAGATTCATAAAAATTCATAAAAAAATTATGCAAAAATTGATTATTAATAAATTATAAATTTTTGAGATTAGATTCTAAACGTTTTCTAAACGTTTTGAAAACGTTTTGAAAACGTTTAGAAAACGTTTAGAATCTAATTTTAAATTATTATTAAAAAAATAATATAATTTTCTTATATAAATTTATATTAATTTTATTTTAAATTAAATCATATTATATATATATAATTCTTAAAATATTTTAATAATATTTAAATAATATATATATATATATATATATAATTTAAATAAATTTATATTAAATAATTTATTTTTAATAAAGCTTTATTAATTAATATATATTTAATTTTAACTTTATTTATTTATTACTTTATTAATATTTAAATATTAAATATAAATATATTATTATTATTATTAAAATATTTTTAAATATTTTTAAATATTCTTAATTAGATTCTAAAACGTTTTCTAAACGTTTAGGATTTAATTTAAAGCTTTTATTAAAAAATTAATATAATTATCTTATATAAATTTATATTAATTTTATTTTAAATTAGATTATATCAAATATTAATAATTATAATATTTTAAGAATTATATATATATAAATATATAATTTATCTTTTAATAAAACTATATTAATTAATATATATTTAAATTTATTATTATTAATATATATTTAAATTTATTATTTAATTAATATTTTAATATTAAATAATTAGTTTTTTAATATTAAATATAAATATATTAATATTATTATTAAAAAAATTTTAAATTTTTTAATTAGATTCTAAACGTTTCGAAAACGTTTCGAAAACGTTTAGAAAACGTTTAGAAAACATTTCGAAAAACGTTTAGAATCTAATTAAGAATATTTATAATTTATGCAAAATTTTATGAATTTGCATAAAATTATACATTCGGTTAAACGTCGGGTGGACTTGTGTAACGTTTTTGCAGTTGACCTTTTTTTTTTTAAGAGACGCCCCACAGGTCCATATGAGCTCAAATGGACGTCCATCCGACCTACATACCGGTTTCATGTGTAAGATGCAGGAAGAGATATTGCACCCACCACCGTCAAGCACTACGGTACTTGTAGTAGACTAGTAGCCCACGATTTCATTCTCCTCTCGACTCGTCCCAACAATAATGATGGCACTCCTCTCACATCTTTCCCAAACAGGCACCAAGAACGGTGGTTTGCAAGTCACGCGGATGATCCCCTAGTCCTTGCCCAGCACCTCTGGCACAGTACAGTGTACACTGTACACACTCAGACACTGTACAGTAGTGCGGTATGGAACCTGGGCGGGTCTCCGATCGGTGATGTAGTACTCTCCCCCCCCCGGAATAAATGTTAAAGTATGGGTCGGCCCATATAAATCTAGCAAATAGTTTTTATCATTGGACCTTGATTTTGCCACAGCCCAAGAATAAAAATTTGCTAAATTCCACCCTGATTCAACTAAAAGATCAAAATCTGGCTTGTGCAAAGAATTATAACCAATCAGATGAAGCAAATTGGGGAGGATCCATCAATTAACATTTATTCCGGGGGGGGGAGAGTATGTCCTGTCCTGTCCTGTCCTGTCCTGTCCTGTGCTGCACACCGTATTGAAACCCGTGCTGTGGCTTACGGAGTACATTACTCTGTACATTAGTTTTCCATGGGGGATCCTCTTCAAAAGCGTGGGGGTTACCATCGCTTTCACAATGCGGCATTTGATACAGAGTTGGGATGTGAGACTCATCCTTGCATCCATCCACCAATGTACGGAGTAAGGTTACAGACTTACAGTAGGAGCAACTCCCCAATTCATAGAGTGCATAGTACAGTATTCATATCGTATTCATATTCATGGAAACGATGGAACTTCAGATCAATAATAGATTCCATACAGCTGTGTATCTTCTTCCTTTACTTGTTCAGTCCAATTCTACAAATCCTTAACGGGGGTTAATAATACTTCAAGGTCACACCGCTGCTTGGATGCATTTTTTGATCCCAGCAGCTGACCTTCTTTTGCATTCCAACAGCCATTTACTGTGTTATTGTATTCTGACTTGGAAGCCGGAAGACGTTCCTGAATATCCGGTCGAAAGTGGTGTTCCCTCCCAGGTCCAAGGATGGAACGAACTCCTTTGTGTTGATTGATTCGAGAAGTTTCTAACGATTCTATGACAAACGATGGGGGCATTTCTCATGCTTGTTTCAAGTATGGGGGAGAACCCATATAAAAGGCACATCATGAGGGGTATCGAGCAAAAGGCTTATTAAATAAGGACATATCTAGTAGCTGTTCATCCTGTACAGCTCTGGCTTGGCGAAGTGGAAATCTGTGTTTATGCCCTAGATTTCATGTCGAATACGATTAGGATCAACATTGGGCTCGTCCAGCACTTACATGCATGAAAATAGTTACATGCATGTAGATATGACGATGAGAATATCTCATATCGGCTCAAGATACGGCAAACAAGAAATGGAAACTTTTTAGGGGGCAAGGAGAGGGGGGGGGAAGGGGGGGTTTCGCATGATTACCAAATACCCCCACCTTTCCTTCGTGGTGACTCGTGAGGTACTTGTCTGGTTTACCCCCCACAGGTACCTCCTTTTGGCCAATACCTTAGCGCCCTTGGTGATGGGATATCGAATTCCCATTTCCATTCATGGCCCGGTATTGATTTGTGGCAACACCTACCTAGGAGAGAGATACGGTATGGACAAGCTGCGTAAGTGTTACGCCCATCAAAATATCCGTGGGGATCAAGTCATGCCAACCAACCATCCAGCTACTACACAGAAGAGCCATCTTCTCATCACAACACCACCTGCAAAAACGTTAACCTAAGCAAAAATACCATTCTTACAAATGGGTGGGATCGAGAAATCTCCATGATGAAACCTCTACATCACAATTCATCCAAAGCCCCAGTCAACACCTCGGTACAACAAACACACAATGCATCAATCTTCGCACCCAACCAATCACAACCGTAATCAACCCCTCCTATCCAAGCTTTCAAGCGGGAACTGTCATGGTTGCAGTTCTGTACAACACAATGTGGGGTAGTCAAATCCGTTAGAATATCCGATAACGCAGGGCTCCCTCAGTGCGGATGGATGAGTAAGAGTGACATGACATGACATGACATGAGAAAACCACATGTCACGCCCAAGTACCTTGACAATAGATCTGTAGATGTTTGTTTGTACTTTGTTGATGTTGTCTCGCGGTACCTTCATCTTGAGATCTCACACCCGTTTTCCGTCTGCGAAGCTTCTCTTTTCCGAGCAGGCGAGGCGAGGCGAGGAATACCATTGATTTGCATCGGGAACAGACCGACGGCATTGTCACAACATGGCTTCGGTGATGCAAGAGGCAAATCGGCTGAGGAAGGTGATGGCGGTGGGGAAGGAAGCGGCGATGGGCTGTTGGCAGATGATTCCAGGGGCAAATGTTGCGCGGACTTTAGCGAGGACGGGTGTGGATTGGGTGTTGGTGGATTGTGAACATGGGAACATCGATGGTGAGCTTGCTTTCTTTTGATGTTTTTTAGTTATACACATGTGTGGCTTTGAAGCGCAGCGGGAGATGGGATCGTGTGGGGGTGTAAGTACTCTCACTGTTTATCTCCCCTGTTGGAGCTCGACGGGTTTGTGACTTGTGAAGGGACCGTGGTCATGGAATTTGGGATGATCTATTTGTTATGTTGGATGGTACCAATCACTCAAGTCTTCGTTATCGTGTTGCCCATAGTCTGGACTGTAGTCGGACAAGGAGGAATTCTGGATTCTGGATTCTGGATTCTGGATTCTGGATTCTGGATTCTGGATTCTGGATTCTGGATTCTGGATTCTGGATTCTAGATTCTAGATTCTAGATTCTTGGATCCATCTGGGTGTCGAATTTACTCAAGATAATGACTACACTGGAGAAATGGCGCCGTTTCCAGATGGTCACAAATATTATGCCGTATCTGAGCTGCAGTTTGGACCATGGAACTCCTGTCCATTGCCAAGTGCCCAACTTATGTCGACATCCCCTTTTTACATATTTACATATATTTCTCTACCTTTGGATTGGAAATCAAGAATAATCTACAAATGGATTTAAAATGAGGTTCCTGTCAATTTGCCATACCTTATCTAATCCTTAACAGACGCGGCAATGCATGATGCGGTTCCAGCAATCGCTGCGTGTGGAGTGAGTCCAATAGTCAGAATTCCAGATAATCAAGCGTGGATGGTCAAGCGTAAGGCCCCAAGATATATTGGCAGCGGAGATATTGATAGTTTGAGATAGGAGCTTTGGATTCTGGAGCTCATGGTGTACTTGTACCTCTCTCCTTTACACAGCTGAGGGGGCCGAGCAGCTCGTGAAAAGTGCCAAATTCCCGCCGTACGGCCAGAGAGGCTTTGGGTCTCCATTTGCTCATGAGCGTTTTCATCCTGATCTGAACTCCGAGGCGTATCTGAAGCAAGCCAATGATAGTATCCTGACTATGGTACAGATCGAAACCAAGGAAGCGGTGGAGAATCTCGATGCCATTGCGGGCTGTCCCTGGTATTGATGTCCTTTTTGTGGGACCATTCGACCTTGGCAATAACATTGGACATCCTATCGTAGCAGGAGTTATGCATGAAAGTCTCCATGCTACCATTGCAAAGGTCTTGAAAGCAGCAAACTCAGCTGGGAAGAAGGCCGGAATCTTCTGTACCAGCGGAGAACAGGCAAAAAAATATGCTGATCAAGGTTTCCACATGATAAGCGTTTATAACGGATATGCACATCTTGCCACAAAGTGTCATGGCGGCTGTAAACAAAGCAAAAGGCCAAGAAGATGGTCCTAATTTGAACGGTCCTTACGGCAGATGAATCGACGCTTGATGTACATATACCCATTTAGAACAGCATGACCAATCCTTCGAATATCACGGAATAAACCTTCGAGGTACAATTTGGATAGATCAAGCAGAACTCTTCCCTTCTACTTCGTCAATTTTTGCCTTGACTTCCTCTTCAGTGAACCTATGCATCAATTTCCTCGCCTTGAATGCTAATTCTGGCCGTTCCTCTCCAGCATCCTCTCTACTAACATGAATCTAACACGGGATATTAGCAAGATCTTTCATTCATATATATTAGATGAACCAACCACAGGTGTATCAAATTCATACAGATCCTTCCAATGCTTTTGCCCTTCTTCCATGACAGCAATCTCCTTGTACACGAACGGTCTTGTCTCTCGAACTTTAAATAATGTATCTTGGCGTTGGTACAGAGTGAACAGTTAGCTCGAGTGAAGAACGTGATGCGGCATGCTTGGAGCAACCGTATAGTGGGAAGCATATTGATTCGCAAGGCCACTTCTGGTATGGCAACTGCGCCTGGTTGACGTGCTTGAGCCTCAAAGCAAGCAATCTAATAATAACTCAAAAAAAAAACCTTGGAAGGTACCGGTAATGATTTGACTCTACACCCCCGTTCGGATAAATATCTCGATGATGGGAAAGAAAGGCGGTGAGCAACATTTCCCCACGGCAGAATCCCTTGGAGCATTCTAGAAAATTGGGGAAGGTAGGAAGGAGCTCTGAACTCGACTTTTCCCTTGTCATACACGAACTTTTACACTCATCTTGATATTCTTTTCCGTTCCTTTGTTCCCTGTTTACTTGATTTGTGTGAGTGAGAGAGAAGCTAGGCAAAATGGCCCAAAAATGTGTACATCAATCTTGCGGAAAGGTTTATACTGATCCAGAGGAAGACTGTCTCTACCACCCTGGACCGCCCATTTTCCATGAGGGTCAGAAAGGTATAGAATTTCACTCACACGCACGCCGCTCTATTATCCGATTTCGAAGCTAAATTATACAAAAATAGGCTGGAAATGCTGCAAACCCCGCGTCCTAACTTTCGACGAATTCCTCGCCATTCCACCCTGCACAACGGGCAAGCACAGCACCACAGACCATCCTCCCCAGGTCGAGAAGAAAGCAGCCCCAGACGCACCAGCGGAGGCCTCTTCAGCTCCCTCTCCTTCTCCAGAGCCTTCCCGCGCGCCAATTGCTCCTGCTCCCCAATCCACAGCTACTCCTCCTCCGCCCCCTCCAGAATCCGAGGATGACGATGCGTCTCTCGAGATTCCGGTCGGTAAGACTTGTAGACGGAAGGCTTGTGGGAAGCAATATGAGGGGAAGGGGCGAGGGGGGGAGAAGTGTGTCTTTCATCCCGGTGTGCCTATTTTTTCACGAGGGGAGCAAGGGGTATACATGCTGTAAGAGGAGAGTGTTGGAGTTTGATGAGTTTATGAAGATTGAGGGGTGCAAAACTAAGGAGGCACATTTGTTTATTGGGAGTGGAGGGAAGGGCAAGTCCGGGGAGGGTGGTGAGGAAATTTTGGAGACGGTTAGGTGAGTTATTTGGCATGTGGATGGAATATTTTGAGATCAATACTAATCTTGATGAAATAGACACGATTTCTACCAAACTGCGACTTCGGTAATTGCATCCTTCTTCCTGAAGAAAGTCAACAAGGATAAAGCAGTCGTTTCCTTCTCCGCTCCCCATGAACTCACCCTCGATCTCCCCACTACAGACACAATTCCCAAACGCTACAAAACTATAGTTCCACTCTTTGGCGCAATTGATACCGAAGCTTCGTCTTTCAAGATCATGGGCACAAAGTTGGAGGTGACACTGGTAAAGGCCGACGGGGCTAGTTGGCCCGTGTTGAGAAGTGATGAGCAGAGGACGGGCGAAATTATACAGGTTGGGAAGGCGGGAAGAGCAGTTTAGGGTGGGGATTGATAGGATAGAATGGGTAGGATGAGGTTGGGAAAGCGTTGAGCGTATAGATTGTCTTACTATGCATAGCCTGTGGTTTATCATAAGAAGAATAAAAGTTTTAAGTAATTCTTGGGACGGGGGATATTTTGCATCTGTGGTGTGAGATTCGATGCAGAGGGAAACCGTGGACAAATTGGGTGTTCTACTGTCTCAGACACCGGGGGATTGAAATGCCTCATGAAAATTCAAATAGGTTGACATTCTGATGTAGGGCCGTCTGGATTGTTCCTACCATACACCATCAAACTGAGGAGGAAGGAGAAAATTGGAAAGCGAAAGAGACGGCAGAATGACGTGAATGAAAATAAACGTGTGATATAATATATATTTGATAGGGCAAAGTTAGCGTCGTGCACTGCTGCAATAAATAATCATATCATACCCTGAGTGTTGGACGAGAGAGAGGTGAATATGGGTGGTAATTGAATGAGTTAGTATGAACAGGATGGTCAGAGGAGAGGGTAAGCGAATAGGTCAACAGAAGCGAATTGAATAAGCGAATCAAAGTTGAATGTCCAGGGGTGAATCGAGGAGAAGGTCAGGGAAAGGAAGAGAAAATAATACTTCAGAGAGATCGGGATGGAGAGTTACCTGCGGAAAGTAGATGTGTTTGAAGCAATCCGATCGTGGCATAATTTTGGGGGTGTCATGAGTTGTCAATCTTAATTATTTCCAACTCATCGTGTGGAGAATCACGATACAGGATAGGAATACTCGTATCTCCGCCATTTCCCCAGTCAATCCATCCTTTTCTCCCCCCCCCCCCCCATTTTCCCTCGCTTCGATGAGATAAGTCACGTTTTGCCCTGGAAATAAATAGCTGCCACCCCCACTCCACCCTACCTGTAGTACCCTCATGGATGTGTCAGCTTTTGCATCCAAATCCTGTCCTGATGCGATGTACAGACGGGAGATGTTCATATATGGATGTAACCATCCAAACTCCGGCTTGCCTTGGCTTTTGGTATTGCTATTGCTATTGCTATTGCTATTGCTGCTTTCCTCCTATAACAAACTGGCGAGCGACCCCTCCGCTGCCGCCCCCCGCGAGATCCAAGGCATAATAGCTGAAGCCGAAGTATAACAGTGTTGGAAGCAATCCAGCCTCCGAAATAAACAAAACCCAACAGTAGGAGAAATGTCGCGGAGAAGGAAGAGCAAGTAAGGAAACGGTAAGGAAATGAAAGATAGATCAAAACCCACTTCGTAGTTAGATCGATAGGAGAAATGACAAGTCCCGCTAAAACCATGATCATGAACACACATGTATTATCTGTTGTTCGGATGATCCCGCGCGCTTGGGTGTGAATTCGTCATCCTTGCTGGCAGGGATTCCCGCTCGCTTTGTGAGGATGATGGAGAGGGCGTAGAGGCTTTCCCGGGCCACTGATTGTTCGTGTGTTGGTGTGCTAGAGATCTTCATCTGTGTGTGTTCGGGGCATGGAATTGAAACGTAACTCAATCGATGGTCTACATTTTGCCCGTCTTCCTGTTCCGGAACCTCCTCCGCACGTGGATTGTTTGGGATCGGGTTTGGTTTCTTAAATAGAGGCAGGGATGAATCGATGGACGCGGCCGCTTTGTGATTTGAGGCGGGCCCTGAGATCTGCGCTGGGATGATCAGGTCTGCGTTCGGGTTCGAGATATCGCGTTGATTGGATTCCTCAACGAATTCTTTGAGTTTCAATCTTAACTTTTCTTCGCGAGCAATGTAATCCGCCGTCGATTATGTCACTAAACTTCCACTTTTCGTGCAATTACTACATGCGCCCCGAGAAAAAGTTCAAATTTTGAACCCTTCTACAATCTGGATATGCTTTTTTCTATAGCAGTACGACGATAAGCGCAAGCATCACCACCAAAATAAGCCGCCACTCTTTCTATTTACATTAACTTTTATTCTAAATTGAATCACACTCAATACTTGCTTTCTTTCAATGAAAAGAGAACGCAAAACTAAGTCAGAAAGTTCCTGAAATGGAGTGTGAAATGCCGTTAATTCAAGCATCTTCTCGATTATTCGAAACTTTCGCATTCCTACCAAGTTTCTCCCAATCCATCAAGTCAGAATCCAACTCAGAGTAAACACTTCTTTTACCAGCTAAGAAACTTTCAATTCATGCCCAGCGATCTCTATTTCCTATTCAGGTTTGCCCTTGGAAGAGGAGGACAGAGGCTTTATCTTTACATAGCTCTGTCGTCATGTTGCTGAGGAATCGAACTTTCCGAATCTTTGGGGGCAGCCATATTGTTTTTATAGCTCGTGTGGTCTCCTCTTTTCCCGTTTGTACATCGATCGATATGTTGTCTTCTTTACTTCAATCATATGACTTCCAACCAACCATCTAGATAACCTTACTATGTTGCACAAATGCCTTTTCCCGTCCAACCGCTTAACTAAAGACTTGTGATTTGCTAAACGCGAATGTGATTTTCTAGGATCCTATGAGAAGTTGATTAACGTTTTTTATTCATTCTTTTGTATAATGTCTCAAATAAAATGCTTCATTCCACACGTAGAACGGTTATGTTACAACGAAGCCCACTTTTCAGTCGATTTGGAGGAGGATAAAGGAATTAGAGGGAAAAAAAGGAGGGGCGGTATTCCGAACCTACATGCATTTGTAGCTGCACTTTTCAAAAAAGTGCAAGGAGTTTCGATTGCGAGATGGACTTAAATTTGAAATGAATAATCCATCTAATTTTATCTTTCAATTTGTCTGTTGAGAGTGCGCTGTAAAAAAGCGAAGTCATAAGCCTTGAAGCCGGATCGTTCAAGTTCAAATTAGCGAGCTTACTTAAGCTCACCTCTTTTCTGTAACCAATCTCTTCAAGATTCTGCCATATTTTTGCTTGTTCAGACTGCAGGTGTATGTAATACAAATTTCAAACGCCTTTGCTAATCACAATGATTATTTCAGAAGCAACCGTGGTATAAGTAAACGCCCTCTACTTTCTCTTTCTCCAATGGCATAGCATCATTCCCCGTAGAATCTTTCCCGACCGTCATTTCTAAACCGCTTCGTCGGAATCAAAGCTTGCATTGGAGATATCGTCAAGACTTCTCAGTTCAAATCTGGCGGCAAGGTTATTACCGGCATCGGAACTGGCATTATCGGAGAGAGTGGATAAAGGTCGATAGACATATTTCTGACGACCATCCTCAGTTTTACCCCACGGGCGAGCTGATGGGTGGAGTGTACAGGGTAACCTGTTAAAACAAACGATGGGAAGATTATCAATAGTAAAACCCAAGAGTTCGGCATGGGGGATAGAAGCTGTGCTGCTTTGCTTCATAGGGACGGTTTCATCTTTACTGGGTGAACTTAGTTTCTGGGTTGAGGGTCGGGTAGGTGGTTTTATGGAAGAAATGAGAAGAACTTACGAGTGTGAATCCACCAAGCCATCAACGAAGCTATCAAAGCTCTTTAATGCCTCCTCGCTCAACCACCCCTTGAATAGATATTCGAATGCCACACCAAGCCAAGCCACGAGCAAAACAGGGGTTCCAATTGCCACACTGTTACACAGAAAAAAGTTAGTCAGAATTCCTTCTCGGGTAGTCAGAAAAAGCCAAAAAGATAAAACCGTCCATAAAATTGGACGCTGAGAGACATAAAATCGAATTCAAGATACATACTTGACTGGAAGCGCGTCCCTTCCCGTAAGCGCCCACAACTGAGCCACTGCGATTCCAAAAATGGCAATGGTGCTTCCAACTTGCAGCAAGGTCCAGAACGACCAATAAAGAAAACCCATATCTAATTCATGGCAGAAGATGAGTGTGGATGCAGCGAAAGCCTCGAAGACTGTACAGAGGACCGAGATGATGAGACAGAGGAAGCAGACAAAGATGCATTGGATTTGAGTACGGCGGTGTTTTTGTTTACTTATGGAGAGCAAGGTCGGACAGATGTCCCGGGAGATTAGGGGATGGACTTCTGCGTTTTTGATGTGCCTGGATCATTGTGTTAATTGTTTATAGGTAATATTTCCTAGTTAATGAAGGATATTGGAGAGCGACAGACATACGTGGCGTGATGGGTACTTTTAGTAAAGGCGCTGGTTGCAACGGTCAACATGACAAGCACAACCAAAAATAGAATCCAAAAGATAGCTTTTACTTGGCTTTTACTCAGGCCATTCATGAAATGCCCATGTGCAAGGCATTGCTCAGATTGCATTGGATCCATCATGTCAGACTCTATGGTGATGCGGGAAATCACGAAGACTTAGAATTGACTGGTTGAGAAGTAGAAATGATTGTTACAGTTGGTTTGGAGTAGACGCAAAGTGAACTATTATTTTTCTGGGGAAACATCAGATCTTATATAGTAAAGGACGTCTAGTAGTCTATTCTACTGAGGCTCTAGACAGTACCGTCACGCTAGATTTCACCCTATTCGAAGCCGTCTCTGCGCTTGCGAAAGTAGCCAGCTTAGTTTCTCTCTAAAATCTTTGAGGGCACGTATAGCGTGTGAAGTGGACATTCGATTGAGTACGTATTGAATCAGTAATTCGCAATCCCATAGATTACCTTGACTTGAGTTCTGAGCTTGCAAAATCGTCAAATTCGAACTGAGATTCTGGAAAGAGAAAGAGAATAAGTGGCGGGAAGTCAGTATTGAGTCCAGCAGTGCGGCTAAATGACAACCTCAAATGACATGTTCATTTATTGACGCGATTTCTGCGCTTGCGAAATCAACTGATCGACAGACTTTCAATTGAAAGGTTTCTATTCCATACCTTTCTAAGAATTTATCTACTCCATACCTTCCATAAGCTCCACTGCATCAAGTAACATTCCTTTGTTGCCGATCCACAATCTCAATCGATCCCAATCTTTACCTTCTTCTTCTCCCCGCCGCCATTTTTCATGGAACCCCCATGACCCCGCGACTTTATCTATCGCTGCTCGTTCTTCTTCACGAACCCAGCGCTCCCGCAACGGCATACCTGGTGCCCAAGTCACGCGATCCATTTGATCATTAGCTGTTGTTACAGCTACCACACCAATTGTCGCGGTAAAACCCATATATGCTAATATTCCTGCGAATGCGATATTTGTCGCCATACCAGGTTCCATGGTATTTTGGAACATAGCAAGTTGTGATGCAACTCCATATGCTGCAAGGGGTGCTAATGCAAGTCCAGTGGTAGGCAACAACCCTTTCCGGATAAATTTGGCACGACGAAATGCTGTTTGCGCATATGCCGTGTCAACGATATCCATTGCAATATCCAATTCCCTCGCATCAATTGCGGTTTGTAAAGCTTGATCCGCGACGACAGTTGGGATGGCATTGTTGACCTTATTTGGATTCTGATTCTTGAATTTTATCGGATTAGAACCCTCAATTGGTATCGGCTTGTTCGCATACAGGTAGAACACTCCAGGGAAAGTCTCTGGTTTTCCTAGGCATGATTGCGTGCTGATGTATACTTCTAGGATTTCTGGTGATATAAATACAGCCTCGTGGGCAATGATAGAAAACAAGACTTGTGAGAGCTCATCAACTAGAAACTGGCTCTCACGGGATAGTTTCTGGACTCGCAACTTCTTCGATCCTCTGTCAGCCAAAGAAAGTAGCGATGCCGCAGCGGTTGTATCCTTCTTTACTTCTGATGATTTGGCAGGTTCCCCAGCAACATCGGCAGCAATCAATCGACATGTTTGTAGCACATTCAAAACAACCCTTTCTGAGGATATGCTTTCCGTATTAGTTTTTAATAACGTATTACAGGCCTCGACTCCACGCCTTAGTCCCTGCTCTAGCTCTGCTTCTGTGATATGGTGTGGTGTTTGAGCATTCGCTCCACTGGATTCTAAAGACTTTCGCAAAGAATCGAAAGGGCCAGAGTTTGCTGACTTGCTTGCAATTGAACGTTTTCTGGTAGCGGTTGTAAATGTACGAGGAGTAGCATTGATCACTTTTGGAAGTCGATACTGTTGTCTGGATGAGCTTTGGTGGGAAGTTATGAAATCGCATATGCGGCAAACATCTGATCGAGGCTTGATGAGACGTTTCGACATTTTGGCAAAGTAATATCAAGGTTTGGTGATTTTTAATTGAGATTTTTGATAGGATGGATGTAGTCAAGTCGGTTTCGTTGAGTCTGCGTTTTATCTAAATGTTTTGATCCCTGCTCGAAATTGGTCCATGCCCTCTTTGCTTTGCTTTGCATTCATCTGTACTTGTTAGTGAAGTTTGACATCCATGCATCTCAATGCTCTTAGTTACCTATTAGGGTTAGTTCGAGATAGTCAAAGGTTAGAAGGACCAAAATTCCCTAAAAAGCTCACTGCTGGGGGATCCATGGATGGATATTTTACAACAAAATATGCTCGTTTAGGTAAAAATAGATGAATAGGTGAATAAGTCAATATGAATATATAAATATGTAAATGTATGAATCTACCGAGGTATGCCCAGGTGCCCAGGTGTACCTACGGAGTAGAATCCAGGCTCGTACCTGCCTTATTAGATTGGGCATCCATTGGCCTGATAACCCTGCAATTCTTAGCTAATGTCGCTGACTAATAAAGAAGGCTGACTTTGGTGCATGAGCCACAATTGTGACGACGAACTGACAAACACAAATGCGTGAATCCGAGATAACCTTCCGAGCTTCTATTTACTAGGCACTTTCTTTAAAGAATTGAAAATACATGAACAATCCATTTTGCTTGAATCCCTTTCTTTTAATTTTCATGCTTGAATGATACCCGGTACCAATTACTTTGACGAAAGGATCTATTTGAAATTCCATCAGAGGGTGTTATACCTCAATTTAAACAAACAACTGTTATTCTGTTCACGCAATCATGCCTCCTCCACCACCACCCCCTCCTCCACCTCCACCACCAGGAGGATTTGGGGGTCCTCCTCCTCCTCCACCACCTCCTGGAGGAGCTCCGGGGGCTATGCCATCAAGACCACCTGCGAAAGTTGCTGCAAACAGAGTAAAACTCCTCAGTTTTCTAGTTGCTTTGAGCGTTTAAGTCAGTGTTGCTAACTGTATTACAGGGTGCGCTTCTGTCAGATATCACCAAGGGGAAAGCACTCAAAAAAGCTGTAACCAATGATCGATCGGCACCGATAGTAGGCAAAGTATCTGGAGGTTCTGGGCCAATGCCGATAGGAGGTGCTCCGCCAGTGCCGGGTCTGGCAAAACCTCCTGGAGGATTCGGCGCACCACCAGTACCAGGAGGAAATAGGGCTCGAAGTGACAGTGACCAAGGGAATAATAGTGGGGTCTCAGGAATGGAACAGCCTCCACAGTTGGGAGGAATATTCGCGGGTGGCATGCCCAAATTAAAGAAACGAGGCGGAGGAGTAGATACTGGCGGTAAGAGTTACGCTCTAACATAAGGTTGAGATATATTCTAATTTCTTACAGCGAACCGAGATTCATCATTTACATCAGAACCAGAATTTTCTGCGCCAAAACCGCCAAGTATGGCAGCACCTAGACCTCCAACAAACGCAGCCCCGCCCTTGCCATCAGTTAGACCTCCTCCTCCGACAACCGCTACTACACCAGCATTTGCACCCTCTGTTGCAAATTTACGGAAGACTGGTGGACCCTCAATTTCTAGACCTGCATCTTCAACCTCACTTAAAGGGCCACCGCCCCCTATTGGCAAGAAACCTCCTCCACCTCCTGGGACTCGAAAGCCCTCATCGGCACTGTCAGCCCCACCGCCACCGCCCCCATCATTCGCACCTCCACCCCCTTCCTCTTCAGCACCTCCACCTCCTGCTGCACCACCGCCACCACCTTCTCCAGTTCCACGTCCTCCCAGTAACCCACCACGATCACATGCCCCTCCTCCTCCACCACCACCACCACCAACATCTCCGCCCTCGACTAATGGAGGGAGTCACAGTCTTGCGATGCAAGCAGCAATTCGTGCTGCGGGTCAAGCATCACCAATGGGTGCACCTCCTCCACCCCCACCACCTCCTTCCACCGGGCCTTCTATATCGTCACACAGAGCGCCATCTCCACCAGCTGCACCACCGGCAGCACCAATATCAAGAAGTCAAAGTCAACAACAAGGAAGAGCTCATACGATGGATTCTAGCTCATATACCCTCTCATCGAATGGTACCTTACCTAAAGCCGCTAGTTCTAATTCGAACAGGAGGGTTATAATCAACGACTCTCGATGGAAATTTACAGATGAATCGATGTTTCCTAAACCTAGAGAATTTATTGGTGGGCCCAAGAAATACCGAGCGGGTCGCGGGAGCAGTGTTCCGTTGGATCTGAGTGCTTTCCAGTAAGAATCTACTTGCAGAAAATACTTTTGGATCCGCAGTTATCTGTTATCATTATGATTTAGGGCGTTATAGCGGGATATCGTTTGAATCCGGTAAGGCGGCATCAAGCTACTTGAACTGGAGTTATACATAAGGGCAATAAGAATTCTCAAGATCCCCCCCCTTTAAGTTGCGAGCGACATAGAGGCACTTTGAGGAGAGAGATTGATGTTAGTATTATGAGTTCTTGAAGAAAGCTAAAGGAACCACAAAAATACCTAGTACCGTATGAAAATCATGTGAGATTAAGCTTGGAATCCTTACTCGAGTAAAACAGCCAAATGTATGCGGAGAATATTAAACTTTTGAATACTTACTTTTCTATGCCAGTGCGTGTGTGTGTGCATGCTCTAGTACATTGAAGTGCCCAGATTTGCAACGGCATCATGACAACTTTTCCTGTGACTCGTCAGAATTCATCCACCTTTGTACCACAAGAGAGAAAGGGAGAGGGAGAGGGAGAGGGAACGGGAAAGGGAAAGGGGAAGAGACTTTAAATATGATTTCATATTTTATTATTCACTATGCGAGTATAATACTGCCCAGGTGTAGTCCACAACAACCAAAAGCAGAAACCGATCAAACAATTAATTAATATAGAAATAATACGAAATTATATTAAATTCCAAGTCATGAACCTCCCTACTCTGCTCCTGCTCCTGCTCCTGCTCCTGCTCCCTCCGTATTCCATGCCATCGGTTGGTGGTAATAGACTCGAAAATAAAGAGTTTGTGCTAAATTAGGTTAACTCGGATCATTATTCATTATTCTGGAGTCCGACCCTGAAAGGACACCTGGGCAGTTTGTGCTCTACCGAGAATCTATTAAGTAACCTTAATCCTCAAAAGGTGCACCTCGATTCTCACTCTCATCCTCATTCATTCCTCTTCTTCACAACACGACCTCTCTGAATCACAGCAATACCTATCACAATCAATTTGAGGATCCCTTGATTCAACTGCCTTTTGCTTTCTTCGATCTGGTGAACGTCTTACAGAATTGCGACAATGTCGATACGCGGTACAGCAGGGTACAATCTAGGTGGGCAGAACTCCTTTGGAGGAGGTCCAAGTATGGGTGGTATAGATCAGCAGAACGAACCTGGTGCTCTTGATGCGATCAGAGAGCAAACAAGCAAAATCGAGGATTTCTTGGATACTTTAAGTGATCCTGTGAAGCCGTACGTTCTTCCTCTATATTCCAGTCCATCAAAGGACCCCGCAGAGGACAGCTTTGAGGGGTCCAATTATACTACATACTTGGATTTTGCTTGGATTTACTACTTATTAACATCTATGTTTCTGCAGATACTTACCAGCTATCGGACGATTCTTAATTGTTGTTACATTCTTGGAGGATGCATTGAGGATAATTACACAATGGAGCGATCAACTATTATATCTGCACGATTACCGACACAGTATGCTATATATCTGTCCAAAACATGGCACAGCATAATTAACAGCATTCTAGTTCCAAACGGTCTCACACATCTCTTCTTAATCGTTAACGTGATTGCAATGTTTTCATGCTCTTCACTTGTTATCGCACGAAGATACTCGGATTATGCTGTGGGTGGATTGATTGGTGTTGTTGTAGTACAAGCTGTCGGATACGGTCTCATCTTCGATCTCAACTTCTTCCTCCGAAACCTCTCAGTTATGGGTGGTCTATTGATGGTCTTGTCCGATTCATGGGTTCGAAAATCAAAGGCATTTGCTGGTCTCCCAGAGATAGATGAGAAGGACCGCAAAATGTACTTCCAGCTCGCTGGTCGTGTCTTGTTTGATCTTCCTCTTCATTGGATTCGTTTTCAGTGGAACCTGGAGTGTTTGGAGAGTAATTGTTGCACTTTTCGGTCTCGTTGCTTGCGTCATGGTTGTCGTCGGTTTCAAGGCAAAGTTCAGTGCAATCATGCTTGTTCTCATCTTGAGTGTTTTCAACGTATTGGTGAACAACTTCTGGACTGTAAGTCGAGCTTTATTACTTATTGTGGACGTTTTACTAATTCACTATAGCTTCACGAACACCACCCCCACAAGGATTTCGCAAAATACGATTTCTTCCAAATTCTATCTATTGTTGGAGGTCTTCTCCTCCTTGTCAACAGCGGACCAGGGAAATATTCGATCGATGAGAAGAAGAAGGTCTATTAAGCTGCTATGGCGGAGTTGAAACGAGAGTCTGGGGATGAAGGTTCAGGAAAAACTAAACAGGGAGCCGTGCATTTAAGGCGGAGTTCAATTTGACGAGGGAATGTTTTCTATTATTGTTATCTTTTCATCCTTTCAAGGAGGACTCAGTGGGCTTGGGCGGCTTACTTTAAGCATAGCATCACCATCTTCTGAATGTAAATCTTGGGGCTAGCAATTTACAAAGTACATGAATTGAGTTATGAGGTGAACATGTGTTTCCCCATGTTTCACTAAATACAAAGTCGATTCAAATTGAAACACATTTGATCCTCGGGCTCTTCAGCTTACCTGAAACAATGCAAGTGTTGTCAGGAAACCCCAGACTCCATTCTTCAAGGAGCCATGCGCAGGATCGTATAACACATGGAGATATCCGAAACGACTGGCTTAGGCCTAGAGAGACTACTGCAGTGCTTCTGAAAGTAAAGAAGTATTCCTGAAGACAATAATACTTGTCGTAAAATTGAGGCCAAAAAAAGACTAATTTATTCTTGCTACATTTCATCATAGAAATGTCCAATGGTTCATCCCACCTATTACGAGGGGCATAAAAAGGACACAGCCGCTGCATCATTGCTGATCCCCGTCAGCCACCATCTTCACCTGCAGCAGCTTTCTTTTGGCCACAAAATGATCTGTCAAACTCGCAAGCATTTCTTCAATTGCATGATTGATATTTCTTCATCTACGGTTTCCCCAATTTCGAGATCTCTTATCTTTGGTTTATTTCGCTTCGAAACTGGGTGTTGGCCTCTTGGATATGTGTGAATCTCCATGTTAGTACCCTAAGGTCACTCACTCACTGTACATATATATGTAATGAGATTACAATACACTTACCCTTCACGTGTCTCCAACTTCTCGCTCGCCTCATATCTCCTATCTGTACAAGGCGAGGCCCATAGCACAATCAAAACGATGGCCGAAGTCCTCGGCACAGCTCTGTCCATCGTTGGCGCCGTCGGGGTCCTTGGCCAAATCTTCTCCGGGTGTATAACGGCCTATTCGCTGTTCACCACAGCATCTAATGTCTCACGAGACTCGGCAAAACTCATCTGTAAAGTTAGGATTGAGGAGATGAGATTATTGGTCTGGGGCCGGGAATGGGGGGTCTTGGAGGGGAGGTTTGAAGAGGAGTTGAGAAGGGAGGAGCATATTGGGAATGAGAGGTTGAGGGGCTTGGCCATGCAGATTTTGAGTGAGTTGTATAGGACGATTACGGATTTTCAGAAGTTGAGAGAGAGGTATGGTGTTGTGGAGGAGGATGTGGTGGGGAGCGAGAGGGGGATTGAGGGGAGGGAGTGGAAGGCTGAGAAGGAGAGTGAGAAGGAGAAAGGGGGTTTTGGGATGGGAAAATTGAGTTTGAGGAGCGAGTTGTCGAAGAGGGTTAAGTGGGTTGTTGGCGATAAGGAGAAATTCACAGTATTGCTACAAGATCTCAAGGATTACAACGATGGCCTTGAACAGTTATTTCCGCCATCAAGACTTGCGACGCTGCACAGGACGTGGACAAATGAACTACTCCAAGGTGCGCATCGAGATCTAGGCAAGCTGCGAATTTTAGAAACGGCGAGCAGTGGAGTCTATCCAGGTCTCAATATCTCGGCCAATCTCAAGCAACTAAGAATCAACTTGGACGAAAAACAAACGAAGAATTTCAAACCAACTTATACCCTGAAGATCCAGCGCCATGCGTTGATGGTCAAGAACTCCGACGTGGGAAGAACGCACGGCCAATACAAAGACCCTTCGCTAGCAGAACCACAAGAAATCATAGTCGAATGGGTAGAGTACGAAAAAGAAGACCTTGACGCCCGACTCAATCATCTCCGTCGAATAGACGACCTCGCACGCATGATCCACAGCGCCTCAGACCGACACCCAGACCTCCACACCATCGACTGCCTCGGCTACACAGACGACAGCACCTCCTCCCGCTACGGACTCATCTACCGTACGCCCCGCCTCTCGGCCTCCTCCTCAACCCTTAATGCACTCATCAGCAGCAACGATTTCCGCACCCCCGACCTCGACGACCGCTTCAAGCTCGCCCACACCCTCTCCGTGGCCCTCTGGTCTCTCCATTCGTTGGACTGGCTGCATAAAAATCTGTGCAGCGCCAACGTCCTCTTCTTTCCCAGCGCCTACGCAAAGAGTCCGGGGATCTCGCGGGAGAGGGAAAACGTTCCCGATATTGGCACGCCGTATCTTCTCGGCTTCGATGCGTCGCGGCCGGATCACATGGGTGAGATGTCCATTGCGTCACGGAGTGCCCCGGCGGCAAATCTCCATCGTCATCCTTCGTCCCTGCATTCCTCGTCCTGTCCGCGGAAACCGTATTGTAAGAGCTTTGATATATATTCTTTAGGGTTGATACTACTGGAGGTTGGCCTGTGGAAAACATTGCAGACGTATCACAAGCCGCATTATTCGGCGGAAAGATTCAGGGATAAGATTGTGGTGCAGAATTTGGTGCCGGGGTTGGGCAGCAAAGTTGGGAGGGGGTACAGGGAGGTTGTCGAGAGGTGTTTGGGGGTTCGGGAGGATTTGAATGGGGTGGAGGCGGGGGCTCTGATGGAGTTTGTGGTGGGCAGATTGGAGCGTTTGAGGGTCTGATAGCTTGAGGGTGAGCCGGGAAGGGGGAGGTATGTATATGAATCATATCTGCACGGTTAAATTCGCTTGTTAGTAGACTAGACTTGACGACAGGTACGAATTTATGAATATATACACCTGGAAGAATCATCTGATCATAGAGTGAGCAGTTAGAAATTCCTAGTGATTAGGCAGAGTTTATTTAGTCCTGTCGAGCTATTCGAACAATGATGCTCAAAAACTTAACAATGTAAGTGTGCGCGTTAGGCTGTTTGGGCCCTAAAATCCTTCCAATGTCCGAGTTTATCTAACATAGCTGCGGGCGCCAGAGGTTAAACAATATATGGGAATTATGGGTTTGTTGAGACCGGCTTCATCTCGTCCATGAACCAACTATTTTCTCGATGCGCAAGTGGGAATCGAACACCTAAAATTTCTCCTTCGCTTAACAACACATGTTGTTCCGAAGATGTTGCATGCCATATCTCCAGGGCTACTCAAGAATGCGCAGAGATATTCCCAAGCAAGCAGGGACTGCTGAGAAGTGAAGTATGAAACGACTTTGAGTGAAGCATTTTGGAATAAAAAGATTCTTCTATCCTTGATCCACTGGTTGGTGCAGTAGCAATAAGGCTACTGGTCAGAAATATGTTGTCTTCTCTCAGCCAATTCATGTTTGTTCGGGATAGTATCGCAGCGAGGGTTCAAAAATTCGTCAAGGTTGAACTATCCTCCTCCCTTCCACCTCTTACTTCTTTGGTAATCTTTCGAAGTAAACTTTTAGTGTATTGAGAATGTGGCGACAATCTCCCATCGAAGCCCTGTAGCTCATAATTGAAGCAAGCCATCATAAATCAATATAGCCCATTCAGAATATCGCAAAAAATAGTAACTCAATGTTCGACCTAGAGCTGGAAATTCAAACAAGAAGCTTTGCAAGTGATCTTCAAATGGATAATTATTGTAGTATGTGGTTCCTCGTGGAGCTGTGGCGGACCTTTTTGAGCGTCTCTACAGGACTTCGAGTTGTAAATTGCTTATGCAATGACAATGCTATCTACAGCCACCTTAGCAATTTTGAGGATTTCTAAACAACTTCTTGTTCTCTCCCCGTGGCATTCTCTGGCCTTTAAATCTGCAACATTCAAGTCTGGAAAGTGATCGTGCTCCGTCGAACGCACACCAGCCGCAACTTGTGCATCTAATATATTGTGACGAGCATTCTGACGTTGCTCCATTTCGGAAATAAGATCCCTCAACCCTTTGTACTTAAACCCAGGTTGGTCGTGGCCATATATGTCAGCTCGTAACAGGGCTCTTACGGTAGTTCGCCACTCTGAAGGCTGCATTTCCATATCTGCCATAGGCAATGCCTTTCCAATACAATCCACTGCTTCATTAAGTGGCTTCTGGTGCTCGCATAATCCGCCGTAGTCGAGATATCTAAAGACTTTGGTTTGACCTTTAGCAATTGCCTCTGCCGTCGCTTCGTCAACCATCCTTAATAAACGGCCGTAGCCATTCGCTATAATAGGCAGTATGGTTCCAATAAGCATGGTATTTTGGAAGGCTTCTATAGGAGGTGTAGGTGAAGTCAAAGCTATCGCACCACATGAAGGACACCAAGTAGCTTTTGATGCCACGATACTGGCGCTGCGAACGACCTTCAAAGCCTCATCGATCTCACTTGGAAAATTTTGCAGAGCCGACAGTGACAAGTACATCGATGGTAAACAGCTGCACTTGTCGCCTGAAATTGGAAAGGGTCCATCACTGCCGCTTGGCGAGGAAGATGAATGTTTTTGTGCCCTTGATGGATCTGTTTCTTGGTTGGCCAAGAGCTGATTTTCACAGTTTTTGTTCGTGTCCATATTACTAAAATCAATAGGAGCACCACCTAGCATATCACGGTCTCCAAAATGCCATACACTGCGGCTGTTATCTATGTCTGAGACCCAAAGAGAATCTGGGGTGTCCAGAGCTAAAGTATGTGGAAATTGCTGATTAGGGTTAAATCCATTGAAATTCGAGTCCATGAAATACGGTTCAGCGAAGTCGACATGATCATGGTTACTAAAAACGTCGCCAAAGAAAGGGGGCAATGTGCCATCATCGGAAAGAGGTTGTAGGGTATTTTGTGTATTGGTTGATTCATCTCTAATAGTTTCGATAAAATGCCGCTTTCTCGGCCTCCCCATCGGTTTCTGTGCAGAGTAATGGCACTCTATACTCTCCCGCAAACATCTTTCACACCCATGGAGATCTTTTGAGCATGCGAGTTTTCTAATTCCTACGTTCGTCCTTCCTATCAGTAGTTGCACAGTAGTTGCACAGCAGCTGAACTCTTTCTAGCTCCAGGTTACTCACTGCACTCATCACAAGCCCGACGTTTTGCCTTTGCCGTGACATCCTTTTGTTTATTTGCGGAATCCATCATCACAATAATTGAATATGTAGACAGCTGGGTAACACATGTATATGCTACTGTCAATTATGATAGTAGATGTGACAAGTGATGGAAATTCTGTGCAAATATGTCAAAGATGTCAAAGTAGTTGTTTCTTCCAGTACTTTCTTTACCTTCACGTACAACACGAGCGAAGAGGGGTTTGATGGAGGCTGACAAGGCTGGCCAGGCTCCAGATGACAAAGTAACCTTACGCTAAGATAACAATCTCCGATAAGCTCTTCCACCAATTTTTTCGGGAAAAAAATCTTGTGAAGCTTCAAGGTCGTCAACAAATTTCCCAAGATTTTGCAAGAATGGCGCCAACAACTAATCAACGAAAGCGTAAAGCTGTTACTCGAGATGTACCTGAGTCATCTGATGTTGAATCTGAAGCAGAATTTGGTGATGGAATGTTAGAAGGAATCTTGTCGCAAAGTGAGGATGAATCTGACGACAGCGCGGCAGAGGAAGATAGTGAGGATGAAGAAGACTTGGATGAGGACGAACTCGAGGCATTGGATAGTGATGAGGTACCCTCGGAGGATGAAGAAGGAGAAGAATCCAAGACAAGAAATGCCCTCAGCAAGATCAATGTTGATGAAGACGACGATAAGCCAAACTATACTGTGGTTAAGGACGCCAATGGAGGGGAACGATACGTTTACGAGGAGATAGACCCTGTTTACGACTCAGATGATTCCGATGCTCAAGAACCTACTAACACCATTGGAAATATCCCATTGTCTTTCTACGATTCCTACCCTCATATTGGATATGATATTAATGGCAAGAAGATCATGCGACCTGCAAAAGGCGAAGCTCTTGATGCATTGTTGGACAGTATCGATATACCAAAGGGATGGACAGGTCTTACGGATCCTTCTACGGGCAAACCTCTCAACCTGACTCAAGAGGAATTGGAGGTCTTGCGCAGAATACAGACGAATGAGGTTCCTGAAGATGGTTACGACCCATATCCTGTAAGCACTTCTTATAACATATGTATTGCGGTACAGAACTGACTTGATATGTAGGATTATGTTCCATATTTCAGTGGTATCGAGGAGATTATGCCTTTGAGCTCAGCTCCTGAACCCAAGCGACGCTTCTTGCCATCTAAGCATGAAGCAAAACGAGTTATGAAGATCGTCCGAGCCATTCGAGAAGGTAGAATTCTACCATACAAGCCACCACAAGAGCGCGAAGACGAGGAAGAGGAAGAGCATCATTACGATATATGGCAGAACGAGGAGGCTCAACCAGATCATATCATGAAAATTCCAGCTCCAAAGCCACCTCCACCAGGTTATGATTTGAGTTACAACCCACCTCCAGAATATCTCCCATCTAAGGCAGAGAGAAAAGAGTGGGAAGCTACAGACCCTGAGGATAGAGAAAAGGAGTACCTTCCAACTGCATACGATTCTTTACGAAAGGTGCCAGGATATGACAAGTTTATTAATGAGAGGTTCGAACGTTCGCTTGATCTCTATTTGGCACCTCGAGTTCGCAAAAATAGGCTGAATATTGACCCTGCTTCTCTACTTCCAAAATTACCAAAACCTGAAGAACTTAAGCCTTTCCCAACCGTCACGCAGACACTCTTCCGAGGTCATGAAGGTAGGGTACGAAGCTTGGCTATCGATCCATCTGGAACATGGTTGGCTAGTGGTGGTGATGATGGTACTGTCCGTGTTTGGGAACTTCTCACTGGAAAACAACTCTGGAGCGCACAAATAGGAGACGAGGAGGCGGTTAATGTTGTTAGGTGGCGCCCAGCGAAAGACGCTATCATACTTTCGGCTGCAGCTGGAGAGGATATTTTCCTTATGGTACCAACCATAATTGACCCCGTCGCTGAAAGTAATAGCCGAGAACTGTTGGATGCTGGATTTGGTTATGCAACGAACGCCACTCAAGCGCTTACAGCAAACGGACAAAAGAAAGAACCAGTCGCAACCTGGGCTCGTCCTAGCTCGCGTCTACAAGATGAAGGCGTACTAATCAAGATCACTGTCAGATCCACAGTCAAAGTCATTACCTGGCACCGAAGAGGTGACTTCTTCTCCACAGTATCTCCTACCGCTCAAAAGTCCGCCGTCGCAATTCACACACTCTCGAAACATCTCACACAAATTCCTTTTAGACGTCTTCCCGGTATCGCTCAAACTGCTCAATTCCATCCATCTCGACCTATTTTCTTCGTTGCTACTCAACGCACAATCCGCAGTTACGATTTACAGAAACAAGAATTGGTCAAGATCATTCAACCCGGTGCTCGCTGGATCTCCTCTTTCGATATTCACCCTGGAGGCGACAATCTCATTGTTGGTTCTTATGATCGTCGTCTGTTGTGGCACGATCTCGACCTTTCTACTCGACCATACAAGACCATGCGTTTCCACAACAAAGCTATCCGAGCTGTTAAGTACCACAAAGGTGGGCTTCCTCTGTTTGCAGATGCTAGTGATGATGGAAGTTTGCAAATCTTCCACGGAAAGGTTGTGAGTGATGCTATGGAGAATGCAACTATCGTGCCAGTGAAGGTCTTGAAGGGGCACAAGGTCAAGAGCGCATTGGGTGTTATGGATGTGGACTGGCATCCAAAGGAACCTTGGCTTGTTAGTGCTGGTGCGGATGGTACTTGTAGGTTGTGGACTTAATAAAGCAGTGTTTAAGAATGGAGTACGTAGGTGTTCATAAAGGTTTTCTGTTAGGTATCAATGGTAGAAAAGCATGAAGAATTTGATAATTTTATAACTGATCCCATTTTTTGAAATCTTGTTTCTTATTTTTTTTTTTTGAGGAAAATAGGTAGTCGGTCAGCTCAATATCGGCCATATCGTCGTCATGATTCATGTGCTTGCTTAACTTCATTTTAGTTTTTAGGCATCTTTTTATCCCGCCCTCCCTAGCTTGCAAGTTGATGCCTTCTTTCTGGAGAACTATACGCAAAGCATTTCACGAGGATGTACTTCTCATAAACCGTGAGGTCAAATTCATACTGTCGTCATCTTGAGGCTCAAAATCAAAGCAACCAACCTTAGAAAAAGGGTCTCAAATTACAGATCAGGCGGAACGCGGCGTCTTCCGAGAATCATTTGAGTCAACCACTTTGTCATCAAAAGGCTTCCTCACATTATGTAATAGATAGCGGTATGTATTGATATCCATGGATGTTAGAGTTTCCCTTATAAAGTTTCATGCTTGGGGTAGCTTAAGCGAGTCGTGTGCATATGGGTTTTCGGCCCGCTGCTGTTGTGTGCGAGTTCAGGCTGCACTCAGCGATTACTGGATTTATGATGTCTAGATTATGTGGTTCATGAAAGTGCATATGCTGGATCATCGAGGCAGATTTTAGACATGAGGAGATGAGATGGATCCTTGGGATTGCACATCATTGTTGCTAATAGAAACTGACCGAAGAACCGAAGAACCATCATGCCGTATGCATGATTCGGTTGCGAAAGTATGCACGATGCCGAACATCAAGAAACCCAGGACCGTTGGCACGAAATCAAGGAAGAATCTTGCAAGGTTAGAAATCACCCAGGCTGACTGGCCATAGATGATCCTGAGGGAGAACGAGAAGCGACCGATGCCGGTGGGCCACGCTTGATAGTTGAGAGTTGAGGGGAACAGGCAATTTGTTCAATCGCCACTTAGTTTTGGGACTCCCTCAATTCAAAATGTCAATTCTTCCCGATAAAGCCAATCTTTCCTTATGATTGGTGTGCCCCTGACCCTGGGTCAAGAGAAATTGAACAAAAATGACAGCTCATGTTACCCGAGGATAAGCGCATTCATGATATGTCATCACAGCTCCAAGACTTCTCTCACTCTTCAGAAGAATAGCATCATTCAGCTCAACAAGTATCGACACAGTGCACCAATCACCATGTATTATTAAAGTGAGGCAGACAATGGCCGCCTTGGATGATTGGTATTGAGCATAGCATAGCCTCGTATACTATGGACTTCAAACCCCGCCAGCCTGTCTCCTTTATCGGATATCGCTTTGCTCCTTAAATTCAGTCAAATTCACAACCTTGCGCATAGTAGGGCGTTGAAAAAACACGTCCCGGCAAGCTACAGCTCTGCGTCTTTGATAATGCACATACCCGTCGAGTCTAAAGAACTCCGATGTTCGGGTACATCCAGATGACCACAAAGCCCTCTGAACCAGCGCGGGAGCAAGAAGCTAAGCCGCCCTTCTAGCATTCCATCATTCCAAATCATAAGAGCGATAGAAAGGTCTAAGTCCAAGTAGATGTATAAGTAGCTAGCAATTTTCCTCGTTTTCTGGTCTCTCTATCATCAGCGAAGTTATCTTACTTTCTCATCTTGTGTCAACATTCACGATTCGAGCCGAACAGATATATACATCATCATCTCAGCCTTATTTTATCCCAATCCCTGAGCTCCCCGCATTCTTCATGCTGCTGGGATATTAACCTAGTAGCCCACAAATCTGTCATCTTTGATTGTTACACTCATCATTGGTTCCGGATCCCGCCTTGCTTTGTAAATCATTCGTACAAGCCTTGTCAGACGCCTCATACCTAACAATTCGATAGTTTCCTCTGGCCTCTCAGAATGGTTTCCTCTGGAAACAACGATAAGCCCGATGAGTCTTATCAGTATGATTTAGACGATTGGGCCATCATTTGTCAATACTGTCTGAAGTCCATCTCGGCAACTAGACCTCCCATCTACAACGAGGTCAACTGCAGTTGCTCGGAGCTTGGCACACATGCTGCTGGGATAACTTCAGCAACTCAGCCCGATACCAAAATATTAGAATCAGAGACTCCGGTCTTTGAGCAGCCTGCCTATACATATCTAAGCTCCACCCCGACACATGCTACTCCCTCTCCGCAGGATACAACTTTGTGCGAAGAGGTTGCAATTCACGAAAGTAGACACGACTTTCAGAAGCTCGACAGGAACTCCTACGATGGATACCGCAGGAACGATAGCAGTATCACACAAGACCAACCATACTCGGTTCAAAGCTACTCATGGCCTCTTCGTGCCTGGCTGAGAGAAAATGAATCTTCACATCCGCTCGCATCTACCCCTCGAAACTCTTCCCGCAATCGTATGTCTTCATCTATGCAGGCCACGAATAGAAGTACGCAAGGGAACTCCAGTATTCATAGTTCTGGAAGTGGGACGGAGTCTGGAGAGAGCGGATGGGGCCCTGATCCTTTTATTGCAGCGGGGGCTTGGGCTGGTGAAAAGCATCACGAGGTAGGTGAATACTCGTCGACTATGAGTGACGCTAGTGATTTTAATGGGAAGTGACTGCAAGTCTGCAAGTGGAACTGGCTTTGTTGACTGCCGCTGGCTGGTTTCTATGCTCATATTGTATTGATTTCATAGAGTCTGGTGCAGGAAACATGGTTTGAAAACGGGCTATCGATGATTGCATTTTATGATTTCTTGATTTTTTAGTTTCCGGTTTTGGAATTAGGTGTTGTGGCGTGGAGATTGGACCGAGGAGTGACTGGACCGATAGACACCGATTTGGCATCAAATCTTTGTCATGGGATTTATGGGAGCGGGGTGCTAAAGGAGCCACCATGGTTAACCATTCAAACGCACTCTTGTATCATCTCGTCTGTTTGAGGCAAACTTTGAATGTCCCAAGAGCTCCAGGCTTCGAATGTTTACTGATTTCCGGATGTTGGTTTCTATGATCGGGGGGATACTGTAGATTTCAATATGGGAGGGTTTTCTTTACTCTTCCCTCTGGCAATCTCATTAAATCATTACCTCAAACTGCATTTCTCCGTTGTGTTATATTCCTCTCTGTCGATATGCTTCTGATCTTTTACTAGACGAAACATATAATTTTCCTGATGCCAATATGGATTGATAGATGGGCACGATGACACGTAGAGTAGTTCCTTACTGGCATTCCGCCTACTCGATACAATGGGTTCTGATAACGAAGAGATTTTATCTAGAGGGTTGAGTTTCATATTGAATATCGGTCAAGAGACGCGAGACCTGGACCCGAAGATTCGGAGTATGTTCACCTATCGTTCACCAAAGAGAATGATCATGTACGATGCCACGTCATCATGTGAAGGACAGGGAGAAGATACATAGTCAAACGCAAGGCTTCTCGTACTTCCGAGCGCCTGGCGCACGCATCGATCCAGCGGGGCTCTGGCCGATCTCTCGGCATGATGTTATTGGCAACAGACGCGCGCTCAAGAATCTCAATCCGGACGAGAAGAACCGCGAGACCTAATACCCCGGCTTCTTGAACGATGCTCACGAGCGCTTGATCTCCTCCCTTCCCATCTCGAGAGATCTTGCGCTGGCGAATGCTGCGTCCCCGCGCTGGCTAGATCTGCAAGAGAGGAATTTGTTACGCTGAACACCATACCGGGATGGGCCTAGTTACATGTATTGCTATCCACTACTTGGGCCGGCCCATGAATTCCAGTACCAAGCGTGACGGAAATCAAGACTACTTGGAGGTATGCCAAGCGAGAACCTAGCCGTGCAAGTTTTTTCTGGTGGGAGATACCTTGCAGGATGAACAGCTGGTATTTTGAGGGCCTCTTGATACTGTATAGTTACTGCGACGGTAAAACGGCGACGGCGACTAGCTTTTCTTCTTCGACGATCCCATGTCGTGGAATATCTGCGTTGGTTGGCAAAAGTCGTACGTACCATTGACTCGCTCGCCGCGGGCGCAGCACGAGAGGAGCGTCGAGTAGGCGCAGTGGAAGACGCGTTGAGATGTCAAACGCAGCGATGAAGACGGCGGGTAAGCAGAGGTAGGTAGTATGCTGCGCGCTCGCACCAGCTGACGAGAGACAAGTAAATTAGCCGTCAATTTATCGCCACCAAGACGTCGACTTGACGTGAATATCCATCTCCCAAGGTTAAGATTTGACACCCAGAGTTATATCCCGATAAAACCAGCCCGGTACCGTCTAATGTACGAAGAGGGTTCGAACACAGTATTGATATCGTCAGAGCTTTCGATATCCTCCCTAATTATGCACGAAGAAAACTCCGACATTCTAAGATTAACGGTTCCTGACTTTAGACCGGCATCATTCCACCCTCGAACAAAAGGTGGGAATTCTAGAAATAGAGATCCAGAACTTCAGATGCGTATTACCCATACCCAATGTCTGGGTGCCTGGCTGAACAATCAATTTCTCGCGGCCCAATATATTAGAAACTCATTTTGTCTGTTGCAGTGCACAAGAAGCCTGGTTGAATAAAACATCATGAACATACGCACGCTGGTGCGCCTATTAATCTCGTCATAATCTTTTGTATTGACTGGATTCTCGAAATTTGGTTACACGACATCCACACTGAAAATACTGCGCCCAAACAGCTCGAACGTTCTCTATTTCCGCTTTGGTGGATTAGGGCTCGTGCTGCTGCCTTAAATATAGAAAGAAACAATCAAAAACGGTTTGTGCTGTCTATATGAAGATGGAGCTCTGTTCAAGGGTCAACTCCCGGGTATTGGATACGGAGTAGGTGAGACGGTAGGTTTTATCATTCGTCTGGGTTGAGGAAAGTCACAGCTATTGTATGTACCAAAGAAACAATCATCTGGGTGAGCATTTGCGCTGGGGTTTCAGTGGGAACTCATTTCAATGTGTGACATTGTGAGGGCTGGTGCATAAAGAACGAACATCGCATAACCTTATTGTGCAAGAAAAGAGCGGCTGGGGCTAGCATAGAGTATTCGACTCCCTTTCTCGGGACACTGGTACCGATCGCATATTCATCATCCCACTTCTTCACAACATGAGTTCATCCGGACTGATACATCCGCACTAAAATCTTCAACTTTGCCTTTGCCACTCTATAGCCCCTGTTCAATTTGTGGAATGCATACAAGGGTATAAATGCACCCACAAAGTCCGATGCGGGACGGCAAGAAAGAACCACAAGGGTCTGGGTTGCAGTGGGGACACCCCCCGCTGAAAGCGGCTTAGATCACCTTTTCTGCTGAGAATGCGATGGATGCGATGGATGCGATTGTCCCGTTTTGTTCCCACGTGATCACGCTGGAAGATATCTCATCGTATCGATATGCGTCTTAATTTCATAGTCGGATTCTGATTCTTCGCATGTGAATTAGACATTTTCTCCCGCTCTCTACCCCACTCCCTAACTCGTCTCCAGAAGTCTACTCCTCAAGAACATCGACTGTATCTATCCAGCAAATATGACGACTGGGGGGCAGCAATATGACACCATACAAGGACCTTATGACTACATCCGCACCGCATCCATCGCACTGATTGAGCGAGAAGACGTGCAAAGCACCATCTCCCCCTACATCAAAGACGCACGAATTCTCGAGTTAGCATGTGGCAACCGGGTTTTACACCTACAGTTTCCTGGACTGGGGCGCCCACTCTGTTCTCGGCGTTGATATTTCCTCCGTCATGATCGACGAAGCGCGACGCTCAGGGGAAAACGTATCGTTCATCCAAGCCGATTGTTCGATCCCACAGCGGTACGAGGGCGCGCCTTTTGATATTGTGTTCGGGGCGTGGCTTCTGAATTACGCGTCGGATCGGACGGGATTGGTGGATATGTTCCGGAACGTTGCGATGAATTTGAGAGGAGGGGGACGATTTGTTTCGATTACCCCACCACCGTCTTCTAATCCGATTGATTCTGTAAATGGGGAAGCAAGCGCAAGGCCCTTGAGTGAGGGTGGGAGCGGGTATCTAATATATAATCATATTAAGGATGTTGAGGATGGTATTCATTTTCGTGTGCATGGTGAAACGCCGGTGGGGAGATCTGAATTTCGAGTGCTACCATCTGAAGAGAGAAGTGTATGAAGAGGCGGCGAGAGAGGCAGGGTTAAGTGGAAAACTGGAATGGGGTGTCACGGTGGTTCCGGAAAGGTATCTAAAGGGCGAGGGACAGGGAGGTGCGAGTCTGAAGGAGTTGGAAAGTTATAAGACGATTCCTAACTATGGAGTTCTGGTTATCGAAAAGTAGAAATTTGAACGTCGTTGGATACGATTATATGGGATAAGCGCATTGTTCCGGCCTCGTCAATAATAGTCCAGAAGCTGCCTATCACGTCCAGTACATACGTAAAGGCTTCCATTGTCTCGTTGGCCCTCTATATGAGGCTACAACCAAAACTTCAAGCCACTTTGCGCATTCGGGTGTGTTAACACTGTTAAGTGATAGCAACAGTCTTCACCGTCTGAGGCGGATTATGTCGGAGGTAGACTTTTTCTCCGTGTCTTCAGCAGTAAGGACACCAACCTCAAAAACCCGCTTATTGCCTGAAATTTCAAGGGTTTCGGCGATAAGATCCTCGCGTCCTACAAGATTGAAGCGATTATGCGCTCTCATTCTGTAGGGTGAGTTGGGATCGTATTTCAAAAGAGGAGTTTAGAGCAAAATATCCAAGCCTGCAGATACGAGAGAATAATGGCCACAAATATGGTACGTTGGCTACGATAATCGTATTCACCTGCATGACGGTTGAGGTACTGTAGATTAAAGGCCCCCATTGGAGCATCGAAGTCGGTGCTTAGATTGAGATCTTGCGTAGAGATACTAGAGAATCTATGCTGGGTTGAAGAGTTGTGAGGGGCGGTGAAGGTGCAGTGTACTTATCGCAAGGCCCACCCATTCTAAAAAACGGCAATGAGAATGCATCTTACTGATTCAGAAAATGGTCAGCAGGGTTTTCCGGTTCAACGGTTCAACGGTCACTCAGAGAGATTTGGAAACTGATATGACAAACGGTCATAAACGGTGACAAACCTCATGCGTTCCAGCCCAGCCTTGATCAGCAGGGGAACTGGTGGATACAACATCATCAAATCTCCATCCATCACATGATTGTATAAATCATGCAGCATTGCTCTACAGGATATTCGGATATAGATTGCCTAGGGAATCCACCCAGAATAACCTACCATTTGCTTCCCAAACAGAAATATGGAACAGACAGTATCAGACCGCAATCAAGATGACCACAACAATAATATAACCCACTGCCACAGAAATGGATACTGCGACAACGGCTTTGTGGTACTTGCTCACTGCTGTCCGAAGCATTTTCATTGTCTATCAATTCCTGAGAGCTTCTGAACCGATTTCAAAGTAGACGGCCATCAATGTTCATAACTTCTCATGACGTCAAGAACTGAAACTAGCAGTGATGTCAAGTTCCTTTTGCCGCAGTCATCCCAAGACAGTGAGTCTAGTCGGAGTGCTCACATCACACCAAAAATGAAGTATCAGAAGGTAATTCGCATCCCCAAACGTATATCACCTTTCGAGTTTCTACGATGATTCCAGAAATAGAAGTGTTCATGTATCCAGTCTAGTATATCCTCTGCTGGGACGTATTGCCATCCCCACAAGACTTGGGCCCAGATAGAGTATATAACAGTGAACAAAAAGGTGACTTAGCTGCCCTTATAACCAGCTCGTATAATCGACCTGTCTACAACGATGATAGAAAAGGACGGTCAAAATACCGCTTGAATAGAGGATACCAATTAGACATATGAAATTAAGGACCATGACGTAGCTTTCCCGATCAAAGTGCCGAGGATAACTCGGGAAGCTCTCGGACCAGTTGCCGTTCACTGTTCCAGAGGTGTAAATTTGGATCGTCTTTGACGCGCGACTAGAGAGTTGTGAGCCATTCGATAGATTGAAGAGATACATCAATATGGAAAACTTTGGGAGATACTCACATTCAAGCCCCCACAGCGAATGCCACAGCCATAGCCATAGCCATCAAGACTCATGTTACGACACTGTACTGGCCGGAGAATAAAAAAAAGCTCCGTGAAGCATGAGCTCTATCAACGACAGCCGTATCAACGACAGCCGTAGGGACGATCTTGGCATGCGATGTTTCCTGTGTGCTCATGCAAATGACGCGGTTATGATATCAAATACATGTTATCCTCCACCCCCTTGATATTGACATTCCATGCTCCTAGCCTGGACGCCTCTGCAATCTCGCCGCTCAGCTCACGCTGTCAATTAAACAAGATCAACAGATCTTAATGAATTCCGCGATAAAGTACGATGGCAAGTCTGTGCTTTGGCAGCGGGAGAGAGACTGCTCCATGAGTCCATGGACAACGGGCATAGTTCATCGTTGCTATGGGTTGGGGTTGAAATTACCTCGCTTGTAAAATATCTCGACTAGATAGGGAAGGCCTCATAAAAAAGTCGAATGGCATATCAATCCACTTTTTAAAATGATAGCACGTTTTCATACGCGTTGAAATCAGCTGTCAATTACAGTACTGTGCTTCCTTGCCACTTGGCCCACATCCCATATTTGGGGTGTGGCCCAGAGAACCCTGCATCAACCCTTGACATTCAATGAACCGGCCCCATAAACTGTACCACGGCTGCACGGCTAAATCTAATTTTCTTCAGACGAGGTTCCCACTCGTTCAACTATCGCATCGGCCGTCTAATAGGGATGCAAGATTTTGTCTCCATTCATGCAATGCATGTTCGACTCTCCAATAACGCAGGCCGCAAGTGCAAAAATGTGAACATATCTGGTGCGTTCGCCGAACGGGCGGAGGATTGACCAAAGGAAAATAAGCTCGATTCCAGCGATACGGTAGCTTATCCTGCCGCATATCCAGCCTTTTATTCCCAAAGTTTTTCCTTCTCGTTGTTTCTTGTCCTTGAGCGTTACTTCATTTTCAACATGGCGTCTTCATCAGAGGATTATATCGAGAAGGGGATACGAACCCAAGCCACGTTCGATAGCCGCATAGACCGCGATGGCAAGTCCGTCCTCGACGTGGAACATGAGAACGATCAACTGCCCAGCTCAGAGGGAGGATTGAGCAAATGGAGTGTCAAATTGGAGAAGATCTGGGGGGTTGAAGCGCGAGGCATCACCAGGGTAGCGGACAACGAGAGAAATGTCGCCCGTCCACTCCATGACTATTTCCACATGTTCTCGCTGTGGTTCAGCATTAACTTACAGGCCATGAACATCATCGTCGGTCTTTTGGGCCCCTTGGTATATGGCCTCGGCTGGGTGGACTGTGTCTGCATTGTTATTTTCGCGAATGCGCTTGCCTCGTCGTCGATAGCTTACATGGCGACATTTGGACCGGAAAGTGGTAACAGGACTCAGGTACGCTTTTCCCCCTCTCGCATCTCACTCTCTGTCGTGAGCTAACATTTCTCCTGCCTTGACAGATTGTTGGGCGATATTTTATGGGTTATTGGCCTTCCAAAATTGCATGCTGCTGTAATGTTGTTCAGCAAGTAGGCTTTGGAACCATTGGGTGTATCATTACGGGCCAGATGATAACAGCAGTTAATGGAGGAAGCCTGAGTTTGGCAGTGGGATGTATCATTGCAGCGCTTTGCATTGGTTTAGTCGCTACTTTTGGTATTGAGTATTTGAACAAAATAGAGAGGTAACCAGCACAGTCGCCCCTTGGAGATCGGAGTTCATAGGGCTCACAACCAAATAGATTCGGATACATACCACAGGTGATTGTCATGTTCGTGCTGATCGGCTGCACGGGCCAGGATTTCGATACGAAGGCAGTATCCGTCGGTGATTCTGGAACCATCAACGCCAACCGCTGTTCGTTCTTCGCCCTGATATTTGCGAGTATAATTGGATTTTACTGCCATCAGCGCCGACTTTTACGTCTACTACCCCAAGGATTACCCAAAATGGATGACATTCGCATCCACGTGGTCCGGCATTTGGACGTCTGTCATTTTCGCCAATATCGTTGGAGTTGGCATTGCCACAGGTGTTCCCCAACATCCCGGCGTGGAGCGATGCTTATAACGTCTCATCAGGTGCACTCTTCCAGGAGTGCCTGAGTAGTCTCGGGGGTTTTGGTGGCTTATGTGTCGTCATTCTTGCTCTTGGATCCATCACCAATAACGCCCCATGTAGCTACAGTGCGGCTTTAACCATTCAGGTTCTTGGAGGTTGGGCCAACAAGATTCCTCGTTGGTTCTGGTGTGTTCTCATCACAGCAGTTGAGGTAAGCCGCAGCTCCGTCACTCCGGTTTTATCCGTTATGATACTAACTCGAACACAGCTCGTCCTCTCTGTCTGTGGTCGCAACAGGCTCTACACCGTCTTTGAAAATTTCCTCCCCATGATGGCGTATTGGATTTGCCCCTGGATCACCATCAGTCTCGAGGAATATTTCATCTTCCACAAACTCGCTGGCAAATCGTTCGACTGGACCATCTATAATGACAGAAACAAGCTGCCGATTGGATTTGCGGCTCTATTGTCATTCTTGATTGGATTCGCTGGGGCAGTCGTGGGCATGTATCAGATTTGGTATACAGGCCCCCTTGCTCTAATGGTTGGGGGCGAATATGGGGGTGATATTGGAGATTGGCTTGGTATCGGCTTTACAGCTGTTGTGTTCCCACCATTGAGATATTTAGAGTTAAAGAAATTCGGACGATAGATGATAGAGATGGCTTTTTCATATTTAACCAATAATCTACACACCCGACACATAGTGTCCATTTGTGGTGTTTATAATAACAAAACTCGAGTAGTTGTATTGGCAGATTAGCTACTTGATGTAAATCTTAGTTAGATTCCGGTGTTGATAGCCGGCACTTGTTGGAATGGATGATCTCATTCTCCCAAAAAGCAAAACTACCTAGCTACCTAACCACCTAGCTACCTAACCACCTAGCTACCTAACCCTAGCTACCTAACCACCTAGCTACCTAACCACCTAACCACCTACCTACCTACCTTACCTAGTTACTAAAGGCATTCCAAATCCTAAGCTCCGAGATGTACAAAAAGGATTTGATTATAAACTCTTTCTTCCGAAAGCTCTTCTAAACGTAGCCATACGCCCCTCGCCTCCCCCTCTCCCTCCCCGTCCAAAAAAAATCGAAAAAAACGGCAAAAGAAGAATGCGACGTCGGCATGATTCGAACATGCGCCCCCGAAAGGAATTGATTTCTAGTCAATCACGTTAACCACTCCGTCACGACGCCATCGTCTCAGATGGGATGTTGAGACGAAGCTTATTTTCATCTATCATGGCTTCTGGAAATTTATGCGGAATCTCAAGGCGTGTTTGCCGTGTTCTGGTTGGATACCAAGTGAGATTTATGGATCGACGCCAGTTTGCGGTTTCCCGAGGTCCCAAGTCCTGTACAGTGTGCTATACAGAGTACACTGTATTTCTATGCCGTAAGCCGAAGAACCACTCACTGATGAGTGGATCTTGGAATGATTGAGGATGCAGGTGGGTGGATATGTGACATGTGACTGGACGGTAATACAACTTATACAAGTAAGTGTTTAGGTGTGATAATTAGGACTTATTCGCTGCTGCTATAAATTTGGATGATGGATGATGGATGATGGTATAGTATAGTACAGTATAGATGGATACTTCTTTGCTATGGCTGTACACAATGTTCGAATGTAAATGACAATACAGGACTTGGTACAGTATGCTCATGTGAAATCAAGAAAGAACTGCTGTCTTCCCTGACACCCCGTTTCAAACGGTAATCAATCATCAATCATCAATCATCAATAATAAAAAGACGCGGTTCAGGCGCCACAAAAGTTGCCGACAGAAAATCAGGGTCCACCAGTATAGAGTCACACAACAGGTTCCAGGTTACTTGAAATAAATACCTAGGTACGCACGCATGTACGTACGTACTTGAGGAAATGCACTCGTTGCTGCATCTGAAGTTCTACAAAGGCATCCATCCATCCATCCATCCATCCATCCATCCCAACCATCGATTTCACATTTGAAACGTCAAGATTACTTTGGGATAGATATTACAACCTGCAATAAATAACTCTTGAGTCTCGGTAAGGGAAAGGGGGTGGATAAAGGTTGCATCATTTGAAGAGGGAGCAACGGGAGAGAGCAACGAGAGGGAGGATTGAATAGATCATGAAAGAAGTAAATCAAATATATACAGAGAGAGAGAGATATATATATATATATATATTAGATTACCGTGTGTATATACCTAATGTATTTGTATTCAAGTGCCATCTACATATACTACTACTAGTACTAATTATCACTACGACTATCACCATCATCACCCGTACCTTACCATAAGTATCTAAGTAGTGACAAGATAAATTCGCGCATTAATTGTTTCACCACCCCCCTCCCCTCCCTCCCTTTGAATGCATTTTGATATCTTCGTATTGGTCATGGTCACTCTTACACGCATCCATTTATCAGGCTACACGGTCTAACCTTCACAAATATCCACGATCTTGTCATGTCGCTTTGGAAAAACGTGTCGCGTGAGTGAAATGCGCTGAAATAAGCTTCATACGTTTAATCCTCTTGATCATGCCATAAGGATATTCTTCTTCTTGGGAGCGCCTGGAGAGATGATCCAAACCCACGAGTGACTGACTCTTGATGCATCCACGTGTGCGGATGATTGGTTCAAGCAGGATTGGAGAGGGAACCTCCTTGCTCCTTGCTCATTGCGATGTAATGATGATCTCTTTGATGGATGCGAGCGAGGGGAAGGTAAGAAGTTCGAAGCGAGGGAGAGGATGAGGATGAGAAAGTGAGACAGACACAGGAGACAAACACCTTGATGGGCAGTTGATTAGTTCGATAAGTCAATAATAAGTCAATAATAAGAAAGTACTCGAGTAATAATTGAGTTAATAACAAGGTTGAATAGTTGGGGGAAAAGTAAGTAAATAGCTCAAAGGGTGAATTAAAGAGAAGTTGAAGGCTTCTTTTTGGATTCTTTTTTATTTAATACTCATATACAAGTATTGCTGAAGAGTATAAAAAGTATTCAAGTCTGTGTAGAGTATTCGAATGAACAATAGAGAATCGATTTATTATCATTTATTATCTTATTCATTATTCCAAGGTTATAGATATATATACTCGAGTATACATATTATATAATTAAATATATATATATATATATATATATATATACATACATCTATACGATCTATACATATATATATATATCCATATCCACATTCATATATATCATTATATCCTTTACTTCTTCCTCTTCCTAAACACTCATCCATTCATCATCATATCATATTTTGACAGGAACAAATAGAACAGACAACTCATCCATCATAATAACTTCATTACTTGTTGTCATCGACATTGTGGTTACGGTTATTGTGGTTGTTCAAGAATTAAATATCTCATTATTTCATTTTACTATCTCTTCATTTTATTTCTTCATTTCATCTCATCTCATTTCATTTCATTTCATTTCATTTCCTTTCTTCTAAGGGAATTTCAACCAACTTAAAGCCTTTTTGTATTTTATTAATTGCATCCATCCGTATGACATCCATCGCACTGAGGTACGAGTGAGTACCCCTCCGCCCAGCCATTTGACCGCGAATCTCTCCACGAGGGAAGGGAAAGCGAAAGAGGAAGAGAAAGAGGAAGGAAAAGGGAAAGCGAGAGGGAGAGGGAAAGGGAAAAGGAAGAGAAAGGAAAAGAGAAGTGACCAAGGTCATTCATTTCTTGATCCAACGTCACTTTTTTCCATTTTCATCATAAAAGACAGGAAATTAGATCATCATCATTACTATTACATTCACATTTACATTTACATTTACATTCACACTCACACTCACATTCCAACCTCTTTTTCTTCCTTTCTTCCTTTCCTCCTTTCTTCTTCTTCTCTCTTACCCTATATACATTATTATTATTATTTTTATTTTTATTTTTATTATACATGAGAATGACAACCTTTCCCTAAGCATATATCCTCTTGTGTCTCTGTTCTTCTCCTTATTATTGATTTGTTTGAGAAATATGCGTCTCAACGCAGTATCCGTAGCAGTTTGTCTGCTCCAAATCTCTCCTGCCACCAATGCCAAACCCCTCGGTACTGTCGGTGCCACTCAATCGAATCTGCAAGTGCCATTGGAGGACCTGAATCCTACACACCATCAGCACGCTTCCTCCAAACGTCTGCATGGCAGATTCCTGCACATTACAGGTGGGGTTAAATCATTAGTTTGCCATTTAATGGTCCTGTACGATGCTCATTTATTACAGATTTACATCAAGATCCCCATTATAAGGTCTTTTCCTCTACCGACGAAGATGATGCTTGCCATCGAGGAAAAGGAACCGCGGGCACGTATGGCGCGGAAACTTCGGACTGCGACACTCCTCAGTCCCTCATAGATGCGACTTTCAAATGGATAAAGGAAAATGTGAGGGATAACGTGGACTTTGTCGTGTGGACAGGGGACAGGTTGGTTTTGCCTTGACGAACAGCCCAATCGGCGCAATGATGATTTGGCTTTGTGCGAGGAGAAATGCTGATTTGGAATAGTGCACGTCATGATAGCGATGAAAGGATTCCCCGAATTCAAAGTGAAGTCCTTGATACCAATAGAAGGATCGCATCTCAATTTTTAGAGACTTTCGGGGATGGTGAAGATTTATCGATTCCGGTCATCTCAACATTTGGCAATAACGACATCCTTCCACATAACATCTTACTTTCGGGTCCGAATAAATGGTTGAAAACGTATACAGATATTTGGGATAAATTCATACCCGAAGAGCAGAGACATGGTTTCCAACGAGGAGGATGGTACTATGTCGAGGTTATTCCAAAGAAATTGGCCGTCTTCAGTCTCAATACTTTATACTTCTTTAGCCATAATGCTGCGGTGGATGGCTGCGCATTGCGATCAGAGCCTGGTTATGAACATATGGAATGGCTACGAATTCAACTGCAATTTATGCGGGATCGCGGAATGAAGGTCATCCTTACTGGACATGTACCTCCCGCCCGAACCGACAGCAAATCACTTTGGGACGAAACTTGTTGGCAAAAATATACTTTGTGGCTTCAGCAATATCGAGATATCATCGTCGGAGGCATGTTTGGGCACATGAATATTGATCATTTTATGATACACGACACTGAAGATATTGATCTCTTGCTGTTCGAGGGTACATCTGCGGCGCCTCCTCGCGCATTGATGGACGACGAATTCACGGTACAATCTGCTGGGGATTACCTGGAAGATCTTCGAGAAGATTGGTCTGTATTGCCCAACCCCAAAAATCTACCAATTTCGATGGACGTTGATGAGGAAGATTTGGAGGACTCTGAGTTGGCGAGTGCCTCTGATGGCAAGGCGAAGAAAGGCAAGAAGAGCAAAAAGGAAAAGAAGAGGGACAAGAAGAAGAAAGAATTGAAGAAGTTTGGTGGTCCATGGGGAGAAAGATTCCAGATCACACACGTTGGACCGAGCATTGTGCCCAACTATTTTCCCACTCTTCGAGTGATCGAGTACAATATCACAGGCTTAGATGACTCGGCTATTTGGTCAGATTCACTCGTCAGTAGTGATGAACAAATTGATTGGCTTGATCAAGAAGAAGAGGATCGATTAAAGGACCATGCCAATGAAGATTCGAAAGACCATATTCACGCGGACGATGATGAGTTCTCTGCCGAGAAGAGGAAGAAGAAGCATCAGAAAGGTAAGAAGAAGTTCAAGAATCCGACACCTACCAATCCAGGGTTTATTGTTCCATCTCCTCCTTCGAAAGATGCACCTCCTGGACCGGCATACTCTCCTCAAAGTTTCACATTACTCGGGTACACTCAATATTTTGCAAATTTGACTTACATCAACAATCTCGAATTGGCATCAAAGAAATCCAACGATGAAATTGATACAGAGAAATGGCGCAAGGGTAAGCATGGTGGGAAGGTTCCAAAGGATGATGATCCAAATCCACGCGCATTCCACTATCAGGTCGAGTATGACACTTTCACGGATCCGATTTACAAACTGAAAGATATGACGGTCAAAAGCTATCTCAAGCTTGCACACAGGATTGGAAAGTACAAACCGTCAAAGGGGGATCGAGTAGAGGATGGAGAGATCTTGGAGGAATCTCAAGCTTATGAAGATGACGTGGATACCACCGACGATGCGAAACAAACTTCTATTTCCGAGGAGGACAGTATCGAAGATGCTGCAGAAAAGAAGAAGCACAAGAAGAAGAAGCATCATCGCAAGCAGAAGGAAAAGAATCGAGTTTGGCTCCGCTTCCTTCAACGTGCTTTCATCAGTACTTTAGATGAGGATGACATAAGGTCATTTGATGACGAAACTTTGGTGCATATCCCAAAACCATTAATTCCTATTCTCGATGAGGAAGAAGAGTTGCACGGCTTGGAATTATAATGTTTTCTTTTCGCATGCATGGATTGGAGTTTGCATCAGATTGGGGCAGGTTTGGATGATATCGCTTGTTTTGCATTTATACCATTGCGATGGAAATAGAGCATGGATTTGGAGTTAAAGTTGGAATTAGTCATGAGTACTACACGTGTTTAGAAGGTTATGATATGCATTATGGCGTGGTGCGTAAGAATACGATATGTCACCGTTGGGTTATGGTTTTCAATGATTTGAACGAGAGTATGGATGATGATATTCCAATGAACTTGCTAATGTTATAGAGGAAGAATGAACACTGTTCACGAGTAATCCTTTTGCTAAAATACCTAGATAGTCTTTCCATCAATTTTGCATAGCGGTCTTTCGATCCCCTGCACGCAGCTTCATTGTGACTACTATAGACATCTTCAATGTTCTATCCTTCCAAATGTCCTCCGTCCACTTCCCACTGCGATGATGACAAAATCAACCCCTCGCCTTTCGAAATTCAGACCGACTGGCCCAATTGGATTGTTGTCAGAAAGTGTAGCTTACGTACGTGATGATTGCCAATGTCGCGCAGCGCAAATTGAAGTATTATGAGGTAAGTACCTCGTAGCTCTTACTGTGCATATGCATGCATGCACGCGTGGCTCGTGACATCGTACTTTGTGACTGATAGGGCAAGGTAAGGTAAGTGAGGGGAGGCAAGGAAGATGAGGTAGGTTTACCGGCGTGGGGCTTGGGGTGCGGGGTATCTCGTGGACGGATGGGCTTGGATGTGATTATGTCACATCGCGTGGGAACGAAGATTGGAATTGGGGTCGAGGGACTTGTTACGCCCTGTCGGGAGGGTGGGAGACGGGTTACGCAATGGACGGGGTGCGTGCAATGTTGCCGTTCTTGCATCGATGGCGTGGTATGGGCGTGTGCATATGCACATGCATGTACATGTACATGTACATGTCTGTCCTGTGTGGTTTGTAAGCTGGGGGCATAGGGGTGGGGGATTTGCGCGGCTGGGTGCGTGGGTGATTGGGCGGTTGGGCGATGGGCTGAGCGCATTTGGATGAGTGGATGACAAATTGAGGGGTTGCTGGAATCTGGCGTGGAATGCGGGAGGGGTGATTTTGTTTCCTTTGGTGTGTGCGCGTGTGTGTTTGTGTATAAGAGAGGGCTGTTTCCGGCCCTTCTGCTTGGCTTTCTTTTGTCAACACATTGGGTTTTTTGGGTAAGTGGTTGGGTTGCTGGGTTATTGATATTGGAAAATAAAGAACGGAGGAAGCGAAAGAAGAAGTACAGCCAGCCAGCCAGCCAGCAAGCAAGTAAGCAAGCAAAACCATCGAAACCATGACCTACGAACGCCAACGCGCCATCTCCTCTTACGGCTGGACCGCCGTCCCCGCCTCCCTCACCCAGCTCATCGAAACCTCGGCCACAGCCCCCAGCCCCGCCCCCTCGCTCCCTCTGACCGCCCTTCCCTTCCCCTCCACCGCCCTCGCCACATCCATCCAAGCCTACGCGCAACAGGAGCTCCCCCAGGAAACCTTCCACCACTCCATGCGCGTCTACCACTACGGCGTCGCGATCCTCGTGCACGCCTTCCCGACCTGGACGCCCATCACCCCGGACAGTCCCCTGCTGGAGACGTACGCCCTGATGGCTCTCCTGCACGATGTGGGCACGGTCCCGAAGCACCTGCAGGAGTCGCTCATGTCGTTTGAGTTCCTGGGGGCCTGGATTGCGGACGGGCTGTTGAGGGGCCGCGGGGCCGCGAGGGAGCAGAGGGATCTGGTGGTCGAGGGGATTGTGCGGCATCAGGATCTGGGCGAGGTGGGGTCGCAGACCCGGGTGGGCGGCTTGTTGCAGCTGGCTACGATCTTGGATAATGTGGGGAGGAACGCGGGGTTGCTGGATAGGGGGACCATTGAGGGGGTTGTGCGGGCGTGGCCGCGCTTGGGGTGGAGTATGTCTTTTGCTTTGGCTGCTTTCTCGTTGTGGTGTTTGGGGAGGGGTCATGCGATGGGGGGAGGGTGGCTGGGAGAGATGGTCGTTGGGGCTTCTGTGGGCTTGGGCTAACTCGATCTGATGTTTTTAGGTAAATGTTTTGCGCATACGATTCAACAGGAGAATGGTCTGAAACCTTGGGCTCACACGACGCATTTGGGAGTGAGGGATTTTCCAGAGGGCGTTTTGGAGAACAAATTGATGGAGGAGTGGGAGTAGGGGAGGGGGAAGGGAAGGGGGACATTGAGACTTTCGTTGTACGAAAGAGGAGATGGGATGGGAGCGCGATGGGAGCAAATGTGGCATGTCCAGGTTGATGAGTAGCAGCGAAAGAAGTTACAAGGAGGTCCAACGAACAGACAACCTCAACACGGAGTACGATGAGAAAATGACAATGATGGGATTGGGATTGGCAATGGAATCTACGGCCTCGGATCAGGTCATCATCAATCGAATATGGGAATTTGGAACGACAGCAAAAGGATCGGGAAATGGATGGTGGTACTAGGCAGTCGGCATCCTGGGTAGCAAGGAGCAATAAATTGCTATGATGAATGCTAGTGTCGCGATATCCACGGCGCTTTCTCGCTTCCTGCTTTCATGCATCCGCGTTGGTTTTTCGTTTATGGCGAGATGTGTACGGCAGTACCTAAGTATTCTCAATATGCGGCAGATTTCACTTTGCGCTTGGGTTGGTATTGGGTTTGTAAAGTGATTGACGGATGCTCGAGTATGTAACGCTATCTGTGGATTTGTCTGTTCTTTGTCGAACTTATCGAGATTGCCATTTCTTTTTCTGTTTGTCTTTTTTTTCTTCCCCCGTTTGTAAACTATAAACGGTAACCCGACATCTCTACATCCATCACGCCTCCATCATCCCTCTCACAACTCAGAATCCTCACTCACTCCACTCCTAAATAAAACCCCCCATCCCCGGCTCGCATCCATCAAAACACCCCAGGCGTCGTGACGGAGTGGTTAACGTGATTGACTAGAAATCAATTCCTTTCGGGGGCGGCATGTTCGAATCATGCCGACGTCGTCGTGAACTTTTGCCGCGCGCTGTTCTCCACCGTAGGTTGCTAGGTTAAATAGAACTGTGGTTACATTTTATCGCCACATCCATCCATCCATCCATCCATCCATCCATCACTCAATTTCAAACAACATCTGCATCTGCATGCTTTTTCTCTTTTTTTTCTTCTTCTACTTCTTCTTCTTCTTCTTCTTCTTCTTCTTCGTCCATTTTTCAAACGTTCCGATCCACCATAAACTTGTACACATGTGGATGCAAGTGGATGGATATCCACCATACCATCCACATTCAACCATCCACATCGACCACATTTCCATACCCATACCCATACCCGTACCCATTACTCCGCAGCAAATGCAGCCTTTCGAACCCGATCCCGATCCCGAACGTGACGAGCGATGGCTCATGATATAATATAATAGGATATAATATGATATAACATGATATAATATGATATAATATGATATAACATGATATAAACATGATTATATAACATGATATAACATGATATAATATAATATATATATAAATATATATGTTTTTAAATTCTACGTAGTATACACTATAATCAATCATACATACAGAAGGGAATACTAGAATCTATAAACTAGTTAATCTACAGAGTATACTACATCTACATCGATAACCATCTATCTACCTTTAATTAACTAGCTAGTGTGATATATATATATATAAATATAAATATAATATACACAATTAATAATCAACGCCCAGGGGGACAAAATGGCTATACATAATTGTGAGAAGACACTTATAAGCTTACGTCCTCCGGTAAAGATTTGCATGCATTCTTCATGAAATTCTAATCTTACAATCTTGGGAAATGTTGATTCCTTGTAGTTGTCGTTCGTTGCTAGGTTTTCGTTGCGTCTATTTCTTTCTATCTCTGTTTCTATCCCTGTTTCGGTTTTCGTGAGTATGGATAGAGAAGCTGCCTACCTATCCATAGGTATAAAATACATTCATTGATTGTTTGTTCATACACGAATAAACTCTATACTTTTTATTCGAATCCCCCCAGGTCCACTTCTCCGGGGGGGGATATCTAACAACTATATTCCTCAAAGTCTTGAGTCAAGATGAAACATATAATACTCGAATAGAAAAATCAAAAATAAATCAACAGAAAGAGGTATTGAACCACACCCGATTTGAACGGATAACCTTTCGATCTGGAGTCGAACGCGCTACCGTTTGCGCCAGCGGTCCTATTGATTAATCTACATAAAAGTTGTCTTCCCGTTCTGCCTCTATATTCTCATCTTCTTAATGACCCATTCTTAACCTCTAGTTGTACGTGGTGTTGATTTGTCCATCCAGAAGACCGTGAGCACTCACTCGACCACGAGTAAGATCTTCGTATTCGTCTTCGAGAGTAGGATCGAAGCTATAGGGTTGATGTTAGCGTCATGCGGGGATGTGACCTGATGTGCGTACTAAGAGGTGGTAGGACTTGAGATAAAAAAAGAGGAATCATGATACATACCCTTGCTCACCAACAATTGCCTTGGTATACTTGCATAGTTTTTCTAGTTGTGCTACACATCCTGTAAGAGATTGACTATAACCTAGAAATCTCTGTATCAGTACTTGCCGTATGAGGTCAAAGGGGCCCGACTCCTGGGTGAGGGCGAGGACGGGAAGGCTCATGTAGGTACGTACTGTAACTATATATCTGAGACCATTTTCTTCCTCCAGGTAAATTATCCACCGTCTCATTTGAATCCTCTTGTTCCTTACGTTTGCTTTTTCTCTTACTCCTCTTCGACTTGACAGATACACCACTAGATGTGGTAGGAACATTCATAGATTCGAGAAGCGCCATGTGATCTAATAGACGTTTTCGTGCTGCTGATGCTGCAGAGGGGAGATATCGCTGTTTGTCTGTTAGTAACTAAACCATTTGGTATTATTGTAGAATAAAAACCTACAGGAACCCTTCTATCGCCGCGCAAGGCACCCGCTAAAACATACAAGTTCATGAGAATACAGGCAACGGCATCACGTCGAAAAGCAAGTAGTGATTCGGAGGCTTCTTGGTTGTCGGAAAGATAGTGCGGGATGAAAGAATAAAGAGGACTGTCGTACGGAAACAAGATACTCGAAGAATCGTTCACAGGCATCGATTAATGCCGAGTAGGGAAGTGGATTAAAAGGTCCACGTAGGCGAATTTCATGACGAGTGAGAGCCTGAGGAGTTTCAGCTTGGAAGTAGCAATGAGTGGAAATTTGGTTTTATACCAAGAGTTGTCTTATCCTGACAAATCCTTCTCTCAGACGACCTTCAAGCATTTCTAAAGAAAGATTAGTCTTGCTCCAAGATTTCATCGAAATCACATACCCGATTGCAGCACGTCTTTCACACCTGGTTCTTCCCCATCTTCATAATACACGTATTTTGCTACCACACCTGAGAATGTGAGTAGAGAGGATGATTATGTTCGTAACATAACTTACCTCTATAGATTATGCTGCAGTAAATGAGCATCGAAGATAATGCCTTCCTCAATTCGTGCCTCGCAACAAATGGCCATAGGAACCAATTTACAACCACGGCAGATACAGTACCAACCATAAAAGCAACTCCACGGGTCCAAGCCACCGTGGACACTGGAGCGTTTTCGGGAGCTGTATATGCACCTAATGAGACTACTACAAATGAGATGCAACCTACAATTCCTGATCGAGGATGAGGACTTTGAGTGAATCTATACATCATCGGAATCATAAAGATGGCTGCAAATACAGCCAATAACGTATGGATTCCCATTATCAGCACCATAAGCTATGCCTCCCCATACGGCACCAAGCACGGCACAAAAGGCTCGAGTTACTAAATCTTGTATGTTTCCACCAACCCTGCTAGAAATTAGTTCGATGCTCCAATACAATTTGAAGAAGGATGGGAGACATGCCTTGGATGCATCATTTATCCAGACCATTATCACCGCCACCAACTTTCATGTGTGTTCCACCATCCCCTACTCTGACTTAGCCACGCCGGTACGGACAAAAGAGAAGTTACTATCGCCACTTTGAAAGCAAATCTAGTCTCGAAGCCTTGTAAGCGATGAATGACTTTCCAAGTTTTATACCTGAGACGTTTTTGTCTGGAAGCTTGGGAATTTTTATCCATCGCGATTTCTTCTTCCTCCGCGTACGCCCCCCCTAGTATCAGTAGGTTCAAGATCCTCAAAATTCTCTTCTTCCTCTGTACCCTTTTCCTTTCGAGGAGCAGGTTCATAAACGTTTGTCATTCCTTTCATCATCTTGGCAAGCTCTCTTTGGCTTCGGAAGAAAAAACCTGCCGTTACGCCTCCTCTGTCATGTCGTACTTGTCCATTTGTACGTTGAAGAGCTTTTCCAAACGGATAGGATGGTAAGTAGATTCGCCAACCGGAACGCCTTTGCTGCATTTCATTGACTTTAACCAGAAGAGCTTCAGCACTATTCGCTGCTTGTCTGATAGGATGAACAAATAGGAAAATCTCGACAACCTCAGGGTGGTCAGAATATGTCGGGGGTAGATTTGGGTTTTGAAGCAACCTATAAAATTCTATCAGTCAGTACCATTGCTGATGATAATGCCTGAATCCCATCTGAAGTAGTTTGATATTTGGGAAGCAACGAGCTTTTGAATACGGCCCCAAAACAATACTTTGAATGAAACAAATAGGCCACATGAATGTTGCACAGAGCCTCAAGAGAGGGCTCCGAAGAAATTCAATGCTCGGACAAGATAGAATATGAAAAGAACCAATACATACTGCTCTTCCTCCTCATCATATTTAATCTTGGCCTTCCTAATACTTGTAATAGCACCCACAATATCATCAGAAACATCCTTGGGAGGTCCGAGGAATACTCTATGTCCAGACATATCCATTAACACAGCATCGCATCTTTGTAATGCCGATCTTAAACAAGACAACAAGTTTGATGTGGGCTCAGCAAGTTTACTGGACACTAGCTCTACAGCTCGATCCTCTGTGTTTGATCTTTGCAGCCTTGGGCGTCGAGGTCCATCGATATTGATCACCGAGGTTGACTGAAATCGACGAATGCTGAGGGCTGATACGGCCGGTGACAAAGGAATGTCAGAATCATCCTCCTTATCGGAATCCTCAAACAAATGTGATTCCATGCGCAGAGACAGTAGAGATCTTATCACTGCCTGCATCAGATTCCTCAATGCCATAACATCAGAGGGCTTGAAGCGGGTGATAGAGATATCAAGCACCAAATCCCTATAGGCTTGTGAGAGATTGACAAAAGTAAATGCCAGTTGTCTGTGTACAGTCACCGGCTCTGATTGTGGAAGTTGAAGTCCCTTTTGCATAGTCTCAAATGCATTGTGTAAGCTCACGGCCAATGATCTTGCACCGGCATCAGGAATCACCTGTGTTGTGTTAGCAATGCCTTGTAAGAGAAGCAAACTTTGATTGGATCTCTGCAACGTCGGTCCTTCATCAGGCTTCAGTTAGGTAAAACTCCATCACAGAAGCAACAGCAGTGTCAACAAGCAAGAGATTGCCGGGCTTATATGTTGAAGAAAGTATACTCACAATACAGCACACCAAGAGGGGCAACGGCCTGACCAAGTAACCACGGTATGCCATATTCGAATAGCACTTTCCAAGCAGTTCGATCGGAAGTATCGGCAAGACATGTATACAGGACTGCCATACCAGCACATAAAACCAACTGGTACAATCTGATATAATATGAACGAAGTGCTGCGATAATCCCCATGAACACGACGAGAAAAGCTGCCAAGATTCCCCCATACCCTCTTCTGGCCGTACCTGTAGAATCAGATAGCCACAGTGCAAAGGCACCCCATCCAAGCCCTCCAGCGGTTCCGAAGATTGTCAATATAGTACCATCAATCTGAGCTCCAACACTTCGTCCTGAATGATTGATGATCGCGGACACCACCATAATATAATTGTAACGACCAAGCCAATTTCTAACGACAGGGACTAAACACAAAACGTAACAGATGAAGAAAGGGAGAAATGACTTAATAAGCTTGATACCAGCTCGAGTCGTCACCAATTGTTTGGATATCTCTTTAATTCCACGCCATTGCCTCGGGAAGAAATGTTTCAATGACAACGGATGCTTCTTCTTGAACGCTGCTGGTAATGTAAACTCAGCATCTCTCATAAGCTCTTCATGGCTTGTCTTTGGCGGCTTGAAAAATGCAGCATCAAAGAAACCATCTCTCAATTCCTCAACACCATAAGTCTCGAGATCTAAATTATAATCTTGTAAGAGATCCGACAACAGGCTCATGTGACTATGACTGAAACTGAAACTGCTCCTAGGAGAAGCTGGATTTGACGTTGGAGGACTTTTAATAGAACCAGGTCTTGAACCAGCAAGGGATCTTGATCGCCGTGGAGTATATGATCCCATATATATACTGGTCGATGGTGATTTTACTTGACTTCCTTCTGGCTCTTGTACGCGAATATGTCTATCATGAGTATTTCCTTTGATATGTAGAGGCATATGAAGCCTTCGATGAATACGCGATCCATCATCTGCTGTAATTGAGTCTCTTCGACCGAATCTTGTTGTTGAGGACGGTGAAGTAAAAGTTACATTAGGGGGAGGCGATGATGGAGGAGATGATTGATTTGTATTTTCAAGGTCTCTGGAGGAAGCCGGTGCCATTGTGGCTGATCGAATGGAGAATAGTAAGAAATTATGACGCAAATGAGACCTTTCCAATGCATTTCTGGATTGAATGGGATTGAATGGGATTGAAGGAAAGTGAAGGAGATTGAATTGAATTGAATTGAATTGGATAGAATGAGTGAGTAGGTGGATACCTACCTACCCAGTAGCTAGATCAACGAATAAACCGACAATTGCCAACAAATGGATAACAGAAGACTTACAAAATATAGATATGAATATGATATGGATGTATGTATATATATGTATGTATATACCTAGGTATATATATATATCCAATGTATATTATATATATGTATTCATATGTATTCATATGTATATAATACATCCATGGATATATAGATTGAAGCATATACAGAGTACAGTATGTATTTATAAAAAATTCCACCCTTTCTTTCTTGGTCTACTGGTCCACGGGTATCCAGATAATAATATGGGGACTTGAGGTTTTCATTTACTTACCTACTTTTCGATCTTCCCCTTCCCTTCCCTTCCCTTCCCTTCCGTTCCCTTCCCATGCCCAGGAGAACGGTTGGACGGAAAGAAAAGCTTCATTAATACGAATCGGCAATCGGCGATCGGATAAACTCAAAAATACGGCATCGGGTATTTTTCGAGGCTTGTTTATTATACCTAATCGGGCTGGATTACCTACGGAGTAGGTACAACCTCCATGGATGTCTTATCGACGAACTAAATACCTACCTAGGTAGTACAGTACTGTATTATTCTGATACTCGAGAATCAAGTGTTATCGTTATCGTTATCGTTATCGTGTCATCGCGTTATCGCTTATATTAGCAAGAAGGTACTAATTACAGTACTACTTTTATTAGTACTTATACTGTACCCGTGGATATATAATGGATGATTTTTCGAGATTAAAACCACAATTCAAAAGGAACCTGGAACCGAATGATTAATGGTTTGCTTCATTGCCTACTCTGTACCTACTAGGAAGGTATATCTAATAGCCATAATTCAACAGTAACTTGACAAATGATAATTGGACCAAGACTGATATCTTTTATTGAATACTATAATTTATTTGGAATTACCGCAATCCCATAATTCAAAAGTAAAAAATAAGTTGATGACTAATCCTTCGCTTAAACCCACATTTTATCGAATACCGTAACATTTTGGGTGAATCGTGTTTCCGTGTTTCCAAGTTGCAGTAAAACCAAAAACCAAAAACCAAAAACCAAAAAACCAAAAACCAAAACCAAAACCAAAACCTTGTTCACATTTAACCCATACGGAATACACTATTATCCCCTTCCCCCTCTTATATCTTCCTTACTTTACTCAATCGAGCATCTTACTCCTTGAAAATATTCTCCACATCACTCACTCCACTCCACTCAACTCACTCACTTCCTCCTTCTCTCCTAAATATCCCCAATCCTAATCCCATTCCCAATCCATCTTGTCAAAACTCAAGATTGGACAACAACAATAACAACAACAACAACAACAACAACCGCCACCATCACCATCACCACCATCACCACCATCACCACCACCACAACCAAAATATGAGTTCTACTACGCTAAATGGTGCAGACTATGTTCCCAAATCATCAGTTTCGAAAATCATCGATCTGTTGTCCGATGATGAAGATTCATCAGAAACCGGTGATGCAACAACATTCAGTGGTGGTGTCTTTTGTGATACTTCACGTGGCATGTCGCACCATCAAAATGCATTGCCACAGGAGATGGATAGAGCTTTGAGTGCAAATCAAAGCAGCTTAGATGATGAAGATGAAGATGAAGTTGAAGATGAAGATGAAGAGGAGGGTGAAGAAGATGATGAAGAAGAAGAAAAAAAAGATGATGATGATGACGATGATTCAGACAGTGATGATTTTGAGAGCCTTTTCGAAGAGTTGATAGAAGGTTTAACTGATGAGACTATATATGACAATCGTGAGTTTACCTTCACCCCCTGATCTCCAAACGCGCTAAAAATAGATTTCAGATTCTGACTCTGAAAAATGCACCCGTGAGGAGGCAATCAAATATCGTAGTGATCTTCGAAGACTCGGACCTCGAGCATTCTGTGAAAGCACTGTGGAAGCGGGAGCTGTTACTGCTAAGAAGCTCTTGACTGCATTTGCTATCCGCCTACCGGAACACCTCGAAGGCGAACCGGATGAAGAGTACTATGGTCTTTTGGCCCATGCTCTTCGCCGCGAGTTGTCGAGGCGTTGGAAACTTCCACAGTATAATAGTGTCGCTGATGCTGTAGAACTGATCAAAAATGCCAAGAAGATCATAGTCCTTACCGGTGCTGGTATTTCCACTTCTCTCGGCATACCCGATTTCAGATCTGCCAATGGATTGTATTCACAGTTAGATTCGATGGGTCTTACAGATCCTCAGGACGTATTCAACATTGATGTGTTTAGAGAACAACCGGACCTCTTTTTTGGAGTCGCCAAGATGATTATACCATCAATTGTGCGATATTCTCCAACCCATAAGTTCATTTGGCTTTTACAAAAAATAAAGGCAAATTACTCACCAACTACACACAAAATATTGACAACATCGAACACCTTGCTGGAATTCTTCCAGAAAACATTGTTCATTGTCACGGATCGTTCGCAACCGCCACATGCCAAAAATGCGGACATAATGTAAAAGGAGAGGAGATTTTCCAGGAGATCAAGGATGGCGTTATTCCACGATGCCAAAAGTGTGCAGTCGCTCCATCAGCCCAACATCTCAAGCGTAAGAGGTCCTCAAATAGTAGTGACAAAAAGCGACGTCGATACTCCGATGAAGATGATGAAAACGAAGAAGACAATATTCCTGAAGCTGGCATCATGAAGCCAGATATTACCTTCTTCGGTGAACAACTACCCAGTGACTTCTCTGATCGACTGAGAAACCGCGACAAGGATCAAGTTGACCTCGTCATCACTATCGGTACATCCTTGAAGGTTGCACCAGTCAGCGAAGTGGTAGCATACCTTCCCAGTGACGTGCCTCAAATTCAAATCAATCGGGACCCCGTAGGTCATCTCGCCTTCGATATTGATCTTCTCGGCGAATGCGATGTTGTCATCTCGGCATTGTGCAAGGCTCTGGGGTGGGAACTCGAACATGAGATGATCCCCAAAGATCAAAAGATTGATATTTCTGCGGTCCCTGGATTGTCCAGTCGGCATATATTCAAGCAGAGATACCCCGAGACTCAATGAGGATAGCCATCCTGTCTACGATTGACGAATAACTTTGCTGCATTACCAGAAGAAGAAGAAGAAGAAGAAGAAGAAGAAGAAGAAGAAGAAGAAGAAGAAGAAGAAGAAGAAGAAGATGATGATGATGATGATGATGATGATGATTGTGCAGACACTGCGCGGTTTTGCAAATCCTCCCCCCCCCCTCTGAAAATTCCCCCCTTCCCCCCATCGCCACCCCAAAATATTTCCTTCGACACCCGGGGATAACTTAGCACAAAGCTTTTTCTTTCCTCCCCTTCTCAACTCAGCAGTTGCAAACCTAGAACAAGCACTTCCTACTTTCCGGTTTCGAATTGATTTCTACCAAACAGCATGGCGTTAAAGATTGCGATAGTGTCACCCGTCTTTAATAACTATTCCTCCTTTCCATTAATCGACTTGTCCATGAACAAATAACTACAAACATCACTCCCTCCCATTTTCGCACCCGAAGATTGGAACAAACATCAAAATGATCTTTGAAATTCAAAAATATAATCGATCAGGCGTACATAGATCCCCCCCTCCCCATCAGCTTCTTTCTCTCACCTCTCTCTTTGGAGTCAGCATTTGGAGTCAACGCTTGGAGTCATCAAGTAAAGCAAGTGTAAGAACGTGTCGTACTTCTTTCTGTACGGATGGAATTTTTCTTATCATATCATATCATATCATATCATATCATATCAGTTTTGTGGAAGGAAGCGCCGCATGGGATTCTGGTTCGGGATGAACCGATGGCGTACCTGTCTGTTTGTTCTTGTTCTTGTTCTTGTTCTTGTTCTTGTGCTTGTGCTTGTTCTTGTTCTTGTTCTATTATTGCTTGGGTTCTTATGGAGGAATGGGAGAATGGGATCAGATGGGACGGGTTTGCTCTGGAGGTTCACATTCAATGACTCCATACACATAGCAGCATACGGCAAAGCACATAGGTCACATAATCAATCGCACACATTGCACTTAGGTGCACGTACTACTATTGTATTAATAAGAGTACTCTCCATCGTTTCAGTTCGTATTTACATTTACATTTACATTTACATTTACATTTTTGTCTGCTCCCTGATCTGGTGAATAAGGTATAAACAAGTCAAGTCCATGCATGCATACTAGGTATTCTATCTTTTTGCTCGCCTCATTCATTCACAGGCCATGCGTGCATTCCCATCTCTATCCATCCATAAGATCCTTCGCAATTGCAATCGCTCACTATCAATATTCATCCATGGTCATGTCTCAACCCACCAAATCATTTTCTCTCTTCAGCCGCGAGGTCCATCAATCTTATCTACAATCCTGCGCAACTCAACCCCTCCCCTCCATCGAAAACAAGAAAGCCCCAAAACAACATCATCGATTTTAAGTGGTATTAAAAAGAAGGGGCAAGAAAAAAACGCCTAAAATTAGTATCTTTGATTTCGCCACCTCAAAAACGCCTGCAAATGTATGTAAGTCAAAAGACATGATCGACGCAATAAGTTTCGTGAGGAGAACGTAAGATGTTTCAAAAGGCGCACGCGCAAGTGCTAATGCTAAAATTACATATCTACATAGAGTTGAGTTCTCTAGTGATAGAATTAGATTGAAATGAGTATTATTCATCATTTGAGCTTTTTCGGGTTGGTGTTGGGATTTTTAAAGTAGGTATATCAGACGCGGGAATGGGTGTGATTTCTGGTATTTGCGATGGGGGGCCATCAAGTTGTCCTGGGTTTTCTGTGATAATTGGATCGTCCGATTTGGTGCCGGGGTGTATTTGTATTTCGTCGGAGGCTTCTAGCTCTGATCTTGCTTTGGATCGTGAGAATCTCATGGATTCATTGTCGCCATAGTTTCTCTCAATAGGTGACCATCCAGCAACGCTACCAGCGATAATACCTGCCATGACAGTTGTAGCTCCCAATGCTGAGTTTGATCGAGATCTAGTGCTTCGTCCGCGTTTGCGGGATTCAGGAGTTGGGAATGGACCATTTGTACCAAAGCCATCCTCCTGAGTTGGATCGTCTAAGGGTGTGGCTGGTGCAATAGAATTATCTCTTGATCTAGAGCCGCTTCTGGAACGTGGTAACAGTTGATCGCGGGTTTGTTGCATTGCGAATTTCAAATTGTTCAATCGGCCACCCTTGAATTTCTTGAGGAAAGTCAATTCTTCCTTGACATCTGCCAATGGTTTAGGGAATCTGAAGTGCTCTTCCTCGTCCGAGATGGTAACTTCTGGGGTCTTGTTTCGGTTCAACAAATAGCTAGGAATCAATGAAACGAGCAACTCATCGGGGATGAGACGTATGCAAGCTCCGACTGGGATAGAGAGGAAACCAAGAATGATTGAGTATGCCCATTGAGCACCATTTAGATGAACCACATTGAAAGCTTTGCCGCCGACGAAGATAATCATAACTTGGCCACCGACCATGACAACATTGATTGCCATGAAGAACCAGTTGCGAGAAACTCCTTCTAAGATGTTGAACTTGTTATCAAGACGACGATTACTATATCGAGTTAGTTAAGGTTCAAAGTTTAGATGTTCAAAGTACTTACTTCCATTGGTTAAAGATTTGCATCCACACAAACGTATTGAAGACAAGAGTCGGAATTTGGGCGATTTCGCGCTCGGACTGGTACGAAAGAATGCTTTCCGCGCCGAAGAACAAGAGCAAAGTGATGACTAGTTGATAGATTGATTCACCAATGATCATTTTCCACATTGTCATAGTGATAAGAGGCGCAGACTTTGGATCGGGCTTTCGATCGAGAATGCTCGCAGTCGGTGGGTCAGTAGCTAATGCAAGGGCTGCCATGGTATCCATGATAAGGTTAACCCATAACAGTTGCACAGCAGTAAGGACGGATGTTTCGTCAGAACTTGCAACTGCCGAAATGAAGGTTAAGAGAACGGCCGTGATATTAACAGTGACTTGAAATTGCAAAAATTTCTTCACGGCATCATTAACAGCACGTCCCCACATCATAGCCTTGACAATCGAGTTGAAATTATCGTCCATAAGAATAATGGCAGAAGCTTCCTTTGCGACTTCAGTACCAGCAATACCCATAGAGAACCCAACGTCAGCCTTCTTCAAAGCAGGAGCATCGTTGGTACCATCACCAGTCACCGCAACAGTTTCGCCAAGTTTCTTAAGAGCCTTGACCAAATCCTCTTTGTCTTTTGGGCTAGATCGTGCAAGGACTTGTAAACGAGGAATCATTTGCTCCTTCTTGGTTTGACTCAGATTTCGGAAAGTCGGACCTTCCATGATGATACCACCAGGTGTATAGATGCCGCACTCTTCAGCAATAGCCTTAGCAGTGACCATGTTATCTCCAGTGACCATGCGAACAACCACGCCGGCATTTTGACAAATGCGAACAGCTTCAGGAACACCGTCACGAAGTGGATCCTGGATTCCTACAACTCCCAAGAGTACCATCTGTTTGAAGATATCATCAAACACAACTTGGTTCTTCTCTCCTTCAATGATCCGAGCGCCCTTGGCCGGCCACCTCTCGAAATCTCTGTAGACGAGTGCAATTGTACGAAGTGAACGTGAAGCGTAGTTGTCGATAAGCGAGTTCAGAGTCTGGCGGTTGTCATCGGTCATATGAACGCTGCTGGTGTCTTTGGTTGGATCGCGGATGATGTCTGTGCACTTTTCGAGGAGAATCTCGGAGGCGCCCTTCACATAGAGTCTGTATTTGCCATTGTCCAATTGTACGACTACTCCCATGCACTTTCGGCCGGAGTCGAAGGGGATGAGTTGAGTTATGGTCGCATTGGAACGTTCTTGATCAAGTGAACCGAGTCCCAGATGTTCTCGTACGAAGAGTAAGAGGGCCGTTTCGGTTTTGGAGCCGATAAAGCTGCTTTGGCCATCAACCTCACCCTCAAAGGCCGTGGAGTTCAGGACAACCGAATGCTTGAGCAATTCCTTAACACTTGGATCCAAAGTGGATACCACTTCTCCAGGGGACAAGTTGTCTACTTCTCGCTGTGGTTGCTTGCCTTTGTCCAATTGATCTTTCCCAGATGATTCCACTATGCCACCAAATCGAGAGCTAGTTCCTATGGTTCCGGCGACTACCAACATTTTGTTTTGAGTCAAAGTACCCGTTTTGTCGGAGCAAATGGTAGTGGCATTTCCCATAACCTCACAAGCTTTGAGATGTCTGACTAAATTGTTATCTTTCAACATGCGCGTTGTAGCAAAAGCCAAGGCCAATGTTACGGCGAGTGGTAACCCTTCAGGAACAGCGACCACAATAATTGTGACCGTGACGATGAAAATATTGAGAAATTCTTGACCCTTCTCGGTTGGGGTGTGGTGGTTGTGAGGCAAACGGACCAAAAATTCGATAAACAGGACGATGAAGAGAAGAAGACCAGCAGCTCCACCAAGTTTGGCGATGTACTCGGCTAGTGTGTTCAATTTTGTTTGAAGAGGTGTAGACTCGGGATCTTCTCGCAAGGCAACCAAAGTTTTTCCATACATGGAATTCACACCAGTAGCTGTGACCAAGAATGTTCCCACTCCTTCGCTAACCTGAGCTCCGGAAAGAATAAAGGGGTCTAATTTTCTCAAGCTGTCGTGGTTTTGAATTGCATTGTAAACATCATCGGCTGGTCGTTTTCGAATCAAATCGGATTCTCCGGTTGTCTGGGATTCGTTACAGACAACGTTGTGTCCTTCGATGAAAATGCCATCTACAGGAATCATGTCTCCAGGTTCAAGATGCATAACATCACCAACCAAAACATCGAAAACTGAGATTTCCAAAGTTTTTCCAGACCTGATCACGTTCACGTCTCGATCTTCTTTCTTTTTGTTGAGTTTGACGAATTGGCGTTCTTTTTGGTAGTCATTGAGAGATCCTACGATCACTACAACCAGGATGGCTACTATGATTGCCACACCCTCGACCCACTCAATAGGGGGATGTTCCGAGTCATGTTTTGTTCCAAACGTCTGATATAGCCCAACACCTAAAGATATCGCGGCTGCGACCGACAGTAGTATCAAAACCTTATCATTGTAAGTAATCCACATCAATTCGAAAATGCTTTTGCCTTTCTTCTCGGGCAATCGGTTGTCCTTGAAGATGCGCTTTCGGTCGGAATAAGCACCCTGTGCTTGCACGTGCGACTGTCCATGTCCTGATCCCGTCGACGGTCCTATCGAAGGCCTCGAGTCTACCTTGGTGGTTATAGGAGTTTTTGAAGATTTCGAATGCTCGCTAAGATCCGGTGATTCTCGCGATGCGGCGGCCGTTGCTTCCTCGAATGATATCGTGCCATCCAATGCCTGCTCATCCACACTCAGACCACTTCTTCGATCCGTTCGTAATCCCTTTTCTAATCCTGCAAGACCTCCCAGGGCGTAGAAGGCCGCAAGACTTTTGCCATTGACTAATTTATTAAGTTGTCCTTGAGAAAATGCGAAATTATTTTTTTCTACCTCAAAGTCCTCCTCGGTCCCAAGATCTGGCTTCAAAGCATCCTTATCATTCATTATATCATTATTCCCACCCAAATCTCTATGCTTGTCTAATTGTCCTGCAGTCGAGTTTCCAGCGTAAGTATCTCCACTATAGTTCGTATGTGAATGGTTTCCATCATCAGATTCAATGGAATTTTGTCGTGATCGAAGACCAGGGACCGCCAGGAATCCTGGGGTGCCTCTTGATGTTGGTGATGAAACATTATGTGGTGATGTTGGCCGACTATCTCGGCTATCAAAGGAATTTGTTGCTCTTAATTCTGGAATCGACGAACGACTCGTTTGACTTGAATGATAACCACGAGGCTGTTGTCCTGCGCCATCATACGTCGCGGGACTAACATCGCCTTGCAAAGTTGAAGGGGAATTGGGTAAAGCCCTCAAGGCAACTGCATCGTTATCCATAGCTTGAGGTGGACTGATGTTACGAACAGCAGAAGTGTCAATTGTTATCGTCGGTCTGCGGTGAAACATTAGCCATGGGAATGTTGGTATGTATAGTGACGAGGAATGGAGACTTACGCTCTTTGCCTCCTGGCGCCAGAGCTTGGAGTTGGAGACGTTCCATCTGAGCCCGCCATATTGATTGGATTTGATGAAAAGCTCTCTTGTCGTTATTATGTCACAACACAGCCCGAGGCGCAGAGCCTTGGCAATTATTTGATGGAATGAAGCTTTCAAGTTTCGTAAACATCGAAGAGGGCTATGTTAAAGGAGACAGACGGCAGCCAGGGAATCTAGAGAATTAAAATGATATATAAGCCAAGGTCTTCCAAGCGATGAGGAATTGAGCTTGTGAATAGTTTTTCCCAAGAGTCCAAGGCAAGGGGATGAACCTTATCAAAGAATATTTTCCGACAGTAATATATCCAAGATGAATCACAAAATACAGAAGGGAAAGAAGGTTATTGAAGCCTTGTGAAATTGTGGATATGAACAACAGCAGAGGATGATAGCTCACCAAGACTTGTACACCAGAATCAGGCAATCCACAACACAAAATACGTTTTAGCGGTCAACAACAGCTTGGAATTTCCTTGGAAGGTAGGCGCAATTCAATGATGGAAAGTTTAAAAAAGACTTGTGGTTTTACTCCAATGGCAATCAACTTATTGCGACAACAAGAACACGCTCTGTTGATATCTGGAGTCTCCAATCTTTGACCCTTGACTCTCTTGATCTGAAATTATATGAAGTGGAAGCTCGATATCGAAGAATCCAGGTACTTTGCCCTGTCTGTTTGTCTGTCTGTTTCTCTTTCTCTCTCCCTCTCTGTCTTGTGTGTTTGTTTTTTTCTCTTTTCACCGTTTGACTTCTTTCCTTTTTCTCAGGTGGATGGATGGATGGATGGATGGATGAATGGAATCAATGGATGGATGGATCAGGGAGTGAGTACTCCGTAGGTAGGTAGTACCGAGTTGAGTGCACGGGTAGCAGGTAGTAGGTGAGTTAGTAATTGATAGTAAGACCATTTCTATATTATCCTTCCGTTCTTGATTCTGATAGACAAGAACACCAGCAAAAAGAGGAGATATCTCGACAGGGTTGCCAAGCATTTGCATTGAGGCAGTGCAAAAAACTTTGATTCTGCACCAGAGCGTCAACAAATGATACGCCGTAAATCCTTTTCTTTTTCACTACAAATGAAAAGGGCGGTCCGACATAATTTTGATTTGTTTTATGATAATCGATAAGATTTCATTCGGTTGAGTTGATTGATGAAAAGAAAATTGACCTAACTTTTTGGTTTGATGGTGATGGTGATGTTGGTGGTGGTGGTGGTGGTGGTGGTTGTTGTTGTTGATGATATGATGCAGATAAAGTGAGGAAGTGGGACGGATGAGTAATACAGTAATTGGTTTTACACGAACATCATTGTTTGATCCATAGGATGGATGAATGGATGGATGGATTGATGGATTGATTGATGGATTGAATGATTGATCGATTACGGAGCAAATGGTTTAAATGTCAATGTTTACGTTGGTAGGTAGGTAGTCATAGTAATAGTAATAGTAATAATAGTAAATAATAGTACTTGTAGTAATAGTAGTAATAGTAGTAATAGTAGTAATAATAGTAGTAATAGTAGTAATAGTAGTAGTAGTCGTAGTCATAATAGTACGGAGTAGGTCAGGAGTAAGGAGTAAGGAGTGCAAGGTAGGTAGGTAACCAACCACCTGGGCAACCTATGTTTAATGTTTACCTAATAATGCTTAATGTTCAATGTTCAATGTTCAATGTTTGATATTTACATCGGAAAGAAATAATAATACCTAGGTAATAATAATAAGAAGAAGAAGAAGAAGAGAAGAAGAAGAAGAATAATAATACTCGTGAATATACCTAGGTATGCATCTACTTACCGTTCCTATTGTACCTACATACCTACCTAGGTACCTACTTACCGTATCTACGTACCTACCTACCTACCTACCTAGTAGTTACATATAATAATATTTATCAGATATTTAAAATTTATACCAACCAAAACGGCATTTTGATATGGATGGATTACCTAATAAGCGTACAACGGTAGAAACAAAGAAACAAGAAGGAAACCTCCAATTGAAAACACCAGAACCGTGAGCTTTTCTCCTCATCCATCCTACCAAAAGAGGAATAGCCGCACATCTCCCTCAGACCCTTATCCCTTTCAAGTAGTATTGTCGCCTTCCCTCCTATCATAAAGAAGCTTTTACTTCCGACGTTCTAGACATCTTAAGGATCTTACTGATTACCCATCTCGGATTAGTCGCATCCAGGAAGTCTCCACTTTAAAGCTTAAAGGAGACTTTCATATCCGTTTCATTTACTCCACATCTGGGCAGACTGCCAGAATCCATGGATGGATGCCAGAATTATATTATTCTTATTATTACGAGTTGCGGTACAGTACTGTTGTACTCTTGCTCTGTCCAGAGTACATTGAAATAAAATAATCCAACATCTCCTGGAACAACGTACACGCAAGTCACCTGCAATCCATGTTTATAAATAATATTATGCGGTGTTGAGTTGAATTACATTGTGTTTATTATTTATTAGCATGGTGCGTTTTGATAACCTTGGAATTATATTATGAATTATATTGTGCTAATATGAATTATATTAACATGAATTATATGATGTTAATATAATTTGTTGAATTATATTGTATTATATTGTGGCAAGATAATCCATATCTCACTATCTTCCTTAATAATACCCCGGCCTGTCTTGAAAAGAAAAAGTCAATCGATTCCTACCTACCTAGTCCGTCCACGTACACTCCCTCTCACAAAGTATATGGATGGATGTATGGCATGTTTTGTTACAGGATCAAATTATAAAGAGATGATGGGATTTTATGACTTCATGCGAAACAACTCAACTCAAGCCAAGCCAATTCAAGCCAAGCCAAGCCAGCTCACCTACGGAGTACTCTGGAGTCTGGAGTCTGTACCGTACAGTAGAAACTCAAGTCATCTCAGGATTATCACTCACTGCTTACATACTGTCAGTTTGTAACTCACCATGCAGTACAGAACAGTACTATGGATACTGTACTGGTCATTTTGGTGGAGGAGAGGATCCAGATTCCAGACGCGAGAGATGGGGAGAGGAGGAGACGAAACGCTGTCGTTGTTGTTACTTGTCATCAATCAAGAGGTCAAGGGGATTCCCCATATTGATGAGCAGTGAGCATGCTTGGCATATCAAATAACCAATTGATCAATCGAGGAATAGTATAATACCAGGTAGTATACATATTCGATGAGGCATTTTTATGATTGTGCAGTATTCCATTCAATTGCGACCTACGGAGTAGTAGTGTTTGTGGTACAGAGTAAGACCTCATCGATTCATGATTGGATCGATGTGTTACTTCTACTTCTGCTCTGTTACTCGGTTAGTCTGTTGCACAAAAGATGTGAGCAATATGAATCTCACCTGCAATATCAACATCAATATCAATATCAATATCCTCGTGCCGCCTTTTGACAGGACACATTGCCTTTTACCCTTTGCCTTTTACCCTTTGCCCTTTGCCCTTTGCCCTTTGCCCTTTGCCCTTTACCCTCATTGCCCTGCTTCAATCGTTCGTTTTTGAATTGAAGGAAAGTATATATTGCGATAATGACGGCATCAACCTCGTTCTTGGGAAGGAGAATGCTTTTCCAAGCAAATCTGCTCCACATCGAATATTGAAATCCTTCCAGAATTCGATACTGCACACTGCACAGTGCACTCATACTCTGTCGTTATCATTGATCAAGCAACAATCCTAGATCACAACCCTATATTGGCCGGTGTTATACATATAAAATCAGAGAATGTTCACCATCATTATCTTAGGCTAAAGAGTATTGTAACAAATGACAATCGATATTTGATAAAGCTTCCAATTTTTCATACAGTAATGAGGGTCGAAAATGCTGCAAGCAAGGATGGATTACCACACCGCCAAGAGAAGGCTGATGTTACCCTGATTACTGTACTTGTACTTGAATCCGTTTGGAGTTTCTCTAAAGCATTGATAACAGATTGATATACACCACCAGGAATAAAAAGGAAAAAAAAGGGAGACGAGACATCATTAGTCACATCCAATCCATAGTTTTTTTCTGTCGCTTATGGCGTATGTTCTCTATGTATTCCAGTTTCCTTCCTATACGTACAGTACAGTGCAGTACTTTCTACTCCGTACTCATATCCTCAACCCCGTTGCTTGATCGACAAAATTCTCATCACATACGCTTGCTTCATCTGGCGCCGCCTCCTTCATTTTGCTTTCCCTTCCGTCGCTTCGGAGCACGTAACTCGCCTAGATATTCCCCATTCATCGTCATCATAATTTCTTTAACCCATCAACCTTTTTGCCCAGAGCAATGCCTCCTTCTTGGCTATGCTTGGTACTGATATCCATAACTTCCGAGATACGCCATATCCCGCCATTAGAGACCACTGGCCAGTGGCCAGACAGGAAGATTCTGTCGATGCTATCTTGCAAATCGTCCGGAGAGTTTCGAGAATGTACAGAATACAGCCTTCGACAATCACTAAAAGCGTAAACTTCATTCGGTTCTTGTTTCACATTAGGTTAAATTCAAACATCTCCTGCTTATCTACCTCCGCAGTCCGCAATGCTCCGGTACATAAAATACTACACGCACGGATGTGAATATTTAGAGGGGCTTTGCAGAAGGCGAAAAGCTTGATCTTGCCATCTGATCCCTTCTTCTCCCATCTTCTCCCTTCTTCTCCTACCCCTTTCGGACTTTATAACGAGACTTGTACCAGCTGGAGCCGTCTTCAACCACTCATGCGCTGCGACAAAAAATGTGAAAGAGCGGGAGAAAAGGGGGCGCAGTCGCTTGGTACGACATTTAAGCTTATCAATTGTGTGCAACGTTTTTCTGAATTACCGATATCAAAGCATTTTCAACCTTTCTTTCAGCCAATGTGGAAAGGCTGTGTAATGTTTCGATTAGGATGATCACCATTCTCGATCATCCATATCTTGATACGCTGTTCGTGATCCAATAATTGTCAACGCCGGAGATGAATAATGTGGACGGAATGTACTCCACCCCGCGGCTACTGTATTATGGTGCTAATGTACGAGGGGGACGAACTCTCTAACCCACCCAGCCATTCGGTAGCTTACTCTTATCACGTTTCTCACGTCGAGGGATTCGGATTCGTGATGGGAAATTTTGAATACGGGTGGTTTCACGGCACTTGGTGACTTGGCGGATTACCCGAGACAAGTGCTTTGAAATTGAAAATTTGAGATAGCCTATTCATCAATTGCCATGCTCTAGGAAAACCATGACGAATGCTCCCCAGCCACAACACCACACCACCATCATCAAGTTGCACAATTTTCTTCTTCCGCTGATCACGGGCTTCCAAGTGTAAGCTGTCCCTAGCACATCGAATCAGCTCAAGAGAGTCTCACCGTGCATTAAAACGGGGTTGCTTTTTGCCTCTGCCTCCCGCAGGATGCAAGACTCTCAGCCACACAAGCAGATGGTCTCTTGGTCTCTTCCGAGTGGGAACTTGGCCCAACAGGAAGCCATCGAAACTCAATCGCACAATGTACGGAATCCAAACCTTTTCCCTCCTCCACATCACCCGATTCACGACACGAGGACGCTGGCCACGGGTGTCAAATTTGCAATCCTTCGCGCCCCACCCCGCCTCGTGTACGTACAAGGTCCCAAGCCCAAAGTTCAGACATCGAATCAGGGCATCAGCACAAGCCGCAACTTACGGTGAGGGATCCGAGTCTGCTCTTTTGCCATCTCATCTCTGCCCTTCATGAGCTAGCTAGCTTGCAGTCACCCACGCGTCACAGCCCCCTCCGCTGGACGGCTCTGATACACTGATCTGATAGGTCCCGAGCAAATCGCAGGCTTTGTTGGGCATCTTGGCAAGCGAACATTCATGCCCAATTGTCGGGGCGCTTTTTCTCCGTCTTTCTCCCTAATGCATGTGAGGGGTGCAGAAGTTCTGCGTACGGCGCTGCGCCTGAGTAGACGCACCAAAGAGAGAGAGAGAGAGGTATTTTCCGCGTCATCGCACTATCTTCTTTGTTGGCGCAAATCAATGTAGCTGCAAAGTGCGATCAGAATATCTTGAGTTGGGGATCAATCGGTCGGGATTATGTGTTGATTGGAGGTTTTGATGTCTTGCGAGTGCATTTTTCTGTAGGATTGTGATAACGGTGACGATGACGACGAAAGTCTCATGAACATCGATGACAGGCAGACTCCAAGGTAAAGGCACGTTGGAAATCTCATCCAACGTTTCACAGTTATCAAATCCCAAATTCCAAGCTGCGGTTCCTCGCGTGCACTTTTCTTCCTGCCCTTTTCATCAGCTGTGCAGAGGGTGTATCGTAAAATAGCAACAGGCTAGAATTGCTTCTTTCCAAAACATCCATACACCCGTGACCAGTCCAAGTCAACACCATCCGTGTCCCAGCCATCAACCCGCATCCATCCGTCACAATCCTCCCTCCTCCAACTCCCCCCTCCGCTTCGCATCGCATCGTGGGCGTGGAGATGAACGAGCCTCTGCATCGCGACCACCGAGATCGCGATGCCCCCTCGACGCAAGAAGGCGGTCCCACAATCGCGTCCTCGCGATCCTTTCATCCCGTGAACTCGTGGCGAGCAAAGGAAGCGCGGAAATGGAGGGAGTACATCCATCCCCCATGACCCGACGTTCTTTCCGTTCTTTTCTCCGTCTCCCTGCGAGGACTATGGAGTGGGATGGAATGGGATGGGGTGATGTAAAACAACATCAGATTACATTGAGATAGTAACTTCGATTTCCTAACTTGACCCTACTCTACCTAATTCAATGCAGTGCAGTGCAGTGCAATCCAACTCAATTCAACACCGTCACCCCCGCCTCTTCTCTCAGCTAATATACTACATACTACATACTACATACTATCTACCATCCAACCCAACCCATCCCATCCCATCCCATCGTACCATATCACATCACATCACATCACATCATACCCCCCCCCCCCCCCCCTTTCCCTCCCAGCAACACAATCAATGCCTTTCTCTGCGCTGTACCGCATGGTATCCACTCATCCTCTTAATGTATAGCCGGGATATCATAATCTCGTTGATGGGCTGTCCTGTTTGGACCGCGGGTATTATGTTGTTTTGTTTGTTTCGTTTTGTTTTTGTGGTTTGCGGGGTTTGTGTGGAGGGGTGAGGTTAGGTGGTGAGGTTGGGTGGCAAGAGGTAGATGGTGGGTTGGAATTAATGCATGTCTGTGTTATGAGTGGTGTGTTTGGGTGATTGGATGTGCTGGATGGATGGATGGATGGATGGATAAGGCTTATGGTGGGCGTCTGGGGGTGGTGGATGTAGCAAGTATGGATGCTGGGTTGGGTGTGTGGGGGGGATTGATGAGGAGGTTTAGAACTTTAGGGTACTCGGGTCGGTCGGTAGGAGGGAAATGGGGTTAGATGGGGAGAGGAAGAGGGAGAGGAGGGGAAGGGAGCGGTGGAGAAGATATTGATTCGGGGTTCATAGTGACGGACGAGTTGGTTTCAATTCCACGGGGGAAAGAAGATCGGGGTAGAGAATTTAGGCTTGAGGTTGAGATGCGGAGTTGGGATGCTGGGGCGAAGGCGATGCAGGAACAATGATAGGTAAGACCGTAAGAGAGATCAAGAGCTTGCAAGACCTAGCAAACAACAACAACAACAGAGCTTAGCCTTTATATCGTGCTTTTCCGCCCTTGCTTCAACAGCTCATGGCTCATATCTCGCAGGTTCAAATATGTCCCGCCATTATCTCGTATCTACATACAAAGAGCTTTGGATTGTCACACTCTCCTTCTTCGTCTGATACTCAGGGGGCGTGAGTCAGACGTTGGGATACTTAGATATTGCTTTGAGAGGTTTGGAATTGCGTTGGTTATCTGGGTATGTGGGTTGTAGATTGGTGTGATGTTGAGAGATTCTCGTTTATGCGTGCTCTTGTATTGCAGGTTGGAATTCGTAGGAATGATGAGGGCTTTGCTTGGGTAAGTTTGAATGGTGTTGGGGGTGAGGGGGAAGGCTATGATACTTGGAGGGCGGAGCTGGAGGGGAGCGCGTTTTTGTGATGGAAAGATGGAGGGATGGTGAAGAGTTAGGGGGATTGTTTATCGTTTATTGTGCATTTGGTGTTTGTAGTTTGGTATTTGTCAGTACTCCTTCGCTTGTGGAGACGGTTATTCTCGTAAATGGAGGAGAGGGGAAAGGGGAAAGGAGAATAGGAGGGGAAGAAAAGCAGCAAGGAACAAACTACTTTCGAGCTTTGTTTGTATTATCAGGGGGGTTGTTTGATTTGCTGATTTATAATATGTTGCTGGTCTGGATGGTGAGTTGAATGATGAGTTTTAGAATAATGGGGAAACTGAGAATGTGTGCGTACTAGGTAAGTATTTAGGTATTGATTGTTGTTGTGTTCTATGTAAGTTTTATATTCCATGATACTAACAACATACAAACATCATGAACAATAGATGGATGGGAAAGGCTTGATATCTGTTTGAAGAGGAAACCTAGTGAGAGGGAGATGTCGAAGATATGTGTATATATATGTTGATAGAGAACCTTTAAAGTTATGCTACGAACTATTGATTTGATTTTGTTAATACTCGCGATACGTTGGTTGGGATTAATATACATGTACATACCTAGGTATATATATATATATATATTCAATTAAGCATGAAGTGTAGATGGTATATGGATATTCTACATACTTGCCCTTTGATTCTTCATCTTTATTGATTCATTTCTCTCATCCCATTCCCTAACATAACCAAAAGCTGAGATGAAGAATAAAATATTCTCGCTTGGAAGACTTAGTGTTGATATAAATTTTGGCATTTCCCTCCATCTTGTTCTCTCTCTCTCAAGATCATGTCAATTGTCACCTTTTGACCCACCACTCCTTGATCTCTCTATAATTCATTATACAAATTGTATTATCATTCACCTAAAGTCTGTTGCGCTTTAAATTACTGTTCAGTTTTTTTGTTCAAGGAGCTTCAGCTATAATGGATTCACTGAAACATACTCATGCGGAGAAGAAACACCAAACAAATCTCGATGGACAGAAAGAGAATTGTTTACTTTGTGTATCCTGAATGCAACGAGTGTTTTCAGAAACAAATACAAGAGATAAAATTGGTTTACTTCGAACATGAATAAATTTGGAGAAGGGTGGCCAAGTCCAGTTTCTATGGTATGGTAAGAAAGAAGAGTGAAAGAACTAAACGTACTTGTTTGGAGGGAAACCGCCAAATGTATTCCAACATGCTGAATTTATTTAGGCAATCCTTTTATTTCGCATCTTCCTTTCATGATGCGGAGCTGAATGATATTATCAGGGAGACTTTGTGCTACTTTCACACTTTTATAACACCACCGGTGATAGGTAGACTACTGTTACCGAATCATGATAACCATGAGTATTACTTCAAGGTTACTAAAGCGCCATCGACTCTAAACCACAATCAACTCCATGGGTTTTAAGAGCCTTCTCTGGGCAAATTACAACAATATAAGCGCCTGACCCTGTCTTGACCCTGGACTGGCTCCAAAGCCAGCTAAGAGGGCCACAAGGTGTTAGACACTGGGGATTATCCATGGGAAGCATCTGGTATATAGACCAGATTGATCACTCAATGCTATTTTGGGAAGTGCATATACTTGCTGAACATGGACAGAGACATATACTTGCGGTTCATCGCCCAATTAAGTTTTGGTAGATTGGATATTGTTCCGGCCAGACTTGAATTGGCTGGATGAGTATGAGTGCTCACTGGATCTCTATAATCACTGGCTTCGACAAGATCAGCTCTCAAGATTCATGATGGTCATTCATCAACAGCTGATACCTTGGCTTTCACCCACACTGGACGGTTCAATTGCTCAAGAGTTCACCTAGGTTTTCCCAAGGGTCATGATATAATGCTTGAATGCTGATAAAGGTTTGATAAGACGGTCTGAAAATTTAATTGCACCAGACACTTGATATATTGGACAAAATCATGAAGAAATGTGGCGACCATACGAAGAATGTCTTCTCAACATTCCAGAAGAGGGTACTAGGAACAGGGCTACCTGGGAAGCTCTTCCTGGCCATTACAAGCTCAATCAAAGAAACTCATTTCTTAACATGCTCTTTTTGAAAAGAGAGCTCATTCTGATTCAAGATCCAGTCCTTTTCATTCAAAGCCCTACCAAAGCTGACACTGGTCAACCACCACCAAAAAATACCATCTCTCGTCACATGTACCAAATCCAAATTCATAAATTATGACAGTGTTCCCCAAACCATGTAAGGCTGTTTGGATACTGGACTGGGGAAGGGCGGGACAGAGCGACTGTAACTGCATATGTGAAAGACATCAGGTTAAAGCAAGACAAAGTTGTGAGTTTATTCAACAACCTTTTATACCATTAACCCACAAAGTTTTGAAGGATTCATACCAATATATGAAAAGCTCTCAAGCGAGAAATGCTGACAGTTTCATCTGAGCTTCATCTTTTTTATTTCCAAGGCATCTTTGATACTTGTTCTATATCAATCAGTCTTAATTTTTATGTTGGGTTGGTTGCCAGGTTGAGGTTGAGGTTGCAATCACAATGATGAAACATTTCACAACCCCTGAATTCGTTGTCGTGTCTCGAAAAGGTTATGATGCAACCTTCTAGTGAAGATTAGTAAAGTGAAGGATTGAAAAAGTTCAAAGACACCTCTTCATTTGTTATATTCTTGTTGTATTCTTGTTGTACTCTTGTTGCGCTCTTCTTGTACTCTGTACTTTGTTTTTGTATGTTAAGTTACCTAGTTAACCTTACCTTGCCTTGCATGTTTCCTTTCTTTTGTTGATAGACAGGAATCCCCCGCCCTTCTTAAACCCAGCCAACTAGCAAAGGGTTCGTTGCTTCATGGTTCTCTCCATCTACTCCATCTCTCCCATCTGCCCCACCTGGTGCTAAGATAACTTGATGATGTTTTCGCTTCTAGCGGGTAGATCCAGGGCTTTTCAGGGAAAGTCCTATCTCAATATACATCACGTGCTGATTCAAGCCCGATTAGAAAGAGGGACATTTTTGATATTTGATACACTTGATTGATTGTATGATTGAATGATTAAACTGAAGAAAGACGATTGAAAAGAACGAAATGTTAAAGAAAGAGGGAAAAGGGAAGAAGGAGAAAGATAATATATATACTATTTATGACCATTCACAAAAATATATAAAAAATCAAATACTGACATTTATTTTAGCCTTTAACAGATTCATGTCTCCTTCCGCTTAGCGGGCTTCGTGGTCAGTCCTAGACCATAACACCACACCTCTCCCAGCACATCCTCCATCTTCTCCTCTCCCACAAACAACAACAACAATTGATAAATCTTTCAAATTCAATCTATCAAGTGTTCTATTTCACGCGACGAATACTTCTCTATACTTGTTTTTGAATAACCAAATCCCTTTCATTTACAGAAAGTAAGCAATTATCTCATACCTATTCCGAATCCTCCTCGAATTGTTGACGCGATCTCCCACAATCCATCTTGCGCCGATCTAAGTTGTTCTCCAACAGCACACTTTCATACTAACTACTATTCATAGGAAAAGATGACCCGCGTCACTAGATCTTCCACTGGTGAGTTATTTTCTATATTACTCCATTGAAACCCATTCTTTAGCTATCAAGCATTCGGTCGCAAAATCGCGTGGAAATGGGGTTCTCCTAACTTGATATATTAGGCAGCATTCCCGTCAAGCCTGCTCCAGCACCCGTTGAAGCACCCAAGACAAAGAAGGCCGCACCAAAGGCCAACACTGGAAAGAAGGTTGCTCCAACAAAGGGGGCTAAGCCAGCTGGTGTTAAAAAGGCTGCCGCCCCCAAGAAGAAGTCAACTGTCGCCGCCAAAGTAGGTTAGATATTGTTACATCTAGAACTATATATTGACTTCTTCACAGGTAGAAGCTGCTGTGGAGAAGGCTGAGAAGGTTGCCGAGAAGGCTGCGGATAAGGTTGAGGAGCAGGTCCAGGAGGAGACTTCTGAGGAGGAGATTGTTGAGAAGCCAACTTCTGAGAAACCAGCTGCCGAGAAACCAGCTGCCGAGAAGCCAACTGTTGAAAAGCCAAAGAAAAAGGTATGAGATAGTTTCAATCATACATTCCTTGACGTACGACCTCAAACTCTTCTATACTCATGAGACTAACAACCCTTCTTCCCCCAGGCACCAGCACCAAAGAAGCCCGTTACCAAGAAGGCCGCCCCAAAGAAAGCTGCTGTCAAGGCGTAAACAGCAATATATCTATCAAATTCAACAGCTCTCAAATACAGATGAAGGTGTCTTAAGGGCCCTTTGATTATAACAACCTTCTTGACCGCACTATCATTTCAAGTCGATACCCAAATCTTTGTTCAGAGCGAGCGTTACTTTGGAGTAGGTATGAATATGACCTGGCGTTTCTCAGGCGTTTCTCAGGCTTTTTCTAGTCTCTTTGGGCAGAGGTTGGTAATGGTATGATCAATCCTATCATTTGGGTTCTTGCGGGGGCCGTTTCAAATGAGTATCTGAATGGTATCTATGGATGCGTATTTGGGCATGTGGAAACATTTTTTTAAACCTTTACTTTGGAGAACAGAATCGTGACGGGAGAGACTGAGATGAGGGAAAGTGTTTTTAAGGGACAGACGGTGCGTCTGGAGGGAATGTAAATGAATTCACATCGATTCCATGTGCTGTGCTTTGCTGTGTCTTGGCTTTTGACTTTTGTGAAACTTCAAGTTGAAGTCCCCGCTTCCGCCCCTTCATTGGCAGGAAAGCACGCATGTCCTACTAATGACATCGGTAATACCATATCTGTACCTCCATTATTCCTATTCTGCCCCTGGCATCTTCTACGCAGCAATACATCTTACACGCTCCGTCTCACTTTCCGACGTTCCCACCCCCCCATATGCGATTCAACATCTTCTACACCCCCTCTTAGCCGAAAGAAAGCACAAACACACCCAGCCCCATTCTACACTTCCGTAGAAGCCACAAATACCCCGTCTCAGATACATATCCAACCAATAAGACACAGCAGATCAATCCCACAATATAATCAACCTCCCAGCTCTCCTCTCTCGTCTAGCACATCCATCTTCCTCTTCACTACTCTCAAGCGGAGCTTTGGCGTGAGTGGATGAGTGGATGGCAGGTCCGGGATCTTGGCTTAGTCTTTGGCCTTTGGTGTTGGCTTGGGTTGGGTTCTGAATTCGCGGGTCTAGATTCTACAGCCGAGGTGAGGTCGATGATGCGGGGGCTAGTGGGGTTTTCCTGGGATCTGGCGAGATGGGCGATGGGGTACTCGAGCTGAGGAGAGGGGCTTGGCGCTTGGTATCTGGCGTCTGGAACTGGGCGAGCAGGCAACGTTACGTGCGCATTAGAAGAGGGGTGGTAGATCATCGCGGGAGGTGATAGGGGTCTCGATCGATCCCTGTTTCCTTGCTGTCTGATGAAGCTGCTTTGGATCGTGTCGGAGTCGCATGTTTATACGCGGTCATGGGGTGTCATTTAGGTTCTGGATATGCCTTCGCTATTCGCTTTTGCTGTCTCGTGGGGGTCGATTTGAGATGGTTGGGGTGGATATCTTGGTGCGTGTGGAGATGTAGAGTGATTGTTTTGCTTGTTTGTTGCTTGTTTGTCTGAAGTTTGTTATGGAATTAGTGTTTTTGTACTGTTTTTATTTCTATATTTATATTTATATTTATATTTATATTTATATCTATATCTATGTATACGTATATGTATATGTATATGTATATGTATATGTATATATAGTTTCAAGTTTTATTATCAATTATTGACTACGTTCAGCTAATGTCAAGGTAAAGGTAAGTAGATTCTGATAATCTTTCGTCTGGTGGTTGACTATTAGTTATAAGTCTCATGAAGACGAGAAGAAAAAGAAAGAGAGATGAGGGGAAGACGATGAAGATGATAGGGCCGAGGGGGGATTTTCGAGGTGGTTGGATGGAGTTCGGTGGTCGATGCTGATGGTTGCTTACCTTGGTGTCTGTCTACCTTGGTGTGTAGTATCGTAGGAGTATATGATGCACGTGGAATGAAACGAAACGAAATGAAATGGAATGGAAGTCCACAGCAGGAAAAAACAAGCAACATCAGTGTGAAAGAGCATCCATCCATCTTGAGATATACTCCCAGTACTTGCTCGAATAGTCGAAAGCGCGCGAGGAGCTCAGCGCCGCATCCTGGGAATGGATGTGGAGGTGGATATAGACATCGATACAGACCCACGCACATCAGATACCAAACACGCAGATTTCAAACTTTCAAAATTCCCAAAACCGCCCCATCGCTTTCCCATGCCGCTCCCCAAAACCCACATCCACCTGGTGATCCCAATTCGCAAAAATCACCCAGAGCTACTCACCACCGCATCTCTCAGCGTCAACCCCTATGCTATCCAAAATGTGAAATCCCTATCATCCACTTACTTGGAGTGATCAAATCTCAATCCGCAAAACACCACCGATGCAAATCCGTCCTGACACCTCTCGACCTTGCAAATCCACTCAACACCCGCACCACCAACGTCCGCTCAACCATGAAACCCATATCCAAATCTAAAACCAGTTAATGCAAAGTGCATATCCTAGACACAAAAGGAGGAGCAAACCCGCCTCTTCCTCTCTCGCCCGCACAAAATCAAAGGGATCCAAAGCCCTACCCACCACCATACCAAGAGACATATCATACGAATAGCTGCCATAGACAGCATATTCCCGCTCGCTTCTGCCGTCACGCCACGCTTCCGAGTTTGTACCTCTCACTTCTCTGAATTCGTGTTGGTAAATTGGTTGATGGGATTTGGATAACCTGACAGTTTGTCGGGGGGGAAGGGGGCGGGTGATGGGGTATGGAGAGTGTGTGGATTCATGGTGGGTGGGATCTAGAAGGATCGATCTTGTTTCTATGTAGCCGCCAAGCTAGTTTCTATGCAAGACATCCATGCCATCCCTATCTTGTGCAGGTAGTGTATATGGGGTTTCTCTAGCAGCATGTGATGAATTCCTTGCTGATACCTTCCCACATCTATATCTACGCCCAGATCCATATCCGTATCCATATACATATCCATCGCGGAACCCCTTCACCTCCTCCCCAAGTCAACGCCCCCAACCCTCACCAACTCCCCGTCCCCTTCCCCTTCAGGCCGCTCAATGCCAAAAAAGCCACCAGCCGTCTTCCCCACAACCTCTCTCCAAAACCCCTCGACCACATCCTGGCACTCCGTCCCACTCTGAGCAAAATCCGGAAAGGCGTTCACTTCCAGTAACCAGCACTCCCCATGGGCATCAACCAAAAAGTCCAAACCAAACGTCTCAAACGCATTTGGCAAGGGTTGAAAATGGATACTCATTTCCTTCGCCGCGGCCACAAAAATCTCACGCGTGAGGTTGAAAATCTGGGCTTGGATCTTCTGATGCAGAGCGGCGGGGAAGGGGAGGGAAGAGAGGAGATGGACGGCATTTTTCTTGGATGCCGACGTTTGGATGCAGGTGTTTGTGAGATGGGGGTTGAGATCTATGTCGCCGGATGAGGAGGATGAGGATTCCCAGGGGGGGATGTAGGAGGAGCTGGCGAAGAGAGCGAGCATGGGTTTGTACACGTAGACATCCAGGGCGCCGGAAGCCAACACGTAAGTTCTGATATGGAACTTGGTGTTTGTTGGCGCAATAGTTTTGGAGTCTGGAGAGAGGAGAAGTGGTGGGTGGATGTAGGGCTGAGCGAGGAAGTGACGGAGATGAGATGTTTGAATGTAGTCTTTTTCATCTCCGTCTTCTCCAGTTTGGGCTTCTTCATCCTCTTCATCCTCTTCATCGGAATCTGGCGCATCATCTTCCCACCCTTCAAAGATAGCGAGGAGCTCTTCGTAAGATGAGAATAGTCTAATACCCTGTCCTCTATCACTCATCCCCGGTTTCAGAATCCACCACTCTCTATCTTCGGCTTTACCTCCCTCCTCGTCGATCTTTTTGTTCCTTGCAAAACTCTCCTTCAAATCCCAACACTCTACGACGGCATCGTCCAAGAATTCGGCATAATCAACTTCAAAATGTTCCGCGCGCTTAATGTTCGTTTTTAGAATAGATTCTGGGTTCTTGACACACCATATATGGGACGTCTCACTCAAGTAATGCTTACGAATGAGGGCCTTGCGAATGACATAAGCGTTTGTTAGGGAAGTGGTGGGCTTTGATGTGATTTCGTCAAAGGGAATTGTTTCGTAGGACGAAATATGAAGATAGGGTGATTCTGGTGTTGGGAGGTCGGATGGAGAGGAGAGAAGTGTGTATGAAGATTGGGGGAGCTGTTTCAGGGCCGAAAGTATTAGTGGTTGAACGTAGGAATCTTCATAGTCGATGTAGGCGTAGAAATGGGGCTGTGGTGATTTGGTTTGTTCTTGAAGAGAGAGATTCGATATTAATGATACTGGATCCGAAGATGGCCTGGCGAAAGGATTGGTCAGAGGTGTTCTATTAGATTTATGAGGTCTAAATGAATGGGAAGGAATTTGTATTGGTCTAACAATATCTAATGCTCTATTACTATGCATTTAATAACTCACAACTTCAACTCTCCTTGTGTAGCTGCATTAGCATGCATGAAATTCGCTTTTAATGGTGTGACACTACAGTGACATTAGTTTCCGCCATAATCGGGCGTATGAAGTAGAACGTACCTTGTGTAGCCTTCCTTGACTGCCCAACCATCATTTCCTGGTCCAGCTTCCTCTACACTCTTATAAACGTCTGTGAACCTTGGTGCCCACTTGAAATGTTTATGTGCATGCCCGACAACCTTCTTCTCTCCCTCCGCCTGTTGCCCTTCCTTTTCCCTAATCTTCTCTTCTTCCTCATCGGCATCCTCGTCCTTTCCATCAACCTCCTCGAAACAACTCCCCTCTCCCCAATAATTCTGCAACAAATTTGTCCACAAAATCTTCCTCTCCTCTACCCCCTCCACCAACGGAACATTAACTGTATACAGATCCACCCCTTCACCCCAATTGTTGTACAAATACTCGATAACTTTCACACCAATCCTACTCGCACCCCCAATGATCTCTGGATCATGATTTCTGGTGAAGAACGCATAACTCAATGCGATAGCCTTCCTCTTACAAACCGCCGCTTCCATTGCACCCCCAATAGTCCCACTACTCAGACTAAAGACCGCCGTACTATTTCTCCCATAATTCGGCCCACTAACCACCAAATCCACTGGCCCTCGATCTTGGAAATAGTGATACAGGCCAATTTGTACGCATGATGCTGGTGTGCCATCTACCAATACCCATTCTTCTATATCGTCACTGGAGGGGCGAGCATGTGTGGTACCATTGTCTTCGTGGAGGGTCCCTGGTCGAAAATAGGTGGGTTTAACCGTCTGGCCTACCATGTGTGCTTTGCCTATCCACGATCTTTGAGTGTGTGGGAGAACAACAGAGACAACGTGTCCAGCAGCCTGGAGAGTCTGGACGAGGGAGTGGACGTAAGGGGAAGATTTGTTTGAGGGAGGTCCATCATCATTGACTACCTGTAAAAATTGTAAACTCTAACACAAATACTGATTGCGAATACAATCATCATCCTTCCACTTACGAGAATATGCATCTTGAACCTGGTTGTTTACAAAGCTGTTGGATTCAGAGAGCTGTGTCTGTCTGGTCTATTAAGATTTTGGTGGGATGTAAGATGTGGGATGTGCGGGGGATATTTATCGATATGGGATCTTTTTAGATGGACAGGGATATGAGATGGAGAAGGTACAGGACAAGAATTTTAAGACAAAGACAACATACACACAAGTATTTGCATCATTTAAGGTTATTATATGGGAATCACACATCACATCGCATCACATCGCATCACATGATATTTACATAGACAGCCAGTTTTATTAATATGCTTGATCATTTTATCTCGTAAGGTACAACAATAGTAGACCAATCCTCGCTATGCCTAAAAACGAAAAAACGCCATTGCCTGGTATTTTACAAAAAAGGTGCGGGAAGCGGCCCAAAATGCTGCTACTATTTATAACGGCCTCAGAGAACCCATCAGATCATGCAGTAAAGTCCGTTAAAAAGTAAGATGTATCAAGTAGGTGATTAAAAGGAAATAGACACTGTCTGGCAAGTCTCTGCAGCCGAAGAAAATTCATAAGCAGATGACTCCAATGCCTCTGCAATAACTTACGCCCAATCCGTCCCATGCGCTCACCAATATGCACTCAACCTTCGGTTTCGATGAACCTGTAACAACCAAGAAGTCACGAAAAGAACCCTAAGTGCGCGCTTTCTTCACTTCCTCAGTAGGTCTCGTCACAGATTCTCCATCCCGCTTTCTGGTTCCGTGATCGAAGTCATTGTCACTTCCGGAGGATTTGAATGGGCTATTGACTTGGGAGCGACCACGGCGTGGGGGAGTCACTGGCGAATCAACAACATCATATCTTTTTGTAGCACGTGTAGCTCTCTTGATCGTTGGCGAAGAAGTTGGTCCAAATCTTGGCGCATCCGGAGTGAGAAGACCTTGGGCTTGGAATGGGGTACGTGGCTCAACATCACTCTCTGTTGCATCTGTTTCAAACTTTTCCTCGATATCAGTTAAGGCTTCCTCTTCGTCTTCGGTGACTTGGACTTGTGGAATAGCGGGAGCACGTCTATTGTTGGTGAACAATTGGCGTCTGCATGAACGTGTGACTGGTCCCGTAAATTCGCCCGCAAAACTTTGATCGAGAACCATGACCTCAGCACGACTCGCGCCTCGAGTTGGGCTATGACTTGCAGATGCGTTTGATTTCTTTTTAAAGATAAGTTTACCACGGCTATAGCAGTAGAAATTAGTAGAGGTAAGCTTAGATCGAAAGAGATATGCGACTTACAAGTTGGCAACATGTCCATCCTCACGACCCATAAGTTGCTCCAGGGTTTGGTCCTCCTCTCCTGGAACATGAATCAACTTGGGCTTGCGGCTTCTGGTTCTGCCTCTGGTATTCTGAGGAGGGCTACTACCAAAGAAAGGATTGTCAGAATGGCTATCGACCTCTGGAATCCGATCCTCAGAATCCGTGAAGATAGCAATTGGTTCATCTGCAGATGAGCTACCAAGGCTGAAATCGTCATACTTCTTGCGGTTCTTCTTGGGTTTTGGCATCGCATCTGCGGAATTATCGGCATGGATTGAGGTGAACAGAGTTCGCGAAACTGCGTGAATTCCTTCTTTCATTTCCTCCGTTTGCTTAGGGTGACGTGGGGTTTTAGAAGGGGTTGGTAGCATGCCGTCGCCGCGAACCATCGCACCAGGTCCTTGATGGTTGTCCATCTTTTGCTCTCTTTTCTTATGTTTGGGGGTTAGACCGAGAGCTGTAGCTGCGGATGTTGTACTGTCGAAATCTAATGCGCCAGAAATTTGTCGGCCGCTAATTGTAGTTGCTGATCTAGGTGCGCGTCGCTTCGTCGCAGTTTGCGGCGATTGAGGTGGCAAAGAGTGAATATGTTGAGGCGTACCAGAAAACACGACCTTTCTAGCAGCTCGAGGTGTTGATTGTGGAGTAGAAAGATTGTTGCGAATATTGTGTTTGATAGTTGGAGGTGGAGGGGTAACTGCGTCGCGAATTGCCCTTGATGCTACACGACTTGATTTTCTAGGCGAATAAGGTTGGTAATTATCCTCATAACCAAAGCGTGGTGTTGATGGAGTCTTGATAGAAGTTGAAGGTGGAGGAGTACTTGGTCTCAAAGTAGAGGTAGCCATTTTCGCAAAGAGTAAAAGAGAACCCTGAGGGTGGGTGAGGTCGAGAAGGTCAATTCAAAGTCGTAAGATCGTAAGGTTGGTCCAATAGTTGTCAAAGCTTGCTATCCAAGAATTTGATAGAAGGTGAATTGATGAATGCTACAAGGAAACCTTCTCTATAAAAGGTGAAACGAATCTTGAATCTTCAACCTTCAGTAGACAGCCGTATATGAGGAGGTAGGTAGGTAGGTAGGTAGGTAGGTAGGTTGGTATGTAGGTATGTATAATAATAATAATAATAAATCGGTAAGGGTGTTTGTTTCAATAATCAGCTGTTGATAGGTAGGTAGGTAGGTAACCTAGTAAGTAGTAGTACTATTGCTGTTGATTTGATACAGCAAATGACGAGATGTGGTTGCACTTTTCAAGATAAAGACAATGAAAATGTGAAGCAACACAACACAACGCAAAGCAAAGTAACCAAACTATTCAAACCATTCAAACCATTCAAACTATCCAAACTATCCAAACTGCCTGACTCTTGGGAAAGTTGGACAATTGCATAAAGAGAACTAGTAGAATTAGACAAGAATAAGATCAAAGGAAGGGATTGGAATATTTGTGTTGTTGTTTTGTTGTCATGGTCAAAAACCAGGAGGTCGGAGAGGTTTCCCAGCCATTTTTGTTGATTTCGTTAGTTATTAGCCCTTGGAGCCCTTTTAGCCCTTCGTTAGTGTTCGCATGCTCCACCCTCCACCCTCCACCCTCGGACAATTTACGGTTGATTGATTTTGACAACTCATGACATGGCATGACCGTGAATTTACGTGACTTGACGCGTCAAAAGCTTTTATTATGATTCATTTGGCTTTGTTTTGATTTCCAAGGTTGTTTTGATGGTTTCAAAGATTTCTAGAAGAGCCCTGCAGTATTTGGAAAGGCTGGAAAGTTATATTACCCACAGACTTCTGCCCTTGAACCTGAACCCCCCTTATCATTTGGTCCACAATGGCTACCCCAGATATCGGCAAGTTAGACCTTTCAGATTCAGACAATGAAGACCTCTTCGCATCCCCCTCCAAGCCCGCCAAAGCAAACCTAAAAGCCCCCAGTAAAAATGCAGAGAGTAGTGCACAGGCACAACGGAGCGGTGGGTCAAAATATGATGCTGAAGCATCGAGGGAAGCGGCTCTACAGAAAGAGCTCGAAGGAGTGCGTAACATCAATGAACTTATAGAAGGCGTGCTGGGAAGCCTGGATCTTGCGAAAGGAAACATGGATGTAAGGTGCATTTGTATCGATAGAAATGGGGCTACAGCTAAGAATTATACAGACAGTTTCACAAACAGTCACGTCAGCTTCAACCCTACTTAACACATGGATTCGAATACTGTCGCAAACAGAACACAATCAAAGGTTGATCTTGAATCCAAATTGGCGAGGTGCGAGTCAAGATGTTGCAGATATGGAGAACGAGCAGGTATTGAAAGCCCAAGCTGCTGAACGTCGGGCTGCAGAGGAAGAGCGAAGAAGAGACGCTGCGAGGCAAAGAGCTGAGGATGAGGAACGGCAAAGACAAGCTGGCACAACAACACGTGGTACTAGGGGAGGGAGGCCTAGAGCTAGAGGAGGGTTTTTCACGGACTGGAAGTGTTAGCTCGTCGGGATATGGTCGTGGAAGTTCCACAGGCACAGGCACAGGCACAGGCACAGGCAGAGGTGGGTCAGGCATTGGAAGAGGCATTCCAAGAGGGAGAGCACGAGGAGTACGATGAATCATCCAAATCATCCAAATTAATCACGGCAACATTTCTACATGATGGTATCACAGCTGTGCCAACCCGGATCAAGCGTTACCCAAGCCATATCTAAAACCCAACCTCAACGCCAAATTTCTTTTGAGAGTAAGTATCATCATTTCTTTTTGAAGAAATCACTCATCTTCTTCATGCCACTAGTGTTGACCTTTTTCAAATTCTTGACACCCCTGCTCTCCCCAGCTTTCTTCCTCTTTTCCTCCTCATCTTGTTTGCGTTTCTTTTCTGCGCGTGTCTCTATCTCTTCATCATCTCCTACCATTGCTCGCTTTCTCGAAAAATCCCCCATCGATCTTGCCGCAAGAGCATCTTGTCGCAGTTTCGTTAAATATGAGAGATGACTATCCAATGGACTGAAGTCAACAGATGATGTTGAAGATGTCAAAGACCTCTTGAGTATGTCGCTGAGGTGAGGAGCTACATAATTCGAGCAGATGAAGAAAAATGCTGTACGAATGCGCAGTAGATCCGCGACACCTTCGGGTGCATCGATTGATGGTAGGCTTATTTTCTCATCTTCGGGGGCACTAGCCAAATCACCCAGAGTTGATGTTGCTGCGGTTGAAGTCTCCGAAAATGAGCTCGCTGCAGTATCTGCGGATGAGTCTGTAGTTTGTGTAGCTTGTGATTCAATTCGTGGTGTCGAACTCCCTGATGCTAGCGGCACCCTGGCTTCTTCCCCTGATCCCTCTTGAGTTGTTTCCTCTTCACGTTTAATACTCATAACTGGAATGTCCAGTGCTCTTCTGACGAGTTTCTCCTCCATACTGGCAGGCAATCCATACTTAACCATCTTCTTTGCTTTCTGTAAGAGTACCTTAGATAGCTTTTCTTCATTTATTCTGAACATCGTTTCGTCCCCAGCATCCACTGTATCGCATACTGCAGCCATTCTCTTTTCCAAACTGTTTCGTAATGTGCCAGTTAGGAAAGACCGCAGATGTGGTGATACGGCTATTAGCTTGTCGATATAATCGTCACTAGATAGGAATAATTTCTTCGGTGGGTCTGAGACTTTCGATGTGGATGGTGGTGCAAGAACAGGGAGGATAATGAATAGGGAGTCCATTGGAGTCGCAATAAAAAGATCTGCTCCTTTGGTGACATAGCCTTCGAAAGATTCTTCTTTTCCCCTAAACTCATTCTTGGGTAGGTCTTCTTCATTTGTTGTGGTTGCCAAATCATCTTCGGATACCAGTAACCAGCTTTTAGGTGTAGTCTTTGGTGCAGCTATCCGAGTAAACTCATTGAAACCTTGATGGGGACATACAAGATATCGACTATCCTTTGCATATCTAGGGTTTTCGAGTGTGATAATTCTCGCCTCTTGGGTAATATTTTTTGGTAATATAAAGACCTTTGGGGGATTCGCATCATCTGGCTGTAGTTTGATTTTTGGCTCAGCGACGGCTTTGGAAGGCTCTGTTTCTACTGCTGCAGCTTTAGTTGCTGGTCTTCCTCTAGTTTTTACCACCATATCTAAAGCAATTAATTAATTGTATGTTTATCGTGAAATTGTTGGATGAATCGTAGAAACCCAATTGCGTACTTGGGCTGCGAATAAATCAATGGATACAGAAAGTCTCAATTAAGTAGATGCAGGTAGGTAGGTAGGTACACTCACCGGCTGGGCCATACACATACTTTAAGAAGTCGCGTCTATATCGCGTTGCAAAAGACGCGTCAGATTAGTCATGCATGGCAACCAATAATCAATTGCGTTAAAACAAAGGCTGGGCGCGCCCATTGGTAAGTCTACAACCGCGCCCAGTACCATTTTGAAATCCGGGGTTTTGCTTCACTTCTTCAAAGTTTCTGAAATTGAAACAAAACCAGATGATAAATTGAATTCCAACGACAACCACAAACTTTCCACTACCAACTATCAACTGCCAACTCCATACTGCCAACTACCCTCTGCCATCCGAAAAGATTCGAACTCAAAACGAAGTGATAGTCCATGGCACCATCGAATAAGCTACACCAAAAACGAACGACGATCATGTCATGAATTGTGCTTAGGTTCAAATGGATTTTCGACCACATGCTGTTTGATAACCCACACTCTCGTCATCGTTCAACAGATGCTTCATTTTTTTTAGAACACAAGCAATATCAACATTCAATTCTTCTAGTTACCGTACGGCCTGCGCACCCAACTCTCACAATTCGATACTGTTTGAACGTCTGAAGAGCAATTTTCCAAGAATCAATACAAATCAACAATTATACTACGCTTTGCATCATATGCATGGTACCAATCCATGACAAGAAACAATATTTCACGACAATTGGTATCACGATACCAAATCAATTTAAACCGCTTCATTGCCCACTTGTTCTATTGCTTGCACATTATTCTTGTGCTCATTATGTCTCAAGGTATGTGTGCTCTCATGTGGTGGGTGTATGGAATTATAACTAACAATAGGAAAGGCGGTGCTGAAGAGGCTCAATGGCCACCAAGATCCCCCCGAGAAGCGCTGCTAAGTACACCCAGCGGTCGCGATCGACTGCGACGATTCGCAACAGGATTTTCTCCTACTGCATCTCCTACAAAAAGACCAACTTCATCGCAATTGGCCCACGCTACAGGTAGAGATCGAATGAAAGCCGATATGTATCTGGAGGAGATGGGGGACGATGGTGAAGATGATGAAGATGATGAAGAAACTTTGCAATTAAAACTGCAAGAAATTCAAGCGCGGCTTCGACTAAAGAAGTTGCAGAAGAAAAATAAGCAGGGCTCGGATTCCGACGGCGAGAAGAATGAGACAATCGAGAATCGCAGGCCTGCATCGAGTCTTTTGAGAACAAACTCTGCGGCGACAAATAGAGCACCCTCGAGATTGGCAGGATTGCGAGAGGTAGCATTAAGTGAAAGACAATCGCAACGACCTAAATCTCGCGCTGAGATCATTGTTCCAGCATCACCCCCGCGTCGCGTTCAACCCGCTGAACTCCCACGATCACCAGGACGGGTATTGCTCGGTATAGATAAGGGTTTAAAAGGAACTGATATTTCCCTGAAGAGAGCACCGAGTTTGAGGAAGAATTTGGAAGCGGACTTTAACAATTCGAGAAAAATCGGGCCGTTTTTACAAAGAAGCAATTCACAAGCGGGAAGTCGCACATCTTCATCACAAAATTCTAGCCAGGAGGAAAGACCTAAATCTTTTAGCGAAAGAATGGCCGCGGCGAGAGTTACCGATACTGAGCGACAGGAGAGAGCTGCGCGTATTAAGAAAACCCGCAGCACAGCATTCGATATAGACCAAAAGCAGATGGAGTCGTTCAAAAATAACGTAATTGAATTGCCGAGCCATCCTGCCCCCACCAAGGAATTTAGTCGAGAAGAGGTCTTGAATTCCTTCCATAAACCAAACGGAGAATTAAGACGACTTAAGACTACATCCAATTTACGTTCAGCAATCAAAACCAGCAATGAAATATCTAGCAGAACAGTCTCTCAAGGTCCTCAAGGTTCCTTTGATGGTTCGAAGCGCCCAGAATCGAAGAACAGCAATGAAATATACAGTGGTCTGAGAAGAGGTTCACAGGATTCCCAAGGCTCCTCCTTCGATACTTCGAGACGTTCAATATTGAAAAATGGGAATGAAGCATCCACCAAGTCGAGTTCTCAGAGTTCTCAGGGTTCATTTGATACTCTACGTTCAGCAATGAGGAACGGCACTGAAACAAAATTCTTGACCAGGCCAAACTCCCGTGAGAAGAGACCTGATTCACAAGACAAACACGCAGATCCGCAAAGCTCTTCTGATAATCTAAGAAAAATGCGATCAAATAGTAATCCCAGTAGAGCTCCATCAGACATCTCCGATGGCGAGGCTTCGCAATTCGAACCATACTCCTCCTCTCACCTCTCCAAACGAATCATTCCTCACCAGGTTCTCACCCGAACACTTCAAGGAAAGAAAACTTTCGTCATACCCGACCTACTCAGGACAGTAAAAGCTCCTGACTTTGCGGGTCCCGAAATTGAAGAAGATGTAGTTGTGTTCGCAACTATCGCGGCAAAATCCGCACCACGTGCGCATCAGGACCAAGCTAAGAATGGCGGAAAATTCATGGTCCTCACTCTTACCGACCTCAAATGGGAAATCGAACTCTTCCTTTTCAAGACAGCCTTTGAGAGGTTCTGGAAGCTCACACCTGGGACTGTGATTGCGCTTCTCAACCCTGGATTTATGCCTCCAGCGCGAGGAAAAACAGATACAGGCAAATTTAGCCTTACACTCAACTCGAGTGACGACACGATACTTGAAATAGGCACAAATAGAGATCTGGGATATTGCAAAAGCGTCAAGAGAGACGGTAAAACTTGTGATGCCTGGGTAAATAAACGACACACCGAATTTTGTGATTATCATGTCAATCTTTCTCTTACTAAAACTCATGCAAATCGCATGGAAGTTAATACTATGAGTTTTGGCCCCAGCCGCAATTATGGCGGAGGGGGAACCGAACGAAAATACAAATCTCAGGATGTGACGGGCTATAAGCAACGTCGAGAAGAACTCAAGAGAAATGAAAAGACGAAATATGACAGAGAAAGTCATAGTCAAATTTACATCGGCAAAAGAAGTGCCGTAAATTTACTGGACGATGTCGATTTCGACCCCGATGCTTTTCATAGGGGAACCACAAAGGAAGACCGAATGACGAGACAACTCCTAGCTCAAGAGAAAGAGAGAGAACTTGGCAGGAAGTTGGGAATGATGGGCGGAGGACTCGGTGCGGATTATATGAAGAGACGGAATCCAGTACAACCAAGCCCACAAGATGTTCAGAGCAGTAGAGACAGAGAGACATCTCCACCCGATGCTAGGAAGCTCGGTTTAATCGGTACCAAGCCCTCTGTTCGACTGAGTCCTATCAATAAGCGTAAGCGAGCTAATACGATTGGTGGGATAAAGAAGAAAACTCGCTTCGTTACCGAAAAGGGGATTAGAGAGGCGGGGAGGGAAAGTGTGGGTGGCCCTGGACTGGATATTGAATTGGACTAGGAGTTTTTTTTTCTATTTTTTTGTTGAATAGATGTTACGCATCCAATTCTTGTTTTTGTGATTTTGGTTTTGGTTTTGGGGATACTTCGGCGCGGTTTGGGCATACTCGAGTACCAGCATATTATATCCAGGGAGGGAAGGAACGGTGGAGTATAAGTATCAAATGGAAATGGAATTGGGATAGGGATTTGAATAGGAAGGAATGAATGAATGACAAATCATTGAATGCGTTTTGAAAATGCATAGAGTACCAATAAACAATTGAATGAGTATAACTTATCTTGGAGTTGTACATTTGCAGTGTTTCAGTCTTTGGTTATGATTTTATTTGAACATGCTAAGAAGTTTCAGCAGCGAATGATAATAATGATAACAACTGCAAAATATGATGATACCAGCTTATTTGATACTCCAGTGCGGACTTCATCACCGCCAAGATGACACCAACAAGAATGCATGACATCTTTTGACATATGAGATTCTTCCCTTGTCCTACATGCGCAATTAGAAACCGCAAACTCATATAATCTTAAACAATGCATAAGAAAGTTGTGTATGCAGTCAGTCCCCATCAATACGTCAAATCCTATACGCCATCTCTCTACAACCACTTCTCACGCACTGTCTCCTCAGTCTTCCACTCATCTGTTAACCCAAAACTCTCATGTGTTTTGATGTACCCTCCATGAACTTGGCAATATTCTGCGCTCTTGTGCTATGCTCCACTACACAGATAAATCTCCCCAGGCATCTTCTCTCCGAAAACCATCTCGCTCGCGCCTGATCACTATGTGCCATGAAAATTCGAAAAGCATCATACTGAGTAAAAGATCTTACAATGAATGCGCTGGAACCATCCTCATATTCTTCCTCGAGAACTGAAAGTAAAGTGTGACATTCTGCTGGACTTTCGCCAAGCTCCAGAAGCATGTGATGCGGATCACTAATCTCGTTAAGATACTGGATACGAAGACAGAGGCATCGCTAGCTGGAGACGTGCTGCTGGGAGGCTACAGGCGCTGCAGTTACAGTCGTACCCATACGCTAGCTTGAGACGCGGACGTCGAGTGCTCGATGGGGCTGCCCCATCTCAGAAAGTACTTGATTCTTTCCCAATTTTGATACAGCAATTTGTGTGGATGGTTTCAGTCTCATTATTCCTGTTCCAATTATTATGGGCGTTAGGGAACCCGTCGTGATTGATCCCGCAGATGGTAGAATAGATGGCACAACCGCCTGAATTTGCACCGTCAGTTAGAGAATGGGTCACCATAATACCGGTGATGGCCTGCTTTTCAGGAAAGTTGTTGCGAAGTGAGAGGAACTGCAGTTGCTCTGGTTGGAGAGTGATCGCAGCTTAGCACCGATATCCTTTTCTATTTCAGGTGATCCGATATCCGCAACGATCAATGGTGGTTTCTCGGAAAGCATTCGTAAGCTATTAGTCCCAATCCTTTTCCTGACATCTGCTCAATAATTAAGAGCTTCGGTTCTCTAGCCTGAAGAATTCTTATATAAAATAGATCTATGGTAAGTAGATTGCGGCCTACATACCTATTCATAAAACTAAAACGAATCGTTCAAATCCTGTCAGTTGTAGAATCCTGCCTTTTAGATAATCTCATCCCATACGACAATGCGAGAAACAGTATGTAATTTTGCAAGCTGAGCCACGGCGTCGAGATATCCCTCAGTCTCCTCGGTGCAAGGACCTGAAATTGTCGAACTAAAATGTAAGAATTTCTGGTTTTAAAATGGAAGACTTTGGATGCTTGCCTACTTTGAAGACTATACAGCTCGATCTAATATCCGCCAAGCTATCGTTTTGGTACAGGTTCTTGAGAGCTTCAATGAAGGCGTCCCAATTCTTCTTGTCTGCTGATTCTTCAGACAAGCGTGGCAAAATGTCAAAATTTGTACTTGCTCCCATATTTATAACCAATTCTCAAGCAGATCGTGAATTGGGGAAGAATTCTCGATTATATTCCAGGAAATACAAATAAACCAAATATTCATTGTGTAGTGTTTTGTTAGAAGCAACATGGTTTTGTGTAACGTGGCTAATATCTAATCAAGGACTCTTACCAAAAGTACCAAATAATGTCTTCATGCAGTCAGCTGACTGCATCAAAAACGGAGGATATAATACAGGATTCAAAGATAAGTTTAGAACAAGCGGTGTACTGCACTATAGAAGCCTGGTGCTAATGAACCCTTTGAAAGCCATTCATCGCGTTTGCATCGCGAATTTCATCGAGTGTTGTGAGGTCACGGAAGCGAGTTGACCCTTTAGGAGAAAAGTCTATAACAAGAGTCATATATCAAGTGGCGAATAGCAACCGGAAGGATATATGGATTTTATCATACGTTAGATACTAGAAATCATATATAGATATGATAAAAGAATATTCGAACAGCGTATGAACTCCCTCCAGTTCACTCATAATTGTAATACAACCAGCCGTGACACAAAACCGTGCCCCAAACTGGCGCAAAACTGGTCTCCTGGTTTTCATAACTTCTTCAAAGGACCTTGATTCTCAAACCTTTCGATCAAGTAAACGCCTACCAAGCCCAAGGCTCAACTTCAACTAAGCAACATCCGTAATCTCCCAGGCTTCCACCGTAGAGTCAGCCCCATCTTCCAAAACTTCACAGCTACAGCCTACACACCCAGCAATCTGAAGCACAATCCTATCTCCCACATATCCCACGTTATCACTCGACAATACATAAGTCTACCAATAACTCATCAAGCCTAATGTCGTCCCCTAAGCCCTACTCGCCACCACGGGCGATAAAACATCCGATTTTGAAGTAATATAATCGATCATCATCACATTCTCAGGAGCCGAAGAGAATCTCAGGATATCCGCTGATCGGAAGAAGAATTGGAGATTGAAGCAGACTGAGATATCATCGATGCAGGAGTGGGAAGCTGTCCCCATGCTACGTTGGTGGCCTTTACTGTTTTACGCTCCACAGGGCTGGTGCGAACAGAGATAGAGGATTGTGCGGACGGGTACTCTCCATTATTATTCGGACTATCGCTTGTTTGTTCGCTGGTAATGGGCCAGGGGGCGGAGGCTGTGTGCTGCATGCATTTTCTGTAGATAGAGGCTGGGCGACCGGAATTCAGATCCTGAGCGTGGAAATGGTGGGAATAGAAATTTCATGGTGCGATCACGGAGTAAGTCACCTACCCCACATCTCGCCACCCCCCCCATTTAGCCAACATATAAAAACACGTATTTTTAACCAATATATAATCTTTTAATATTAATAACTTAATAACCCTTTAATTAATTCCTTTAAAATTTCTAAATTATGTTAATTATATTATAATAAAGTTATATACTAAAAATTATATTATAATAACTTTTAAAACATTCGGAAATAAGGTTAAAATATTAAAAGTTCTTAAGGATTATAATATTCCAAAAAACACTTTTCAAGAACGAATTGAAAAGTATTTATTCTATTAAAAAAATGTTTAAATATAGTAAAAGATAGTTTTAATCTAAAAAAGATGTTTAACAAATTGGATATTAATTTAAAAGAATTTTAGAACTAGCCCTATACATCAATAAATCCATAAAATTAAAAAATAGATTTTAAATCTACAAAAAAAGGATTTATTATTTAAAAAGCAATAAATTAATAAATTCTTACGTAGAAATCTAATTATTAAAATTAAAAGATAATATAAAATCGATTTAGTATAAATTTCAAATACTTTAATTAATTTTATTAAAGAATAGTTTCAAAAATTTAAATTGCCAGATATTAAAACTATTAAATTTTAAAATAGGTATAATATAAACGAAATGGGTATTATAAAAGATCAAAGTTTTAATAAGCTAATAATAAAAAACTTTAATCAACGTTTTATTTAAAAAAAACAATCTAAATTAAAAGTTTAAACCTTTTTTATTAAATATATTTTAACTACTAGAAAAGCTTTTAATCCATTTATTATTTATAAAAATAAAAGCATTTAACAATAATAATTTTCTATAGATTTTATTTTATATACTAAATAAAGCTTTACAATTATTAAAAATAAATAGATTATAAATTTTATTGTATTAAAATAATTAAAAAAGGTATTTATACTTTTAATAATCTTTTCCAATCTAAATAAAACTAGATTACTCATTTTAAATAATTATAAAAATTATAAAACTATAGAATTTATATAATTATGTTTCGAAAATAATATATATCTTTTATTTTTACTATTATATATATTATATATACTACAATTATTAAATTTAGCTATATTCTTAAATCTTAAAAACGTATATTAACAATACCTTAATAAATTAAGTTTTTTAATAGATTCTATACCAATTGAAAAACAGAATTTTTTTTCTTATTATTATTCTGCTAAATTAGAAATATTAATTATTCAAAATATTAAATTTAGATAAAAAGCATTAAATTTATAACCAAAGAATATAGCCAAACCCCTTATAAATCGGCTTTTAATCGAAAACAATAACAAAAAAGTTATTGAAAAGATTTCTTCTTCAAATTATAATCCTAAGTTCCAATAATATATAAAATCATCTTTTATTTTATAAAAAACGCTTTAGAAATTAAAGGATATTTAATTATATATAGAATATATAACTCAAGAAGAAAAGATTAATTTTCCAATATATTATTTACTTTTTCAAAAAATCTTAAAAGGATTCAATACCAAAAATTATAATATCATATAAACAAAACTTTAAATATAATAATTAGAATATAAAATAAAACAATTAGCCTTAAGAAAAAGATATAAAGTTAAGACTAATCCAAATTCGAAATTTACAAGGATTAAAACTATTAAAAAAATATAGATTACAATTAAAAAATAAATTAATTATTGAAAATAATTTTGATACTATTTTAAAAAATAATTCTTAAAGGAATTATATATAAATAGAATAATCGTTAAATTATTAATGTTTAAAAATGATATATAGTATTTTTTGAAGTTAGCTAAATGGAGGGGGTGGTGAGATATGGGGTAGGCGACTTAATTGGTTTCCGTGGAGTATTAGAGAGAGGGTTTTCTGTTTTCTCTGTAATGTATGTTTTATGGCACTGGAAGATTCGGGGAGAGGGAAAGGGTGGAGAAGAGGTGTTACCTCGGGTTGTTTCAAGGTTGTGTTTGAGGGACTGTCTTCGTATTCGAGAGTGATATCAGAGGAAGAAACGGGGATAGAAATATTTCGGGCCACATTGACCCAAGTGGTGGATCTGACTTGTTGATTGTATTCTGGTGGAGATGATTGGGTTCATTATCTGAAGGAAAGAAGATTGAGTGAAAGCCCCATTCTCAATATTGTTGGTCCATTCATCAGAGTCAGTCATATTCCTAATATTCCATTTTCTCCGGGCACTTTATGAAGTAGCCCTTCAATCGTATGTCCTACAATTTTGACAGCGGGCCACAACTCTTATCGGAAGTACCCCTCGCCAATAATAATCTCTATAGTTCAACATTGGCTTTGTCGCATCAGTATTATACCATTTACTGGTAGACAGTGAGTACAGGATCTCTGTGACTGGGAGGTTTGTTTCTCCACAGATATCGGTTCAAAATCGCTGTATTTTCAGCAAGAGATAAATACTATCCACCTTTTGTGCTATTACTGGACACTTGAGTGGGTGACAATTGTGTATCGGAAGATCTGTCCGTTGAGAGAGCACCAATCAATTGGAAATTGCTTGTCTGTCTAGACATAAGCTTGAGATTCTATTGTTGTCTAATAGTCACGGTAAATATTTGTATGAGGATATGCGAAGCCCTTGGTGATAAATAATCAGCGCGGCTGCACAACAAATTCATCGTAGAGACCGTTAATGCAGAAATGTCTTCAAGACCGCTCGGATGATTGGAAAAATATATAGACTTCTTATCTTTATACGCGTTCTTTTCTGCCAAAACTAATCTTACGGCACTTCTGACATCAAAAGTATCTGTCAAAGTTATATCATCCCTTTTCCTGTTTAATAGCGTGACGATGAGCCGAGTAGCTGCGATATTAATTCTTGCACTACTAATGAACATCATATTCTCCATTCTGAAGCTTCCAGTACCATTCAGTTTTGAAGTCCAAGTGAAACTCCAATGTTAAGCTGCCACTTTACAGTTCATGGAGCTAGTAAAATTGCTACTGGTGGCAACATTCACGGTATAATCGAGCACTTGCCCGCCAACAGCAACATTCATGCCACTAAGGTGCGGTATACCAGGTATAATTTGTTTCGGTGGTGTTAGCCTAGCGGTCTAGGAACCCAGCGACACCGGCGAAATTCTGACGAGGGTTGAATTCTGGACAGTCTTCCGTCGGTTGCTTGCCATCTCGATATGTTTGGTTGAAGTCCACTTCCAAGAAAGGAATCAGTGAGGCTGCATCAAGGCCAAAAGATCTGTTGGTAAGGTCATTAACCTATGCTCTGGTATATGAAGCACTACATCATGGAACACTAGAGCGACGAAAGGAAAATATACCCATGTGACAAATGCATCCCCATCCGAAAAGCCTCAGAGATTACAACAAATATGTTTAACGTTTGATCCTCATCATCCAAAATTCTCTATCAAATCTCTACAAATACCGCAAAATCCCTCATTGGCGGCATCGTTCCATTAGTAGTCGTCTTTGTTTCGAGTTGGGAAGCTGGATTTAGCTCTCCGCGGTGATCTGCACCATGTACCGTTTTTCGAAGAGTAGATGCCACCGCAAGCCAAATCTCAAGAAGCTCAGAGTATTTTCATGGTTAAGCTGGGAGCTCATATCAATTGTGAACTCTTCAGTCTTGGTTGGAGCAACGACTATACCTGCTGCCCAATGCTTTTTTTTTTTGAAATGATAGAAAGGAGAGAAAATCAAAAGGAGTATTCATATCCGAACTAGCAATAATCTTGTCTAAATAATGAAAAATTCTCAATGGAAAGTTGCAAGTCACATTTATTGACTTTTCGTTTTGTAAAGTAGAAGAAATGTGTGTCTATGTCACACGAAAACGTGCTTACACTAGACACGATTAATTAGTCCACCCAAAATACAATCCAACCAAAAGACACTCCAGATCCCCCTAAATTGCATCTTGCCCCCGCAACTACCACTGTCACATCCCAGTCATTTCACAAACAACCTCCCTCTACCTAAACACCACCCCAAAGTTTCTTCTCCTCATCACCAATTCCAATTCCAATCGCAATACGCCCACCGCATCAACACCCACCCTCATGCCAACGCACCCAAAAACCCACATCGCCCATCGAGCCCACACACCGACGATCTCTCCTCCCAAAACACCTCGGAACAAAGGTGGGCAATGCAATCGACGGTAGTGCGTCCGGCATCCAAACGCCCTCGCGAGCTTAAAGGGGCCAAGTAGCCTTGCCGAAGTGCCCCACCAGCTCGCTTAGCCTTAGAACTATGTAGACGTCTACGAGCCAACTCCCGAGCTGGTCATTGCTCCGAGGCGCGACGCTGGGATGGACAGATCGCTATGTGAGGAACTGGTTACGCCACGCTGAGGAAACGGAATACACGGCTAGGGATCTGCGTGCGTCGAGTCCTTAGGAATTACCCATGGGCGTCTCGAGGGCCACTTTGATAGCAAGCAATATACCATAATTAAAATTGCCGAACCCTTCCAACTTTCAATATCGTGTAGTAGTAGGATTAGTAAATTCATAATCGATTCAATCTAACTATAGCTAATTAAGCTACGTATAGTGTATAATTCATATATATATATATATATATATATATACATATTTATATATAATAGTAGAAACTTGTGAACCGTGGACGTTCACATTAAACGCTTTCCGGAATACTATATTCATCTCAGAAGAGCTTGACATGCTAGATATCCTAGCATCAACATCCCAATAATACACCGCCCTCAATTCCACCCACCTTGGCCTCATCTGCACTCTTCAATTTCGCTTCACTTCACCATCATCGACTGCACTGCAACATCATCAATACCGTTATTCATTTCACCAAAAATAGGTGATCAATCCCATCTCATCAAAACAAGTCCTGTCATCATCACCTTTTCAAAAGAAAATTTCCTCTCCCCTCCTTTTCCCACCTCGCTTTCGCCCCCCCCCTCCCCTCCCGGCCGGCCCCTTTCTCCACCAAAATATGAACCCCTCCCTTACCTACTCATTAGGTCCCTGACCCTAAGCCCCACATAGCCATACTGTAATCCCACCAACGACCCCAGCGATGATCCATGGCCATCCACATCCACATCCACAGCCGCAGAAACGCATATAGGTTATCCATCCTCAAATATACCCAAATAGGACAATGATGATCCTGAAAATTTCAAGACGCTAACGCTAAAATATCACATATAATATGCTAAAAGAAGCCTTCCCAGCTTCACACATCAATCTGCATCCTCCAAATCTACTCTACGAGGTAATTCGCGACTAACCCCCCTACCGTCCCCCCCCCAAAAGAAAGGTGAATGAATGATTGATTCTATACCACACCGACCCAACGTCCGCTTAGGTAACTCCCGCTTCCAAGGCTGTGTAGATGAGATGAGATGAGACGAGACGAGATGATACGAGATAAAATTGTCGTATCACCATTTACGGAAAACTGCTACGGCTTGCCACGGATGGATGATAGAGTAAGTAAGATGCTATTGCTATACTGACTACATACATATGACACTCTAATGAGGGTCCCTCCCTCCCTTCTTTCCTTCCTTCCTTTTTCCCTTCCCTCCTCCACTCCACCCACGCTCCCCATCTACCACGTAGCCTCGCGGAACAAAAGCCCAGACAAGCAGTAATACGCTCACAAAACCAGCATTGCACCCATCCATCATCACAAACCATACCGTTACAGTACGTACCAGTGGACCCGCGCGTGTATGGCGAGCGAGCATAATCACCATCGCGTTGCACGCCATGGGGAAAGATAAAGCTAGATATCTAGGACGTGACAACTGTCCGTTCATTCCATTCCATGAATGTTGAGGTTGGTATTGTCGGGAGTATGCTGAGTCGGCAACGGTAGATATGCCAGATCAGACCTTATAGAATACAACTAATTCAGGAGAAATCGACTTTGTACTCTCCACCAGAGAACATAAGGCTCCATTAAATTCATACTTGGTCTAAGCTCTAAGAGATGTTGTGGGATCATAAAATAAGTCCGTCTACTTATAATGTTAGCCCTACGATTAAAATTGCTATCAAGGAACAAGCACAAGATCACTAAAAGCTAAAAATCACTCAAGTTGCATAGTATCTTTCACTAGTAATGCCTAGTATAATACCATAAAAACCTACGACTCATAACCAAACCACTCAGTTTACTCTACATCTCATACTCTCCGTACCCATGGCACCCTAATTCTCAGCTACAGCTTCAGGTTCAGTCGTGTTCTCCACGACGTTCTCACTGGCAACAGGAGGAGAATCACTTGGCTTTTCAGGCTGCGCATCGTCACTGTGAGCACTGGTAATAACCGCTTCCTTCTGGGTTTCCTCTCGTTGTTCCGATTGGATATCATTTTCTGCCGAAGGAGGAGATGCACTCTTCTCAGCCCCGGCTGCGATTTCTGTAGCATCATGGAGATTTTCACCAGCGGTGTTGGTTGCAAGAGTTGGAGTTGCAGATTCTGCTGCCTTCGTGGTGGATGAAATGGCTTCCTCTGACTTTGGATCTGCCTTGGAGCCTACGTGCAAGATTTCGTCTGAATCAATATACCATAATGTAGAAGGCGTGGAAGCTGCCAAGGTTATAGCAGAGGATTCTTGAGCGGCCGATGAGACAGGAGCGGAACTTCTGGCAGGGGCTCTGCGAGCAGGACCTCTAGCTCTACCTTTTCTGGCATCTGACAGAGGTACCTTTTCTTTTTCCTCGATCTTTTCCTCTGGCTTAGGCTCCTCCTTCTTTGGAGCCTGTGGTCCAAGTTTTAAGCGTGAGTTAAGATCAGCTAGGAAGCCACCCTGCAGAGCGGCAATTTTACCACCAATCGGTCTCGAAGGAACCGGTGGTTTTGACTTGACAGCAGGGGTACCGTTATCAGACCCTATAGACTTAGCCGAAGAATTGGATTGGACAGTAGTTAAAGGAATGTTCTCCGAGGATTCACGTGCGAGAGGCTTCACTGGACGAACCGGTATTTGCGGTTTGGACTTCAATGGTAGAGGAGGTGCTGCATCATCCGCAGTCGGCACTTGCTTTGCCTTCTGTACGGGACGATCGGGAATGGCTGGCTGAGGCCTATCAGGCGAGATTGATCTTACAGGGCGAGCGGGGATGCTTGGTTTGATTGCTGCGATACCCGTCGTAGCTCGACCTTCATCTTGCCCAAGTTCAAAACCGGCCGCGGCCTTTTCCTGATGAAATACAACAGCGCCAGTAGTTGGTCGCTCATCAGGTGGACTCAAGATAGTATCTACCTCTGGAGTTTGGGGTGTTGATACGGTCGTCTGTAGTTGAAGACTGTCTGGTGTATCTTCCCAAACATCTCTACTTGGGAAACGTTGCTGAATGCTTGGTCGTGTTTCCGATACAAGGTGTGCAGAATTAGACCATAATTTCTTTTGAGGAGTTAAGAAACTATCTCTGCTTGTAGATTCTTTCTCAGCCAGCTCCTCCTGTCGTCGGGCAAAGGCTTGTTCTGGGGTCTCTTTGTTTTTCTTATGTGCGTCCTCATTATCCTCATCGTGATCGGGAAGTTGAGGTGTTGAAACTGTCGCAGTGTATTGCAAGCTATTGGGCGTATCTTCCCACACGTCTTGACTTGGAAATTTACGATTTTGGAGTTCTGGACGCTTCAAACGATCGGCTGCAGTCTCAGGCTTTTCCACAGCACCGGACTTCTCATCTTCGGGGAACAGTGGCTCGTATTCATGTACCTCTTCTAAAGGTGCGGATTCCGTTGCGCGCACTGCTGGTGTATGGATGCTTCCAGGTCGACTGGGGTGTTTGCTTCCAGGTGTGCTGCCGTATGTTACGTCGTCATAGTAGTTTCTGCGTTCAAATGATGGAGAAACAGCAGGCTGTAGCTCGTATCCAGATGACTCCTTGGATACTTCATCAGCAGCAAGAATAGGAGCACTATATCCATGTTCGTCACGAAGCTCATCATCGTCTCCACCAGCTGCCGAATAGGGCCGTGATTCATCCCCATCGATTATTCTGCTAGAACGACGGCTCGGAACATCAACATGAATAGTATCTTCGGCATCCGCCTCGCTTTCATAAGCACGCTCGGACTTATCATCCAGACTTTTTGATAAAGCACCCTCAAACTCCGCTTTCTGCGAACCGTCGAGGGGAAAACTTTCCTTTTTCAAAGGAGAGTCGACATGCGTTTGAGACGTGTTAGAATGCGCGAGGTTGTAGCCACCAGATTGCTGACCACTAGATTGTGGGCGAGGAGAAGACATGCGAGACGCATATTCTTCAGAAGCTTGAAATCCAACCTGCTCAGTAGGGGTACTCATTACTGCTGGAGATGTGCCTATTCATGATTAGACTTATACATGGATAGCACATTCGTACGCCTTACCAAGACCAGCACCTCTGCTAGCGGTATCTCTAACAATCCTATTCAAGTCGTCACTGCTCATAGCCCATTCCGCTCTGCCTTCGCCGAGAGGTCCGTGATAAGAAGCAGTTTCTTTCTTGTAGAGCTGTAGAAGATGGTTAGAATGTAACTTGGAATAGTGCGTATGATCTAATGGCACTCTATCTCATTCAAGCAAGGTAGTATGTTTGCGCAGATGTTTGTTTGACCTGTGGAGTTCGACTTCAAGCAATCGATGAATTCACTCATTAAACTTACCTCGGGATGTTTCTCATAATAAGCCTTCTCAAAGCGATCGTGAGGAATGATACCATGTCCGTGGAGACCATAACTTCCCGGTGGAACCTCTCCTCCACGACCACTGATTCTACGCTCATGATGACGCTTTGATCCATCGTTGTGGAAGCCAACCCCAGGGGTATACGGACTTGAATATGGAGATGGAGATGGAGCTTGAACGTCTCCTGCGTTTGGATACATGGGAACGCGTTGTCCAATTTCAGGAATGCCATGTTCATCTTCATGGCCACCAGTGCTCGAAGGAGGACGCTCGATGGCAGAAGCATTGCTGGCAAAGCTTGATTTGTTCTTGAGGGATCGAGAACCGGCATCTTTATCATCTCCCGCTCTGCCGAGGCCATATGCGGCGGCTTGGCTAGAATCGGTGCGAGTGACCGCAGATACCCTCATCTTCGCACTAGACTCGGGATGAGAAGGCTTTGGAGCATGAAGCTTCAAGTCATTGGCAACATTCCTTGTTTGTGTGGGGGATAGGCCGAGATCCTCCGAAGCTCCAAAAGCCTCAGCATATTCGTTACCCTCTTGTCCAATTGAAGGCAGAGATACACTCGATGGACGATGCGGAACATCGAGCTCTGACGTTGAGCTGTTGGCACTGTTCATGGCGTACAAGGATGACCTTCCGGGGTTGTGTGGATGAGGCATATCGTTGAGAGGAGATCGTGCGAAGCTCTCTCGAGCAGGGGAGATGGATCGATCAGCACGTCTATTGGCGGGTCTTGGAGGGATTTGTGGTATGTTATTACCAAGAGAGGGAGTACCGGAAGAGGTGTTTCCCTGCTCCTGGGACCTATTAGGTCTAGGAGGTACTTGTGGAATTTCCGCCGACATGATTGTTGGAGATGTAGAGTTTGCGAGAATCGAAGAGAGACTGAACGGCTTAAGATTCTAGTTATATATTAGTGCCCGTCATATGCCATTAAAGTAGTGAATCAATAGCGGTCCGGCTTAAGCTTCCGTCAACAGGGTTGTAAATAGCCAATGTCATTCCATCAAGCAAATCATTGAGTATGAGAAGCTGTGAATGCGAAGCCATGATCTATTCCCGCCTAGTATGCAGGAATTCAAACGGAGAGGTGGTGCGGCACAATGATGTGTTGCCAATTGAAACTCGAGCTCATTGCCGCAAGAACCAAACTGAGATTAGACAGTAGCAGACTTGAAGACAGAATAGCTTTTTGCATAATCTGCGAATGCACGTCTCGATAGGGGTCATTGGGGAGGGGGACATCTTACCAAGATGAAATTATCTCAGAACAATAATATGATTGTCTTAAAGATCAACCATCGAAGCTGATATCTTGAAAATTGAGGGGTGTCAAGTGTTGAGACTGACAAGTCTGCGTGAAGGTGGTTTACTATTTGCGTTCTTTGATATTGTCCGGGTTGGAACGCTAAGCAAGGATTCTTGGGGGGTGAGGGGGGGGGTGGAAATATTTACCCCAAGCAGCAGTAAGTAGGGAGGGAGGGAGGAGGAGGAGGAGGAGGAGGAGGAGTGTTATTACTACCTAGTACTGTATCAACAAACAAGTCGTCATGGTTGACAGCATGAAATTGAAGAATATTGATAATTACACGACGGCATGTCTTGGGTAGATGAGATCTATTATTGAATGAAACTATTTGAATCACATGGATACTGTACGGAGTAACTTGTTAAACACCTCGCTGTGCTGTACGAACTTTGAAGGGAGTAACTTCATCACTGCCCACCTACTCTATACAGTACAGAGTACAGTGTACACCGTTGCTCAACCCAAAAGTATATCATAGGTGGGGTTCTTGTAAGACACGGATATCCATCTAATCATATAACCATCATCATCTAATTATTTATTTATTTATTTATTTATTTATTTATTTATTTATTTATTTATTTATTTATTTATTTATTTATTTATTTATTTATTTATTTATTTATTTATTTATTTATTTATTTATTTATTTATTTATTTATTTATTTATTTATTTATTTATTTATTTATTTATTTATTTATTTATTTATTTATTTATTTATTTATTTATTTATTTATTTATTTATTTATTTATTATTTATTTATTTATTTATTTATTTATTTATTTATTTATTTATTTATTTATTTATTTATTTATTTATTTATTTATTTATTTATTTATTTATTTATTTATTTATTTATTTATTTATTTATTTATTTATTTATTTATTTATTTATTTATTTATTTATTTATTTATTTATTTATTTATTTATTTATTTATTTATTTATTTGTTTCTTTATTTATTTCTTTATTTATTATCCTTTTATTCATTCATTCATTCATTCATTCATTCATTCATTCATTCATTCATTCATTCATTCATTCATTCATTCATTCATTCATTCATTCATTCATTCATTCATTCATTCATTCATTCATTCATCCATTCATTCATCTCTTCATCCATTTCTACTCATTCATACCAGCCAATCCCAAACATCTCACAACTCATCCTTTACTAATTACTATAATAATAACAAATACTCGGGCGGGTTTTAAAAGAGGCATACGCTAAAATATAACTTATAATTATTTAGCGAAACCTTTATATAATTTTATAAAATTTATAAATATTATAGATAAAGTATTTTTATACTTAGTATAAAAATTTTATATTATAAAACCTAATATTAAATGGATAATAGTATAATAAAATATATGAATATTGAAAATTTAATGAAAAATTAAAGATTTATATTAATATTAAATAGTTCAACGAATATTATAGTTAAATTTATCAAACTTTGTTAAATAATAAAAGAAAAGCTAAATTTTAAATACTTTATTTTAGAATTTTAATATCTTTATTGATGTTTGAAATATATATTAATAAAGTTGAAAATATAGGAAAATTTATAAGTTTTGAAAGGGTAAATTCGCTTATGTGAATTATATAAATATGTTTTTTTTGTTAAAAATTTAAATTTTCCACCTTTTATATCAATATATATATTAATATAATAAATAATATTAAGTTTTAAAATCATTTAATAAAACTTCAAAGCTTATATTATTTTTCTATAATTTTAATTTTTAGTATTTATATAGTTTTAAATTTAAAATTAATAAATTAATAAATACTAAAATTTTCTAAAATCACTAATTTTATAATATTAATATTCTTTTAAAAATAATTTTTATAATATAAAAACTTTATAGGAAGATCTTAAAATACTGAATCTAATACATATATAAGTTATATTAAATTATATTAAGATTTCGTTGAATAATTATAAGTTTTATATTCGCCTATGCCTCTTTTAAAACGCGCCCGAGTAGGTCAAAGGTACCTTTCCCCGGCGGCCTCAGGAATCAAAATCCCAAACCTGTGTCACTACTAGGTATCTTCTTATCATCTCCAGCTTATCTCACTTATTAGACCTGTTGATTTCAACACCCCCACCATCCAAGCAAGAACCAATCGTGAGCCCATCATTTGTCCTCACCCATCCTTCCAAATGAGCGGGTTCCATTCTTCTTCCATATCTCACAATCCAGCCTTGGCGGGAGGATGAGGAAGAACGATTCTCCGATTCCGCGCCATAATTACGAGGGGTTTCGCAAATGACATGATTAATAGAACTACCTAGGTACGGAGCACTCACTACCTCCAGGGCTAGGTACCTAGGTAGGTACTTATTATTATAGTAACCTTGGAACTTACAACCCGCCGGATTCTGATCTCAATCTTGATGAAACTGTCGGGTGTCATGGGAATATGACGATCATTATATGATCTAATAGTTATCGATTCATCAAACCATACCTACCAGGGTAGGTACAGAGGAGTACAAACCCCTCAGGAAGTACCTAGCCTAGTACTGTAGAGAGATAAAAAAGATCCATCCATTCAATACCTAAGTATATATATAAGAATACCTAAGTTTATATATTACAATCTCTAAGTTTATATGTTACAATAATATCTAAGTTTATATATTATAATCTCTACCTAAGTATTCAACAAACGAAAAACAGACAAGAGTTAATTGATACAAAGTTCAACTTAATACTAATTAACCAACCAACCACCCAATCATACCACCATTACCCAAAGAAAAGAAAGATAACCATCACAATCCCCCAACAATGCTATTAAGATTATACAACAAGACCTCCATACTCTATACACATCAATCCATACACAAAGTGCAACAAGTAGGAACCTCCACTAACTAGTTTTACATGTATCGCTTTTCAAGATATACAGATGCAAGTCACGTCCTGGGGAGTCACGTATTAGGTAGGGAGGGAATAATCACCCGACGTACTTAGTTCACCAGCTGGGATCTTTGTTATATATACTCAAACCCTCTATAATAATAAAGTCAAGTGAGAAATGCGGTTAGTTCTACTGGCATAATATCACACACACACACACACACACTACCATCGCATGACTTACCAATTCCTTACAAGGTGCCTGACTACCAAGCAACTCGTGATCTAGGTACTTGTCCATGATATGATACTTCCAGGTTCGTCTTTGGAACTCAAAGACTCCCTCCGTTTAATTATTACCGCGCCACTTTGCATTCGTAATTCGTAATCCGTAATCCGTAGCTTGGAAAACCGTAAGACCACAAACCTCGCATTCACCTTCACGAACTCTAGGCACACTAGAGCACATGAACAACGCCAGCCCTGTTCAAAGCCTCATGAATCATTTTGCATTGAATTCCGTACCTAATTATCTCCCCCCCTGATGAACTCCATGCGAAAAACTAACATACACGAACAGTACCCCCATCCAGATACACTGAGATGACTGTGGTTTGGAAAAGAAATGGAAGGTATAAAAAAGTACACTCACAACAGGAGCAAAGTTGAGGCCGCAGGAAACTCCAGCGTTTTCGGAGCTGAAGGAATCAACCGCGAAAACACATCAAAAGCCAAAGCTAATATGCTGCCATATCCTTGACGCCTTGCACCAATCCCACATGCTCTCCCATTTTCTAATTCATAAATCAACTTCAAAGTTTTTGCTGCTCCATCACCTCCATGAACCAAGCTCTGCCCTCTGCCTCGAACCTGTACCATTCATTCCACCCGGTCCCTTGTTAATGATCTGCTTCTATAGGATCATTTGCGCGACACCTTGACCTCCGAGAGTTTTGCTTCCCACAAATCCTTGTCCCTTCAGACCAGCCAATGCGTAGAAACCTGCAGCAATAGTAAGGAGGACCGCGGCGGCAATGAGACTGGATGCATCAATGATGATACTGAGCCATTGAACGATAGCCATCCCCAAGTAGATAGCGGCGCGCATATAATTAGTTGTGAATCGGCGCATAAAGGCATCGAATGTCGAAGATGTGGGGCAGATTCGGAGGAGTAATGGAATTTCAATGAAGATGATGAGGAAAGAGCTCACGCTGGAATGATACAGTTAGGTTTGACACGAAGTAGAGAGGGGCATCAAAACTCACAGGCATAGCGCACTGAAGATGATGAGCAAGCTTATGTGAAAAAGATTCGCAATGCCCAAGGCAAAGCATAGGAGTATGCATATTACGCCGGTCCTGTATCCTTTTGTCAGAAATGGTCCAAAACGTTGTTCCACAACCCTCATATGTTCATCCTCTGACTTCTAGCATATCCGGGGAAGAAGAACTGATATGCAAACATGCAGATTGATAATGCTTCATGATGTAATGGATCGAGTGGGATAGATGGAGAGCTCGGAAAAGTCGCGTTTTCTTACCATTGGCCATAAATACCTAGAATTGCAATGAGCCAAAGTTATAGAAGCTTCAGGAAAGAAATACATACTGAAATTGCGCGTTGCGAACTCCTCAGCGATGGTCATGATTGCTTTTGTTTGTGGTTTAGTTGATAAATGATTATTGAATGGGTCGATGGATCGGTAAAAAGTCCGGTCAAAGGTCAGGTTGATGCAGACAAGTCTGTAGTTTGTATATTTTCAAAGTTTGTCCTTGTTTCTTTGCGAACACATAAATCGTTTCAAAGTATAATATGTCCACGGGTGCTCTAGTAAGAGGATTGTCGGAGTTATTTCGCTAGAGCTTTGATGGGGAAACTCTTATAAATAGGTAGTTGTATGGGTCTTGAAGTTGAAAAATAATTCATTCAGATTAGAAGTACAATTTTAGTTGTTTCGTGTTCTATGAGTTCGAGAAGCTGCGTATGACGCTAGTCCTCATATAGAAATACAAAGGCTGAAATGATTTGTTGATTGATTGATGGATTGTTTGTTTGTTTGTTTGAATGAGGCTGAGCTCTATAAGAGAGCTGTTATTTATTATTCATGTGGTTAAGATGGGACAAAGGGAAGTTTTCATCTTCAAAAATGTCTAGATAAGAAAATTGATTATGACATGTTGCCATGAGTTCATACCTACTTATTCATACGTGATCCACAAGGCATCATTACCGTATCATTTCCATCCCCCTTCACACTTGGGCAACATTGGAGCTCGTGCAACATTATGGGGGAGGTACTACGATATTTATCTCTCCACAAATATCCATCTGATGATCGGCGAATGGGGAATGGATAGAGGTGAGATATAAGGATATAAGGATCAACTAGTGCCGTTTTCTTGTATCGCTTTGAATTGATATCTTCGCTACATCTTCTTGCATCTTAATAGGAAGCCGGTATAAAGTTTTGCAAAATGGACCAACATCTCCTCTGATCGACCGACCACCGACTCCTATTTACCCAACGTTCCTTGCTACAAATTTATCCGAAAACCAACTTGAAAATGTCGTTAAAGATGAAATAACTTCCGGCTCCATCTGGCAAAAGTTGGAAAGCCTGACTGTAGTTCATGGGTCTTTGCTCTTCATCAACCTGCGAAATTTGTTGTCAGTCCTCAGAATGTATCATACCACAATAACGACTTAGATTTGCGTAAGTCCCATGAGCCTCCCAACTTACCAATAAGGCTCCAGTAATCAAGATCAAGATTCCTCCGTGCTCTCCGGATGGTTGCGCATCCAGTGTCGAAACCTGGTGCTTTACCTTTGCAAAGGGAAGAGACTGCCAGCATGGTTTAGTGTTCAGCTACAATGAGATGAATGCGGAACATACTCCGAGTTTCTCTACAATAGCGCCAGCTCCGAGGACAGAAGCGGACTCAAAAGTCAACATGGAGTTTTCACGCTGAGATGATATCAGTCAGAGGCTTTTGGCGGGGTAGTAGATCTACTAACGTATAGAGTAGCCAACTGCTTTCTGTCCGCATCGAACTGGTTGTAGTAGAATTCGGTGAATTGCTCTGGTAGCGAATGAGCTGATCAGCATGATGCTAGAAGTGTTGAATGCCCGTACATCGTCGCAAAGGGAGCCCAGTTAGGTTTGATGGTGCCTTCCAGTTGCTAGCTGCGATGGAATAATATATCATGACTTACTTGCGACATCTTGGAAGTCTATAGAAGAGGAGTCAGCCTTGAATAATAAGTACGTAGATGAATGAATGACGACCAAACAACAATGGTAACATATAGCATTTGCATTTGCATTTGCATATTCGACACTTGTATTGTAAAATCAATATACTTACTGGCCATCTTGTTTCTCGGCTTGTGCAACTCTTCGTGAGATAAATTGTTAAGAAAGGGTATTTTGAGGTGGTTTGGTTTGCGTGTTTTGGAGGGGGAAATTATAGAGGGGTGTTTCTATGGAGATTTTGATACCAGACACTTCAGTGGGCAACCCACCAAATCGTTGGGCTGTCACGAGCTTTACTTTATTTGGATTAGCTTCATCGGCAAAACATGTGGAAAATTTATCCATTTGATTCCTTTAAATTCATCCAATGTCTTTTTTCCCTCTCATCGTTTGAATCTGCAAATCTGCAACTCTGCAACTCTGGAGATTTTTGGACAGTACAACACAACTCAATAATCAAATATATACATATATATTATTGTATTGCATTGTACTAATTGTCTTGTGTATGCCTGCGACTGGATTATTCGAGTATCCAATCCTCTCATTATCATGAATCTCAACACTTATTAGTTGCGGTTCTATTTCTCACTAACTTATTTTTCTCTCCCTGATCATCACTTCATCGCCGTCTTCAGAATTTAACCTCAATGGTATGTATATTCTTCCTTTGCTTTGCTTTGCTTTCCTGCATTCGCACATTCTTTTCATTAGCATTTTTTGCATGATGACAAAATCTTCCATTAAGAACGGCCTTCTGAATAACCATGTCGATTCAATCAATATATCAAGCTCAACAGTCTGACTCTATCAATCAAATGCTTTGTCTATTGCTATAAGATTCTATATATGAATTTAGCTAACGATCTTCAAGTCATAGGAACCCTTCATACCCAAAACAGCTTTGCATTGCCGCTCATGGTGGTACACTCTATTGTGTTGATTAATATTGAACACCAAGCTTGCAGGAGAATAATGAAGATCTCATATTCAATTTGAATTAGAATACTGAATCCATGAGACTTGAGAAGAAAGAAGTCCTATTTGTGTCGGAATGTATCGAATGTTCTCTGGGTATCTTCAATAATGCCGTTGATAGCCAAATATATTTCTTTAAATCCAATATTTTTATTCAAACAACCTTCAAAACCTCGGAATTCTTTCACTTCTATGAAATTACGACGAGTACGTCCCCTCCCTCGTTTGTGTTGAATAGAATCAGTGCATCAATCAATCACCTGGGCATCATGAATAACCTTGGAACCTTGTAACCATCAGCGCTTTTCGAAAGGGAAAGTGACTTCCGCCTTTGTAGATGTCTCTTTCTCTCTCTTTCTTTCTTTTTTTACCTTGAAAATGGTCTAGCGGTGTGATTGGTTTCTCCTTCCAATGCTTCAAATATCGGTATTAAGTTATTAGTTTTCGTAACGACAACTTGTGACTTTATTTTGCATGGAATAGTAGTAGTAGGAGGAGGAGGAGGAGGGGGAGTTCACATCACACTCACACTCACATTCACGCCACTCTTTCTTTTTGATAGACAGATACCCGATACCAACTTGCTGTGTTGTGCGGTCTTGAAAAAGTTAGTCTTTACTGTGCAGTTGTTCGTCGACCTAGCGAAACTCCTCTAACCTACCTAATAATCAATTTTAAGAAGTTCATTGTTTCCTACTAGTAGACTAAATTATACAAGTAGTACCTCCTAAATATTGAATCTCTTTAACTCACTCCCCCATCTTGCGTGGGTGGCACATTCGGAGAGGGGAATCTACCTGGGACCCAGAACTCAGAACTTTGAACTTCGAACTCAGAACGCAGAAAACAGGACTCCGTACAACCACAACCACAACCACAACCACAACTTTGCACCAACTCAAGAAACTTCTACTTGGTAGACTCCTTTTCTCAAAAAGCAAAAAATAAAAAAATAAAAAGATAGTCAGAACACAGTTCATTCCTTCGTTCCCTCATTCCTCTTACCATCTATCTTTCTTGCTCGCACAACACACACACACACACACACACATACATACATACACATTCATCATACATTCCGGTCGGTACCTCCTGTGCCTCTACCTCTCTCTACTCCGTACCCTTTACCTCGACCTTTACCTTCACATTCAAACGCGCAAGGCTCTCAATAGAACTAATCAGGTTACGCTAAGACTATAAGAGGCAACCTGGAACAGCCAACTTCAGACTTCAGCCTCTTTTACAATCGGAGCTTCCAAAAGCTCGGTCTCTTCACCTCTAACCCCATCCCCCACGTATCGTATCAACACAAAATTACAATACTTCTACATCACTGTACCAGGCTGTGCAGCTTTGCCTGCTATACTATATCAGTGAGGGAAAATGCCTTGCTTCAAAGGTATTGCCGTTAGTGTCCATGCGGAAGGATCACCACTTCCTGAATATGGCATAAACCGACAGTCAAGATTCAGTCGTATTAATACATTCATCCCCGTCCCTCAACCCAAAATTCCCCGCGATTCAACTACCAACAAGCCTGAGCCCGCCAAGTTCGCCATCTCAATTACGCTCTTAACTCCAGGTCTCCCGATTCCGTATAGCACACCGAAAGCTTCTCCTTCGAACCCGTATCCTCAACCTCAAGTTGTGACCGGTTTGCCTGGCTATGGCGAAAAGGCAAACTTCAGCAGTCAAGTCGGTCCTTACATACCAATCACCAAATCGGAAAATGAAACAATTGCTGCATATATCTACTTTGATGGCAGAGCAAAGGAAGAGGTGGCCACACTTTTACGACCGAGCGAAGAAACCTGGGTAAATTCTCGATGGGTGCAGGTTCCGGATTCTGAAGGTGGAGGGCTGGCTGAGCGCGAATTCTTGTTCCGTGAAGTTGGCTTGGAGCGATGGTTGAATGGTCTTGACCTTGATGGACAAGATGCAGCTGCAAGAATCGAGAAGCGTCGACAAAAATTCGAGAAGCGTCGTAGGCGTCGAAGGGAAGAGAATGGCAGTGACGATGAGCTCGCAGACATGATGACACCAAGACAAAGGTCCACGGCACGAGGAGTCCTACGATACGGGGCAGATGAGCAATCACCAGTTGAGAGAGTTTCGGATGACGAGAGTTTCAGCTCCGAATCGGACGACGATGATGATGCTCTACCAGAAGCTGCAGGACAAATCAAGGTTGCTATGTTTCGAGTACTCGCATCTGGAGAAATCAAACGCGGCGAATATTCACCACAATTTGATGCTCACGATGATGATGAGGAGGGAGATAAGGGCAATGGAGAAGGGGGAGATGGTGATGTTGACCACACCACAAGTTTTGCAAAGCCGAAGACTTTGGATCCAAAATCTATCAGCACCCAGACGGTCACTGGTATAGACGGGCCTGACAAACCTTTTGCTGTGTTCACATTCTTCTATCGAGGTCAACGTAAGTGTTATGTTCCTGCTTTTCAGCACAATCCCATTTTCTAACATATTGCGACAGGCCAACTACAAAAGATGGGCATCCTACCGAATTCGAAGCAGGAAAAGATAACCAGCAGTGCTACAAAACGACGATCAAGGCAATTAGATTTTGGAAACCTGGCACCCTTGAAGTCGACTGGAACTGTTGGATTTTCTGCCTTCAGAGATAACAACAGCTCTGCAAAGCGAAGCAAACCCAGAAAGAAGAGTAATGGCAGTGTTGGTATGATGGAAGACAGTGATGACGAAGATGAGGATGATAATAGCGCAGTAAAGATGGAAGAAGCGGATGACAAGGATGACCCGCATACGACCTTGAGTACGGAAGATGCAAAGTTTCAAGGAGAATTAGCCGATGGACTTGGACGAATCAAGGTATTTTCATCTTGTTCTTTTTGTGATTGAGTATGCTCACTCTGATTCAGTTAAAACGTCAACATTCTTCTGGAAATTTGAATGTCAATTCGGGTAGATCTCCTAACTCAGCCAGCAATACATCTGGCAATGCCACTCCTGCTACCGATGGAGACAACAATAGCCTAAGTTTGCCAAACACCGTATTTGGAAAGAGTCTTGCAGATGACAACTTTATGGGTAGTCCTATGAAGAAACACAGAGCCAGCCTTCACGGCGATGACTCCTTGGGAAAACGACTAGGAGGGTACTCAAGTGGTCTTGACATCGTATCCGCAGCCGAAGCAGCACAGACTCCCCTTCCTGAACCAGCCATGAAGGATGTTGACGAAGAAGAATTATGATGGCTTGGGGCCACCTAGGGAGGAAGGAAGGCAACGGATTTTGATCAAGATATCAGAGATCATGGAATGATGGTCTATATGCTTATGAGTGTCTCATCTACCCCTCAATCTATCTGATGGATTGGAAAGCAAAAACAGACACAGCATAACACGCAGTGAGCGATAATTGGGCTGTGCAGGGAAGCCGGACTTATCATTTCATATTGATTTGATTTGATATACTTTGACCGGAGTGAGCCTTCCCTTGGGATACTTGTTTCTGTGAATTGAAAAGGTTGTTTGCATAGCGCGTCTTGTAAATCTCTCCCTTAATACCCCTTTGTGCTCGCACTAGGAATCATGGTTCACACCCAAGGCCGTGGAGCATTTGGTACTACGTTGGTAAACAATTTAGCTCGACAGTTCCACTCACGTTGGACAATGGCGAAGCGATTTTGTATTCTCAAAAGGATGGGGATCATCGGTGCTCATGCAAACAAAACAGTTGAAAAACAGATAGGATGAATCAGAATAATATCAATCAACCCGTTATATGGCTGCTTGGGGAGTGAGTGTTGTATGAGTGCGAATGTAAATGTAAATAGGTGCCAGTGAAAAGTATCATTGACGTTGCATCAAAAGGGAGCGCGGCGGGTTGGGAGGGGGGAGGGGGGTGGGGAGCATCGATAATGGATGATAGATATCAGGGTAGTTAGGAAAATACATCAATATACGTATATATGTATACAATGCTTTCTTGCGTGAAGGGCAAGTGCCAATAATCATGTACGTGCAAAGTTGCATTTTGGATCATGTTTTGCGAGACTTGGTTCATTATATATACACAGTATTTATCTGTGCGATAGATAATTTGGCATGCAAGATTTTGTGCTGAAGACGTAGGGTTAGCCGGATTTATGCCGACGGAGGATTGGCAGAGGCGATTCTTGAGTTTGTAAGGTAAAGTCCTGGGGTGGATAACAGAAGCAAGATTTAACATGTGAGGGGGCTCTTTTATGGTGAGATTAAGACTTTGCATGTTGCTCGGCGAAAACCTTCATCTTCGTGCTACATCCCCAGAATCTTTCCGTCTTCTTTTCAACACGATCCTTGTGTTTCCATAAGGGATAGCAGACGAGTGTCGGCTTGCTGCCCTGCATCTCTTGTTGTTAAGCTGGGCACAGTTTTATTTTGGTAGAACCTCAACCATGATCACTTTCAACATGCAAGCTGCATCAAACCTTCCCGGGCTTTGAAAGTCTTGTATTCGTAGCTTTTGCCTGCAATGGACTTCCTATGTTTGCTCACCGGGGAATCTTTCCAAGCCCCCGCATTGGCCAGTCAGTAGAAGCTTCGGTGAGACAGCCTTTATTTTTATCATCTACGATGGTATATCACTATCGCTCTTTGGTGTTACGAAGCGAAAACTATCAAAATCGTTGGGGTTGGAGTATAATTGGGTGTCGTGCAGCATTGCTTTTTGGGGGATACAGAGCCAGTCTTCAACAGTGACTGTGAATCCATCTGAGAATGGGAATGGACTCAAGGCTTTGCGTCTACAGGTTATATGTAGCTGTCAGTCTTGGGATTAATACAAGAGTTAGAACGACCTTACTAGCGTCAATGCTAGAGTTACGTGCAGATTCTTTGAGGAAATTGTTCAGTAGAGGAAGACCGTTGGCTGAGACTGAAGCTTGACTCGCCTCCTCCCTTAACGGACCTACGTATTCGGGAAGAGACAAAGATCCTCCAATACAAATGCAGAGGCCTACATGACAGAAAGATTATGGGGATGAAAAGCAATATGCAAAACACACTATAGCTATGACGCACAGGACTAAATCAGATAGCCATTATCTCGCCCACCGTACGCTCCACCGACCAAGGATTGTTCCTCGGGAAAGTGTCAATGAGCCACTGCATACAATCAACCTAGGCAGGTATTAGCTCATGGCCCGGCCCGAAGCTATTCTTGATTACAGGAGCATCTTTGCTTTTTTCATGCTCGGGAGAACGCAGGTGTCGGCGCTGCTGTATGATAGGCGCTCAGACTTCAAACCTGTATCCTGAAACTTTGTGGCTATCGGTGGCTAACCTAACCACAAATCTGAAGAAGTATAACATGCGTCCTGTCTCTTTCTGTTGCGGTCAACTTACGGAGCGCAAAATGTTTGAGCGAGGCGAAGAAGCTCGGCTGCTATCATTACAGCTCGTGGAAATGTGAGAGTGCAGCATTTACAAATTTGGGATCTTTTGCTATGACTGAGTATCCATGAATCCTCATTCTTAGAGAGAGAAGATAGGTGTTATGTACCGATCCTTTCCCCAAAAAAGACAAAACAGTTGGCTTTGCAGATCAAATTCTTAACCGTTCTCGAGGTGGGAATGTGTGAAGAGCCTGCAGGGTTATCAGAGATGGCTGGTTCTTCTTCCATGGATTCACTCTTTCTACCGTCGGGTTTGTCATATAACTGAAATTCTGACTGCAAGCCTTGCTCTGTGATGCTTCTCAAGCGTGGCAGCATTTCAGGTAGATGAGCTGTGGGTAGACTCCTCAAGGCTTTCACAAATCCCGTGCCCTCAATATCTCTCTTGTCTTGCCGTTCAAATCCACGTATTGTGTATTTTGGCTGTAGCGTCGAAGTAGTTTGAGTTCATATGATTAGGTGGAACCATCCAAATGCTTTTCCATACCTCTTTGGCGACGGCATGTGATGAGAGCTGTGGGTGAGAAGCATTGAACACTTCTTCAATGAGCTGTGGCGACGACAGCAATACATGATTGTTGGTCTGTGTTGCAACAGTAAATCTACCTCCCGATGCCTGAAAGATGCGTTTGAGGATTATGAAGGGGCTGCAAGTGGGATGCTCACCTGTGGATGATTCCTGGCCCATCGTAGACATATCAATCCTCTGAAAAACCGACATCCTGTCACCTTTCGCACTAAATATGTTGTCTTTAGTATCCGAAAATAACACAGGGTCAGCAAATCTGAACGTAGTGCCACGTTACCAGTATGTTATGTGACAAGATTCACCGAGTGATAAAAGAGACTGTCACGATTACGGCGATTTCTTCCACGCTGAGTTGTTTAATTTTGCTTGAAAAGTCGCCAAAAGCACGGGTGGTTAGTTCTGGTTTGGCCATTGAAGAGACCCTATGTAAGCTACAGCGATATCTTTTCAAATCATGAACAATATTGATCCAAATCTTCTATGAACCTCACTTATATTGGTATTCCGCTGACGAAAAACTGGCAAAACATCCCAGCTTACCCACAGCCAGTTTGCTTCCCTGGAAACCCACAGCCCCTTCATTTATTCCAATATTGTACTGGACTCGGATCCACAGGGAAAACTTTCCTGACCTTTGAAAATGCATGCATCTGTGCCACATTCAATCTGTAGCTGGTGGTCATGCTATCAAGGGGCACAAGCACAGAGTAGCCAAGCGGAATTGACTTTGTGGGTAAAGATTGACGGGATACATTTGGAAAATCCTGGTTGTCCTATTTTTATCTAAATCAAACTGATACTTCGTAGGCGATTTGGAAGCAGGACTACCTTATGCCTGGGATGTTTTATTGCAAAGCAAGCCACGCTTTGTTATCTATCGATGGTCTTGCAGCGTTTTAATGTCGAAGTCGCGGGAGGAAGGGAATCCTGTCCACGGTATCATGCCAACAAAAGATGGAGATGATTTCATGATTAAGTTAAAGCCAAGAAAGGTTGAATAATAGCAAAAAAACACACAGGAGAACACAAGATTTTTAAGTATATGTTTTCTATCACTCTTACGTCTCTCGATAATGGATCCCGGTTTCCGCGGAGATTACTTATGTATGCTATCTGAGTATTGGCCTGATCCAAATCTCGAATCTCTTAATCACTGCTTTATGCATAAAACTGACTATTAGATAGCCAGGTGCTTTTTCCAGGTGTAACTATGACATTGTATCTCGATCCATTTAGATAGATTTCTGGACTTCGGAAAATTCAAGTTTCAGATATGGCAATCATATTAAAATACTAGATTTGATGAGATCTCGATAAACTTACCAAAGTACTATTCTCAGCTTGAGATATTAGCGCGTTCTGCGGTGTTCCATACCATCTCCTGCTTAATGAGATTCGTATGTCTTGTCGCTGCAAGTTATTAGCAAGACACATTGAATGTATGCCGAGTATGGTTAGCTTGCCTTCTTTCAAGCTAGTGTCAAGTTTTCTTGCTTGAAATGATTGGCGTTGGAATGTCTTCCTTCAACTGCACACCGGAACGATCGATCGCAAACATATCACCTCGATGCAAGGTTTCTAGCACCGTAAGATTATTATCCAGCAGTCTGTTTGGCTAGATCTTAGACGATCCAAAAAGCTGTTCGAGCCTTCACAGTCCAAGCTTCCTTCATCATCAGAGATTACTCTGGGTGGCGATTATTCCAGTCGAAGAATGGTATATGTGAATGAGAGTGGGTGAAAAGATGTAACATTTAGTTCGGACTACTTACCGATAGGTTACCAAAATTAGAGCCAAGAATTTTCGTGCATCAAGTCTCTCAAAAAATTGGAGATAGTAAGCTTTACGAATAGGATTTGCAATAACAGTCAACCTCATCGTCTTGATGAGGCTTACTGTACCTTGCTTCATGTAAAACTTCCCTTTGATGCCTCTTCAGACATATGAAAGTATGCTCAGCCAAACTTGAACTACACAAAGTGTGATCATCTGGTGGACCTTCCGTAACATGTGAGGCTCGAATTTCTTCATTTCCACACAAGCTCCAATGAAAAAGATGGCGTTTTCGTTTGGATGTGTAGAGAACTATAAGATATGATGCTATTAATGTTTTTGATGGTGACAGAACAGGGAAATCAAGACGACCACCACATCTTACGTTTTTGAAAACACATGAGGTGACCATTGTTAGCTTTTATAGAAACCTGCAACTCAAGGACAATAACGCTAAGCGATGCGAAATATACTGGTGTGGTTCTTGGAATATCATGGTTGTCTGCGACAAATCGTCTCAAGCAGAAGTATCTTATCGAGATAGTACCACGATCTGTATAGCTAAGTCTTGAATACTCTCTAGTGTACGAAACTGATGTTACTGCATTTCTTATTCGGAAAGAAACCCGTGTTTCGTTTCGATAAAAAAGACCTGGAGTTGTGGCACAAATAATTTCAGTACACCCATAAGCGCTTGATTGGATCTGCGTAGGAACAGTGTACGTTGTACTTATTACGAAAGTGTTTCCAAAGAGTTTTCGACCTGATTTGCTTATATTCCCTTACATTATATGCATTATGATCAATGTAAGGTCTTAATGCTCAATAAAACATCATCCAAGTAGGGATGATAATGTTGCAAGCCACTATAATATACACGTAATCGTTCGGAACGTGAAAGCCTAGGACTACTTCGAATATAAGGAAACCAAAACATGATTGTTGTAAATATATAATGCAGATCATTATAACTAAGTTGATATTGTGCCTCCTGCATTCAAGTCTATAAGAGGTATTCTTGCTCTTGAAATTTGGAAACTATAACCGAAAGTTTTTCATGACACAGTCACTATTTAGGCTTAGTTTTATGAATTCTAGATTATTCAATCGTTGAAGATACTTTGATGCCTATAGGAGACAATCAATGAATGAGATCTCGTTTACATCAATCTGGCAGCTTACGGTGTTGCAAGTGACTTCTTAGTCATATTAGATGGTAAGAGAAATTCGATAACAGGACTTTCGAAAATAGTTCATTAGACGAAGTTTTATTCTAAAAAGATGGCGGTGAGACTTCCAGAATAACGCGTAAGATGCAAATATAACTGTTGTGAACGCAGTATTGTTAGGTATCTTAAGTGATGACCTCTCTTGAAAGCTGGAGCTCAAAGGATCTTGAGCTCGCCGTCTTATTCGCAATTTAACACCTGATGGTGGCATTACAGCTTCTGCCAACCATTTAGTCTCGAGTCCTTATAATATTGCTGTAGCTCTACATCATAATGTGTCAACAAGTATATAATCAACGTTTTAAGCCCAAAGTCCACCAGAAACCTCCCAGGACAAGCGTGCCGCCTGTAACTAAAAGGCAGGAAGTTTGACCCTAATGAAACAAAACCTGGATTTTTCTCGACTTCTGATTTGCCATTTTTGTCTCCCACTTCAGGTAACCCCTCCCTCAATCGAGAGAACCGAAATGGATCAAATTTGTACGAATTGGTGTAAACTTCCCCGTTCACTTGAGCTGCACGTGCTAGAACTGATAGTATTGCTCTCTTTGAAAGAATAATCCCATCTTCAGTTTCCAATCATTAACCATGACTTGCCTCATGACGCTTCAATTACCAAAAGAATGAAGCCTGAGTATCTCGTTGCACAAACTATCCGTATGTATCATCTTGGCGAGTAATGCTTTGGTCCATGCCTTGTCTTTTATAAATCACAATATTTCATAACGGAGAATTGAGATCATGTTAAATTCTCGATCTGAAGCTACGATATTCAAAATAGCATTTATGACCATTGTGCTGGTTTGGTAGAAAGCTACAAGATTGGATGTGGCAATTCGAGCTGTCATAGCTAAGTTCGTTTGGTCGTTCGGTTTGTGCAAATCAAATCATCACGTCGAGATAGTCTTGTGGCTCTGATAATTTAGATCCTTGCACTTCGGTGAATCTTTTCATGCGTGCTTCAAAAAATGGGCTAGAACTCATTCTTTATGGCGCGGAGATTTTCAGACGTAAAGACATTGTGACTCGTTCTTTGAAGCCTCTAAGTCAAAAAAAAAACATTCATGATGGAGGGTACAGAGGGGAAAACTCTTGGGAGAAATCCAAGGAGATAAAATTGTTGGGGAAAATGGATGCAGGAGAGTTTCATTGTACCCGGGGTTTTTAAAACTGGACAGAAAAAAATTGTAATTTTGAACTAATAATATGATAGAAGAATAGGGGAACTAACAAACTAGACTTGTGTTGATGTCAAGCTAAGATCTAAGTTCCGACAGATTTTACGCGAGTTCAGCACGGGAAATTGCAGGCATCATGTAGTGACCCCTAACCCTAAGAAAAGTGGATTAGTAGATGCTAACTAGATTTGGACCATTACAGTAACCCTAAAGATTATATTACCCTTTCTAGGTCTGTCAGCCCGCTCGGAGTCAAAAATGAGACCCTCAATATTAGAAAAATTTATATTTGCAGGATTGAAAAAGCCGGATACTCCGTTTTTGGGCTAGAACTACATCGCTTAACATCAATTAAACTTTATTGTAACCTTGATAAGGTCACGGAAAATTAATTGTTCATCAACCTTCCTCTTTCTTCTAAACGTATAGAAGTTGGCCCATGGCATAACATCAAATGATGATCAGGTAGTACTACTTGAGCTAAATATGTTAATTCAATCCATGAGGGAAGGGCCGAGAAACAAAGAATGCACTAATTTTTATCGCACTATTTGTGAAATTGGAATATTAATAATCCTGTTAGTCGTTGCCCAATACCTTTGTCCTGAACCTTCCGACACGTAAAGGTTGCGTGCAAGACATACCAGCTAGAGTAAAATTCTTTTCTCCTTAAATATCATGTAGGTGGAGTTCCAATAAATAGTGGATGAATTCATCTTCAGAAATCCAGACCGTCTAGCTTACAGTTTTGCATCAAGCGATTAACTCCGGTAGTTTCAATCTCGAGATCTCCTCTCATAACGCCCTCTGAATAGTATACTACATATCTCGGAATTGTTCTCGTTATTTGAGTAACTGGTTCCATAGGATCTCATGTTGTGCAAGCCTTACTTGATGATCCAGATCTTAGCAGCGTCCATGTTCTCTCTCAAAGGCAACCTGCAGTCCAGCAGCCGAATACAACATCTCTGTAAAACTATTTTCCCAAGAATTTCATCTCAAAGCTCTAATTTTCTTCGCTATAAATGAAAAATGTGATGGTAAGGCTTTAGCTTGTTGAAACATACATGTCCGAAGTAGCGAGTTTGGAAAGTCTATTTGTTGATTAAAACCATCCAAGAGCCTGTTTGCATGCTGGGTATTCCTTTGTTCTATTCCCTGCATTCTTGCCCTTATGTCGTGTACTTTCTGGTACAGATCTCTGGCTTCTATGAACTGCTGTTGTCATATATAGAGATCTGCCATGTAAACCATACAAAAGCCGGTATCTGTATGCTCCTTCCCCATGATTTCAATCATATTACCAAGTGTTTGTTTTTAAAGAGCTCTTCCGACTCTTCTTCATACCATAATTTAAGCGAAAAGCGTGACGGTTTAGAGAGTATGAGGATTCAAAGTCCTTGGAAGATTTTTCCAATTGTTCTATAGTGTCTGAGACCTGTATTTTACGAAAGAACTTGACCTAAGCAGTATTTAGTCCATATGGTGTCAGGATGCAAATTTCCGACAGTAGACAACTGTCCTAAGAGGACATTCATATATATCAATTCAGCCTTTTTTTGCGTGTCCCAAATTTGCATAGAATGCGGCCAACGCACACAAGGCGTTGAATGTATTTGGGTTTTTGTTGTGATTGAAGCAGATTGTTTCGATCCGCATAAGCTATATCAAAGCTACTCGTGGATTTCAGTATATAACGTCATGCGTTGGCATGGAATTCTGACTCACAACTTGAGTGTCATATCGCCGTTTCCTAGCCCAAATACAACATTCCCATGTTTAAGGATATTGAGAGTGTGTCCGGATGCTCAACTTCAAGAACTTCTTCTCTAGCTTTCAAAACAAAAAGAAGAAGGGCTCAGCTTCATTGGTACGTCTTAAAGTATAGTACAAGCTTGAAAATGCCTTCATAGTTTCAAGAGCCTCTAAATCTTTCTTTACGAATGTTCTGCTGCCTTCAAGTGCTTGTCTGCAGAGATTTTCTGCTTCATCAGAAGTACCTCTGTACTTCAGGGCATTGGCGATTCTATGAATGGCTGCGAGAGTTTTCCGGTGATCCTGGCTTGAGGCTTTCTTTCACGCTTTTAATACAAACCTATAGAGTTCTTCCGATTTTGTCAAGTTCATAAATAGAAAGCTAGATTCGCCGCAATATCCAGGGTGTGCTGGTGAAGAGGCTCATTTATAAGGTTATCTCCTTTTATATACCCGCAGTAGGACCTCCTCCGCAAACTCACATTGCCCTTGAGTTTGGAATGAGTTAGCAACTATATCGAGTGAAGTCAGCAAAGTCATGTCTTTTCCATCGTTCTCAGCTGGAGAATGTATCTTATAATTAATCTAGGCAGCTTGTATATTTGGGAGCAGGCGCCAATGAATAGCCCACACCTTTTTTCTGATTCTTACTGAAACAGTACAAGGACTCGAGTTACCAGTATTTATGGCATCTTTTGCATACATAGCCTGTTTGTAATTTTGAAAGTCGTTCACTGATCCAGAGGTGAACAACTTGATCAATGTCATAAATACGCGTCTGCCCACTCCATTTTATTAAGCATAATTTGGAGATTAATGTGAATGCTTCATCAAGATTATAACTGTCCTCTTTCAATCACAATCTTTTTGAACTTTTCATAAAGCATAGAACAGTATCGGCTAAATTCTCTTCAACATCAGTACGATTATAAAGGAGTTCACGAATTTTTTGGTCATGAGCAAAGCCTAGTAGTTGAATTGAGGATGCCGACGTAGATGAGAGAAAGGTTAGTCTTCTAACGTTCATTTCCCATGTTGTAAATACAGACTTTTTGTAGCCTAGAATTCCATCACTAGGGGTTCTGGATAAGACTCTTTGTATGAGCATTCTAAGTTCGTAGAGAGCTTTTAAGGTCAGAATCTGCAGTTGATAGATAGCCTCCTGCTTTGTATATAACAAGAGGAAGATAGCTAAGAGCTCTTGCAATGTCTCCGTATAATTCTAAGAGTCCTCGAGTGTTGAAATTCTGAGATAAGGCTTTGACGCAGCATTCATCAAATCAGATCCTTGCCATTCTTCCAATTTCGACTTTTTCAAGTACATGCTCGACATTAAATCAATAGTATTTCCATTCCTTCTTTAAATCTCCATCTCGATCGGCCCTAAATTTCCTGGCCATATTCTCGGCATGGGCAGCTAGTTTTCCACATGCTAGAAGTACTTGACATACCATTGAACCAAAATTTCTTGTCGGTGGAGTTCCTGCCCCGATGCTTAATACACAGGTCAAATCTGCGTCAGTGCCCCTGACGTTAGCTACCTCGCGCATGAGAAGAGCTATGGGGTTGTTATGAACCATAGCAGCGTCTGCATATTCGGCCGGAAGGTTTTCGAATTAAACAGATGGAAAAAAGTTTCAGTGCGGCTGATGTAGCACTTGCCGCTTCCTCAATGCACACTCCGTAACTGTCCTCTTCTTCGCTTCGATAAGTCCGCATCGAAGCAGGCTCGATATTTGCAGTTCGAGGGGTGCAGACAAAATCTGTTGAAAGGAGACTTTATCAGCGAGAATGAGAGAACAGTGACATAACATAACATACACTTCACATGCATTATCTTGAAGGTCGAGTAGTAGTCTTCTCTATTCCCAGCTTTAGTCTCCGCAACTCGCTTGACCGCGGTCGCAAGTTCCTCGCCGTTGAAACGTGTATTTTTAATTACTGATCCAACCCAATTCAGCAGTATTAACGAGTGATACCTCAATTGAAAAACATCTCTTGCCAGGTATAGATATGTACCGATCGTTTTTTGAACACCCATACGAAGCCTCCTTAGCATGATATCGGTTAAAATATTCGTGTTAGCTAGTGATGGCGTGTCGAATATGTACGGGCCCGCCTGTGCTAGAACCACCTATAGTGTCAGAAATATCACAGGGCTTTGTGTTATTTGTACAGACTATCCGTCGGACTCATAATTTACATTATCCGTCGAAGAATTATCAGGGACGATAGCTTCTAATATTTTGCATCATCCAAAGCCATCCAACGCAACTCTATGCTTCTTCTTAGTGAAGCATCCCTCCTTGTTTGTGGATCTCTCCAGCTTCCACAGGGTGCATCTTTTCCAAAGAGGTCAACAAAGATATTAACTACATAGCGTCTCCTTCAATCGCAAAAAAAATTCAGAATAGACTAAACTTATGAAAACGATGTTGTCGTCCGTTTTTTTTTTTTTTTTTTTTTTTGCAAACAGCTTTATGAGCATGATATCATTAGGTGTCATGGCTGATTCGTGGTACCACTTATGATAAGGGTGAGGATATATCTCATAGGGTTATTCTGCGGAATGCGGGGTATACAACATCCAGGGCAACTAAATCACTCGGACGAGCAGAGGGAAAGGCACAGGTTGCCAAGGGATATGTCTCTATGACTGGTAGCAAAGGCCTCCAAAGACTTTGTTTTCGTTAATTTGAGTTTGGGCATATGGAAAGTTTCTCATACCTGACTATTCTACAACGCCTCTTTAAAAGTTCTTTTCTGCATCGCCCATGTGAAGCTTGATTCTTCCGATTGCGGGCCGGGGATATTGGTCTGATTTTCATTCTCATCAGAAATTGTCAACATTCAGAGATGTGACGGTCAATGACATCCTACCAAATTAGATTCTTCTTGTGACATCACTAAAGCCAGACTTCCTTTCTACAGCACTTAAGCTCCTCTAAATATAATTATATTTGAAGTTGTTCCGCCAGTGGAACTTTTTTCAAAGGAACTGTGACATTTCTTGCATGTACAAATGTTCATCAGAGGAGGATTCAAGAACATTGGTCATAGGGATATCTTCCAGCCATTTAAACCCATCTACGTTAAGAGTTAGATAATTTTCATGACCTCGGACATCTGTTAGCATAATTTGGAATCACATATCCTCAAAATTAGATTGCAGCTGACTTTCTGAGGATACCGGAACCCTGCATGCGGAGGGCTTCTCTTTTTCATGGCCATGCTTTTGTTTTAAAAAAATGGACAATGGAAATTGTACGAAAAGGTCGATAGGTAGATATCGCATCTGGTGATTGATACCTTAAACTCTTTGAAACGAATTCCCGATCATGCACTGGCTAAGGCGCGACCCGAGCATTGCTGTCTGTTTTTCAAATGTAGACTCGGAATCAGGGTGGATATGTAGTACTAAAAAATACTTTGGAGACTGATTTAATGGCCAGTGAATACAGGGTTTCGCCCGTGGTTGGTCATTGTTGAATCTCTCTTTGACCCAAAGAGCGTCGCTTGAGGTATTCAAGGGTACCGAGACTTTACCTTCATTCAGGTTTGCATCTTCGGTATCAGGCTGGAGTTAGGCGCCATTGGGATTCGACAGGCCACCAACTTCACTATGGTTGGGTACAAGTATCCACAATTGGTCGTGGATCATAGGAACTTGTAGCCTCTTGAAATATGATATGCTAATTGCCTTAGTTTCAAGTTGAGTTACAGGGTAAAGAAGTAGACGTGTAAATCCATTTGAGAACTCAGGAGTAAAAGTGGTATCGCGGAATCTAGTCGGATAAAAAGGAGGGCTTATGGCCATGGGATGACTTGGCAAGATAGTCGGCGAGAACACAAGCATGGATCAAAGAAGATACACCTTAGGTCAATTTTCAAGAATCTAATGCAGATTGTAAGACATTAAAGGCCAATTTTAAGAAAATTCAATAGCCCTGGAGGTTGCAACAATTCCCAGATGAATACCCAGTTGCCTCGCTTACGGGTTCCGACTCAATGCAACCCCAACACTTACGGCATCAGCGCGCACGTGCATTGCCCACTTACCCCACCCACTTACAAAGCCTTGGGTTGCATGGTCTTTACCTTACCGTATTCGCTCTGTGACATATCGGGCCCAGGCCTTTTGCCTGATTACCTCGCTCACAGTTTCTGATTGTGTTCAAAGTCTGCAACTTCTCTGGAGCCTTGCTTTTCGGCTCTCGTAAGCAATGCACATGTTTGAGGCTCCGTTGAGCAATCATTGGTAATGCCAAGGTCTTACAATGGAGCATATACCATGGTCTCCGGCGTTACGGTTAGATCCTTTCATTCTTCCATCTTTGGAAGAGGCTGCATCCTAAAAGTGGAAGGTCGCATTTTTTAGTGCAGATAGGTACCGAACGGCGCCAGATGTCGGGCAATGGATAGCAATGAGGCATGCGACAGCTTAAACAAAACATATGCTCCCCGGCAGAACTAGTACTTTTATCTTGATCCCAATACTATAATCATTTTTCTTCCATCCACATTTCTTGGTAAATTGCGAGCGCCATGCCTTCCAAGTGGACAGAGCCGCACAAATCAATCAATGGGCCGGGTGATGCACGCCCAACCGCCTTGCAGATCGTACAGGATGAGGATCTTACTGGCAAACTTGCTGGAAAGGTCTTCCTCATCACGGGTTGCTCTTCAGGAATTGGAGTCGAAACTGCTAAAGCCCTGTCTACGACAGGGGCGACATTATATCTGACAGCACGGAATATTGCCACTGCTGAGACAGCACTCGCAGACATTTTAGAACCAGGCCGAGTCGAGATTCTTGAAATGGACCTAAGCTCATTAGCTGGAGTGAGATTAGGCGTGGAAAGGTTCTTGAGGAAGAGTTCCAAACTGAATGTTTTGGTGTGTAATGCTGGAGTTATGGCACTTCAAAAGTATACTACGACAGTGGATGGTTTCGAAACACAATTCGGGGTCAACCATGTGGCACACTTTCTACTCTTTCAACTACTGAAAGATACCCTGTTATCTTCTGCTTTGCCATCATTTAATTCGCGGGTGGTTGTTGTCTCCAGCTCATCACATCGTGGCGGCGGGATCAGACTTGACGATTACAACTACACCAAGAGGCCGCAGGAGTATGACTTATGGGGCTCATATTCACAATCAAAAACTGCGAATATTTACATGGCGAACGAGATTGATCGTCTTTACGGTTCACGGGGGCTGCACGCAACGTCATTGACGCCAGGGGCAATGCAATCCGGGATTCAGAGACATCTGAACCCGAAAGAAGTAGCGGATTATGCTGCCACAGAGAGAGTTAAGAAAACAATGAAGAGTCTAGAGCAAGGTGCTGCGACAACTGTGTTAGCCTCAATTGGAAAGGAACTTGAGGGGAACGGTGGTGTGTATCTAGAGAACTGCGAAGTGGCCGGGCTTTATCCTTCCGATCGGGAGTATGATCATATTCCTGATGTTCCAGGATATGCAAAGCATGCCTTCGATGAAGAAAAAGAACACAAACTTTGGCTTGACTCTTTAAGAATGGTTGGCGTAGCAGAGTAAGAGCAAAGAAACCGTATTCTCCTACTTCGCCAGAAATCAATATGATCCCTTTGTTCAATGACTTCCCGCTAATGATACTTCGCCCCCATCAGCCTCTATGACCTAATATCTAGCCACTCTAATGCGTGACTGTCCCTTGAAATTTGATACTCTGTGTACTCAATCAAAGACACTTCGGGCCAATATCTGGACGTCCATATCATCATCATCACCCCAAGTGCTGAACGAGAAGAGCTACTATTCACGACAGTCAATAGCCAATAGATCTTAGACTGAGTATTATGGTAGACGTCAGGGGTTCACAGTGATAATCCCAAGGAATGATAAAGTCTTATTCGAGTTGTACTACTAGTAATCTGTTGAGATGCCAAAACTTAGAAAACTCAAGTATCAAAACTGAATGAATCTTTTATTTTGTATCAACTAACTTTAGGTATGTTATAGATGCTCTTATTTCTTGGGGGACATGAGTATTGCTGATCAATCCACCAGTTTATATATCAACCCCGGGCATTGATTAATGCTCTAGAATAGGTAACCTACTCATAGTGTTGATTGATACCACGAGTTTGATCGCTGGCACACAAAGCCCTGGCTCGGCAAATGATTGAATCTCCTGTATTGTGGCTGGGGAATGAACATTTTAACAAACCTTATGCTGCATCCAAAGCGACAATTAATCAGTTAGTACAATTAGCGAAACTCGGCGTCTAGACTTATTAGCACCCTTTACTGTGAAGCCACCCTATCCGGCGCCGTCATGGCCGCCGATATTTGTAAGAAACTAGGAAAATTCAAATGGCTTGATTGAAAGAGAAGAATGAACATGCAAACGAGAGACATTGAAATACTTGGACATAGATTCTCAATTGGATACCCTAGCCCATTCTGATAGATCTTCTTCTGGAAGCCCATGCTAACTTTCATCTATGGTCTTAGGATGGAATAGTGTTGGCAAAAGGCAAACTTGATGCGTCTCTAAGAAAATCTAAAAAAAAAACACCTTAAAAATTTCTGGAGTGCAGCTTCCGACCTTCATATCTTCTAGTTTTAACACCACATTCATTAAAATAGCCTCGCTCGCTTAGGAAACCATAACTTGACTTCAAGACTGTGCCTCTGTATACTGCTTCAGGAATGCTTATCAAAAATATATTTCAGAATCTCAAACAATTTATGAAAATTCAATCCATTGCCCTACATGCGCTCATCTGGAGGCAAAAAAAAAAAAAGAAATAAGCCTTATGTATTTGAATTTCCACAAGATATCATCCTTATACTATCAGTACTACCAGCTTATATGCCGGTGCGTACTCGAATCGTTACTCTCTCCCTCCAAATCCGCAAATGTCAAAATATAAAAGCACAATAACCTAAAAGTTGATATCTCGAAAAGGTATAACTACAAATCCATCCATCCACATAACGCTCTCGCTGATAGAAACAAAATCCATAAAACCCACCCTCCCCTCCTCCACCTCCGCTAGAAGTCAAAGAATACCACCATCTGAAGTGTAGATAGAATTAGGAAATAGAAAGGTAGAGAACAAAATAAAGAGAAAGAAATACATCATCCAATGCGTACACGGCATCATCATCATCTCATGTGCTATCCTTCATATTCACAGATTCTCACATTATAGCCCAAACCCCGTTATCCAATCACCATTACCTTCCCAGTATTCTCAGTCTTGTTGATAGGCTCAACAATTTGAGAGATAGTTACTCGGGACCAAGCCAGGTCGACCATTCTTTCCGGATACTTCTGCCTCCCACCATCCATCATCTTGGTGGTGCAAAACCGCAAGGATATCTCCCTTTGCAAAACTAAGTTCCTCCGGTATGGCTGCTTGATACATATAAAGTGCGCGAGCTAATGATCATTAGTACGAATTAATTATAGTGACGCTTGAGAACTTACAAAAATGTAAAATTGGTCGACCTTGACTGTTGAATTGGCGAACGTCTGCAACACTTTTACTCCTACTTCGAGCAGCTAGTTGTTGATCGTTTCCACTGCCGTAGTAGCTCATGGCACGAGAGCCGGCACTGGCTCTACTTCCACTTCGTCCTTGAGAGCCGTAACCATCATCAGGACCAGATGCTAATTGTATTGCCATACTATTGTTCGCCATGCCAGTAGAATGACTACTAGAAGGCCGGTCTTGCTGTGCAAATGGTGCCTTGACATGACTACTGCCAGGTCTTTCTTGTTGCTGGAAAGGGGCTTTGACGTGGCTGCTACTAGGTCTTTCTTGCTGCGCATATGGGGCTGGAGAGATACCACGAGTAGATATACTTGGCGAATTGCGTTGATAATAAGTGTCAGACCCACGTTTTTGCTGAGGAGCGGATCCTGTACGAGAGTGTGTGCTTCCGGCGTATTTGGGAGAGGCAGATCGGTGACTTTGTCTCATCTCCGCTTGTGTTCCAGGGCGAGGTGAAGCTGGTGATGTAGTTCGAGGCATATCTGACCCCCTTGTTCCAGGACGGGAGCCATACCCAGCCTGCTGCGAATCCGGTCTTGGTTGTGGAGGACTAAACATGTTTGCTGTTTGGTCGACATACTTTTGACGAGTTTGCTGCATTGACTTGGAGGTGAAGGCGGGTGATGGAAGGCCAAGTCTTTCAACAGGAGCTGGGTCATAAGATGGGGGAGGTGTACCGCGCATACCGGCCATCAATGCGCCATTCGCCATTTGAGATCCTATAGGTCGGGATGTGGGTGCTGCATCGGGAGCAGGGGTAGCTACCCCGTGATATTTATCGGCAGAAACCCTGGTAGATGATGCCTTGGTGACAACTTTAAGATCAGCCAGAGCTTGAGCTATAGGATCAGACTCCACAACGGCTTGACTTCCAGGAGGGGCACTTTGTGCAAACTTGTTCTTATTTTCGGGTGTTGCGACATCAAAAACATTGTTCCCTATATTTAATTGAAAATTGGCCCGTGGATCAACAGGCTCTGGACTATTGCTAGGTCGATCAGTTAGCATCATTGTTTGCGGTGCTGGCTGTATCATCCTCGAATTCGGCCGTCCACTTGCAGTGTTCTGAACACTTGTATTTCGACCAGACCATGTACTGCGATTCGAAGGATTTGATTTAGCAACAGCAACTTCCTCTCCTCCCTTGGCGCTTTTTCGTCGAAATGGGCTATGAAAGATCCCACTCTTCCTCTTCTGGACCGGCTTTTCAACGACTGGGGCGCTTTGCTTGACTGGAGAAGTTTTACCACTTGGAGGCTCCTGGCTTGAAAATGATGTAGGGTTTGAATAATCGCTTTGAGAATCCCGACTAGATGGCCGCACCGGGCTATTCGCAGCGGAGCTCATGTCTGAAAGTGCTGAGGGGGACCTGTTCGACATAGCATTGTCATACCATCTGTGGGGTGCGGGTTATGAGGTACTTGGGCAATTTGGCCTTGTTTTTGAACCAACTGACCTTGCTGCTGTTCGTATGGCATTTGAATTGGCTTTGACCAATCCATCTTTGGCAACCTGGAGCTTTCAGGACGCTGATAATCGACTTGAGGCTGTTGCAAGATTTGAGGTTGATATTCAAGCTGAGCTTGTTTCGGGCGTTCTTGTTGGCGGTAATTAGCCTGAGCCTGAGCGTGGGCTTGAGCTTGAGCTTGAGCTTGCTTCTGTCTTTCGGTCTGTTGCTGTCTGTCAACTTGCTGATGGTCAACTGACTGTTTTCTTTGCCTTTCTACCTGTTGATGATTCATATGCGCTTGCTGCCTTTGCCTCTCAGCCTGTTGATAATCATGGGGAGGCTGCTGTCTTTGCCTTCCAGGCTGTTGTTGATAGTCGATTTGAGACTGGGCGCGAGCTCGGCCCGTTTGTTGATAACTAGCTTGAGATTGCGCTCTTGGTCTGGTTGGTTGTTGATACTCCACTTGGGGCGGTGGGGCCTGTACAGGAGGTTCTGGTTCGTAGTCTTCGACTTGCGCATGGCGTGATCTATCCGGGGTTGACTTTGACGGTGTAAGCTTTTGAGGAGCGCCGGCTGTCTCTCGAGTCTTTGGCGTTTCGACCTCATGAGCTAATTCCTTAGCAAGAGCTGATTGAGGATCATGGTGAGACTCGTAAGTGGATGGTTGCGGCGAAGAACTTCTGTAGGCTGGGTTAATTGTCCGTTGGAATTGCGCTACCGAATACGCGTCATCTTCAGAAGCCTCGGATTGTGAATCAGCATCACCACGACAGAAATTGATATATTTTGGGGGATCCGGGATTTCTTGTCCAGTGCCACACTCATTGATAAAAGACATTATGTCTTTCTCTACCTCACACTCTTCAAGCGCGAGGCGAACCTTTTCGCAAGAAGCATCATCGCTTACACAAACTGTCGAAGCAATATTTGCAAAACTCCACAAACTACTCTTCATAAAGTCGAGTCTTTCCTCCTCAAGATCTTGAAACTTGTCTGCCGCCGATTTCCAGTCTCTGTTCCAGCGGCCTGTTGTTTCTTCGAGGATCTTCACTGCATTCTCGTACTCGGTATTCGACGTTGCTAAGTTCACTTGAGTTTTCTCAAGCTTCGCTTTATTTTTTCTTTCTTCCTGGCCCATGACCATGTGTCCTTGTGCAAGATAACCTTTAATTTTGAGACATTCTTGTTCATATTTATCACGAGTCTGCCATGGAGTCAGTAAATAGTTGAGATTGAGCATTAGGATTAGCTTACCTTGTTGACCTGGTTTGTTTGTTGTACCTTGATCTTGAGTAATTTTTCCGTGCCATGCTGAACAATCTTTCTTCTTTCCTTCATTGCACCAGCAAATGCCGCCAGCGGCTCTTCCAACTCGGTTCTCATTTGTCCAGCAATTGTCTGATGCGCCTTTCCCATTGCCTCAACCTCCCCCTTCAAAACATCCAATGATTTGCGAAGAGTTCCTGACTCTTGAGACCCCAGCGGCTTTCGCGATAGTTGGAGCAATTTCCGAGCATATTCCTCCTCGAGAGTAGCACGCGCTATGCCTGTTATCAACTATGGACCAATACCCATTCGATGTAAACATACCATTATAGAAAGATTTTAATTCATCGCAAGTTTGTTTAGCGTGAACCATACGCTGTATCAGTGGCTCAACACCAGCGTCATCTTTGCCCCAGAAGTTATTCGCGAAACTCATGGTGACGGAAGGACCATCTGATATTGTTCCAGGCATCTTGCCCAAGTATTAAGGGGGTTAGTTAAAGTTCGCCTTTGGGTAAGTCTCGAACCCGTTCGCCCTTTGAAGGGCAAAGGATTAACTAGAGGTATTGATTATGAGAATGAAATTTACAAAATCAAGTAAAGCTGTACTCCTGAGATGAGATTGTTTGACAACCTACAGAATGCTTGGTAGATATGCAAAAAGGTGGATTAATTGCGGAGTTCTCAAGATGGTATGGACCGTGTTCTTACACTTTGACGCATTTGTTGATTTATCCAGCTCGTAAATCGTTGTCATGGTGATGTGGAACTATTGGACGAGATTTCGTGTGTGTTCCAATGACGATTGATTACATAATCAGGGCGGGAGCTTGGCGTAGTTGGGGAATGACAGCGGAAGATGATAGAGAGAGGGAAACTTCCACTCTGCCCGTGGATGTTTTTGGTGGCAATGATATATACCCGTGGACCATGGACATGCCTAGTATGTACCTAACGAGGATAGAAAGGATAGATAGGGCAGAAACACTTGGTATAAAACTACAGTACGACTACAAGACGAACGGTTGTCATGTTGATAGGCAATTACCTAGGTAGATACTGATAGGTAACCTCCGAATGAATCTATTTGGCAGATATTCGGGTTAACAGGAAGATATAGAGATGGGAATCTGAAACTATACTCCGTAAATGATCAGCTGTCTTGCAACAGTACTTACCTACCCAGTCAGGACTGCTACTGGAAATGGCGGAGTGATAATACGATGGAAGGTCAATACGTCCGTGGATACTTGACGTTGATGTGATGATGTTGGGGAGTGTTACATAGTAGCAATGCAACCCCACCTGCTCATTCATTGATTGAAACCACCGCCCTTTGATGGTATTTGATGCCAAGTCGTGGAAGGTTAATAAGGACCGGTATGTTAAAGCTGCAGCACGGAAATGTCCGAAACTCGGTACTGTACTCTGTATATGTAGGTAGGCAGGCAGGTAGGTATTTAACAATGGCTTCCTGTCATTGCAGATACATGAGTGCCGAGAATAGATGGGCAGTAGAAAGTATGAAGGAGTTTAATGTTATCAACAACCTATCACTGTCGAATTAATTGCTGTGGACTTGCCTTGTGATCGATAAATAGGTCGGTAAGGTAGTATTTAAGTGTATATATACTTACTTAGCTAGCTGGAGGTAGGTACATAGCTAGATAGGTTATATACGTACCTAGTATATACTTTTGTATATGGGTATATGGATGTATATACCTAGGTACCTGTATGTACTAGGTACTTGTGTATATATATATGTATATATATGTGTGTGTGTGTATCCATAAGAACCTGTATACCTACCTATATATATATCCATGGATATATACATATATACCTACGTAGTATATACTCGGTACCTGTGTATATATCCATGTATGTATATATATACGTGTGTGTGTGTGTATCCATGGGAACCTGTATACTTATATATATACCTACCTAGTACAGAATATATATATATATATATATATATACTCATATAATGGCTAAACAACTAGGTACGTACCTACCTACGGTATCCATGGATCTATTTCCTACCTACCTAGGTATCTGCCTCCTAGTTTATATATCGCATTTTATCATCCTTATGACTATCTGGGGAGATCTGTATACTTCCAGGTTATCATTATAGATAACTACCTACCTACCTAGTCCTTCTATTCCACGGTTATTCTTTGTAAACGTGAACATCATCATTGTATTGATTGCAGGTGATCTTCTTGATTATTCATCCTTCATCTGTTGACCTGCCTTACCTACTTGTACCTTGTCCACGGTACCTCAGTAACCCTCATACTTATGGTTGCCTTAAAAAGAGCCTCGCTCTGCTAAGGTTTTCAAGATTCCCCCCATTCAATCAATCCTTCGAAACCTCCAACCCTCAATTCTGTCTGTATACTTAGATCTGCCCGTCCTCCCCACAACCTACGAACACATCTCCTTCACAAACTCATTCCTCAACAATAAACTTCCTCTTCTCCTTCCCTCCCCTTTTCCAATTTTAACCATTTAATATCGTCGCGCATACTCAAAAATTAAATAAAACACGATTCATCCATGTCCACTCCTCCCAGATAGATCACCTTTCATCTTTGAACAAGATTGAGAGGTAGCTCTCCGGGAGTGGGTCTGCGCCAAAATACAACTATCTTCGATGGTGAATTCAAGAGGGGGGACTTTCACACCTTCATCGGCGCAAACAATTGTGACAGGAGTTAGTCATTCACCTCACGGCTCGCATCATAGTACATTCAGTGCCGGCGCAAGTCCATCTACAAATAGTCCAATCGGTGCCAGCGGTGTCAATAAAATTGTCGTCGCTCAGGTTTACCTCTTACTCGGTACAATCAAGGAAGATAAAGATCGCACAAAGTGGGAACAACAAGCTGAACAGCTCAGAAAGGTATATCATCTACGTACTCTGCTTGCCATAATCTTGCACTCCTATCTAACACAAAGCTTGGCTGTAGCTGGTAGATGAGCACGGGATGGAAGTATTCTCAAAATACTTCAGCCGACTTGTGGTTGGCAATGCACCGCAGATATTTCCCGGTATTAATCGGCCGGTCCTCAATTCAGGAAATTACCAGATCTTAGTGAATGAAGTACACAAGGTATCCCATGATGTCGACCAGGCTGAGAAGATTGCGGAATCCATAGAAACGGGGAACGAAGATATCTTCCGTGATTTTGACCTTTCAACCTTTATGGATCATTTTAAGCTAGACGCGCTCGAGAAGACAATCCTAGCACTTGCTTTCAAAACCGGATCAAGAGCAGATCTCAAAACCAAAGGTTGTTGAGTGATTTCTTTCTAATCGACCCTTTCTTTTCATTGAAAGCTAACAGCTCCATAGCCGATGCTATCCTATCAGCAAATTATCAAGGCTTCGTAGAAGCTCTATCTCGAGTGAATCAAGGTCAAGAAGACATTACACCCTCCTTCCTGGCCACCATAGTCGATCGATTCATCCAAGGTCATCCACCGAATTTCGATCGTCAAGCACAAATTCTACTCTTTCGAGCAATCAGCTACCGTTTTCGCGATCATCCAGAACAAGATATTCCCGCACCGACAGAAGTTCTGGCAGCGCTTTTCCTAATGTCGATCATCACAGAGGGCAACGAGCTCATATTATACATAAAAAGAACCGGTGCAGCATTTACATCAGACGAGGATACATGTAGGAATTACATACGACAAGCTGGAGAGATCAAACTCGACGAAGCACAAATCGCTGCTGCCTTGCTCTATACTGCCATCAGTCGGACCCCTAAATTTTCTCCGCAAATATTGGTTAGTAGTCTTCGTAAAGAAGTTCCTGCGGGATTCAGTTGGCTTCAAGTTGTTCAACATTTTGATACGCCAGATCTAAGAATATCTCCACAACAATTCCTAGCAATATACGAAGCTGTTCGACCAATTGCGCTTGAAGACCCTGCCATCATCCCACAATTGCTAGGCGGTGCCTGGCAAAATACCGAAACCCAGCTTTCTTTCATCAGTGCATACGCGTCGTTGAGCCCAAACGAACTTGATGCCTCCACCATTCCAAAACTCAGGCCATCATTCACATTAGAAGAATATGTCGACGCTAAACCAGAGATTCGAGAACGTGCTGAATGGGCAGTAAGGCACCCTCTCGTTTCGGTGATCACGTTGACATCCGTCTTTATCGTTGCCCTTAGAGAGCCTCAATACTCGGAAACAGTGGAAGCCAAACGATTATTCCAAGAAGTGGTCGTGCCAAATCTAGATATATTCCTGGTCTCGGCATTTGGCGTACCGCGGCCATGGCCTGATTTAGCAGTAGAAACGATCAGCAATCTTTTCGAGCGCTTTCTATTCAAGGTTGATAAGAACTACGATTTTGTCTTAACAAGCTTGTGGCGCAAGGATAAACACTGGGTGGCACAACGCTTGATGGATGCACATGTGAAAGCACCTTTGGAGCTTCCTCTTGTACTGGATCATGCGGATAATTATGGATGGCTGCACGAATTGGCCTCGATGCTCAATGGCTTTGGGCTCGACCTTGCTGCCCTGGCACACTCCCGCGGAAAACTGGATCTTAAAGATTGGAAAGCCACGAATTCACCACGAGAGGATGAGCTTGGCACTGCTCTATTGACTTTCCTGAGTATCAAAGCTCAACACGAGCTTGCGTTTCAACGGACCAAACAAGCACACAGTATAATGTTACCGGTCAAGACTATATTCGCAATGTTGAATGTTCTGGAGGAGATTCTACCCAAAGAGCCTTCCGCACAATTGATCAGCGTACAGCGAACTTGTATCACCGCCTACCCTCGTTTGATCAACTATGGTCAGGATGATGAGCTAGACCGAATTATTGATGCCAATGGTTTGGCAAGCAACATGCTTAGCGAAGATGCACAAGCCGTCATGGAACAACATTACAAGAAAATGTACAGTCAAGATCTCATGGTTCGGCAAGTTGTTGATGCTTTAGCTGGTTACAAATCTGCCCATGACCCCCATCAACAAGATGTGTTTGCCTGCATGATCCACGGTCTATTTGACGAATACAGTCTCTATTCCACCTATCCACTCGAGGCTCTCGCAACTACCGCTGTTTTATTTGGTGGCATCATTCAAGATAAGCTCATTGCGGACTTGCCACTCGAAATCGGTCTGGGCATGATTCTTGAAGCAGTCCGAGATCACCTTCGAGAAGAATCCATGTACAAATTTGGATTGCAAGCTCTGTTGCAATTCATCCCTCGCTTATCAGAATGGCCAGGATTTTGTCATCAACTGCTGCAAGTTCCAGGCCTCCAAAACACAGAACCTTGGAAGAAAGCTCAAAACGTCATCCATGACCAACAGGAGGATATGTTGCGCAATGGACATAACGAATTGATGAATGGGGGCGGAATCACAAATGGCAATATCGACGAAATGCTAGCCACTGAGCCTGCGGCACCCCCATTTACCTCTATTAACGTGGACCCCCTTTCTCCCAACGCAGACTTCAAAGACCCCGAGGAGGATGCACAAGACAAGGTACTATTCCTGTTGAACAACATCACCGAGCTTAATATCGAATCGAAGTTTGTCGAGTTGAAAAGTGCCCTTGATGAGACCAATCAAAAGTGGTTCGCCGGTCATTTAGTTGAGGAACGAGCTAAGCTCCAGCCTAACTACCACGCATTATATCTTGGACTGGTCAAACTGTTTGAAGACAAGGTTTTGTGGAACCAATTGCTGAGAGAGACATTCATCAGCGTTTCAAAGCTGCTTAACGCTGAAAGCACTCTGCAGTCTTCAATAGAACGCTCGCATCTGAAGAATCTCGGTGGTTGGTTAGGCTCTTTAACACTTGCTCATGACAGGCCCATCAAACACAGGAATATTGCTTTCAAGCAACTACTACTTGAGGCTTACGACACACAACGACTCATTATCGTCATTCCATTCGTTTGCAAAGTTCTCCTTGAAGGGAGAAACTCTGTGGTCTTCAAACCCCCGAATCCGTGGCTTATGGATATTATTCATCTCTTGATTGAATTATATCACAATGCGGAGCTCAAGCTAAACCTTAAATTTGAAATCGAAGTTCTCTGTAAGGGGTTAAGTCTTGATCATAAGAGTATCAAGCCTTCTACGGAGTTCCAGAGTCGCATTCCTCCTGTTGAGGAGGCTACCGAGCCAATGGCAGTACCTGATGGCCTAGATAGGTTCGAAAATCTTTCGGTGAATGGCTTAGGTGGCATAGCTAGTGGCAGATTCTCTCCACAAGAAATCCTTGCTACCATGCCTGACCTTGGACCTCTTCTTACCTATCCGCCCAGCAACGACATGGTCAACACCCGCCAGTTACATGAGATTCTCAAAACCGCAATTACTCGAGCAGTTCATGAGATTATTTCACCGGTCGTAGAGCGTTCTGTCACTATTGCTGCTATCTCGACTGCCCAGATGATACACAAAGACTTCGCAACTGAGCCGAATGAAGCTCGCGTACGCTCTGCGGCTATTAACATGGTTAAGAAAACTGCTGGTAGCCTTGCCTTGGTAACTTCCAAAGAACCATTACGGGCAAGCATGACAAATTATATCAGAACACTATCGGTCGAGCATCAGTTACCTGAAGGAACCATAATCATGTGTGTTAATTCAAACCTTGACTTGGCCTGCAGTCAAGTCGAAAAGAAGGCCGAGGAGCGTGCTGTTCCCGAAATCGAAGAAATATTGGAGCCGGAGTTGGAAGCCCGCCGCCTTCACCACATGAGACGACCAGATGATCCATATATTGACCCACAACTAAGCCGTTGGGCATGGACCATTCCAAGCCCATATAAGTTGCAGCCGTCACTTACTGGCCTCAATCAAGAGCAAATGGCTATATACGATGAGTTCGCTCGTCAGCCACGGCTGCTACCTATCGCCGATAGAGGCTCAGTAGCAGGCTCCTTAGCAGGTACTACTCACGTTGCAACAGCTTCAGATGCAACAAGATCAATCACCAACGATCTCCTGCAGGATCAATTTCCAGCTGTTCCAAACCTTCCAACGCCTGCTGAGACTCCTGCGATGTCACTCGTTAACAATCAACAAGCTTCTTACAGCCAACCTTCAGCTTTGTCAAGTGGAAGGGGCTTAAACATGACCATGAATCTCCAAGGATTGCCAGAAAAAGTGCAAAGACTATTGCATGATCTTGAACATACCACTGAAACTATTCCTGAGGTGCACTACATGGAACTCCCTCGACCACATCCGGTAATTGAGATCTTGGATGCTTTATACAGTCTGATTATCAGAAGCCAGCAGGGGCAAGAACCTTATGACATATGGATTGTTGAGCAAATCTGCACCATAGTGTTCAGCGGCACCGAAAATACTTTAGTGATTGAGTGCTTAGTACATGTACTCGAGAACATTATTAGGATCGGTGGCCGTTGTGCAAGTCGGGTTTCTACGATTATTGGGCAGCAAGTTGGAGAAGCTTTTTTCCATGTCCCACTGGTCATTGCACTGATCAAGGCTGAAATTATCGATTGGGCACGCGTCGACTTCGCTACTTCCACAGCCTTAGCTGAGCGCAGAGAAGGAACCCTAGAATTCTTCCTTTCTCTTCTAGAGCAGGTATTCTTAAATGATCGGCCACTGGCATTGTACACTGATGTCGCGAAAAGTTTGGAGGTCGCTTTCGATTGGATCTCAAAAGAGCCGGAATTAGAAGTTGGCCAACAGCTCAAGACAAAGCTCGCAGCTTCAGCCCTCCCGAAAAGTGTCGGTCGTAGTCAAGATGATCGTCTTACATTTCGCCAAGATCAAATGGAATACGTCTTCGAAGAATGGATCCACTTGTTTAGCAATCCCATTGCTCCAGAAAGGGCAGCTCTGGTTTTCATTTCTCACATGTATAACAGGCAACTCATCAATGACAAGGAAGATCTCTGCCTGTTTCTGCGCCTTTCAATCGATACGTCAGTCGAACGATTTGAACAGCTGATCCAAATGCATGGTTTCCTCAACGATGCTTATGTTCCTATCGATGCGCTGGCAAAGCTTATATCTTTACTAGTTAAGGGTTATGAGCGCGAGGGCGAAGTGAAAGGCGACAAAGCTGCATTCCTGGAATCAATCCTATCCGTCATAACACTGGTTCTAAATCATCATCATGTCATGCGTGGCGAAGGCTTCAACCAGAAGGTCTTTACACGACTTTTCTCCTCGACACTTTGTCACTTGAGTTCCTTCTCGACCGACTTAACTGAAGCGGAGAACCATCAACTCATTTTGACATTTGCTGAAAAGCTTGTCAAACTCCAGCCAGCGTATTTCCCAGGCTTTGTATATGGTTGGATGACTTTGATCTCTCATCGCTTCTTCCTTGCGCCATTGATGGGATTGCCGGATGAAATGGGGTGGCAACCACTTGCGAAACTTACGGAATGTTTGCTGTCTTACGTCGGCGAGCTACTGAAGCCATTGCAATTATCCATGGCCACAAGGGATATTTACCAAGGGGTTTTCAAATTCTTCGTTGTATTGCAACACGATTATCCCGACTTCTTGGCAGCACACTCCTCGAAGTTATGTAGCAGCATTCCAAGTAACTGTGTGCAATTGTTAAATCTCGTTCTCAACGCTCACCCGACAATTTCTAAGCTACCAGATCCGTTGCAGCCAGGTTTGAAAATTGACCGCATTGATGAGATTCGCATATCACCAGAGGTCATCAATGACATTGAAGGCAACTTACAATCAACTGGCCTACTTGAAATTCTTGACCAGGCCTTAGAAAATGGACCTTCGGAGGATGCGGTGGCTCATATAACGCATACCATACAACGTAAGCAACCTGGAGTCACGGGACCAGGGTTTGTGCCCATCAATGTTGATTTGCAGCTAATCGAATCTGTCGTTCTGCACATCGTTATGTATGCGGTGGCAAAAAGCCAGACAAAAGGGAGGGCCGACTTTTGTTCGCAGTTCTGCCGATTCTGCTTTGATCTCAATGCTTGTGCATGAACTGAATCCAGAAGCTCGACACTACCTCATAACGAGCATGGTCAACCAACTTCGATTCCCTAACTCCCATACGCATTATTTCATGCAAGCTATTCTGGAACTATTTGGAAATGATTTCAATGACCAGGAAGAGTCAGATATCAGTCAACAAATCCTTCGGGTTCTGTTAGAAAGAGCATTCATCTCCCTACCAATCCCTTGGGGTGTACTTGTGACGGTCATCGAACTCGTCAAAAATGAGAAATACACATTTTTTGACTTACCATATATCAAATCAACGCCAGAGGTAGGACCCATCACTGTCCCATGTTACTCAAACGACTAACCAAAGTTCAAATAGGTCGCTGATAGAATTGCTGTTATCGTGCAGCGATCTCTCTCAAGATAAGATTGCATAACATCAACCAGATCAGATCTGGAAATTTTGACACTAATATATAGATGTGTCACGCCAGAGACTGAAAGTTTCCAAGATCTGTCTCCTCATTGTTACATAACCTCTTAGGTCACATTCGGCGTTCCTGTTACAGATCTTTCCGGTTTGTCTACTGCATAGCGAGTGAAAGGAATTGGGATTTTTTGCAAGATCTGCTATACTCATGGTGGGAACAGGGAACGATAAAAACTTCTTTTTAATGCAGCTTACACGATTAATGTTTCCTTGCCTACCTTCTGTATGTCAGAAAGATAAGGGTGGGCAAAAAATTCTGGTGGCGTGGGGAAAACAGACATATGGCGCGGGAATGGTTTGGCTTAGTTGCTGTTTATGTGGGAAGACGGCAAATCTTTTATGTATCATACAATGGAGTTCACTATCTTTTTCTGGAAATTATTTCGTTCATTGGTGATCATTCCCCTCATTATATTGGAAGTTTTTTCTGCCTTTCTTCATATGACTTGTTATCATTATTTATGATGGTGTGGTTAAAAGTATCGTTAGTCCTCAAAAATACATCATAGATAAGCGAGAGGCTTCGCTTTGATGGTGAAGATCTTCTCTGGTCATTCAAAACTAGTTGTTATGGTTTGATAAACGCTCGTCTATGAATGGGTGTGCTTGAATAGCTCGACCCTAATAGGGATCTTAGAGTCGCCCCGCAACCGTTACCAAGGTCAAAGATACAAATGATGGATATCTTTTCAATTTACTCTGATGAAAATAAAGGAAATTATTCTGTCAAAACTCATACATCTATCTGTTTTGATGATAGTTCTATCAGTTTAGCGAGAGGTCCTTTTCATATAACATAGACAGTATTGACATCCTTCTGTTTCTCTATTTCTGTACAGCTGTCCATACTTATTCTTTCTTACGATCACTTAGTTTACCTCCTTCCTAATGTTTGGTAATACTTTCATCTTGATGGCAGCATTGCCAATATGTCTTGCAAATGCTCAAGGAAATTTCACCGCGTGGTCTCCCCCTGGCGCGGGTGATGTCCGGTCACCATGTCCTGGAATCAACTCCCTTGCAAATCATGGGTTTCTCCCACATGATGGAAAAGGCATTACGATTCCTGATCTTATCGCCGCATTGGACACTGCTTTGAAGTATATCTCTCCATTGCCATGGTTGCACTAACCCCTTGTTTATCGTCTCTTTTCTACCCGTGCTGTATACATTTCACGCCAAGAAACTAACCCCCGTTCTAGTGTCGGAGCAGATTTCGCCACAGCCATTGGTGGCGCTGGTCTCCTTTCAGTTCCAGGAAACCTCCTGGCTACATCATTTGATCTCGACAATTTGAACGAACATAATTTCCCCATCGAACATGACGCTTCTCTTTCCCGCTCCGACTATTTCACCTCGCCAAATCATGATAACTATTCCTTCAACCAAACAATCTTTAATCAAGTCCTTGCATTTTACTCATCCCAAACCAGAACCTCTATCCCCATCGCCGCAGCCGCCAAATACGCGCGATTAAAGACTGAAGAGAAGGAAGATGCACAGTTCGTTTATCAAGCACAACAGTTTCTTTTGAGTTATGGAGAGTCGGCGTTGTATTTGAGTGTGTTAGGTGATCCAGTGGAGGGGGTCGCAGATTTAGAGTGGGTAAGGGTTTTCTTTGAAGAGGAACGGCTGCCATACAAAGAAGGTTGGAGGCGAGGTAAGTGTCAGACGAATTTAGCGTCGTTGGGGGTCATGATTTTTGGAGTTGGTGGCGGCAAACAAAGATGTTTTGCCTGAGGGGTTGGAGGTTACGGCGCAGACGGTGGGATTGGCATTTGGGGGGTATGATCCTGTTACGGGGATTTTGAGGCATGTTACTGGGTGAAATGGTGGAAAGATGTTTCCAGGTGATATGATACGTACAGCCTGTTGAATAATCGATCAGTTTGGAAGGCTTATGTTGCCTGTATCACTCACTCATACATACCTTTTATCGTCTTAACTCACAATCAAATTTGTTACTTGAACTCTCCTGTGTTCCATCACAACATGTTTGGTCTCGGTGCAAACATAAAGATAGGGTAATTAAAAGCGGAAGGTCAAAGTCAACCTGGTTTACAATTATCAGAAACTTATTATACACCAACATGAGACTTGGAATTGCATTCGCGAAAGTAATGAGGAGGCTGTAAATGATGTTCTTGCACTTCGATCCGTATTGGTTCATAATAATCATTCACCGCATCTGAAGTTAGTGATACATATCCGAGTCACCAGTTGGTAATCATATGTGTCATCAGCGAGGCGTCTACAGAAGTTTCTACTTCCTGTGTCTCAATTATAGGTCTTTGGTCACGGAGTTAGTTGAGTCAAGTCCAATAAAGGATTGACGTTAACAAGTCCTATCCATATTGCCATTGATGCCATTCCCCCATAGAACATCAATCAGAGCAGGAGAAATTCATTCAACAGTTCACCCACGCAGTTCACCTACGCACCAGCCCGCTCAGAACTGGTTCAACCATTCACAAAGTCCTCCTTAAAGCCAGTATCTCACTCAACTTCACTACCCCCTTTCCACCCCAACCCGCAACCCCACTGTCAACCTCGGGTCTCACTTGCACATACCATCCCCAAGCCCTCCTATCTAACTCATCCCGCCCAATATGGTCTACCCAGCTCTCAAAGAGTAAATCTAACGCCCCCATTAGCAATCTCAGATTTTCCTCTTTCTCTTCGGCTAATATATTCGCAGACTTCCTCTTCTTACTCCTCTCTTTCTCCTCCCCTTTTTTATCATCTGGGGGCGATGCAAACGCATTCAAAATGTATCTTCTCGCTCCCTCCGGTCTATGAATCGGCATACTGATTCCTCCACTTGACGAGTTCATAGCCTCAATGTCTAATCCCCATAATTGTTCTCCACTGCCGATACGTCCCGCGACCCTTAAGCGTTGCGATAATGCATCGTTGGAAACTTGTGTCATGATTCGCCAACGATCAGGTCCCAACATAACACCCCCATACCATCTCGAGACCACAAGTAGAACCCCAACTATATCATTATTCTGAAGAACCCCCAGTATGTGTTTGCCGCCACCTGATTCACCATCATCGTTCCAATCTTCGATGATTCCATGATCGCCCTGAACACGGAAAGCTGTAATATTGTGGCTTGCATCAGAGACTCTAGGTTCCTTGAGAAGAGTTTGGAGAAGAGTACGAGCTTGATTGGGTGAAGATATGGATATCGAGCGGGCAACGAACGTTGACCCTTTAGATGTGGTGGGTGCAGAGATGGTCCATTCATTCCTCGAACCATCCTTGACCGCAATATTTCCCTCTTCCTCCTTCACTTCCCCCTTCACCAGCGCACTCTCATTTTTGCTCCTCCCACTGCTTTCCTCCGATGCACTACCATAACCACTTCTCTTCAAAACACCAATCTCCCGCCCCATGATCTTCACTTTCGGCCATCCCTGCCCTTCGTCCCCATCCTTCCCTTTTCCTTTCAGCCCTAAACTCTCCGCCTTGCTCTTACTATTCGCACTAACCAGCGCTTGCGCTAAACTCAATCTCCCACTTAATCCCTGTCCCGGCATTGTATACTTGAGGAGTTGCAATGCCCATGCCAAGACCAGTGGTGCTCTATTCGTGTAAATTGTCGTCTCCTCAATCCTCGCTTCATCTCTCACACTTTCCGGTAACTCTAAACTCTTTTCTAACTCCTCTTCTGTTTGCTCAACTGGCAAGGAATATGCTGATTCGAATGTTTTAACACGCTTCAGCCCTCCTTTGCTTGTGGCATCGATTTCGCTGGCGGGCCGCTTTCCTGCTGTCTTTCCTGCATTCTTACAGGCAGTGATTAAGGACTTGGCAGCTTTTTCATCAATTGAGAGGGCGGATTGAAGAGTAACCGGAGGGGTCGAGGCGAGGGTTGAGATGGAGGGAGTTATAGATGCGCTTTGTAGAGCTTTGACGCGCTGCATTGCTGTAAGTATTGGTATTTTATTACGACCATTTGTGAAAAGGCGGAGAAGGTCTTGCATCTCAGCTTGAGAAGCCATATCAATGCTCTTCTGGTGTACGGCACCGCTTTAGAGATTGTGTCTTCGTTAGCTTGCGACACGATGAGGTCATCCACAGAATGAGATTATCCCAAGTTATATTTTCTGGTAGATCTGGCTTCGGAAAAACCCAATTGTGTAAGTTTTTGTTGATTTCATCAATTTATCGGGTTTACGACACTTTTTCCCATATATCATATGAGTTGATAAGTGCGCCGCCTCCGAAGCTTGCTGTTTCGAAATTGTCAGGTGGAGGCTCACCGGGAGCGATTATAAGATTCACAGGATTACAACAAGGGTCACTGGGAGCCGACGTCATTTTGTTACCCCAGCATTTTCAACCGACCAACCAACCTCACAACGGAACGCGCAATCACTCCACGCTCACCTACAAAGACCCTCATATCCCCATATCACCCCTCACCACGAACAATGTAATGGGATAACAAAAGCACACATTATAATGGTAATTATTGCAAATTTTCACCTCCTCGCATCGATTTCTGTCCTATGTATTTAATACATTCCCTCTAGCTAACCAGGCACACGTGAACAGGATACCATAATTCGCAATCCAATTGCAATCGCGACATCAAAGCCGGCGCGCAAGACATATCTAAACACCATATTATTTCTGACCACGTCGCTTGTATTGTTTGGATTTGCGGTGCTAGCTTATGCGGGCTTTTATTGGAGTTGGGTACCGGCTGTGGGAGTGGAGAGGAAGGTTTGGTTGCAGTTTGCGTGCGTATATCATTGTGCCGGAGCTCTTTAATGGCAGATGGAGTGTTGATTCTGGGATAAGATGAGAAGAAATGGGAACAAGGTGTGCTAATACAGGAATAAACGCAGACCAGACCAGCATCCCCACGGCATAGTCACCCTTGACAACTCCCTCGTAACACGCCAGGAATACGATATTCAGCTCGAATTGCACATGCCGCGTTCTCCTTTAAATCTCAGAGCCGGAAACTTCATGGTACACGTGAATTTCCTCGGGTCTGCTTATAGAACTCCCAGTTCCATACCAGGCGTCGAGCATCTACTGCCCCTGTCGAGAATTACCAAGAATGAAGATGTACTTTTCTCTTCTCGGCGGCCTACCATTCTTACGTATGAGAGTGAGTTGATATCCGGTCTAGGGAAGCTGGTAAACGCCCCATTGTACGTGCTTGGGTGGAAAAGGGAGGATGAGAAGATTCTGGTGGATATGGCCGAAGGTGTCAGTTTTCCAAGAGGGAATAAAAACGTGCCGCGTGCAGTAGAAGTGGTCGTTGAGAAGGAGTCCGGGGAAATACAAATTTATGGATGCAGAATAGTTATGAGGGCAAAATTGAGTGGATTGAGATGGTGGATGTGGAATTGGAGGATCGGGAGTGCGATTGTGGGGGTAGGTACGTTTTGGGGGGCAGAAATGCTAGGGTGTATCGTTGGATGGGGAATCTTAAAGTTGTGTTTTGAGGGGAGGAAAGAAAAACTGGTAGCAAGAGACAAGGAGGTTGGAAAGGGTGGAGACATAATTAAGCAAGAGGCAACGGATGATGAGCCGGACCTTTCAGATACGCCTAGAACGTTCCCGACGGTAAGGAGACAGATGCCATTGGTTTATCCACCGGTGGGTATGAAGAAGGAAGAAGAGGAAGAAGAAAAGATATTGGAAGAAACGGTGATTTTGCCACTCGGAGGGGATGCAGATGATGAGGATGAACAAGGGGAAGGGAGTTGGCAAGCTGGTAGGAGAAGTGATTCTGGTTTGGGCACCAGTTTTAGTGAAGCTGGTGTAGGGTCATCGGGACGGGTTAGCCGAAGGAGAAGTCGAGGCGGTCCGGTGAACGGGCTGTAAAACCGGTCAACAGAACGAAAACTTGGGATAGGACAAATAAAATCGGAATACCCTTACGTGTAAATTGTTCATGATTTTTGTTTGGAGAGGGGTAGGAGTTCGGGAAAATATTGGAGCTTGGTTGTATTTGTCCTGTGCAATTTACTTACTCTAATTATAGAGAATACGAAAGATGTGTAACATGCTCGAATCATCGATTGCAGTGCGCAGTCTCCTATTATACTCGTGGCTTTGAAATATAAGCAGGTTAGATATCATAGCCAACATAGTCTTAATCGTACAGTACTTCACAAGAAGATACACCATGTCCTGCCTCAAAGTCTGGAAACAATCTGATATTTCAATTCAGTATTCTCTCTTCCAGAACCCGTTGAATGATCCTTTTTTTAGCGAGAATATAGAGCCGACAGCCAAAAATCGTCATGGTCAATACATCCATCACTCGTCTTAGAAAACACGGGCATAGTATCAACAACAAAGATAGTTGGAATTGTAATAGATAAATCCTCAGTCACTTTCAATCATCTCTGTCATGTATATGATGTGGTTAGTGATAAGTATCCAATAGGCAATCCACGGCAAAAATGATTCAGTTCCAGTGCCACATGGGAGGGATAAAAAGAATTTCCTATCGTCCTTATATACTTTTCAGTATCTCCCATTATCGCTCTGAATATGAAGCAAAGATTTTTCCATTTTGATATCACATCCTACCGTCTTGCCTAAACGCTTCCTTGTAAACTAATGATCTGAGAGTATGAGATGCGACGCAAACGATATAAGGGTTGAGCTACTTCGGAACTGGCTGTCTGGCTTTGCAGGTGTTGCGAGCAGAGGCTTGGAAATCGGAGGTGTGAGGAGCGGTGGGTAGAAATCAAGGCAAATATAGAGAAACAACAATAAAGCAATAGTGATAGCCGTTATAATTGGTTGGGAAGTGGACGTCTTTTGGTGGTGGCTTTCTATCTAGAGGATATGCGAGTTTGAGTTAATCCTCTGAGGTTCGGCCTGAGGAATCACAGTACTTCTCTTGCTTGGGAAACATATTGTGGATCTATAGTGTTTAATGAGAATTGTTCCGATTTCGGATTTAGACATGGGAGGAATGACCTGGACTTGGCTATCAAAGCTCCCATTCACTCCTTACAGAACTTGCAAGATACGGGTATTCAGCACCAACCCGACCAACCTTAAGATGGGAGGTTGAAAAACCAAAATCCGGGACTGAAGACTAGATATCTGATGAGTGAAGGATTATCAAGAGGCGCTGCGCCGACTATACTGGAGATTGGGAATAAATCAATATTCAAAGTGGGATGGTGTTAGAGGATTTTGATATTGGAATTGGAGCGATGACGGTGGTGGTTTCAATCTCATACAAAGATAAGAAGTAATATTAGTACTTTTTCATCTCTCAATAATACACATTTAGATTTACCACAGCTAGTCCTGCATCTCACTTCTGCCCTCGGCTATAAATACCCCACGGGTGATTATAACACTTCCTCACATCCCTTGAAATGAACGATTGATATTTCCATACGTCGCATTCGCTCTGCTTCTCCAATCATACTTGGGGCTTGTGAGTTTGCTCTCGCCTCAAAGGAAGCGCTGTATGTAGATTCGAACTTCTTTTTAGGGCCAAATCATTGACGCTGAAGATTATCAGCAATAAAATATCTTGATATATGAAAGATAGTGACGTTATAGCAAAACATGCTTGCGTTACTTTTCCTTACGTACCATACATACAATGCATACAATACACTATATATTTAACTTGTCATAACCTCCTACCCGTGATAATATTTTTGAGCAACAATCTCCCGGTTTCTGAGTATGAAAGTCTCTGGACATGGGAAGCACAGTGAAACAAAAATGGAAGAAGATATGAGACTAGGCAGAGAATAGTATGTGATTATGATGAATCAAGTACGCGTGGCCATCAAAGATAAGGAAACTTTCTCCCGAGGAAGTAATATTATCCATTGGTGCAAAAAGATACTGCCAATTATCGAATCCGGGAGAGAAGTGATCAGGGAATGGAATCGAGTGATGAATATAGATGTATGTTGGGTTAGAGCTTTGTATGAATATGGGTACTCGAGTAATTTAAGAGTGCAGACCGGGAATTAACAGACGGTCGAAAGGAGACCATTATTTTGGATAACGGATATGATATAAAGCAACGGAGATAGAAGCTCTATTGTCTTTATTTGGGATGCCTATGCTATGTCATTCTCAGATGTATTCTCATTCGGAGATATATGCCAGGGCAAGACGAGAATGCTGAGATCAAGTCGGTATGAATTGAAGATATAATTAGATAAACGATACAAACCCAACGTCTGAACAACATGAACCGCACGATAACGGCGAAAAGACTTCATAATCATCATTAATACTCTCAAACTTCCATGAATGTATCCCAGATATTGAATCTGCTCCCCGTGCCGTATTACCGACAGAAAGACCTCGGGCAAGGCGGTTCTTGTCTTTATTTGGAGTGTGCTAGATGTTGACTTAGACATCGGGCTCTATTCTGCTCAAGAGACGCTTTACATCGCACATTACCAGAAAGAAAAAGTCCTTAAGGCTACCAGGTTTCAACCCACTAGAAATAGAAATCATGGGGTTGAGTGCCCTGCGCTAATCAACAAATCACCCCTGTAATTTAGCGATCATATGCATCAGTCGAGACAAGCTCATGAATGCATACTTGGGTGATACAATTTGATGTATTCAATGTATTTCCACACTTCTACTATTATTTGATCATCTTGAAGATCCCAGAACGTCCATCAGAAGACGGCGAGTATGGTATAATGCTAAGACAAGGATCTCGAAGGAGGTGGCTAGATATGTGAAGCGGAATGCAGAAATGCTTGCAATTCCAGATTCGCAGGAACTCCCAAGGAAGCTCCGGCCGCGGCTGCAACAAGCTCCTCGATCATTCCGAGCGCATGAAAAATCTAAGCCGGTGTCGAATCATGTGCTGTCGCTGCATGAACCATTACCGGCCTTGGCCGCTCCACGTATACGACCACCAAGGCAACAGATGTCGATGTAACGTGTACCCAAGCATGCGTGTGCCAATAGAATCAGCTCACTACTGCTGCGTTCTAGGTTTCGACGCATAGAGCTAGGCTAAGATGAACCGGGCATTATATCTTGCTATAAATTCTTGAGGTTTTGTAGGATGTAATTCAGTGCTGTAATCGTTCTATGGCTAAAGATTTTCGTCGCTTGACATTCGGGTAACGTATGTACCATGAGGAAGATTGAAAGATGCCTTTAGGAATGCCACCAATAACATCGAAAGCGGATATTTCATCTACTTCTCCATGCAACTCTTATTGCCGGTATCAAGCCCATTGAATACTCTTAGATATATCTCCCACGAGCCTTATAAATGACGCTACAAGCAGATTCAAGGGGAAATCTTTACAAGTACCGGTGATTCCTTGTTTGCAGGCCCTATTTTTCATATGAGGAATGGAAAAATCATTTCTTTCATCCTTTGGTTCCATGCGATCCCAAGTTCTATCAAGAGTAACTGCTCTGAAATTGCCGAAAATCCTATGCTGTAAAGCAATACACCTGTGCCTTCCTATTGTGATGAGCTGGAAGGTCAAAATGATGATCCACAAACTTAATGGATGAAGTCCAAGGTATATGAGTCGCTGGTTTCCGAGATTCAAAGAACACACAAGTGATGCTGAGGACATCAATTTTTGCATAGATTTCCAAGCATCACAGGATCAGCAGGATCACCATGCTGATAAACGTTCAAAGATAAACGATGTCTTGTTTTTTGTGTGAGAATACATGTTCGTGATATTTGACTCGAGTAGCAAAAAATCCCACCATGGATCTATGCTCCAAAACGCCGGCCCAATGCTGTATTAGTACATATGGTATAAGGCCTTCGCATCGACAGTGCCTGGTGCTTCATTCATTGTCTTATGGTCCTCCGGAGAATTTTGCTGGTCTTTCTCACCACCTCAACTCGTTTTTTTGCTCCTTTGCATCCCCACCCCCCTCTCTCCCATCACCCTTCTTGCCTACCCCATTTAGCTCCGATTCCTCATCCGGAAACCCCAGGTTCTTGAATTCGTCCTTCGCCATTAAATTCCTGCAGCACAACATTCGTTAGTCGTCAACCTCACAGGACCTAATCCCAACCCCGAACTCGATTTCCCACTCAGATTACATATGGAACCCAGAAGCCTACCTATCCATCCGGCATGACAGATATGATTTTGCCAAACCTCTACATTCTGGATCGTTCATGCCTCGAACCTTCTTCATGCAATTAAGATAATTTTGCATTACCGATTTGCATTCGCCTGTGCCATTGTCGCATTAGCTATCCTTCTGATGTTCCTCAATATGCTCATGCCCTTTCACCATCCAATTCCGATTCCGATTCGCGCGCTCGGAAAATGGCATCCTCGGAAGGAAAGGCAATCATACCATCATGATCCAACGGAAAACTTCCTCTTTCTGGTCTACATTTCCAATCCGAAATTAGTCTTCTTCGCCCACGACGTTCCCAGAGATGTACCAGAACAAAGAGAACTTACGGCGACGGCTTATTATTGACCATACGCCCACCTGGGCTTCCAAATGTACTCATGGCTGTTGATTTCTATCTACTTTAAGAATGATCTGATATTCTCGATAGTTTGGATGAACTCTTGTCGGAGCGGAATTTTTGATAATCCGAAGAAGTGTAGAAGTACCCCGGATTTATGACGTAAGCGCTGTGAGCTGTAAAGAGGGGTGGAACGATGTCAATTGGAGGTGAGGCGTTTGATTTGAAATAAAGAATCTCATAAGTGGTTTACCCCTCTGATTTCACCTTACCCTGCTGTATTTTGATTTCCGTAGGTACCTACCTATTCCACCATACAACAGACTACGTAAAATGCCCATGTAAGCTTCCTCTCAAAACGTCTAGACCCCTCCATCTAACAGCAATCAGGAAACTAGAAGGAAGTTGCCAATGCGGCCTCGTAGAGTTCTCTCTAGAGTCTCACACTCCAGTTCCCTACCAAATCTGCGCATGCTCCATCTGTCGCAAATGCGGGGGGTATGGTGGGTGTGTCAATCTAGGCGGCATCGCCTCCACCCTACAGATAACCAAAGGCAAAGAATATATCAAGTACTTTCTCCCTCCTCCTTTGCATCATCTCCCCTCTCCATCGATCTTTCGGAAAGTTGACCAACGTCCCCAGAAAATACACCGCGACCTCTGATCGCGGAAAACCCACCGCCAAGAAATGCACTTCCGAACGCAACTTTTGTAGCGAATGTGCGTCGATGCTCTGGCTGTGGGACAAAACGTGGCCGGAGTTAATTCATCCTTTCGCTAGTGCTATTGATACAGAATTACCGGTTGCGGAAGAAATGGTTTGTGTGAAGGGTGACAGTAAGCCTGAGTACGTTAGGTGGCCGGAGGGGAAGAAGAAGGTTTACGAAGGGTATGGGGAGTTTAGTCTTGAGGGGTGGCATAAGGAGAAGGAAGTTTGGGTTGAGTAAGAAGTGGGCTTGAGAACTGCTTGGGGGGCAACGAGGATGTTCATCCTATGATTAACAGGGGTTTTGGGTCGCTTGGGAGACCTCGAGGTACTAAAATTGGTTTATTCTGGAGATAATGCACACGTCAAAAGCTGCATTTAGATTTCATGCTCTGGCCTTCGATCATCGAGGTGATCGGAGTATTCCAAATATAACAGTTGAGCTCACAGATATCACCGAATGAAGCTTAGCTACTTATCTCACGATTCGTAAAATCGAAGGACCTAGCATCCTCGAGGCTGCCATTTTGACACTGGAACTGCAGTAGTGCTTCATCTGACGACAAGCTCAACCTGTTGAGCTCTCTTGCTTAATGGGCCTCCCAATTCCCCCAGCGAGTTTTCTATAATGGATCAACGACTTGGAATAATATCATCATCCCCTTATGATTCTTGATCGCCTCGAAGTATTCATCACGAACGATGTTTATCATTTTCCCAGCTCCAGATCTTGAATCTCCATAGAAGTCATCGAAACTGCAATCCCACTTCCAACAAGAAACACATGATTGGCCTTGGAGTCTTACATCCTTCCACAGTATCAAAAACGAAGTCTCAATTGCAAGCCCCTCCTCCACCCACCCTGCAATCTCCTAAAAACCGCACTATACAATAACACAATACCTCCACTTCACCTCACAAAACCCACCCGCTACCCTCCCTCAAGACCACCATGACACCAAACCACGATATTCATCTCATGTTCATCTTGACCAAACAACAACACCTCCCACGCCAGAATCCCTCCGAGATACTGGCAGAACGTGTATCCCCACCCTTTCACTTTCTGTGCACTCGAGCGACGCTCGAGACCTGGACGCGGGGCTGGGATATGATTTTGAGGATCGAGAGCGGTATGGGAAGGGGGGGGCGATGTGCGGGAAGAGTTTGGAGAGAGGAGATGAGATGCGGGTATGAAGTGAGGTTGTTGATTTGCTGTTGGGACGACAGGGTCTTTGTCGGGTATCTCTTGCGCGATGGATATTTCTTTGCCGGATCATTTCCGACATCTTAGAGTTGGATGCATGGTGTTTGAGAAACTTCCTAGCGCACGGATGGGGGGGGGGGTGCAATAAACTTTTCTGCCGCCCTGTTCGGGTTGTAGTGACGAATTGACCTGTTGGATAGTCAGGGTGAGAGACGAGGAGGATATGCGATTGCGTCAACTATCTCTTTGTGTTCCATGGTCGATATATGATTAAGGAGAGGCTGCGTGGTCACAATAATCTTGCGTGAGATTCGAGGTTGGATCTTCCCTTGTGGTGTAAAAGCTGAGGTTCGTCGGGTATTGCTAGATCTAAGAATCTAGGTATGCAAGCTAACTTCTTCTGTTTGTCTTGATAGCAAATGGCAAAGGTGAGAAGCGGGGTGAGTGAGATGTTGGAGGAAAAGATGAGATGGGAATGTGAAATGATAGAGGCGCCAGCGACGGTATACTCTAAAATTTTGCATTGAATGATACCTTACTATATCAAGGCTGTCTCCCACACCATAATCAGGATAACCAAATTTTGATTCCCCCTTCTGCTGTCAAGATTGAAGTTATTCCAACCTGTAGATATGCAACAAAACCAAAAGGATGGATGAGGAGGAGGAGAACAACCACGGTGGAGAAAGCAAAGTTCATCCGACCTCACCACATGGCGCGAATGGTGAATATACCCTCGTGCCGCACCTGCAGCCCTACCCGTAGATCCCCACCCTCAATCTTCCAATCTCCGTCCCCCACTGCTTTCCAAGATCTTTTTGTTGCATGTCTGAAAAACTGCTTGAAACTGACCCTGGTCCAGCTAGAAATGGTTGGCTCTGGAGGAGCGCAAAACGATCAAGAATGAGAGTGCAAAGCTCAGGCCCCTATGCGATCGCCATCTTACTGGGTGATTGAGAGAGGTGGGGCAATGAAGGGGGAGCTGGTGAGTTTAAGGGGGGACTGGTAGGGCTGCTAGTGCGGGAGTGAATCGTGCCTCTACGGAAGCTACCCCGCCTTCCTCAACCAATACCAACCCCCCAAAACCCTCCAAATCTTTTTGTTGCATATCTGTAAAACTGCTTGAAACTGACCCTGGTCCAGCTAGAAATGGTTGGCTCTGGAAGAGCGCAAACGATCAAGAATGAGAGCGCAAAGCTCAGGCCCCTATGCGATTGGGATTCTATTGGGTAGTTGAGAGATGTGGGGGGATCAGATAAGTTTAAGGGGAAATCCATAGGGCTGCTAGTGCGGAGCTACCCGTGTTTACATAGAAGCGACTCCCGCCGCCCTGGACCAATCTCAGCCCGCCAAAAGCCCCCCAGATCTTTTGTTGCACGTCTGAAAAACTGCTTGAAACAGACCCTGGTCCAGCTGGAAATGGTTGGCTCTGGAAGAGCGCGCAAACGGAGAAAACGAGAGCGCAAACGGGCCTGAGCTTTGCGATCGGAAGCCTATTGGGCGGTTGGGAGTGGGGGGAGGATCTGATAAGTTTAAGGGGGTGGGAGGTAGGCGCCACCTGTGGGAAGAGTGCGGGTAGGGCTGAGGACTAGGGCGATAGGGCGCAGAGGTCCTGGGGGGAGTTTGGCCAATTGGTGGGCAAGTGTGGGGAATGTTGAGAAACCAGACGTGCAACATAACGGAGGAAGATGGATGATGGGATAGGGCGGCAGGAGGTAAGATGGGATGAGAAGTCTGGAGCCAGCCCGTCCATGGTGTAGCGGGAGTGAATATAAGAATGAACGCCGGAGCTACGGCAGCGTGGCGATATATCCACCTGCATTTCCATAAATCAGATGAGGCTCCAAGTCATGGGATATACGTGGATACTCCCATGCCTCATTTCACGTTGTAGGCTTCACGTAAACTACACACCTTAAAAACAGAGAAACTGACCAACAGGATGATTGCAAAACGATGAGATTCTCAGATATGCAATTAACAGACGTCACGCCTCACCATCCATTCATCACTACTCATCGTCACCCCTTCACAAAGCTGACCAATAGATGGTCGAGCGCAAAACATTGAGAAAAACCAGACATGCACCCAACCTTTCGCTGCACTCACTCAATCACTTTCAACCGTGGCGGCAAGGTCTCTCGGCCTCCTACCATTCCCAAGATCCAAAATCCAAAATCGACTCAGCATCTCCTCAAATCATTTGATGTAAACAAAGACCAAAAGCCAACAAGATGGTGTACTCCAAATCTCTTCGGAGAATGTGAAACTTTGTATTTGAGATTTGCCAAACGCGCGCAGAATCCTGATTCCGTTCTTAAAATTGAGAATTTGCATCATTGTCATAATTGAAAGAGCCCTCGGATATGCAGCAAGACTTTTTGAGTTTGATTATCGGCATATGACGGGAGAGTCGCGGACGAGAATCATGAGATGAGATAGATGGTTGTGTATTGTGGGTATGAGAGAGGGAAAAGAGAGACTTTGGTGGTTCTCGTTAGTTGTATGGATGGGGTTGTGATACTTATGCCGTGGAACCTATTCATAGTAGCAGGGTGATCTGATTAACGTATACAAATGCACTGGCAGTTTTGAATAGCTAAAATTGTTTGTGAGATGAAAATGATCTAGATCCCGGTATATATCAGGCCCCTTTCAACTTTAAAGGAGAAAACAACGATACATTTTCGACTTTTCACTCGAGATTCATCTACATATCGTATTATATTGCCTGATGCTTGATATTGATCAGTGGTTCCCTTCTACATGCCACGCTCGTGCCAAGCCTATGGTAGGAATACACTTGTTCGAACATACTTATTCGATCATGCAGACGAGTGACTTTTATATTATATCGTGAAGCTCTGTTTATCGAGACTGAACCCTTTGAAAGTTGTTTAATACTTCATTCTCTTACGGCCATACGTGGAAATGGTCTGATCGTATTGACTAGAATGACGTGAAGAGTCGGTTAGACCCCTCCAGGGCTTCTCCTGAATGACCGGTTGGGGTAAGGTCCATCATTCAAGGGTCTTCTCGTAGCCACGTGATCGTTAGGACCTACTTCAGGTTCGAAACAGACTCAGCAATCTTCTGAATAGGCATACACAAATACATGTACTGTGCGTAACACTGTTATATCCTATCTTCGACAGAACGATTTGTAGTTGTTACAAAATGCAAAGAGTATCAGCAGATGAAGTTCAAATGTACGGTTTTTGGCATATGTTCATTTGCGTCGTCTAGTGAGAATTTCTCATCTCTTGCCAAAACTCGACATAACTTGGTCTCTTCAGAACCTACAACATATCGATAATCAAAGGATCTGGAGGGCCAGCGAGTCGATTACGGTGTATTGTGCCGCATGTAGTATGTAGTATAAAGTCTATGGTATATAGAATCAAGACATCGGGGTTGCTTTTGAGGGCTGTGTGTCGTGAGTGACATTTTCAATGACTGAATTACGGCACCACCGGTGCACCCCACCCTTGACAATTAAACGAGGACCTTTCATTGGTGATAAAATGAACTAGTTCTACTGTACTGTACGGACTCCGGAGTCAGGTTACTAATCTAAGCCCCAGTCTAATGCCACACGACACAGCCACAGCCACCTGCGGGGTATCACGAACAGAAGAAAATAAAGCAAGCGGACGATTCGAGAGTGCAAAAGAACACCTGCAAGCATCATCACCCGGGCGCTTGACTTACTCGTTTGACTGTGCTGTATAACTGTCCATACTAGGTCGTCAGGGCTGTAGTAAATTCCAAGGGTGTCATCAACGTGATTTGGTCTTATGATTCGGGCCTTACCTGAAGGACCTCGTCAGGACCTCAAGGACCACTCTAGCCAAATTCCCACAGAGAAGCAGGCCAGACGGATGACAGGACTGTATTGTAATAGTAATGATGAGACGGATACCTAATAATGGAACATACTTTTTTCGTACTGTACCTCGTACCCAAAGTCAGGCAAAACCCCACAAGGGATCTCCGAGCATCAATCAGTCAGTACTGAGTATTGTACCGTGTGTCAGTGTACAGAGTAGGTTGCGGTGCACTGGGTGGTGGGTGCAGTAACCGTACAAGATGGATGTGGAGTTACGAACAAACCATGAATGACATCATCTTATCGAAAAGTTTGAAATGGGAAAAAAGTTCATCGAACAGCTCATCGCCACAATGAAGGATATCCCGGGAGATGACAGAGACAGCCCTGGAGACTTATGGGATTCTGTAAATTTATTATTATGATAAGTAGATTATTAGGTAGGTATATTAGGTATATTAGGTATATTAGGTATATTAGGTATATTTAGGTAAACTACAGTATCTATCCATGGATAGTTAAAGAAGGCACCTTTTCGTCTTATTATTTCTTGCTCGGTACTTGGATATGAGAAGGAATAATGAATCCCGGGGCCTTGACAGATGGTTTATTTTGTTGGGAAAAGATGATTACAGTAGAAGATTGATTGACCCGATTGATTCATCATGATTTGTTCTCGTGGTACAAGTTTCCACCTAGACCAACCAGCACAGCCAGATCAACCCAGCCCCTCAATCTTATCCCTCTATTCCATCACCATCCCACGGGTGACGGGGCGCAGTTGAGACCTTTGAAATACACCCGATGGAATGTTTGACTTCATACAGAGTACAAAGTACTCCCGAGGTCTCCTCTGACTGTACAGTTTGTACCGTACTGTACTGCAACCAAACATAGTCTACCAGGTCCCTACTCGAAGCTCACGCTTTATCAGTGGTCATCAGCTCATTCACATCGCTAGCTCGTCGAGTAATATCATGCATGGCATTGTCTCGGAAGCCGTAAGAGAAATGAATCCTCTCGCTAAATGATTGGGCAACATTGAGCAGCCTGAAGATACCCAATGACGTTTGAAAGGACCCCGCCAATGATAGGAAAGATAAGCACGTTCTTGTCAGGCCCGTAGTGGAGGGACGGCAATACAGTAAATGTTAGGTCATTGGGTACCTGGGGGCGAGATACTAGGTAGATGCTAGGTAGTTGATGAGTATATCCTCGAAACAGACTTTTAATTATCCAAAATTGACTTGAATGATTATAAGTGTGATTACCTAGGCACTGTAGAGGATTGGGATGAAAGGGATGGGATGGGATGTACTGTGCGGTATTGGGTTCCCTCAATCTTATAGACTTGCAGTATATAACATGGATCCATGAATATCTTTAATACTGTATGGCTGGAGATTCTAGAAGAGCAGGAAAATTAAATAGTGGAGTGATTTTCCGATGGCTGCAATTCATACAGTACTGTACAGTGTATACTCGAGTAGTGGAAGATACCAAGGTCCTCCCTCCTTCGTACTCCTCTACTGTGATATATTCTCAAAACACTCAAAACTGTGGATAACTGATCATTTATTAGAGAGTACTGTACATATTACATAATCAATCATACATATATTACCTTGGTACGGTTCATGAGGAGGACATACCCAGTACATACGGAGTACATACGGAGTACATACATACATACATACATACATACATACATACAAACCTACCTACTTACCTACTTACCTCCTTGCATATCCGATAGAACCGCCCTCGAAGAAAAAAAAGCAGGTTCATTTCTTTTCCCTTCGATTCTCAGCTCATTCAAGGATATCATTTGCTATTAGAATCTCCAGCCGCTTCTTCCAAGTCTTTCGTACATACAGGTTGTCGCTTTTTCGCCTTTTACTTACCAACTTGGCCCTGTAATAAATTCAATAAGATCCATCTCACCGACATTCACTTTCCACTTCGTTTCCCCTCACTCGTCATATTACGACATAACCTTTGGGGTGTGACTGTATGACTGTGGTGACTCGATTCGATTCATTCCATCAAACCATCTTTACAAACAACACCTGCAACTACAACAACAATACACCAAACAATTATTTACATCGTCCATTACGCATTCAAGATTAAGACAAAGACGTCCGAATAACAATTTCAAAACCCAAATCAAAATCAAACAAGCCTAATTAATTTATTAGTCCTCTTGGGATTCATCTCAAATCTCTCAAAAGTGGTCAGCCAGCCAGCAAAACTTTTTACCGTCGCAAATTGAAAACCCCGCCATCAACAATCATGACGACGTACGATTATGAGTATGAGACGGTCGACGAACCCCGTCGACATCGATCACATCGTCATCGAAAAGATGATCGCGAACCAAGATATACGGATGAAGCACGCTATGTTGAAACTCAAGAAACTTATGTTCGCTCAGCTGCTCCCGCCAAGTCTTCTGTGGCTTATGCTCCCGACGCTCCCATCAGAGAAAGAGAAAGAGAAACGACGCAAACACGAGAACTTGTGCGTCAACCTCGTCGTGAAGATAGCGATTTATCAATCGAAGAAGTGAGAAGAGATTTTCCACCACCAGCGGGTAGTGCCTATGTCGATCAACGGACAACCGTTCGAGAAGCTAGGTACGGCCCGCCCGCCCGTCGCTCTAGATCCGTCGGGCGTGACGGTCGATACGGAGAATACCTCGATGATAGCAGAGGTGATCCACGACGCTCTTTTCAAGAAATCGATCGACGAAGCGATTATTACGAAGATACAAAAAATCGAACACAAACGATCGCTTTCACGCAACGAAAAAGATTGCTGCTGCCGTAGGGGGAGCTGCTTTAGCTGTTGGTGCAAAGGAATTGTGGGATCGAAGATCTGCCGAGGGTAGACCAGTCGAGCGAAACCCATTGGCTTCTGCTATGGTTGGAGCCGCTGGAGCTTTTGCAGCATACGAAGGAACGGAACTCTACGAAAAACATGGAAACAAAGAGAAGAAAGTCAAGAAATATGCGGCGCACAGAGGTCGAAATGGTGAAGTTCAAGAATCCTACTACTCGGATGAAGAAGACATTAAACCCGAAAAGAAGAAGGGTCGCCGCAAGTCCATTGTTGAGGGGTGCTATGGCTCTCGCAGGATTGGGAGCTGCTGCGAAGGGTGTGGAACATCACAGAGAGGAGCATCATCATCGCGGCCGCAGAGGCAGCGGAGATAGCTATTATGAGGAATCCAGCTCGAAGAGAGGCAGATCGAAGTCAAGAGCACCAGAAGGAACCGCCAAATACCAACAAGCCGCCAAGGCAGCCCTCTTAGCCGGCGCGCTGCAGAAGCCTTCCGAGTTCGAAACGAGCCGGGAGCCTGGGGTGGAGAGAAGGGTAAACGTATCCTTACCGCAGCTATCGGAGCTGGTAGTATTGATGCTGCGATTGATAGAGATGCTGACAAGAAGAGCAAGCGCCACATCCTCGAGGCAGTAGTTGGAGGTCTCGTCGGCAATCGTGCCATTAACGGATCGCGAAAGGAGGTCGAAGAAGATCCTGTCACTGGACGTTCTCGATCCAGATCTCGAGCACGCTCCTCATCCCGAGGCGGAGGTGGAGGTGGAGGAACTGGTCTCGCTGCTCTTGCAACCGCTGGTCTTGGAGCAATTGCTGGCAAGAAGCTGCTCGATCGTTCCCGATCCCGCTCCAGAGCTCGCTCTCAATCTCGCGGACGCAGAGATAGTTACAGCCGCAGTCCATCGGCAGATCGTAGCAAGCGCAGCAGAAGCAAGAGTGTCAGCTCAATGGCAAGAAAGGGTTTGGCTGCTCTTGGTATTGGAGCTGGAGCTGGCGCCGCTGCAAATGAAATCAGTCGTAGCCGTGATCGTAGCCGCAGTCGCAATCGTGATAACTACGATGACTACGATTCTTATGATGATCACCCCCGACGCTCTAAAGGTCAAAGAGGAGATGTATACGGCAATCCACGTTATGCCGATTCTCGTGGAAGTGTAGACGGTCGCGGTGGTCGAGCAAGGGATGGGCAGAGAAACAAGAAGGTCGCTGAAGGAAAGAATGGATATGATAGTGACGATTCGTTGATCTCTTCGTCGGAGGATGAGAGAAGGGTCAAGAAGATGAAAGGTAAGCAACTTATTACAGCTGGTTTGGCAACTGTTGCCACGATTCATGCGGCCCACAATGTCTACGCAAGTATGGAGAAACGTGATGCGCGACACAAAGCCGTCCAGGAAGGAGAGATGACCCCAGAGGAGGCGAGGAAGCTTAGAGCAAAGGCGGCATTACAAGATGCAGCATCTATTGGTATTGCAGCATTGGGAATCAAGGGAGCCATTTCCGAAATTAAGGAAGCAAATGAGATACGACACGAATGTAAAGAATTCCGAGAGCACAAGGACGAACGTCATAAGAAACGTCTTGAAAGACAAAAGAAACGAATGGAGAATGGAGGAAGAAGACAAAGAGATGATTCTCGCGAAACTTATTTCTCCTTATGATGATCGCTACGATGACCGATATGACGATCGCCGTTACAGTTCAGGTCCTCGTTACTATGATGGAAATCCATACGCTACGGGCTTACCAGCTCCTCCTGTCGGTTATGAAAGATAATTCAATCTTTCCTCTGACATGAAACAAGTGCGCCAACTACATCCGTTCTTCTGGCTCTCACCACACAACACAATATCTTTGTTCAAGTCTCGTCTAAAAACAATTTCCTCTCAATCTGGAAACAGCAACCAATCTACAGAAAGAGTAATAATGGGCGGTGGTGCGGCACCTTTGGGGTCTTTCTTCGGCGCAAGGATTTATATTATGAGTTCACGACCATCACAGTTTCTCCATACCTTGACGATTTTCAATAATGATCTTTCTTTCTTTTTTTTTCTACATCACACCCAGATTTTGTTTTTTGATTTTCTGAATTCCCCGTTTTCGTTATTTACTATTCTTCATTTTATTACTTTACAAAAGATAGATGAAGAAATGTTAGAACGATCTTATCCAAACATTCCACAAAAGTCCTAGGGTTCACTATTTTATTTCCGTTTTTATGAATTTATGATGAGAACAATAACTGATTGGTAGATTGAACATTAGCTCGCTCCCATCGCCATTAAAGCACCCGCAGGAATCTAAAGTGTGATACGTACGCGTACAAGCTTGAGAGCAAGCAAACAGTTGTCCCGATAATGCGCGAACAAGTTACAACGAATACGGGCTAGAGGACGAATGAATGGGGGAGGATGAGCGATGGATCGGATGGGTACATTAGTGTGGAATTACGGAAATGTGCACATGATTTACGAAATGAAAGAAAGGCGAAACGAAACGATATATTATGAATTGATGACTTCATTTCCTCTTTTCGTTGGTTCATCTTTTTTTTATGCATTTTACGATCCTACGGTTGGTTGGTTGTTGGTTGTGGGTTGGGTTGGGTTGGAGGATGCGAATGCGGACGCGGGATGATAAATTGATGCGTTTGGGAGGCGGTGAAGGAGGGGTTAGTGGGGTTGAGGGTGGGATGTGTGAATGGAGGTTTCTACCGTTTATTTCTTTCTTTTCTTTAGATCGTATTCGTTTTGCCTTTCTTTTCCAGGAGGAATTTTGAGTTGGGAATTGGTTGGATATGAAGAATGGTGATGGATGGTCAATGAGATTGATGATGGGGGTTGGATTGGTAGGATAGCATAGGATAGGATATCAAATAAATGGTTTTGTTTGCTTGAGATTTTCCTTTTGATTGTGCGATGGTGTGAGTGGAAATGGTATCTTGTGAAAATGATGGAAACGAATAAATGAAACATCAACTGCGAGCGAGATGTATCAACACGGGTTTTTATATCTCTCCATCCATCTACCTAGGTACCTCTCGCGGAGTCGCAGCACACCCAGTCTCTCCACGGAGTGCCTGCCTAAGGTAGGTAATCAATTATCTCATCTCCCATTCGAAAACTTGGGATTACGGCTCACCAAACTGTTGCTGCTTGCCATGAGGCAATGATGCAATGAGGCAATAACGCAATCAATAGTGGGATGACGATACCTATGTATGATGTCGTCATTTGTCTGTTTAACGCTCCATAGGTCCATATGAGCTCAGATGGACGTTCATCCGACCTACATACCTCTGTTGAACTACTGCACTCAGTGTACTACTGTACTGTACTCCGTAGTCTGTATGTAATTTACTTTTGTGTGCGTTTTCGTTTGCGTGTGGGATTGGGGATTGGGGATTGGATAGTGGTAGCGGTAGGTAACTACGAGGTAGTTACTTTATTTACAGTATTGAGTTTGTGGGAGTGGGAGTGGGAGTGGGAGTGGTATCATGGTTGCGGTTGCGGTTGGGTGGTGGGGTGGGGTGATCATTTACTTCGGGTCGGAGTCGGGAGGATATGAGGTCGGTAGTACCTAGGTACTGGTAGCTACTACTAGGTAGGTACTAGGTGGTTTGATGTGCGGTGCGGGATGAGCGGGGAGAGGAGAGAGGAGAGGCATTTTGAGATTCGTCGACGCGTAGTTTTGGGTCTTGGGAAGTACTGTACTGTATGTATTGTGCTGTAAAGCGAGGAGAAAGTTTGGAATGGGGGGGGGAGGGTCGAGGAGGGGAGCGAGATGCAGGATTGGGGATTTCTGGGTTGGGTTATGGATACGGTATGTAGTGTTGGGTGCAGTTTGTGTGGTGGATGATTTTACTCCTCGAGTATCGTCGATTGTGTGATGGGGAAGAAGGTCCTGGGTACTGTATACTGTGGTGGTTTGGAGACCAAGGAACCTACATGTAGTCGTAGAGCGTCGTGATTATCTGGTGGTGGTTGACTGCTTGCGGGTATTGCATGTTGAGGTTGATGGTCTGGATCGGCGGGCACCGTACTCTGTGTTGAAATGAATGATCGAGAATATATTCCTGTTGTATTGTGCGGTTTCTTTTTCTCATAGTGTCAGACTCCAGGGCTGTCAGTAATACTCAGTATCCTACTGTCAATGAGTAACAAGGTTTATTATTACTACCAAATTATCATCAATGCAGTAATTAATTAGTACTCCGTATAGTAAAAACCGACAATTGAACTGGCCTCCATATTATCTCACGTGCATCAACGCAAACTCGTCCCCCACCATCATTCTCAAAAGCAGTTTGTCCTATTTGCACAAACCACATGTTCGCTTGGGAAAATTCTTCCCAGGCACGGACCATACCAAATGTCTATATATTCCCCCTCTCCCTCCCAACCTTTTCAAAAAATCACGACAATACTGTGAGTTAAATCCCATACCTACATTTCACACCCACCTCCACGAATCCTCACTAATCCATCGCTATAGTCAAAGAATCATTTCTTTAGTAAACGTCCTTCTTCTGTGTTCTCTACAAGAGCCACAGACTCCAACCGAGACGATGAGTCGAGCCTCGATACCCTAGAGTGAAGCCGTTTGCTTTCGATCTCTCCGCAAGGAGGGCGTTCGTCTACTTTTTGTAGGGGAATGTATAGAAAGTGGTGATGATCTCGACCCTCTACTGGTTGTCTTCGGATACTGGTCCTGGGTGGGTGTTGATGGTTGTCTGATCGGTTTTTATCTTTTTTTCATTGCGGTCTTGGCATTTTTGCTGGGTGTGAAGAAGAAGTCTTGGTGCCGTGTGGCCTTGAGGTGATGTTTTGCACAACGGTTGGGTTTAGGCCTGGGATTGGGTGAAGGCTTTCATGGTATATTCGTGGCTGCAACAGGGTTCAAATTTTACGATGAGGATGCGAGTGGTTATTGGCTGGCTAGAATCACGAGTCTATCTACACTCGACAATTTTTAATACCACTGAAATATGTCACTTGAATTGAGGAATCCTTGACGTCATCGTATTCATGTTTGCTGCCAATCTTATCAATCTCTATTGCTTTCCATGACCCATCCTAAATTTTGCTGGAAAATTTTGATTTAATTTTCAAGCCGCTTCGGGATCCCTAGACCTAACCTTGTCACAGAGCCGAATATTCACCGAACACCAAGCTCAACATCATCATTCTTGAACTTTATAGTAATCAAGCAATACCCGTATTCCTTTTTACTTATAAAGTCGCTCGGGAGTCCACCCTCTATTCATTGACCTTTCTCCAGCTGTAAAAAGAAGCCGAAATGAAAGTTTTCCAAATCATACAGTATTACAAACACGCCGATCTTTTTGGTGATTTGGTAAAGCCTGCTTGGTGTTTGGGTCTGGGTTGGATTATTGGGAAGTGAAGGATTGTGAGGGAGGGTTTGTTGTTCTTGTTTTCGTTTTTGGATGCAGATATGGGGTGAGTGAGAGATTTCGGGGTTTGGGGTGTGTTGTTAGTTTTCGCATCAGTGTTTGTGGGGTTTTCTTTTCCTTTCTGACTTCATGGCGTGGAGGGTTTGGAGGTTACGGGTTGTTGAGTGGGTTGCTAGGTTGCGTGTGGTGAACATATTTGGGTATGGTTTATCGTTGGGAAGAATTGTTAGTGTGGATTTATATTGTTATGAGATGGTTCGTCTTGTGGGTTTGGTGGTACTGTGATGGGGTGTGCTGTTTATGGTTAGAAAGGGCTATGCACCTCTGGGTATGGATATCGTGCGGCAGTGGGATGTGGAGTGGGATGATGAGGCGGGTCAACTCACGGGGTGAAAAGGTATGCAGATTAGGGGGCATGAGGATGTCAAGTTTGTTTTTTGATACTGGTCGAAGGAAAGCATCTGGTGATGGTGCTTGGCTCGAGTGGTCATGGTGCTTGACAACACTCGGGCCGCTGGCATCTCTAAATTCTCTCTGACAGCTTTGTCTGATGGTTACCGGTGTTTCCAAGCCTTTGCTTCAGGCTTCTGGCGGGTGGGATGAGGGAGTTGTTGTCTGTTGCCGCCACATAAGCTTATGTTTTCTACCTTGTCCTGCTTCACATCACACAAGAAATGAAGGAGTCATCTGCGATTGAAACCTCAATGCCTTTTATGAGCCCATTGCTTGGTCTAATCCCAGGCATACAAGTCATCTCAAGTATCCTTTCAAGCAAGTACTTGGGAAAGGTGAGAGATAAGGTAGGTGGAAAGATGAGGTGAGCGGGATGGATTAGTAGACTGGATATGAGAATTATCAGGTGTTGGTGTGATCTGGTGGTACGTTGCCGCTTCCATATCTCGATGCAAGCTTGGTGGCTTCCGCACAATAAAGTGATAGATTTATTTGCATAATCATAGCCTTTGATCTGCTTTTTGAGTTGGCGGGGTTGCTTTGGATGTGTAGGATTGAATGTCAATATGATCAACAACTTCGGCTAATAAGTGATGAATTGATACTGTGTGATACATGTAGCCTTTAATCCAAAAGTACTCAGGGCTTATATGCTTCATGACGAATACAAAATAGTTGATTAGATGGACTAATTAAGCTGGGTTGAAGAAAACTACCTAATCATACAGGATCTAGGGGAGATGTCTCTCACTGTTTCGTCTTGTCAAGCAGCAACAGACACTTGTGCCCCTTTCAAGACAAGAAAATACTCACAATCCTTCACAAATAATAAGACTCTTATCTTTTGTTTGAAACATCACTGTCAATATAAAACTTGTGTTCATATAAATGACAACATTGTAAGTGATGATACCGTTGGTAGTGATTGTCAAAGACTAATAAGGTATATAGTTGTTTTCCAAAGTAGTTAGACCGCCGAGACCAGCTCATGGTAAAGTGAAGCCTTATCAACCAAATAGAGGTTTCAGCTTTTAGATTTGAGTTTTACCTTTAACAACAACTGGGTATTCAGAATCTGTAAGTTGTTTCTTCCAACTCCTGAATTATTGATGAGAGAACCATCTTTGATAATTGGTATCAGACGCTCGGACCTGCAATAGTTCTAAAGGCTGCACGGGCCTTCTCAATCATAATGCCTCCACAACAAAGCTCTCGACTTAAGCAAAGCAAACCCTTGAAAGCTCAATCAACGCGACCATATAACCTAGAAGGGAGAGTTTTCAGTATGGATAAGTCTGAAACCATTTATTGACTCTGGCTTGATTGCCGTTGCTCTAGTTATAAAATCACAAACTGGCCCTCACTTCGTTTTCCATTATCCACCTCGACCATCTTTTGCTCCACCACCACGCAACTACAGATATGGCACGGAGACCGACCAAAGCGAACTTGAGGAGCAGGCAGATAGCGATGATGATGATAGCGACGACTTTTCCGATCTCGAAGATTCAATTGCTTCCAAGATCGGAAAAATTGAACTTGAGTGGAAAGAAGATGGCGGGCGGAAGCAGCAGTAGATCGCGTCACGTGGAGATCGAATGCGACGATCACCTTGAAGGCAAAGACGGCGAGCAGATTGTTCCTTGGGAACGATTTGGCGAATTTCCAACGGTGGATCTTGCCAGTATCTTGACCCCAACACGCGCATACCACAAGAAGAAGTTTGAGCTGTCAATTGAAAACCTCTACTTCGTCTCCTACCCTTTGCACATCCGTGAGGATGGATTTTGGAAGAAGCCAAGAAAGTTAAAGAAGGGTAAAGAGGTTGCAAAGGATGGAGATGAGGTAGAGGGAAGTCAGGCGGCTAGCAACAGTCAAGCAAAGAAGGGCAGTAGTTCAGACGACGGTGATGATCATGAGAAAATGACAATGTTTAACGTCGTTTTTGTTATCAGCTTACCTAGGCACGAGCAAGATGAGAGAATTGAGGAACTTTACGAGCATGTTATCAAGACTTTCAATAAGGCACTCAATCACGCTCAAGCCCAGAGCAACTATGTCTGGAAGGAATCCGAGACCATTCTTGGCATGAAGGAGAGAGCTCGTGAGGATAGTAAGTTACCCTCACGCCTGGGTTCACTGCACAATCTAACTTGCTCAATAGAGCGACCAATGAGCCATCTGTGGAGCCAAATCTTGATCAAATCTACATTAGCAGACGCTATGCGCGACGTTTACGATGCTGTTGTCAACAATACTATCACCACCGTTTGCCTCGATACCAAACCACCAATCGACTTGTCTCTTCACATCCCGATTCCAACTTTCTTGATGAGCTTCCCAAGCCCTAACGAGCGAGCAAAGCCTGGTGTATTACTTTCCAGTGCCAATCCTCTCGTGGATGAGGAAGGTAACCCAGATCCCACGCAACTTGATAAGCATTTCGCTCTTCTACTTCTTGAGGACGAGGTTGATGTCATTGCGGAGATATCATCTGAAGATACTGAACTCTCTACTCCGTTGATTCAGGTCATCAAATGGGCTAAGCCAACTTTATCATTTCAACAGGTCGCTCAGGCTAACAACGTTGGTCTCGATGAAGTTCTTACTCTTGCACAGCATCTAATTTATTGGCGCAAAGCAATTGCGATCCCACCTATCCATGCTCGCGACATGTTCATCGTTTCTCCAAACTGCGACATGCACAAGTTAATACCAGCCAGTCAACAATGGAAGAAGGCGTTCCCCTTTGCTCCCTCTCTGCAGAGCTTCCTCGGACAGATATCTTATGCCCCACGCGCCTACAAGACTTTCGTCCCCTCCAAGAGTCATCGTGAAAAATATATGGAGATGTTGGCATGGCTCATTCGTGGAGGCTGGGTTACTCACTTGCGAACCTTCTGCTGGATCTGGGTCTGGCCTGAGATCATCTACGAGGTCGAATATCAATTGAAGGCAGAAGCTATCGAGAGAACCAAGAATCCACCTCTTCAAACAGCGCCGGGATCACCTGAAGAAAACAACTCGTCTGGAGAAGTCACCGATGTTGAGGAGGCAGCTGCTCTCGATCCAACTGCTCCACTCACCACAGCACAAGCAGCTGAAGCCGCACGCCTTGAAAGACTTGCCGCAAAGACAGTCGCAGAAGCTAAGGCTGCCGAAGAAGAGTTTTCAAAGCTCCCTGTCCCAGAAGCCACTGAACATCCTTCTATGAACAACGCTGAACATTTGAAAGATTTGTCTTCCTATGTCATCGTCGATCCTCATAAAGCTAGTCACGTCGAGACAATGTACATTGCAGCCATCGGCAAGCGCTGGACTGACCCCAAGGCAAAAGAGTTGTGGCCAAAGTTTGTGAAGTATTTCAATGGCACGACTGCTCTGGAGGATATTTGGGCAAAGGAAGGAATGAAGCGTAAGGAGACTTGGAATGTTTTGTTGGCTTACCAGGAGCAGATTCTGGTTATGAAGCATTGGTAGATGTTTCTGATTCCCATTCTGTATTTCAATCTACTGAAATTCTTCTCCTGATCGGGCGGCATGAAAGGATGGGCGTTATACGATACGATGGTTTTACGATGATTATGGATGATACCAATCATGATGCGGCGTTTTACAAGGACAGGAAAGGACAGGATGATACCATGGCTCTAGTGAATATTTTCATTATGTGATACCCTTACATATGACGATCATGCCTAAAAATTAATCGAGTTATTTACCTACATTTGATGTTCGATATCGTGTTGAATAATTTTGTGATGTGCAGAGTTCTGGAGACTGGACGTATACTGGACCATGATGAGCGTAGAAGTACGCATCTTCCGGAAAGGGCTTAAGGTTGCTCCTATTTGAACCAAATAGGCGAAGTAAGCAATAATTAGTGATAACGGTAAGAGGCACAACGAAAGACGTCGGGGTCTGGAAAAATCTACATGATCACCCAAATCTCTTTCCGACTAATCTGGCGTATTCGTTCATCACTCTGCATCGACAGGCGCCTAGGGAGATTTCACAGAGTCGGATATCATGGCGGTCATGGAGATTCACGTCACACCATCCAAAGAACGATATGAGATTCTTGCTCGCCAGCCCTTTCCCTCCACGAGGAATAGTATATGGCCTGATGGAGCGTCAACGCCGGCGGCTCGTTGCTTCAGAATATAGTAGAGGGGTTGGGTTGGTATACCGGTTTCGTTCCACCTCTCTAGACTGGATCGTAGATGCCTTCTGCATTTCGCAATGCCTGTATCGGAAGCTTGCCTTTGTCGCGGTAATTCTTGTTTCGCCTTTGTTCTTCCTTGTCCGCGGGCTCGTGAGATGGATGGGTTGATATCGGATGGCGGATGGCATGGGGTGTCTCAGGTTCACACTATGGGGTTCCTATCTTGCTCTCTTGTTTCGTTCATATGCCCCATCTCAATGCAATCCTTGCTGCCGTCAGAATCCAGAGCAAGGCTCTGTAGTCTGCTTCTCTCTCCGTCCCACACGTGGGCTAGCTGCCCGATTCTTGGGGATTGGTCATCAGATGAGGCTGCTGACGTGCAGCGCTTCGGGTGTCATATGGCCGCGAAACCATGACCGGTGATGTCTTTTTTGAAGCAGGGCCGAATGTCTCGAACGGATAGCTGAAAGCTTGCGCGACGTTCGCGGGAATCGGGCTTCAGCGTGGGTAGTTCCGCGCACTGGATGCTCCCCAAGGTTCCACCGACAACGTGTTTCAGGTCTGAGAGAACGGGAAGTTTTCTTCGAGCCCAAATCACGAACAAATACTTGGGCGGCTGAGCCGTCTCTGCGGTAGAACCGATTCCCCGGAAAAACTAGCTGGGTAACGCCTTCTCAGCACATTTAGAAGGACACTGGTAAGATCTTACCACCTCCTATCGTCGATATTACCCTAAACCTCCCTAGTTCCCTCCCGTTTCTAGAAAGACCGATATCCATTCCAGTCATAAGTTACACTTCTGTCAACATAGCGACGTAACTCACTCGGAGAATCCTAGCCTCGCTGCCGCAACCGCTCGTCGCCATCGTCACGGACAACCAACCCAAGGAGAGAATCTGGGCTAGTCCTCAGATAAAAATGCATCCTTGCAAGAGAGAACCGCATACCGCTTCCTATCTATCGCCCCGTGATTTCAATTCGTGATATCCATTACCGCTCCTTGATTCCTGAACGTCCCGTATCTTGCAGGCTTCAACAACGAACACTTGCACCGGTTTCCCCCGAGCAAGCCCGGCGTCTCTTTCTCAAATGTCATTCCTCGCCTGGCGAACTCTGCTCCGTAAAACACATCAAGGATGTTCCGTCCATTAGTCCTGAGCGACTCCCTGGACAACGAGCGGGTCGCAATCTTTAGAGAAACCATCACGCGACCCAGAAGAATGCACGCACAGGCTGGAACCTGCAAAGCTATAGCTCCATGCAATGGGTGAACGGTCGTCTATCTCTTGTTCGGGGTTTCGGAGATTCGTCGTGGAGCTCTTGCGATTCGTGGGATGGATGAAATTGGGGTTTGAGGTTTGGGGAAAGAGCTCACAGTGACTACCTAGGAGACGCATGTAAGCAAAACGACGGGTGCGCTACATCGCATTCGCTGTTAGAACCAGAACAAGTTTCAGGGAAATGACAACGACCGATGTCCAGTCTGAAGTAGTGGTAACTATCAACTTTGATTCTCTCACGAGTATCAAGGACTCACAAAAGCCATTCCAGCGTAGATACGCGGCGAAAATATGAAGGTGTGCCCTGGCACTCACTTTCCAATATCCGATAGAGCTACGATCTTTGATTACTCGACGCAAATGTATCTAGAGAGTTGCTCTACTCGTCGAGGCGATGACTTTTGCATAGCCAAGGAGAGTTCAAGGTCAAATACACAAGTACACAGTGAACAGAAGACAAAGGCGACTAAGAACAAGCCAACAAACAATGCAAGCCTTGGTGATCACGAGAGCTACGTACTAGCAGCCATCGCAAACAAATGTACAGATCGGAGCCTCAAAGGCAACCTGAAAACACCCCCAGTCGACAGCTGGCAGGCTTGAACTTAAGGGCAAACAATCGCTGATGTAGAAGGCTTGCTGGGTTCTGCGATCGAATAGTGCTATGGGTCAACTTATTGTTCCCGTGCACAACTCAGAAGTGCCAATGTGCTTCCACCCAGATATCGGCAGGGTAAAACGACAGCGAATATCTGGTCCCGAGTCTTGGAGGCAGTAGGATCTTTGCGTTAATGGTGGAATATCGGGGCGCTGTCGTATCTTCCTTTTCTGTCATCGATCGATATCACCTGCCACTGTTACTTTTTCCCGTCTCTCGAGATATCTCCTCACACCCTGACCGGTCGATGGCCAATCCAAAAGCTATGGCTGCAGATTTGCGGAGTGCGTACCAAGGTGCACCATTGAGCGAGGGGATAGTGAAACCACGATTGTCCTGATAATGGAGCACCATGTACAGTATTCGTCGATCATATGCTTGGTTTCTACTCTGCCTATATAGACACTTGTGCGGTATTCGCATGGGACAATCTCCTGAACAACGCAGCATATCACTCTCAAGGTGAATTGGAAAGACTGATCAAGCATATGAGTATCGTATGACCCAACGAGCGTTATGAAGTCCTCTGAAATGTGGTTACTCTCCTCAATGAATCGAATTTCGAGGAATGACTTCACCATTTCGTGATGTACTGTACGATGCGAATTGCAGAGAGATCGTTTGTATAGGAAGCTGTTGATCCTCCAATTTCTCGCAAGTTTCTCGGGACCAAAGATCTGGAGGGCAGAGAGCGTACCAGATTGCGGAAGAAGTCGAGGAAGTTGAGGAATCAAACATTGTGGTAGACTATGCTATTATCTATAGACTTCATCAACAACTCAACCTTGTTATCAGGGTCAAAGTAGCCAAGATTTTAAAAACAAAAATGTGTAGATCTATCCCTAACATATTATTGCAATGATGCTTGAATGGCAAACCAACGTTACTTGTATTCTTGATAACACGCAATAAGAATAAAACTACTAATATAGACTAACTTAACATAAGTGAATTTGATAGTGTAAATCGATTCAGTATTATAGTCAAGTAATTTTGTCAAGGCTTGAAAGGAGGGTAAAATATCAACAATAGCTTATACAAATTTCGACAACCCTATTGGAATTATTACACCAGCCAACAGACATTTCTGGGTATGAGATTGACAACAGTGAAACGATCAAAGTAATGACAACGAGATAGGGATGGGAAAATGGGTATTTAGACGCCAGGATATGGATGGCTCCATATACGTAAAGCTTGGAATACTCAACGTGCATTTCTTGTATAAAGGTATTTTTTCGTAGGCACAGAATGATTTCGCTGAACAAAAGGTACGCCCTCTTTCTTCTCCGTTGACTTTTATATTAATTACAGGAGCCTGATCTTTCAGAGTTCCGATGTCTGGATGTATTCGCATGGCGGCTTTGGGTGAATCAGATACTCGCACAGGAAGCACACGAGCAACATAAAATATCGCCCTCGACTACACTTCCTCACAATCTAGATGTGGCTCACCAGCATATCGGAAACTTCAAGTTAGGATTCTTCCACTCTCAGCGCAAACACTCGTGTTGCCTTGATGATTTATTGTGCAGAGATGCGTCCTCCTTAAACTCTTATGTGGCCAGCGAGCTCTCAGCCCAAGTGATGTAATGATGGCGAAAAGCACATGCGTAAAACAACAGTGAAGTACTCAAGCTAATATGACTATCGCAAGCAAAGATAAACCGAGTCCATGGATTCGGGACGAGACACAGCATTTGATTGACGATTAGTGAGTGTTTGGCGGTTACTTATTCTTTTGGAACACAAAGTAGTACTGTACTGTGGTATAAATAGAAAAAAAGGGGGACCCTTTGCCTGTTGTCCTGCGGCTCATCGGGGCCTTACCGGAAGTTCCAAACTTCTACTCGAGTACTCCGTACAGTTAGTTCTACTACAGAGTAGAGTAGAACTTTGCTCCGTAGAAGAAATCGCAACATCTGTGATCAGTGTGATGCCGTGGCAGTCATACAGTAGCAGGACAAGTATTTCTCCACTTATATGAAATCCTTACAATATCATTGGATGAACAAACCTTATCATAATACTGTATCATCACCGCTAATTGATGTCTCCTCTAACTGAGCTAATCCAAAATAAAACAACTCACTCATTTCTTGCTCAATTCAACTCCAAAGTCTCCTGTCTCCACTGACTCTGCAGTCTCCAGTCTCCCGTCTTCTGTTTCCCATCTCCCATCTCCCGTCTTCCGTCTCCAACTCTCTTTCAACCATTTACAATACCTAACAATGAGTGAAAGCGACCGGCCGCTCTTGATGACAATTTGTAATGACAAAATTTATGAGAATGTTTATGCAGTTAGAATCTTCTTGGCACTCTTTCTCTTTTGGCGAACTTATCCCAAAATGAAGGGGTTCGCAACTCCAGGGCTTCCAAAAGACATGTTCTCATTTGTATAGAAAAAACAAGAAACAAAAAACAAAAAAAATACAAAAAAAAACAAAAAATACAAAAGAAAAACATCAACATGCTCTCTCTCTCCCTCTCTCGATCAGTTGGTTGGGTCATCGGCACAAATGCGGATTTGAATGACCTGCAGCAGTTCAAGAGTCAAGACTCAAGACTCAAGACCCCCAGTCTGATATCAAGGTATACAGTAGGTGTCGTAAGTTTTTAAAGAGGTCCCCAGTTACCCAGTATCATTTAAGGTGGACTTGAACCTTCCTGGTCTGAGCAAGTTCTTCCTTCATATTGTTTGATCAAAGCTCTCTTAAACAAAGCTTCCCGCACCACATCGTTGAGCGTGTTTTCAATGATCAATTGATCCATTCATCAACTTATCAATCAATTAATTGCCTTTCTCTTCTCTCAGAAACTCGCGTTCGTTCTCTCTTTGTATCCTCTCCTGCTGTGTGTACATTACAACACAAACTCAAGAGCAGGACTCGCCATTATTTTTCCATCATTATCTATAATACACTTCTAGCCAAACTCAGCATTCATTTTCAAGATGGATATGTCAGATGGTATGACCATGGGTGGTGCACCATCAGATGGCTCAGCACTGAATGATACTGGTCTCAACTTCTCAAAATATGACGCAAGCTGCCGAATTTTTGGGAGAAATTTTGGATGATTCTATTTTTCAGATCGACGGAAATGCTGCTGCCAGAAATTTCTGGTATGGAGTCTGTGCGGTAATCGGCATAGCTGCTTTCTTCAACTTCGCACAGAAAGTCACTGCATTTTCTAGGTAAGTTGGTTTCCATGTAGAACTACGGCCAATTACTTATACGGACTAGATTGAGATCAGCCGCCTCGAATAGACCACATCCCGCGTCTCCATCAAACTTTCTTACTATATCGCTGGCGACAGTAACAGCAATTGGGCGTGAAGCATCTTACCCCCAATTCATGCCACAGAATGGAATTGTCGCAAACCTCTTCAAGATTCCTCCCATGGGAACGATTATCCTCTTGGTGGCATACCTAGTGTGGGTTATAATCCTTGAGTTCGCCAACAACAATGTTCCCGGAGCCCAACATTTCACTTCATTGGGTGTTCGTGCATCCTGGCTGGCTGTTGCCCAGGTCCCTCTGTTAATACTACTCGCCGGAAAGAACAGTCCACTCGGACTCGTAACGGGAGTTTCATACGAGCGATTGAATGTCATTCATCGATGGTCATCGAGGATTCTTCTTTTTCTCGTCACCCTTCATGTGATCTTCCTTCACCTATCTTGGAATGCATACGAGCTGGGGGCCTCTGGAATATTCTACCGACTCATGTATTCCAACCGGGTGGGGAGCGTATGCTGTTTTGATATGGATGAACATCAGCACTTTCGCGCCAATCAGAAAATTTCTCTTACGAGTTCTTTGTCGTCCAGCATATCATCACGTTTTTTCGGATTTATTATTGCAGTTATGATGCATCTTCCTGACACTGCTCTATACTCTAGAGTATACATCTATATCCCGATCGGACTATACATCATAGATAGGATGGTCCGTACTGGAAGATATGCTTGGAACAATATGCATAGCCCGACAGCAACATTGACAACTTTAGAAGGTGGCGTTACCCGGGTCTGCATCGACAGCAAATCTATCAAGAAATGGACGCCAGGCTCTCACGTTCTCCTATCCGTACCTGTGATTGGAATATTACAGTCTCACCCGGCAACCATTGCTTCAATACCTTCATCGCATGGAGGTAAACTTGTCTTCTTGCTCAAGGGTCACAAGGGATTTACAGGTCGTCTGATAACGGCAGCAGAGACATCGCCTGGGTCAAGGCCAACTTGGAAGGCGCGGATCGATGGGCCTTATGGCAATACAGCCGACTATGCTACTTTCGACACCGTGCTTCTTATTTCGGGTTCAACTGGTACTACCTATACCCTTCCGATTCTTCTCGACATTGCATCTCGCGCGCAAACCGCTCGACTCCCGGTCCAGCGCATAGTTTTCGTCTGGATAATTAAAAAACACCTCATGGACATCCTGGATTGCAGATGAACTCACCTCAGCAGCTGAAAAGCTCAACGCCGTCGGAATCGAGCTCACCATCCGTATCCACGTAACCTGTGACAACAAACTTTACCACTGGAGAGGAAAATACTGAAGCCAATTGCTGTGCTTGCGATAAAAGTCTTGGCCCTTGTTGTTGTATAGTGGTTGATTCTGATACCGATAGCGATGAGATTACATCGATCGACGAGAAGGGAACCAAGATTACCTCCAGGCCGAAAGCCACAAGCGCATCTAGCGTCAATTCAGGAACTCGATCATCAGTTTTACCTTGTGCAGTATTTCACAGCGGACGGCCTGATTTTCATCCTCTGATAGGCGAGTTATTGGAGAAAGCCGAGGGAGAAACCGGAATCGCTGTTTGCGGACCGCTTGGATTAAACAGTAAAGTGAGGGACTACGGTGGCCAGGTGTAGTAATGATAGGGCAGTACATAAGGGGTACTGGAGCTCAGGGTATCTATCTACATGCCGAGGGTTTTGGATGGTAGAATTTTGGAATGAATGTGTTTTGAGTTTGGTGTTCTTTGGGGGGTTCGGATATAGATGAATGATACCACTGTTATGAGGGATAGGAAAAGGGGCGTTATTGAGTCATGCATGTAATAGAGATACATAACTTTTAGTCAATGGCTGAACCAGAAGGTTCGTTCTTGGAATGGAAATGATTTTTAAAAGGGTTAGAGTCACTCTCCTTAGTGCCTTCAGCTACCTAGATCGATCTAGATCTAGAGATACTAGACCAGATACTAGACCAGATACTAGACCAGATACTAGACCAGATACTAGACCAGATACTAGACCAGATACTAGACTAGATACTAGACCAGATGACTAAGAGCTGGATAAGACACTTGAAGCTTCTATTTTTGAAGCTAATCAAACAGATAGAATAGGTAGAGAGAGATGAGTATGATTCTTAGGTATGATGTTAGATCTTTAAACACTTGTTTCTACTTACTTGTATAGTTAGTGAACATTGGTGAGTTTTTTCTCTCTTCCACTAAGATGAAAGAGGAAGGAAGGGGAGGGAGGACGTAAATGCCTTTATAAGATGCTCTTGATATTAGTTCTTGGGCTATCGTAGGAAGGGAAATAAAATCTAAAACCTATCTATGACCCTTCCTTTGTAGCAGAATTCACAGATCAATATTATTATAGACAATGTTGTTTGCTCGCCCTACTTGTAAGTTGTGATACACTCGCATATAGGTATCCTATCCATTCATCGTATCAGTAGGGCTTAGTGTCATATCGAACTAACCGAGGTCTAACCGAATTCAAATCTTCCGTTGACCTGTGCATTACATAAGCCACTCTCGGAAGCTGTAACAACACTTTACCCTTTTTGTCTTGGCTTACAACACTCCACCCCAAACAATCAATCTCGGTCGGATAACGGCCACGCGCAAAACTATCATAATACAGTGTAAAGCAGCGAGAACACCAAACTGTCAAATGCGCATGTTCCGTGCTGCTTTTCAGACAGAATGGAGTCAGTAAATTCAGGTCTGCACCAGCAGATACCCACTTCCTACAGACAATTGCAGCCACAAGCAGAACAAGCTCTGCAACATCAAACACACCTTGCTCATCACACTCTCGCCTCTTCAAGCTGGACTTGACCTTTCAGGTCTTGTTCAAGATGATACTAATTCCGTCTACCCAGACCTCCGAACCCTTCAGGATCCCAATGCGGGACATCCTGTGGTCCATCAATACCCCTCGCCAATTCCGTTTTGAAAAAGAAGCAATGGACATACACAGATGCATGTTCAAAATACCGGCAGCCCACATACCCCGCAACAACAGCAACAACAACAGCAACAGCAACATCCAGGCCCAGGTCAGTTTGGTATCTTGACTGCAGGTCCCTCACTTCACCACAATGCACATAATGCAATTAGCAGGTTGCAGCAAGGTTTACAACAAGATGACGATTTGTTTGCTACTCCAGATGAATCCGACCAGAAAAGCACTGGACATCATTCTCACAAAATAATTCCAAATCCCCCCAATTTGGAAGCATGGAGAGAGAAATTATTTAGTGTTAACGAAATGATCACTCTAAGTGAAGAAGAGAGTATGTTGATAAATAACATCTGGACTGGACCGTAGAGATATATACTAATGGCTCAATTTCAGATACAATACTTATTTTCCTCATGTTGACAATGTTTACTCTCATCGATCTACTCAAAAATATAAGCGCAAGCCGTTTTGTTTCTCATTATTGGGATTGTCGTCTCAAAGGTCGGCCACCAGGAACTGCCAAATCCGACGATCCGAATAAAAAGAAGCGAAAGCGAACTGCAAGAGAAAGAGATCTTTGCGATGTCAAGATCAAGATTACAGAGTACTTTCCAGGTGCTATGTTGCGAGCAGACTTTCAACCAGATGGAGGACCATCAGCCGATCCATCTCAAGCCACCAATTATTTTGCTCAGGCTGGAGCTCACCAGCAGCAATTCGCCCTTCCCATGATCAACGCAAATGTTCCACCAAACCATCCAGGAGCAACAGGTCAACGATATTATACAATTCAGCGTGTTAATGGCAATGGTGGCAACGGAAAGGGTGATGGTGTTGCAGGACCTCATAAGCATGATTTGGCGAAAAGCGATGAGATCAAGAAGAATAGTATTCAACGATTTCTTCAGAAGAGAGAGAAGGAAGATAAGAAGACCCAGGTAGGAGTCCACGGTTTATTAGCACTATGATGCAGCCAAGAAGGCAGATTTCCCATGTATACAGATCATTGTGGGCGAGTTATTGCCGACCTTCCATCTCCTGTTTACTCAGAAGCATCAAGTATCGAATGTCTTCAACAAGACGGCTAACACAACTCATCTACAGAAAACTTATCACAAGAAAGCCAGCGGTTTAGCCTTGAACACTGTCAAGAAGCATTCTAAAGATAATGATCTAAAGTTATTTGCTAGTTGCTTCTGGTAAGTTCTCATTGCATGCAAGCCATGCACACTCAACTAACATTTCGTGTCAGTCCTTTTGTTCAGCGAGTATGGATTGCTTTGGAAGCCAAGGGTATCCCGTATCAATACGTTGAAGTTGATCCGTATAAAAAGCCTCAAGCTTTGTTGGAGGTCAATCCCCAAGGATTGGTCCCCGCTCTTCGACATGGAGATTGGGGTTGTGGCGAGAGTAGTGTATTGGTGCAATACGTAAGTCCGTCTTTTCCTTACTGCCCTATATTGAAGCTCAAGGAGTTGCTTGTCTTTGACAAAATGATGAGAAATCGCTAACATTCCACAGCTTGAAGATCTTCAATTTGGTCCACCCCTTTTCCCCAAAAGTGCCCAAGCCAAGGCTCATTGCAGACTTTGGAGTGACCATGTATGCTACCCTAGCTCTCCTTTCCTTACCTCACATCACTAACCATCATTTAGATTGACCGTAAAATCATTCCCACATTCTACCAACTTCTCCAAGCTCAAGATTTCAACAAGCAAGCTGAGTGTAGCCGAAAACTTCGCGAAGAAATTTCTCAGATTGTCGATGTCTGCGATCCTCAAGGTCCCTTCTTCCTCGGCCCAACCCTCACTTACACCGATATCATGTTCGCACCTTGGATACTTCTCTGCCGCCGTGTTCTTAAACATTATCGCGGTTGGCAGGATCCTCAACCGGGCAGTCGATGGGCCATCTGGTTTGAAGCTATTGAGAACAATGAGTATGTTAAGGCGACGACTAGTGCCGACGATTTGTATATCGACAGTTACGAGAGATATGCGATGAATGCACCCAACAATAGCGAGCTAGCTGACGCGATCAATGGTGGATTTGTCTTACCTTAGGCCGAGCACGGGACGGAGTGGGAGCGACGTGCGGTTGTATGTATCAGAGACGGGGAATCGGAAGGGGGACTTGAACATCTACTGCTGCTGTATGAGATTTCGATACAAACGGATATAGAAGCCACCAACGGGGTAATCTTGTCCTTCTCTGGGGACTGCGGGGCGGGGGATGTATTCTAGGGGTGCCGCCTACAGATTTGCTTTCTGAACTTTTTGTGATTTTGAAGCAAGACAGATTCTGGTTTGGGGGGCAGGGTGAATAAATCACTTGATTGATGCTTCCTCGGAATTCAAAGCAGGTTGGCTTTGATTGGTTGGTACGTTAGTACGATGGTCAACTCGTTAGGAAATTAATACCGTGATATATCAATCTTCGAGTACATGTGTGCGGTATGATACGATGCAGTAGTTCTTGTGCGAGAGCGGGCTGGCCGTGGTTACGTGGAGAAATTGGGTTCATCTTTGCGTGTAGGAATTTTGTGAATTTCTATAGGTTTTGGACAATGTCGATATATACATATATATATCCATGCAGCCAGTGATGTAATCACGCAGCTCGTATCATATCCGTCCTCTCCTCTCCTCTGTTACCTCCGAGGTCCGAAATCCAATATCCCCCCTTCCATCTCCCGTAGCTGAATCACGCAACCATTTCCCCACCAACAAGCGTATCCCAATATCCCCCACAAAAGCATCTCCGCTGCTGCATAACCAACCATTGCAGTGCAGGTCGCGGACTAATCACATCTTCCATTACTGCGGCGCATCTTGCACATCTTCTCCAGCGTTTTGAGGATGTAGCTCCTGCTCCTCCATTTCCTCCATTTCCTGCACTCCCCCCCACCGCAATACCCATTCCCGGGAATCCAGGGAGCCCAGGTATTGGTGCAAGGACGGAACTGGAGTTATCGCCCGGCGTTCCATTTTCGAGGGATTTGGAAGGATTGTTCAACCATGTTTTCCTGAAACAATCCATCGTTACCCCTGAACTTCTCCTCTTTTCCAAAGATTCCTTATCCTCCTCAACTTCCAACATCGAGAAATCTGCGAAAAAGAGTTGTGCAGGATCGATTTCGAGACGGACGTTGGATAGGTGACCAAGTGTATTGCCTCCGTTTACACTGGTTGTATTGCTGTCTGTCCTGTTTTCGTTACCCTGAACCCCTGCGAAAAGTTCGATGATGACTGATTTGAATGCTACTGGAATTTCTCCTCCGAAGAGCATTTTGATTTCGAGGCTGTTACGTGATGGGCCTGAGGGGTTGTTGCCTGAGAGAAGTGGTTTATGGTTCGCGTATGCGGATTTGATAGAGGATGTTAGGGAAGAGAGGAGAGTCTCGAAGGTTTTGATGCGGACTATACAGTTTGTTGTTAGGTTGGCAATCTGCATGTATGCAGCTCTTAATGCAGGAGAGATAGTTTGTTGTCCTGGTCCTCCGATATTGGTGGCCATAGCTTTGCGGGCTACATAGTCAAGATGTTGGAGGCGGCGACAGATGGCTGTGAGGAAGCCACGGGTGGGGGAAGAAAGGAGGAGATGGAGACAAACGTTGTTAGTGGCGTGGAGGTGCGCGAGGAGGTCAGGGAGCGAGAGTTGGGAGGGGCTTGTGACGGATAGGTTGGGGGGAAGTGCGCTAGGGAGTTCGAGGAGGGTGTCGGTTATCCAGGCCATGAGATCGAGAACCCAGCGGACAGAACCAGCGAGGGCATTGATTACCTCTAAAAGTATTGTCAGCTTATTGAAACAATAAGACGGAAATTGAAAATACCTGGATCATCAAGGGGCGTTGAAAACTTATCCGGAGTTGGCCCCTGGACTTTCATATTTGCGGCCATAGTGACGACTACAACAATGTTTCGTAACTGTAGGACGAGCCATGAAAATTTTCCAGCGAATTTTCGAGGATTGAGATGACCTTGGAAACCCAACGAGTTCTGGATGGTAAGACACAATTGGATTGTAGTATTTCGTATTAGCACGTCGTAATGTGCCTCCTCGGAATAATCAACAATTACCTTGAGAATCTTGGCTAATTCGTGGAGCCAACCGTTTGCAAGATCTAAGAGTAATGGTTAGTCTATGAGAGTAAAGTATTTCATCCACGCCACAAACTCACTGTCTCTAGATTTTGCCAAACCATGAGCAGTGGCAAGTATATCGTCATAGTTGATGGACATCATGACTGATGTGGAGCAAGATAAAGATAGAGCAGCTATCATCGCGGCATATCGTGCTGTATCACGTTAGAATTGTTTCACGTGCATAATTGAAGCCCCGACATACGATCTTCCATGTTCGACCCAATCTCACCCAAATGATACTCTAGCCGTTTCCACCTGACCTTTCCATCATTTCTAATTTGAGCCATTGAGCAGGTACTCGGCGACAACGCAGCTTGTAAACCTGAAGGTATTAGAAATTGAATCTATATTGTGCAATCAACACTCACAGGGCTCATCTTCGGTATAGGAGAATCCAATTTGTGAGAGATGACAAACTCGATCCAAATCACCATCGTTGAAGGTCTCATTCATAGTGAGTCGATCCCTGTAATCGACCGAACCATCACTATACATAAAGCAGATGATTTTCCCAAGATACATCGTTTGCATAGCAACAACGATTTTATTGACGGTAAGACTTTCAAGCTTCTTGAGCTGAGCAGTAATCTACAAATGTGAGCAAGTTTTATACCATTTAAACAAAGTAGACAACCTACCATGGGTTTCACTGGTTGTGAACCATCGGTACCCTTACGTGATGACGAATGCTCAAAAGCAGGATGTACAGGTTGTTGGTTTCTCTCCCTAAACTCCCATCTATCTATTGTTGTATGGACCTCTTGATTGTAATGAGATGCCAATCCAGGTAAATAGGAACGAACGGCCACAAGAATCGGAGGCGCCATATGGTTCTTACTATCTACACACGGCGATAAGAATTCCAGGTGAGAGAGCTGCACCATTGATGATTCCAGATGGGACGCATTTAGGGTATCTCCGGGGACATCATACAGCCAACTTGTCACAGTAAGCGGCCGACTGCGGAGCGATGCATTCAAAGGTGTCGTCATAGGATTCACCTTTTCTTGCGTCTGAGGAACTCCCCAGTCAATACCAGCTCGGATTATACGCAACTGCTTCGATGCGGTAGCAAGCGCAATCAGAAGGGAGGCTGGCGAAAAGATTAGTCAAGGGTTTTCGGGATGGAAGACTGACACTTACATCTCTCTGCACATATTGCTGCGTGGGTGATCAGGTCATCGGATGAAACAATGCTCTCAAGTTCTGTTTGTGATTCGCACCATTTGCCATTATTCTGTAGCCACAAAAGTCGTAACGTTCCATTGGTAGTGACATATAAAAATGCCGATTTTGAGTGAATGGGATGGGTAGGTCCAAGAGTGGGCGCCTGAGAACCATCGTACCGAATACCCGATGCGTCTTTATATGCCGGACCATGTTGAATATTTTGCTTAAGAACAGGTTAACGAAGGACGGAATCGGTTGCAAGGGCGCTCTTACCGGTCGATTCGGAACCGCGCCTAGACTCAGCCAGAAACAACCTACAACCGCATGGAGATCGTCGGCAGTATCGGGGTTACAGGGACGACACATCATAGGCTTATTCAAGGACGAGAATATTTGTAAGATTGTCACACACGGCCAGCAGAGTCAATTACTGCTAATTCCGAGCCAGTGGGACTCCATGAAAGGTGCTTTAATGGACCGCCATCTAGGTTGTTGGTCAATTGAGGTATTACCGTGGGCTCACTTAAACCCCATACACCATTCTCAGGGTGACAGCGTAAATTCCTCAATTCTAGACCAGTTCCGTTGGAAGTTATCGAAGCAATGCTCCCCCATTTAGACCAGGCGATACCTCTCCAAGTGGTCACGTTAGTAAGGAAGCACTTCTGGGGTCACGGGTATCTTACTGGCAACATCCACTTCCTCTCAGTTCATCAATCCTCTGGTGAAGCTCTTTTGATGGTGGTGGTCTAGATGGTAAGGATAATCCAGCACCATCGCCAAAGAGATCATCCATATCAACTTCCATGTTGTCAACATCTTCCATCATGAGTGGCATGGGATAGGTAGGGAGTAAGCAGGCCGTTTTTGTTTTTTGCAATATCCAAGTGGTAATTAATGGTAAATTTTGTATAGAGAATTACCTAGTAATTATGAAATCATGAGTGACGGACGGTAAAGGGAAATTAATATGGTATGTGGTAAGTGGATATTGAGTTCCTATTGCCTAGGCATAAGAAGTTTTCCCTTTCCTTTCCAGTCAAGATTATGAAGATGTGATTTGATTGATTTGGTTGATTTGATTGATTGATTAATTGATTGGTTGGTTGGTTGGCTGTTATTAAGAATCCAAAGAGACTGTTCGGTAGACTAACAGGTGGGTGATGACAAGGCTGAAATGTGGATGGATATGCTGGTGAGAAATACCTGGCAGCCTTGTTGATTGATGTGCATTGTGCACTGATTGGATGTCGTAAGGAGATACCTAGGTACGTAGTAAGGAGGGACCAGACTACTTCTAGTACCACTACAAGTACTACTGTGTAGTAGAGCAATGATAAGGAGCGAAGGAATCTCCGAATCAAGAGTCAACGACAACCTTGAATCAACAACAGCTCACCAAAGTGTACGGAGTAAGTAAGAGATTATTGATTTTTATTCTTCAAGGTTCTCAATTGAGTTGCATAAGCATAAGCATACCGTACAGTGCGGTACAGTACTCTGTACAGTACGGAGGACCGAGGACAGTGAGGGAAGAACCTTGGAACAAGCTAGTAAGGATCACGCGGGAAAGCTAAAGTATCCCCAAAACCAATTCATGAGTGGATCGATGGAAGATGTTGCTGGGTGGATGAAGGAAATGGAATGGAGCGTCATAAGTAAGTACTGATACGAAAGAGAAAGATCCATGGATTCCAAGGTTACTATAAACAAACAAAATAGATGTATTTGCAAAAAGAAAGAAGTACTATACCTAGGTAGGTATGGTAAGTCATAAGTTATTACTAATTTAATTAGCTAATGTGTATATTTATTATTGTTTTGTTTTGTTTTATTTTGTTTTGTTTTGTTTTGTTTTCTTATATATTTATAGATATTATTAAACTATTTCTTTTTTTAAAGAGTTTTTTATTTATTTATTTATTAGAAGTAATTGTAAATAGTATTAATAAATTCGAATAGTAAAAAGAGAATTAATTTATAATCCTCTTTACTTTATATATAATCGATCTAGATAGTTAGTTTTATATATAGAGTATATACTCTATACTCTATATAGTATAATTATAATAAAGGATTAGATCTATTATCTACTAGTAATTAATAGATAGTAGCTAAAACTAGTAACTAATAACCTTACTAGTAACTGATTCCAAGTAGGTACATCTATATATATCCATGGATATATAGATTAATCATAAATAACGAATGGGGTAATAATTAGTAAATCATATAAATAACTGCCCGTGATCGTTGAACCCTTTTTTGAACCCTACCTACCTACTGTATGGAGTACGGAGTAGTAGTTGGTAGTTGGAGTATCCATGGATCCATCCATATACCTACGTAGATAATTGATTGCTGCAGTCCCAACATAGTCCCAGTGCAGTAAAAGTATATCATGATAACTACTACAGATACTGGCTTCATTTATAATAAAACACTCAATGTAAAATCTGATCTCAATTCTTGATTCCTCTTGATTTCTCTTGATCAATTCAATTCAATTCAACTCAACTCAATCCAATCCAATCCAATCCAATCCAATCCAATCCAATCCATTACATTATTTGAATTTCTAATCAGAGGTCTGTGAAACCGCCTGTCTGGTCGGCGTCCATCATACAAGTAACCTTGAACGTATTTTATCATACAATTGTTACAATACAAAGAAAAGAACCTTTGACCCTTTGGCTGATTAGGCGAGACCATTCAAAAATACTATTATTCCTATCATTTCGACTACTACCTAGTACATCCATTATCTATCTAGCCACTTGCTTGTTGTTTCTACAGAGTAAAGCAAGTAGTCAACATAATATCAATCACACTTTCTGAAAGGTTCTGCACTTTCCCACTTCTGCCATCTTTCATCGTCTTTTTTTATATCATCATCTCGAACCACCCATTCACCCATCCACCCATCCACCCGACAAGAACGTTCCACTCAACAATAACTTTGCAATCAGCTAGAATTAATCCTCGATACTATTCCCTGCAGTCTTCCAAGCAAAAGATGATTACTCGGAGTCATTAGAATATTCTCTTCTTTTTTTTCCCCCTCAATACTTCACCTAAGTCCTATCTTTCAGTTACCAGGCATGATGAACAGCTCATCGCCGCTTTCGTCACCTCTCTCCAGTCTGGGCACCATATCACAACCGCCATCACCTTCGCCAGCTGCCGATTACCCTTCTCCACCATGTAGTAGTGTTCCAGATACGAGAGTGCCATCTGAAGCAGGCGATGCTCCGGATTGCGACGGTCCTCCGCCTGCCAAACGGCGTAAGGTGACGCAACCAAAACCCAGAACAACCGAGTATCTCGACTTGCGCAATTTTGGGGAAGGCTCAAAAGAACAAATCGCACAGCAAGATGCCCAAATGAAGCGTTTAGTCTCCGTGCTGCGAGGCAAGCGGAAGATTGTGGTCGTGGCTGGTGCTGGTATTTCGGTTTCCGCTGGAAGTAGGTCAGCTCGCGTTTCCCACGCCAATCCTTGCTAATGATACGGCAGTACCTGATTTTCGTTCCTCAACTGGCTTGTTCTCCAGCCTTCGAACGCAACATAAATTAAAATCCTCGGGAAAGGAACTTTTTGACGCGTCGGTGTACAAAGATGATTCTTCAACCACCTCGTTCCATTCCATGGTGCGCGAGCTATCTCATTTGACGAAAAACGCGAAACCCACACCCCTTCCACCATATGTTGGCGACTCTCGCAGAAGAAGGCAGGTTGTTGCGACTTTACAGCCAGAATGTGGATGGGATTGATACCTCTTTAGAGCCACTGGCCACCAAGGTTCCATTGAATAGTAAAGGACCATGGCCCAAGACGATTCAACTTCATGGTGGGCTAGCCAAGATGGTCTGCTCAAAATGTGGGCATTTGCAAGATTTTGATGCTTCTCTTTTTGAAGGTCCAGAGGCGCCAGATTGCGATAATTGCGTGGAAATCGATGCAGTTAGAACGGCTGCGGGTTCGCGAAGACACGGCATTGGCCGGATGCGACCTAGAATGGTGTTATATAACGAATACAATCCAGATGAGGAAGCCATTGGGGCAGTTAGCGCAGCGGATTTGAAGAAAGTCGCAGATGCAGTGATTGTTGTTGGAACGAGTCTCAAAAATACCAGGGATTCGCCGTCTCGTCAAGGAAATGTGCAGCACAACTCGAGATCGCAAAAACGGCTTTACTGCCTGGATCAATCTCGATGGGGAACCTGGTGGACCTGACTTTAAAGATTGCTGGGACTTGATTGTACGAGGGGAGTGTGATGAGGTTGCTCGCCACGCCGGTCTACCAAAGTGGGATGATAAGGATCTCGGTCAATACAGTGTCATTACGAACGAAGCTGAAGCGGGCAAGAAACGGGAAATCGATAAAGTGCTCGTCACGCCAGCGCGCACAACACTGCAGCTGCGGATGCATTCCCCACACCTGGAGCTAGTCCACGAGTGCTATCACCAACACCTACAAACGCTTTCTCGAAGTTAAAGGCAATTACTAAACCCAAGGGTTCAGGAGAGAAGGTAGCTGCTCAAAAACCAGCCAAGAGGAAGGCGCCTGCAGACGCGAAGGTCAAGAAACCGAGGGCACCACCAAAACCAAGGGGTGAATTCGAAATCGAAGAAGCAACTTTTGCCTGGAGAAAATCTGAAGCTCTCTATGCCTACCACCAAATCATCGGGTGCCGAGGAAGTCAAGAATGCGACGAAGGAAAAGGCAAGGAAGAAATTGCCATCGAAGCCGGAAGTAATCGAACCGGCAAAGTTGGAGAACCCGTTCTTGATTTCGACTACTCCTGCCGCATTGTTCCCGAATCTCAAGCCCATGGTACCCGCAGTACCTATCGTAGCAATCCCGTTACCTACTGCTCGTCAAAAAGCTACTTCTCCTACGAGGGTCTCGCCACCGTCTAATCTTGGTCAAGAAACTACTCCTAAGAGACTTGAATCCTCACCACTATCTGATACTCATAGTATTCCTGAAACGCCGAATTCTTCTGGAAGTCCAACAACTAGTATAAGTTTTGATCGCAGAGCAACGATCACTCCTACTTCAATCCCCAACAATATGGGCACCTTGATTCATCATTAAATTGATGTACCTCTATCCAACCCTCTCTAATGTTTCCTCACTTGTACATAAGACCTTTTTTTTGTTACATTACTCATCCGCTACAAAAGACTCACATTTTGTAATAGACGGCTTACAATCTTCCTATTAGAAACCGCTTGTTTTGGAGTCTTTGGCGTTCTTCCATACATGATCATACGAAATGTTATGACATTATATGGTACCAAATCACATTATACATGGCGTCTTTCGTTTCACAATCAAATATATGCACGGATGGTTCACGTGTATAAGCATGGCATGTATGCGCATAAGTTACAGATCACTCCCGTAACTTCACATTTGATTTCTGGGTTAAATATTCGTGCTACCGAATAAATGGTGGCGCTTTGGTTTCTTTGTCTTCTTTTCTTGATAGATGAGAGGATGATGGTTTATCGGTTGGTGGATTGCAATGCATGGAATGCAATCGACGGAGTACTTGAGGGATTTGGGTGTATGAAAAAATGAGAGCCGGATGGATGGATGGATGGGAACACTTGGAGGTAGATGTGTGGATGGCAGGAATCAAAGGGAGAAGAGAGAAGGGGGAATAAGAATCATGGTACTTTATAGCGTGAACGTCCATACATAATACAAGGCCAAGCAAGTATCCATACATACTTCACCATATTGAGAACAAACCATGAACAACACCAACAACACACTTTACCTCTCGGCAGTATTTGAAATATCCAAATCAGCACCCCCCCCTGTTTCCCCTCCTCAACATCAATCAAGCACACCCTGTACTCTCTCTCTCAAAAATCTAATCTTTCTTCGCAGCTAGCTAGCTAGCTATCTCTGTGGAAAGATCAAGAAATATTGTGGCTCATGGCTCATGGCTCATGGCACATGGCACATGGCACAAGGCTCATAGAAGAATCCTCTCGAAAACAACAGCTCCCGATGTCTCGATGTCTCGAAAGATCACATAGTTACAAACGTCATGATCTGGACTGCAGAATTTCCCGGCCTTGATGGTAGTATAGTAGTGTAATACAGTATAATACAGTACAATACAGTACAATACAGTACAGTATAGGTAGATAGCCAGCTAGCGAATCGCCATAGCAGCAACGCCCGAAAGGACAACAAGAACAAGACTCCCTTACAACGAACCCTTACGTGTTCGCAACACAGGGAACACGCGGTATAAGCACCACTAGCCAACTCGATGGAGCGCCCCGTCGTCTGGATGTGAGCTTGGGGTATTTTCACATTGCAGGGTTGGCTGGATGTCGAGCTTTCACCGCCGAGGATAAAGCCCCTTCATCGTGCCCTGGCGCTGCTAGCTCCCTAGGGCTCCTCCTGTGCTGGCGCGGGCGATGGCGGGCGATGGCTAAACTTTTCTGGTACTCGCTTGCTTGTGTGCTGTATTTATTTATCTATCTATCTATTCATCTATCCATCCTCCCTCTGCAGTCTTCCGGCCGTGTGGATTTGGAGGGAGGGAGGGAATCATGTTCTTTCTTTGGATGTTGCATGCTTGGTGATGCTTGTTTCTTGTTGGGGGTTGGATGGATGGATATATATGCAGGAAGACTGATGGAGATGAGCTAGCAAGTAAGCAAGTAAGCAAGTAAATCCCCCATCTGTATTTACGGTTTGTTGGTCAAGTCACCCATACTCCTTTATTACAAATAAGGACCTGGTGATTGTAGGCGGCGCTCTTTGGAGGAAAAGCGGTGTTGGTGTTGGTGTTGGCGTAGATATTTATATACATATATATATGTATACGAAAAGACTCCCCGTGGGTTGAGGAGAACGGTAATGAATGGAAGGATGGAAGATGGGGCGATATTTTGAGGCAGGTGATTGATTGATTGATTCGCTTGCTTGCTTGCTTGTTTGTTTGTTTGTTTGAAATAAGACAGGACAAGACAAGACAAGAAAAGACAAGAAAAAGAGAAATTATAAACAGTAAACTTTTTCCTGATTTCCAACAAACCACATCCTCCCTCCCCTCCAACCCAATGAAAACACAGACGCAGCCCCCTCCTCGCCCCCAAATCGGAAGTACAATCTTGCAGAGTGGGATATCGATGATGATGATGATGATGATGATGGTGATGATGATGAGATTCCACCCTTCGCTACCCCTCCCCCCACACTCAACACACTAACACCATAACCCCAAAATACCCAACTCGCAGCCAACGCCACCAATCTACCAGCAGCGACGCAGCCCCGCAACCCCCCGATCCTCACCGCGTGCACACAAACACAAAAACACAAACACCCACACGCAGCCTAACCTAACCCAACCCAACCTAACCCGCAGCACGAACCACCGCTTCGGATCGCAGCTCAGACTTTTGCGTCACATCGACAGACCGGTATCGCGCTGCTGCTCGCATCCCTCTCGTGGTGGACACCGATGATGGGTTGCTGGTGGGGGTTGGATGTTGTGTTGGCGCGGGATGGGCTTCGATTTGTGTGGTGTGTGTGGGGGGGGGGGGGGGGGGGGGGGCGTGGGTTTGGGTTTGGATGGTGCAGGATGTAAGTCTGGGTGTTGTGGTGGAGGAAGTTTGTGGTGGTGTGTGGAGATGATTGGCGGGTGCTGGTTGGGATGAGAGATATACATACATACATACATACATACGTTATACCCAAAACTATTTTACAAAGAACAAAAAAGCAAGATATATCATCAACACCAATATCAAGAAGTATTTATTGTAGTGATTGTCTTCGTGTAGACATCCTGGCCATGATACCAATCTACCAGTCGCCCAACACACAACGAAACAAGCAACCGACCAAAAATCAAAGAAGCAGAACAATTATTGGGTATAGTTCAACTCTCCTCGCAAAACAGCCGATACATCCCCCTACTCTAACAAGTAGTACTGTATTCAGTCCAATCCTTGGACCCCATGTCCACCGACCCTTTACCCAAGAAAATCCACTAATCCTACCCAATCCATCTCCAAATTATCCTGGCGCCATTCATGGAAGCGTATGCCAGATTCTCAACCTTACGCTGCCCCCCAAACCCCTAGCAACTCAAACAACCGCCTTATGCACCTCGGTAGCCGCAGCCCCATCACTTCCATTCCCCTTCTCCACATTAATATGCTCCACCTTCTCATCGCCCGCTAGACCCATCTCGGCTGCAAACGTACTATGCGGCACCCATTTAGCACTAGTCCTCGGGTTTGTCTCTTCCAACATTCTATCGACCTGTTCCAAACTCAAGCCTTTCGTCTCTGGGACAAAAAAGTAGGCGAATGCCAAACTCAGTGCGCAAAGTGAACCCCACATGAAGAATACTTTAGCGCCTAGATTCGCGTCGCCTTTTTTGAGTTCCGACGAGGTAGGGGGTGATGACACCAAATGATGCAGTTCCAGAACCAATTAGATGCGGTGGATAGACCGACTCCACGGGAACGAATTGGAAGGGGGAAGATCTCGCCGACGACGACCCAGGCGGCCGGGCCCCAGGTTGTGGCGAATGCGGCAATGTTGAGACAGATAACTTTTGTTCATCGTTAGCATTCATTGAGATCATATGGTGAAACTTTTTCAGGGGTTGGATGTGGAAAGAGTAAGCGCTTACAAGCAATCATAGCCGAGACAGCGGACGTGTTATGCTTGCTTTCTTGACCTGCGGTGACACCAACGATCCCAACGATAAATTGGAAGGTAATCATGCAGGAAGCCCCAATAAGAAGGATGGTACGACGACCGAAAACGCTCGACAGTCCAGAATGCAAGAGGAGTCGTTAACATATTAACCAATGAAGTAACAAGAGAGATCAAAAAGGGGTTCTTGATCGTTCCAAGAGACTTGAAGAAGACGTTTCCGAAATAGAATATGAAATTCTGCAGGTTCACGGTTAGAATTGCTCTCGTGAACTTTTCCAGTGGGCGAAAGGATACAGCATCGAGGAGTGAAGATATAAAAAACGTATATCGCTTACAATACCAGTAAATTGCTGCATGCATTGCAGCATGATACCGAGGAAAGTTCTTCGGACGTTACTTGAACCATCAAAGAAAGATCCTGCGTGTGTGTAAGTACAAGATGAAGATTTTGGACAACCCAGCGTCACAAACCTTTGAAGCAGTTAGTCCATTGAGAAATATAAGATGTTTGTGGTACAACGGAGAGTTCGTATTCATGGTTTGCAATAATCTCCGCAAGTTCATCCTATTTTCATGTGAGGAGAATATCTCGGATCAAAATTTCAATTGTACTTACCTGAATGAATTCAGACTCGATGGGCTGACCGCGAACGTTGGCTAGAGCTTTCGCAGCATCTTCAAGACGGCCTTTCTTGACATAGTACCGGGGTGATTCGGGAAGGATAAACAACCCAGCCGCTAGGATGACAGCCCATAGAAATTGAACTGCAATCGGGATTCGATACGAGCCAGTGTCGTTCCGCTCTTGTGTAGCATACACAACACAATTGGCAAGTAAGATTCCGATGGTTATACAGAATTGATATCCTGAGACAAGGGCACCTCGGACCTTTTTAGGAGCAATTTCTGACATGTACAAGATGACTGTAATGACTGGTTAGACAAGTCGAGACCAAGAGAGATGATGCTCATTAAGACTCACTGATAGCAGAAATGAATCCAACACCAGCACCAGCAATTAGACGACCTGCAACCATAAGACCAAGACCAGTGGACGCGGTCTCCATGATACATCCAACACAGAAGACTGCACAGCCAGTGATAATAGTCATACGACGTCCAATATAATCCGCAACATCACCAGCGATGAGAGCCCCAAAGAAAGTACCACAAGAAAGGATTGAAGTTGTCAAAGATTGATTACTAGCAGATATGGCGAATGCATCCAAAGTTGATTTGGGCGCATCGGCAGGTGGCTTTGGTAAACCCGTATATTGAGTGATGAAATAGGGCATAGCCAAGACACTTGAAATCATCAGCAAATGGGTAAAATTTATGAAGGTATCAAAATAACATACCCAGACATCCAACCTGTGTCATATCCGAAGAAAATACCACCGAATGCTGCAAAGGCACACCTGTTGGAATGTCAGCCATGGTTCCTGAGCTCAAAAGAATCGTGATTGGTATGAGGAACTCACATGAAATATGCCTTCGCAGTCACTGGCGCCTCGATCTATTAAGTTCTCTGATTAGCATTGTTATGTAGGAAGATGTGTGGCAGATAGATGTAAGAAAATGGACGTGTTGCCATCGAGATAGAGACCTAGAGGCCTTGAAAACTTGAAGAGCGTCCAAAGCGGTAATAATGACAGTCAAATGGAGAAATACCTACACGAGACGTATCAGTCGTCCCATGAACAACTGCTCCTCCAGGCATGATTAAGACTATTGCTGCTCAAGTAATTTAGAAAGTTGTTACTGTCTGCCTGTTTGAAGATTGAAAGCTGCAGGCTTGGTGTGATCAACAGAGCTCAAGAGAACTGATCGCAAAATCCCCGGGGTTTCTCCAGACTTTATGTATGCACATAACAAATGAAACTTGCCCACTGCTAAAGTTGGTACTTCCAACCGGCCCTTCTCTAACCATTAAACATGCATGAAATGAATCAGATATCCATCGAGCCGTCGAAAAAGGAACCACGAAATAGCTACCCCTGCGAGGCTGCGACTAATTTTCCGAGGAGAATGAGCACGCGCTCTGTACTCCATATCTTTTCCCAGGAAACTTCTTTGGCCATCGGTCTATCCCTCATACAATGTTGCCGAGTAACCGGGGGTATACATGATGGTTGCAGCTCAACTCTCAAAATACCATCTGTGTTATGTGTTAAACCGTTTTGAAAAGTCGGGGACTCCAGACCAGCCATTACCTTAGAACGCGGAGGTCTTGCCCTCGTGGGGAAGATCGACTAGTTGGGGTTGAGAAACATGCGGGGGACATGGGGAGAAGTGGTGTCACACATAAGCCATGCAATATACCAGGGTAGTCTTCTGCTTCATCCCTTGCAAAATTAGCAGGTCGGACCGAATTGTAGGACAGATCCCCAAGAAGTAAGGGTATTGATGAGTATTAAAGGGTGAATAAAGGGTTATGGGACCATAGATCCAACATGAGCACGGTCAAGGTTTTGATAAGCGCAAAGGGGGAAAAAATCCGACTTTAGACATGGAGACAAGTAGCTATTCATCAACTTGACAATAGGAATCTCGAGGTCAAGAGTCTTGTCTGGCACATTTCCAAGCTTGTAGTAGGAAAGCTTATCCTTCAGCCATTCCCAATTTAACCTCAATTTACCGTCAATAGCTTTTAATTTACCATGCAGATTTGTATCCGTAATCCCTAGGCGAGTAAGCCAGGAACTCATGCCCCATTCCAGTCCAGTAACTCAAAGCGCACTTGCGTATGTGGGCTGGCAGAAGGCTGGAAATCTGTAAGCCTCTAAATCATTAAGCATGTTTGCTGTCGGTCAATTTACCGAAGACCGGTCCTATTACTGTAATTGTTTGGCATTTTTCATGTTCTTCCAGCTCAAATTGAGCATAATGAAGCACAAGTACGGCGAGGTAATGTGAGTGGCCAATACCCGCGACAAAACGATTGTACAACACTCAGCCCGTCATCAACCCCTAGCCTTCTAGTTGTGAGTTGTAAAAAAATCCTTTCGTTCGGAAATATTTGCACAACTGTCACTTGACCATTTAGGCTCCAACAGCCCCAGATTGGCACGAGATATAGACTTACAAAAGCGTGGTTGGAAGGAATACTTGGGATAGCGTTCACAAATGAAGCCTTTTGGGGTTTGTTGTGACCAGTCAACTACTGCCCTTCGAACATCTCACCCAGTACTTGTATCACATTACGGATAAGTCGAACATTACATGCCCCATTAGTCATAGTGAGTCCATCCACTTCCCTGTTTCGTCTTTCACCACCCTTCGCCCCCTTTGTCATTGGTCACTCACATTCCCCAACAATGCTCGCAAAAACCAACTGCAGTGAGTGTCCGTTGTGGCGTTTTTGAACCGTGACAACTCGCTTGAATCATGCCAGGACCCCATTCTCCCTCGCCTCATGCATCACCAAGTTCTTTTTTTCGTACCATACGCGACATGTAACGCAGCATGAACACCAGCTTCAGAAGGTTACAGTACAACTTGATGTATAGTATCGTTGCACTAAAGTATCGAATATCGTTCGATGATGTATGTATATATATAAATGACTACATGGATAAATGTGAGGCTGGAAGATTCTTGGTTGTTGTGAATATTAGGTTTTGTCTAGATGAAGGAAGTGCTGAAGCGAAAGGCGGATAAGTGGGATTCTCGTCTCGAATCCGACCGTGCGTACGTGGAGAAATTACATTTGCGGGGATTAGCGTGAGTTGGGCTTAGCTAGCCAATCTTTCAGCATAATCGTGGTATATCAATCAATTGGATACCTACCTACTTGTAGATAGGTATTTGGACCATAAGAGAAGATGACTTTTCGTAAACATATGCATGTCCGGATCACATGACGCGTCTGATAACTGGCACGTGGTTCTTTTATGCTTCACCTGAATGCAACCGACCACAGCATTCGATCTTTCACGAGGAGTCGAAGTACCAAGTCTATCACGTCGATTCTGTGGATGATGAGTAGACACCTACTTATACTTTGAGATGATGATTCATCCTTGAGTATTACCAATGCCAAGCCCGGAGCATATCATAAACTGTTCACATTTCACCACAAACGAACTTCCTATTCATGAAAACAATGTAATTATACCAATATACGTTAAACTAGTTAGGTAGCTCTATGTTGTTCTTATGAAGCCAAAGGCACTTGACGCCTATCGTCACTCTCCAGGTCTGTACATATTCTCGTGTCGTGTCGTAGATCAATTTGAGCACCTGGGGTAAGCTGCTGGATTCACTCTTACAAAACGCCGGTGCATTTCGCACAATGGTTTCCCACCGTCTCCCTCCCATGCAATGAGAATTAGCAACTCCATCCACCATGAAACCCACCCCCCCATGATCCGCTCGACAGAACGCCAGCCCATGCCGTGATTTGAGCAGTGTAAAACATGATCATCTCCCATCTAAACGCCAAAATTTCTTCGCAACATTTAATATCAATTTCCAGATTCTAACTCTGCCTGTCTGACTTTGCTATACATGGTTCTCACTGCGTGCACAGATTGTCCTGGATTAGGCCAGTAGTTTACAACTACGTATTCCCTGAAGAGCATTAGTAAATGCGGCCGTTTGAAGATTGGAAAGGAGGAAAACTCACCAAAGACTATCCTTGAGTTTTTCATCAACAGATCCGTCCTTCCGAGGCGTAGTAATAGAGTCAATAAAGCCTCCAGTATTATACAGCTCCTCTTTCAAAATCCCAGCACGCTTCTTTTTGTTTGAAATGTTCTTAGCGGTTCCAGCTTGGAGACGTCGAAGGTTTTCCCTTATTGGTTTGAAGAGTTTGCGGAGCATGTCATTCTGGTCTGGTTCACCATTGTCGGATTTACGGAATTTAGGACGACGTTCTGCATGTTTCTCATCGTCACCGTCGCTATACTTCCTTTTCAAACCAGGGGTTGAAGAACCATGTTCTCCACTCTCCCGACGAGAATCACGAGAGTTATTAAGACTGTGACCACGGGCTCTCTCTCGTTCTCTCTCTCGTTCACGATCACGACTGTTCTGATCGAATGGTCGAGATGCTTTCTTGATCGGTGGAGCAGGAGAAGCAGAAACGGATCCTCTTGGTTCGGATCTTCTGGATCCGTTTCTCTCGTGTTTCTTGTTGTTTCGATGATGGTTCTCCACGGCACGCTTGGCAGCTTGATTGTCAGAATACTTAGCTTTCAAGACAGAGAGAAGATAATCCGCTCGCCTGACCAAATGGACGGCCCCAGGAGCCTTGGCGACTTTTTCATCTGCCTTACTCCTTTCTTCTTTCTTATCTACTCGATGCTCTTCAAGGAACAACTTGTCTCCAAGTCCCAAATCCGTATCGTCTCTGATCTGAGTCCAGGCACCATAGCCGTGCCTATGAATACCGACGAGAAGCATTCCATCTTCTTTGGCACCCCATTCACACGAGTAGTGGGCACCTTTGGATGCGTCAGGGACGCGAAAGGTCTTGAAGTCGGGACAGTTTGCGAGAACAGTCCTTAGCATTCTCATTTCTCCCGGACGTTCCATGATAGTCTCAGCATTGACTCTCTTTACTCCAGAGTAATCAAACAATACTGCTTTTCTGTCCTTTTTGGTCAATGGCTTATTGGCTGCACGTTCCAGTGCGTCAACTCTTTCGTTCTCTTCTTTGAGGCGTCTGCTACTTTCTTCAGTGAGGGCTTTCAGAGTGGCTTTCATCAAATCCTCATCACGACCCACAAGCCGCGCTTCTTTCACAAGTTCTTCGCCACGATCTTCCATTGAGCCGTATCGAAGATAAGCTTTCATCAGATTTCTCACCTCCTTTTCATTAAGAGGGCGCTTAGGATCTAAACGGTTTGCTTGAGCCTCCCTCTTTTCCTCAAGCTCCTCTTGCTTGGCCTGGTCACGCTCACGCTTCTTTGCAAGGCGTTGCTCTCGCTCAACCTCGGCCGTGTTTTTCATGGCGGCCTTGCGTGGAGCATTCTCTTCGACCACCTTAGCGAGGTATTCTTCATGGGCTCGTTTTTCCTCCTCAGCTTTGATTCCCTCCAACTGGTCTTTTGGAATAATGTCGTCCCATTCCAAGTCGATCTTGACATCAGTATATTCGAAACTTTTCAGGAAGTCTTCACCACCATCTGCAACCATGCCTTCTGGTACTTCAGTCTTGTGCTCTTCAGCATTCTCGAGAACTGAGTCGATATCCAACTCTTCGAGTTTCTTCTGATTTCCAGATTGTTCAAACATCTTCTGGCCCCTCTTTTTGAGGATACGAGAGATGTCTTCCGAAGATTTGGGATCATCGATTTTACCAGCCTTGGCGGCTTTTTCTCGGAGCTCCTTCTTCTCCTTGTCAGTGACACCTCGTTGTATAGTGATGAACTCCAGCATCAGCTTATTGCGAGCACGCTCAAGAATCTCTTCTTCGACTGTTTCCTTCGAGACAAGTCTGTAGATGCTCACAGGCTTCTTTTGGCCAATACGATGTGCACGAGCCATTGCTTGCAAATCAGCTTGAGGATTCCAATCCGAATCGAAAATTACGACGGTGTCAGCGGTCATCAGATTGATACCGAGACCACCCGCACGGGTGGAAAGAAGGAAGCAAAAGTCATTGCTTTCTTCGGCATTGAAATGGTCAATGGCTTGGCGTCTTGGTCCAGCAGCAACTGTACCATCAAGACGTTGAAATTGGTAACCACGAAGTTGAAGATAATCCCCCAGGATGTCCAGCATCTTCACCATCTGACTGAAGATCAAGACGCGATGGTTATCCTTCTTGAGCTTTGCGAGTAATCTGTCAAGAAGCATCATCTTTCCACTGCTGGCGATCAAGCCCTTCAGCTGGTCATCGCGCCTCTCACTGCCCTTCAAGATCTTCTCTTCTGCATTGGGGAACATGTAGGGGTGGTTGCTAGCCTTTTTGAGTTCCATCATTATGTTTAACAAGGACTGCTTTTGGCCCTTGGAACCTTCATTCAAAGCCGCATAATTGCGGGTGAGAATGTTCTTGTAGTAATCAAGCTGAACGTCCGAGAGCTCAACACGAATAATCTTTTCACTTTTTGGCGGCAAGTCATTCTCCACCTTCTGCTTGGTGCGGCGGAGAATATATGGCTGGATTTTGGTGGTAAGTGCAGCAATTTTTTCACCGGCAGCTTCATCAGTCAAGTCCATATCGTCTTCAATTTGCATTTCGCCTGGCATGAGGAAGTCCATGAGGGCCGACAACTCGCCTAACGTATTTTGAACAGGAGTGCCAGTGATTAACAAACGACTGGGAGCCTTGAAATCAAGCAATTTTACATATAGCTGAGATTCTCGGTTCTTCAGACGATGAGCCTCATCGACAGCCATGAACTGCCACTTGATTTGTGCCAAGAACGTGGCGTCGGCCAGAATGTACTCATAGGAAGTGAGCAGTACGTTGAACTTTGGACGCTTGGGGTTTCCATCGACCAGCAACTCATACTCGCGAATGGCCTGACGAGATGATTCTTTGCCATTGTAAACGACATAGTTGAGACTTGGTGCCCAATTGTCAAAGGTATCAGCCCAGGCAGGAATGGTAGTCAGAGGTACTACGACCAGATGTGGGCCTTCTTGGCCTCTATCATTGCGGAGCCAATTCATGAATGCAACAGTCTGGACAGTCTTACCGAGTCCCATTTCATCAGCAAGAATGACATTCTTGTTCTTGCACCAATTGTACGCCAGGAAATTGAGACCAGTGATTTGAAAATCCCGCAATTGCCCATTCTTGATATATTCTGGCTGTTCACGAATGGGGACGTGAGCGCTGCGGGTATCCGGGTTTGATTCCGTTCGATTTGAGACCAAGGATCTAGAGCTACGATCCAAAAAGTCGTCGATAGCATCTTGGGCCTTCTCGCTGATGAATGAAGCAGTCTCCCACGTACATGATTCGTAGTAAAGACCCTTCCACTTGATGAAGTATTCGGTTTCTTCATCGCCTTCTCGGGAGCCAATCACTCTTTCAACCTTTGTATAGTCATCTAGAGCATCTGCATCACGCTCTCTATCGAGCATCCACTTTTCTTTCTCTTCTGGTGGTATCTCAGCACCTTGCGTCATGTAGATATCTTCAAGGACGATCTTTCTGTAGTAGTTTTCGAGGCGTCTGAACCCACGAACTCCCGTCAAAGTTGTGGTGGTCTCCCAAGTAGCATGGCAGTGCGACTTGCCTTGCCACTTGATGTAGTAGTCAAAATCATCCTTCGTGAGTTCCTCATCTTTATCTTTACCATCTTTGATCTTGTGCTTCAAGACAACATCAATATATGGCGAGGTATCTTCAACATCCCCTGCCCACTGATTTGGTGTCATCAATTCGGATTCATCCTCCAAGTCAGGATCGCTTTCTTGATAGGCACCCGTCGTAACTTGTGCAGCACGGCGGCTGTTCCATCTCTTCTCTTGGTATTGTGGAGCGAGGTTTCCGGATTCCAGCTGGCGACGACGGTTTTTCTTGGTGGTATTCCGGGCTCGTAGACTGCCATAAGTATCGGTTTCGTCAGTGTCCGAGGCAGATGCAGATTGCAGAGCTGGAGTTTGACGTTTGGAAGCTGCAAGCAACATTAGCTCTCTGCGACAGCCAATTTATCCGTGTTGGCACGTACATTGTTGGGAACGCTCTGGCTTTCTGCGCTTATTTCTATGAGCTGCAACAGCGTCGGAGTCGTCTTCTTCCTCATCATCAGACTCAACCTATAATAATCAGCACTTGTCACCAAATGTATTGTTTGCTGGGAACGAATGGGGTAAATCGGGAACGACTTACAATTGTTCGGGTTTGAACTGGACGCGCCTATAGTTGCAAAAGCGTGTTAGCACGAGTTCTACAAAGAGGTCAAATCGTTGAGCCATACGCTTCTCCGAAGGCCATATAGTTCGGGATTCTCTAGCATGTATCTATCTTGATCAGTGCCGCCTGACTTGCGTTTCGCAGGACGCGATGACTCGACAGTGCTTGAACGCTCCGATCGTTGGCCATTGAAAGCTGCAGCTGCAGGAGTATCTTCTTCATCAAAGTCGCCATCATCGGATTGTTCTTGATCTTCAGGCGACGACTCTTCAGAGGCATCGGAATCTTGAGCACCGAATCCAGGTCGGTGGTTTGATGGGGCCGGTGAGGGTTCGTCGACGGTAGGGTTACCAACATCGGAAAGTTCGGACTCGCTATCACCTGGGGCGTCATCGTTCGATGGTGAGGATCTCGCGAATGATTCATCGTGTCCATTGGACATATGTAACGGGGATGTCGAGTTCATTACTTCGATTGTATCCTGCGGGGCTGCGACGACGATATTAGCTATTGTGAACGGTATGACCTCAGGATTATGTGCTGTGAAAACTCTGACAATCGCACGAACGTCTACGGAAATAATCCGCGATCCTAAATACACCAACACTGCAAAGAATCCAACAACGACTGCATGCTGAATATCATCGGCGCATTCTCATGTGCTTGATGCCAACCTCGCGATGGAAGGCCGATGGAATGATACACATCGATTGAGGCCAGCTAAGAGAGAATTTGTGTGCCAAAATGCATGATCATGGGAAGAAAACAGCAACAGAAGAGTGATGTGCGTGAAGACTATGAGACTCTATATACTTTGAGGACTGCATAAGGAGATATCAAGATGGAAATGATGGAAATCGAGGATGGCAGATTCATTATGACCTTGGGTAAAGGTACACGATATTTTGTGCGTTATTTCTGCGAGAACTGGAAAACTTACAAGCCATATTTAAAAAGGCCCCCCTTGAATCAAAAATATTGAGACACAATCGGTGAAATGAAGCCGTATAATGTTATAGAGTATGGTGATGTTGGAGGCTTCGGACGTTAAAAATGGAGAGCGGATCTGGATGTCTACACAATCAATGGATTACTTTCCATCAATGATTGACATGAGCAGTTGCGTTGTAAGAATGGCCACCGTACTTAACCGAGTCGGACTATGGCGGGAATCACGTGAGGCAGTGCGAGCCGGGAATCCACAAGCACGCAGTGGTGAGAAGTGGAAGAGAGAAGAATGAATGAATGAATCAGGATGAAGTAGATTGGTTGCTGGGGGGGTACGGTCGATCGAGAGATATATGAAGAAGATACGACTCATGTGAATGACTAGAGCTTGAGATATGACTTCAGAGTGGTTACCAGTTCGAATAGGAATAATAGTGACTCCAAGTCTAAGGTGGAAGAATGAGTGAAACCTTGAATGCTATGGAAGTCTTATAATACCATTGATGAATACTAGGGATGTAGATAGGTAGGTAGATACTAGGTAGGTAGGTAGGTAGGTACCTACCTAGGTAGATACAGAAAGCTTTTTTCTATAAATCCATAGATACATACCTATTTAGGTAGGTATATATATACATACATACACATATACCTACATACATATATACATATATACATACCATTATCAATACATATATCAAAAGACCCGTTCAAATATTGTATATCCATGAATACTTATAGATAAATAAATTATCTAGCTAATAAGACCAATACAGTAAATACAGGTCAAATTATCATATCTGGTTTTATACGAGAATATACCTAGGTATATCATCCAAGTAGGTGTCGTCTATCAAGTTATTACATATGTACTCCGTCCGTACATAGTATATACCTACCTAGGTACCTACCTAGTACCTCCAACCAGCTATCAATAATAAAATCAAATTCCCCAACCTACTTTATTCCTCAGGAACTTGAAGAGATGAAGAACAGCCCTACCCGACTGCTGTCGGGTATCATTGTGAAGACTTACATTGTTTTTGAATTGATTGACCATGTTCATTCATTCATCATGGATCTTTCTTTCCCTTGGCGCGTGCATACAAAGAAGAAACCTTCAGGTGCCCGATGGCTCCTTTACCTTGAAAGTTGTCCCACGCCAACCAATGATATCAACTGTGTAATAATCGAATTTCAATTAGTTCTGCGGCCTGTACAGAGTACCAACCACCACACACATACCACCTGCACTCACTAGTCAGTCAAACTTGTGATCCGACATTCATCAACACTAAAGACTTTTTAATCTTTCAGATATCTACTGCATTTCCGACAACAGCATAGAGAACCCCCCGTCTTCCAGTCTCTTGCACAATTCTCAACCTTATATCAGACAAAGCAGGAAATCTCAGCTCATCAATAATAAATCTGCAGATTTTGGCAGAAGCAAAGGCAGATAGATACTGTGTCAATTTTCTTTCCATCCCAATTTTTGAAAGCTCGGTGAGAGCAACACGTCCAAGATGTCTGACAAACTTACCCGGTATGCATACTTCTTTTCACAACATCCTCGGGCATCGCATTCTCCATCTCTGTGGCAATCAACTCATATACTGCTCAATTTACTAATCGTCTCGTCTTTAGTATCGCCATCATCAGTACGGACAAGGTGCGACAAATTCTGCGTTGAGCCCTGCCCCACCATATACCCCGCCATATATAAGTATGAACATCACTGACAATACCCACCATTTAAACAGTGCAAGCCAAAGGTAAATATACTCATCCTCCCTTCTTGGCATGTCTTGCAAGTTGCTCATTTTACCTTTGCAGAAATGTAGACAAGAATGCAAAAAGTCCTGCCCAGTTGTTCGAAGTGGTCGCCTCTGTATCGAAGTCACTCCCGAGTCGAAAATTGCTTTCATCTCCGAGAATCTTTGCATTGGTTGTGGTATCTGTCCTAAGAAGTGCCCATTCGGTGCCATCAACATTATCAATCTGCCAACAAATCTGGAGTCTCACGTAACTCACAGATACTCTGCCAACAGTTTCAAGTTGCATCGATTGCCTACACCCCGTCCAGGACAAGTATTGGGATTGGTTGGTTCTAACGGTATTGGAAAGAGTACAGCACTCAAAATTCTCAGTGGAAAGTTGAAGCCAAACTTGGGAAGATATGACAATCCACCCGATTGGCAAGATGTTATCAAATACTTCCGCGGTTCCGAATTGCAGAGTATGGTGGCTAGAACGCCTAATAGATCCTGACATGCGCTGACATCATTGCAGATTATTTCACCAAGATCTTGGAAGACGACTTGAAAGCAATTGTAAAGCCCCAATATGTCGACAGAATTCCAAGAGCAATCAAGGGACCAGATAAGACTGTGCGAGGTCTTATTGAAGGTGTGGCAACAATGGATAACTTCAAGGAAGTCTGCGATATCTTGGGTATGCTTTTGATATCATCTGTGTATACTTGGCACTACTGACAAATTTATCACAGAATTGAATCACATCATGGACAGAGATGTTAACCTCTTATCTGGTGGAGAATTACAAAGATTCGCTATTGCGACTGTTTGTGTTCAGCAAGCCGATGTGTAAGTGGTTTGTTTTTTTAGGAGCTCGAAAAGTTCTTACTGACTATTGTAGCTATATGTTTGACGAGCCATCTTCCTACTTGGATGTTAAACAACGTCTTAGCGCTGCTCAGATAATTCGATCATTATTGCGACCTGATGACTACGTTATTTGTGTTGAGCACGATCTTTCGGTGCTGGATTATCTTTCGGATTTCATCTGTGTTCTTTACGGAAAACCCGCCGTTTATGGTGTTGTGACCCTCCCAGCCTCTGTCAGGGAAGGTATTAACATCTTCTTGGATGGCAACATCCCAACCGAGAACTTGCGATTTCGAGAGGAGTCTCTTACCTTCAAGATTGCCGAGGCAGCCGATGAGTTCATGGCAGACAGATCTCGAGCATTCCAATACCCATCCATGGAAAAGACTCTTGGCAATTTCCACTTGTCTATTGAGGCAGGAGATTTCACCGATTCCGAAATTGTAGTGATGATGGGTGAGAATGGTACTGGTAAAACCACTTTCTGTAAGATGCTTGCCGGTGCCACTCAACCAGATGGCAATCAAAAGGTTCCAGGAATGAAGGTCAGCATGAAGCCTCAAAAGATTACACCAAAATTCGAGGGAACAGTCAGACAATTGTTCTTCAAAAAGATCAAGACAGCTTTCCTCCTGCCTCAATTCCAAACCGATGTCGTCAAGCCCCTCAAGCTCGAAGAATTTATCGACCAAGAGGTCAAAACTTTGTCCGGAGGAGAATTGCAACGTGTGGCCATCGTCCTTGCACTGGGTATCCCAGCTGATATCTACCTCATCGATGAACCTTCTGCCTACCTGGATTCCGAACAGCGTATCATTGCTGCCCGTGTCATCAAGAGATTCATCATGCACTCAAAGAAGACCGCTTTCATCGTTGAGCACGATTTCATCATGGCCACCTATCTCGCCGATCGTGTTATTGTCTTTGACGGAAAGCCTGGTATCGATGCTCGTGCCAATACTCCCGAGTCATTACTCACTGGTTGCAACAAGTTCTTGAAGAACCTCGATGTAACTTTCCGTCGTGATCCAAGTAATTACAGACCTCGTATCAACAAGCTCAACTCCCAGTTAGACCAGGAGCAGAAGTTGAATGGCAACTATGTAAGTATCAATTGCAAGATGTCACGTCCATGCTTACTAACATTTTATCTAGTTCTTCTTGGATGAGGATGACAAAGCTGCGACTAGTTAAAGAGGTCTTTGAGAATGACACATTTCCTCCTCCGAAAAATGCATTGCATGGCGTTACAGGATCGGCATTGAAGGAGCCTGGGAAAAGCGGTAGGGGAGACATGGGAATTGAGGAAGGCTCCTCCGACCAGGATGATGATCCGGGCGGCTAACATTGGCGACGACAGTCTATCCCCCTACTGCCTGGTCCTGCTTTAATCATCGCCAAGATTTGATAAATCTATGATGTATAGGGTGATTCATCGAAGTAGATTGAGGGGCAGTAGATGAGTTTGGATGACTGTCGTCAGGTCAAGATGGGTGAAAATGTTTCACGGATCGCAATTAAGAAGCGAATATGCACGGGGCAATGTAGTTGCAATTCGATTTCAAGAGCAAAAGCTTTGGTAGACTTATTATTTTACATGTTTCATATCTTAAAGCTTTTTCGTGGAAAGTATATTGAGCAAAGAGTCAATAAATAATTAGAAAGCAATACACACCGAATTTTTCATACTGTGCCCCTTTCACCAGCCCCTTCATCTCTCGTCTCCGATGCTCAATCATCTTAAAACGCCGCGTTTGCTGAATCCCATATGATTGTAAACTGTCTGCTTACCGATATCATCAAGCCAAAAATAGAGGTACAGTGCGTGCAGATACGTACAGATATGGCGAAGTTTCTTCAATATGATTGGCGCATGAAAATCTCGTTTATCCTTCTTAGATCTTGACCATAAAAGAAAGGTCCACATGATTCGACTATTCCTCTTCGATTTCGCCTTCTTCGCTACCCGAATGAACAGCAGGATCTTCCTTGGCCGGTATTTTTGCAGCAGCTGGTGGTGGTGTCCTAGTCCTGTGACGCCGTTCACGTGGGGGAACTGGGGAGCGCTCACGTTGTTTAGGTGTGTTTTCTCTCCTGGTTCTCTGTTTTGGGGATGTGTTAATTGCGGGATAGGTTATGATAATGAGGGAAAGTAATGATAGTAACAAATCAGGGAATGCCACGAACCTTACTATCCCTACGAACGTCCACTTCACTTTCTCTTCTCTTTCTGGGTGCACTGGATCTTTCATCGCCGTATGGCAATTCGTCGATGCTACCTCGAGGATCTCCGCGTCGTCGGTAAAGCTTTTCTCTCTCATCCTCGCGATCTCTCCTTTCTCGCTCGTAGTGACTCATTGAGTCTTCTCGCCTACTGCGAGGTTTATCGAGATCACGGTCCCGCATCAATCTATCACGGTCGCGGTCACGGTCGCGATCATGGATATCAGGATCACGCCTATCACGACGACCTGGGGAAAGTAAGGTATCAGCCATGCCGCCTTTTCGATAATTTTTCTCGCGGTCTGCGATGGCCTTTCTTCTGTCTGCTTCATATGCATCAGGTTCTGGCGAGCGGCTACGCCTATCATGGCGAGCGGAGCCACGATGTCCTCGCTCTCGTTCGCGTTCTTTGTGAGTTGGACGATCGACCGAAGCTCTATCGCGACGCTTGCTTCGATCCTTCTCAAGGTCATCCTCTTTTTCTTTAAGCCGGCGAATTACCTTGTCAAAAGCAGAGCGTCGGAGTTCATCCGTTGTTACGGCAAGATATTCCTCGGATCCTTCGAAACGAGAGCGAACTCGTTCATATTCATCACCAACGCGAACGGGAGGTTCGAGATGCTTAATATATGATCTCAAGTTGTCTACCGCTCGGCGTTGATGGCGCTCCGCTTGGTGCTTGTCATCTTCATTTCTCCGAGAAATCTTTTCGCGCAACTATTTAACGATTAGCCCATGTTATTTGTGACAACAAAAGGGTGCTTACGCGTTCAAATATGAGCAACAATGAGTCTCGATCAACGTTAGCAGTTCGTCGATCATTCTGCATCAAAACTAGAAACTCTTCAAATGGAGTCTTTTTGCTGGATTTCAAACCGTTTATCCTGGGCAGTGATCAGTTGAGTTTCGTCACATCAAAAATCTACTGAACTTACATCAAGGACATCCAAAAACATCATTTCGTGTACTGCGTAGTGCCCGTTCCTCTTCCTCAACCATATCCCAGAACAGGTCCAAAGGAGTAGATCCTGATTGACCCAACATTGCAACGTACCTGTCATCATTCTCAATCAAAGGATGAATTTGACTCCACTTTGATCCTGCTTTGATTTTGTTCCCAGCTTTGAGCTCTCGTAAAAGTCCAACATAGCGGTCTCGGTTCTGACGCTCTCTCCTGAGCTTTTGAGTCTTCTGCTGTTGTCGAACATCATTGAATGTCTTCTCGAGAGACTTGATGTGATTTTCAAATGCCGTCAACATGTCCGATTTGCTGAGTGTCTTGAATTTCTCATCACCTTGGAAACGTGGATTTGACTGGATGATACCTTGTGCTTCTGACCATCTTGTATATGGTTCAAGATTTAATCCTTTTAAAAGATCGACGAGATCATCCATCGCGGCTTTTCTGGTTGTGGCCTCCTTTTCCATGTTCGCCCTCTTAAGTTCGATGATATAATCTTCGAATAATTGGCGTCTTTCGTCATCGTCGTTCGAGGAACGGAAAATAGTCTCTCCTTCAATGATAGGTCGAGCTGTCTTCCATCGGGTGTAGTGTTTAATTTCTGGGTGGCTTCTCAGCATTGTAGCAAAATCAGAACGAAGCTTCTCAAGTCTCTCCTTTGCACGATCCTTCTCTTGCAGGCGAACCTCAACAGCATATTTCTCAAACGCGGCTTTTCGATCCTTGGGGTCTTTGAGGGCTCGGTATTGGGGATCCTTGATAATTGAACGCATAACTTCCTCCCAAGTAAGGTCAGGTTTAACATTGTTTCGCTTCAAGAGCTTAAGGAAAGCTGCTTCTGCTTCTTCGAAGGTAGAGTAGTCGGGATCGTTGTTAGCAGGTACAAAAGCTTGTGCACGGCTTCCATTAACATCATTTCCATAGGCAATCTGACGAGCTTCTCCCAAAGGTTCCCTGTCTCGTGGTTGATCATACTGAGAGGTTGAAAATCCACCTCCTGCGACAAAAGTTGGCATTCTGATGGATTCGACGTTAGAATTTGACAATCTGCACTACCTTATGAGATACGTACGGTGTGGCAGCCACTACTGGCGATGCGGCCTCTTTTGACAAAGCCTGCTTGTATACATCTGGCATTTCCCATGAGCTTTGCTTCGTCTCAGTGTTGTACCAGTATTTTCTCCCCCCTTCGGCCGTGTATTCTTTCCATGGTTGATTCGATAGCGCACGCTGCGTAGCTTGTCAGTAAGAACTAGATTGTAGCAGTTGATCGTAGAGAGATATCAATCATACCTCTGCAGGAGTCATCAAATCTTCGGGCTTTGTCCATTGCGTCGCTTTCGTAATGGTATTGTAGTAATAAACTCGTCCATCTGCATTTCGAGCCTCTTGCCAGAGAGCAGGGGCAGCTGCGTGTCCATTTATTCCGTTCATATTGATGGAACTAAAGGCGAAAGGCGAATTCGTTGTTGAGTATTACTGGAGTCGCGGATGATAATCGCATTTGTCAATCTCCCAAAAAAAAAGATCGCGGTCCGCTATTTAGCGCGTTTTAAGGTACCGAACTTACCTTTGACTGTACCTACCTACTACCTACGAACCGTAAAAGATTCCAACGTCATAACAACACAACACACCTCATACATTTGGTGGTCAATCTGAGCAAAGTATGCGACTCAGAAATATATAAACGGCAATTTGTACAATTTATGCTTCTTATAGAATTTAATCACAATGATGGAAGAATCGCAGGAGGAGCCAGTTCCTCGGGGCAGCTTGGAATTAACTGAAAGCTCAATTTTGGACACAATTATCCCGTTGGCTAGCGATTTAAATATAGAAGAGGCCTTGAATGGCAGAGTGGAAAAGCTCGATCAGGGCAGCGGCTCTCCACTAGCTGCCATTCCTCAAAGGCATGCTCTTTATTTTGGTTCGTCTCCCGAGTTACTGAAGAAGCTCTCTATCTTACTCATTCGTAGATCCTAGATGAAACTATCAATATCTATGCTGTCCTACAAACTCCTTACTTTGACGAGCGATCTCTTCGATCCTATCTCAACAGGCTTATAATAAATGTGGAAGCTCAAGTTATAAATGCGAATGCCGAGCATCAAGATAGCTCGGCTGGGCGTGAGCTTATATACAAGGGTTCTGTACAGGACACCGATGAGCCATTGATAGTCGTACAGGGCTCCGATGAGGCTGCCAATGATGATGGACATATACTTCTGATATGGAAGCTATCTGCATTTCTCGCAAGACCACGGCTTCGTCTGCAGAACCCCTCCATAGTCTTCGCGGCCACAGCGAACCTCAAAGCGGCCGAGCAGGTTGATACAAATACATTGCGGCAGGAATATCTCCCAAGTCAGATTCCATCAGGATTGAATCTTCTTGAGGCTTTTAGTGGTGATGCGTATCTCAAAGGTATCAAACCACGACTATCTGCACTACGAGTTGCAAGAGTCGCACCAGCAGCGCAGATCGCTCGCGACTTAGCTCGTCCTTTCAAGAATATATCACGACAATCAATTAAGGTATATCCAGCTATGAATGCTCGTGTGCGGTATTCCAGGCCAAATTGTACACCCAACAATACTTCAGTAATAGCTTCACTTGATATTGACATTACTCCTTTCGTGGATTGTGACATTATTCTCACAGATATTCAAATTAAGGTGCCATGGTGGACAGGTACAGGATTTAAATCAAATTCCTGGACTAAAGCTCCCAGTTACTTGTCGGCCTCAAGATGATATTAGCTTTCTCTATAGGATATCGCCTGATGACATTGACGCTACGAACAAGTCTCGAATTCGAGCCATCGATATTTCCATCACCGCCACAGCAAATGTCGCCAATGTCTGTAAACCTCAGATAGCAATGCAGTGGTCTACGTCCCTCGATTTCACACCTCCGATTAACAACGGATTTGGTCAACCTACGAAACCTATTCAACGTCCCAACAGACCCTCTGCCCTGTCTATCGGTGCAACTTTTGACAGTATTCCAACAATTTCCTCCCTAGCAATCAATCATCCAGATGCTCTTCCAGCAGTTGAAGCGATTACTCCTATACGTTCTCATCATCGTAATCAAAGTTCTGTCCCAGATTTCGGCGTCACCATGACGTTCTCCTCCCCATCCACGTCTCCCATCTATCCAGGCCATCCCTTCATCTGGTCTATCTTTATCGTGAATCGATCCGATCGACCTCGCAAGCTTGCCCTCCTTGTTTTGCCGAAACGTCGTCGGACTGAAGCTCGCATAACACGCCCACCTTCTGCCGGACACGGCAGTGCACGTCGAGATCCAAAGGTTGCGGATGCTGTTCTCGATGACAACATAATCTACGCCATGCAGCGAAATTCCGCAATGGAATCAAGCGAAGTTGTATGCCTGAGCACGGATACCCGTGTAGGACCACTTGCACCATCAGCATGCTACGAAGTTGAATTGAAATTCATGGCACTAAAGGAAGGTATTGTAGGGGTAGAAAGCAGTGAGGGTAGTAGACCTGGGAACTCAAGAACATGTAGATATCAAGGATTTGCCGACAGTCGTCGTTAAGCCTGAACCTAAGGAGTAAATAGCTTCATACTTGGATCTTCAAAAGATCTATTTAAGTTATTTGGGAAGAATGTATTTAGACAACAAAGAAAATCTGATATTGAATAATGAATGATATTTAAATGCCAAATGCCTAAATCAACCCTAGTTACACCGATAATGTTAGCGATGATGGTGCAAGTATAGAGGAACGAAAGTAAGCAGTTTTGTTTTCCTGTTCGGACAATAGCCAGCCATTGAGCACCCCATTCCATCGCATAAAATACCGAACCAAATCATCCCTTGCGAACCCGCCCACACCAAAGCCAATCCCAAATCCCAAATCACAAACCCTAATCCTCCAACCTGAGCACCAACTCCCTTCCTCCTCCCACAATCACCCATCACCCATCACTCTCCTCCCTACCCCCTAATCTCCCTGATTTCCTCCCCCATCTCTCCCTGTTTTTTTTCCCCGCACCCACACCCCGCAACTCCACCGCCCGATCCCCTGCACTATCCCTTCCATACTCGCCGGCACTCATGCTCCCCGACCCCAACCTCGCATGATGCACATCCTGCACGTGCAAGAGATTGCCTCCCCTTCTCCACATGATTTGAGCCACCGAAGAGCACGTCGATTTCCTCGAGCGTTTACTTTTTTGGTCTCGGGGATGAAGAACCAGACGTAGAGGGCGAGGAAAATGTTGATGCTGAAGAAGAAGTAGAATGTTTTGCTGTGGGGGGAAGGGGGTCAGTTTGGGGGTATTGGGGTTTAGGGGAAAGGGGGGGGGGAAGGTGTAGGAGAAGAGAGGGTAGGAGAGATGGGGAGAAGGGAGACGCACAAGCCTTCGTTCTTTAAGAAGGTTGGGAAGAATTGTTGGAAGATGGAATTTGCCACACTGTTCGCCTCGTCAGTAATTAAATCCTCTCATTGACAGACCGAGACAGCTGAACCTACTTCTGCATCTGACTCGACATACCGACCGCCTGCGCCCTAACATTCATACTGAAAACCTCGGCCGTCCAAATCCACACGGTTGCTCCCCAACTCGGTTTGTAGAAGAGGATAAAGAGGAACAGCAAGAACACAATGGCGATTCCCACGGGATGAGACTTGGAATCGCCATGGGCCCCCAATATTCGGAGTCTTGGTGCCCACCAGTGAGACAATCAACATGCAAATCGACATACCGATCGCCCCGACAATAAGGAGGAATTTGCGTCCAAAGCGATCAACGGTCCAAACCGCATTCAGGGTAAATACAATGCCAAAAGTAGCGTTCAACGCGTTGATGAGAGCAATGGGTACTAGCCTCCGGAAACACTTTCTTGTAAATGGCAGTGCTGTAGGTATTGAGCGTTCCCTGACCCGTAAGCTGCTGGCCGATATTCAAGATAAAAGCGAGGATGAGACGTTTTCGAACGGAGCGATCTTTCCAGAGTGCAGAGTAGGAGGCGGAAATGGCTTCTTTTTCAAACTCGAGGGCTTCGCGGATGACGAGGATCTCGTCTTCCACCTCTTGTTCCGTTTTGCGAACCCGACGGAGGGAGGTGCGCGCGGCTTCGACTTGACCACCGTGTTGGATATACCAGCGCGGAGATTCGGGGATGAAAGGGAGCAGGGTGATGATTATCATGGGGACGAGCATTTTGAAAGATTACGACCATTTTCCAATCTGTGGGTGGTGGGCATTAGTCAAGAGAAAGAAATTGCCCATTCTGGGGGGAGAGTGAAAGAATGTACAACATGACATAGTCAAAAAGACTTGAACTTTGGGGTATGGAAGAGCAGAGAGCTGATCGTCTTACCCCATTCTCCTAGCTTCTTGACATGCTTTTGACAAGCATAGTTGATCCAATAGGCAATGAACGAGCCAACCGAGTAAAACATCTGCCAGAAGGCCATAATCTTTCCTCTTATCTCCGGCGGTGCCAGCTCGCCGATATATACAGGACCGGCAGCTGTATAACAAGGTTAGGATGGAAGTAAAGCTGAGGGCCGAAGAAGCATACTCAACGCAACACCCTGACCAAGACCAATAATGACACGCCCAGCGATAAAAACATCCAAGCTGGCCTCGAGGAGAGAATGTTTGAATGAATGTAGCAACAATAGTCACGAAGCAACCAATTGCCATGCCCATCTTCTACCAAACCAATCTGCTATCGGACCGCCAAGAAAGAATCCAGCAATGATAGCGCCCAACAGTATAAGCAGTATTGACAGCACCAATCTTCTCGGTGTCCTTTGATATTCTGTTAGTCTCGAGCACTCACTACTTGATGGAAAGACGTACCGGGTGGTTGAAGTAAGCTACCCAGTTCTTTGACCCTTGAACTGAATTATATACAGAGGCATCATATCCATATAGTACCATACATGATGCTGCAACAAGTGAGATGTACCTATGTAGCGTCAGGCCGATGTTACTCTCGAGGTAACGCTGGGAATATTACCAATTGTACACTCTTGTCTTGTCAGCAATGAATCTTCCCATGATGATCGATCAGGCTCCAGCCTTTCGGGTTATAAAATTGAAGCAGAGAGCAATATTGATAATGTTGCAAAAGAAAGCATACAACAAGAAAATGAAAGAATGCCAACTAAGAATGAAGGAGAAAGTATCTACCTTCTGACAAGTCTCCACACACACACACACACACACCAACTGCGTGAGCATCACATCTCGAGCAGTTTTATGGTTGTATGTATATTAAGCATGCACATGCCCCGATGTAGCAAGGATAAAAGTCTACAAGGCCATTGCCCACGATCATCCCATACAACCATGAAGCTTATTACGCCAACGAAACTCAAAATGGTAAACGAACCAGAGGAAGAAGTAGCCAAGGCATAATTTAGACCAATAGACTGGAACTTTCCAACCAGGGTCGGCGACAACTTCAATCCTCCAGGTTCCAGACGGCGAAGAAGCTTCTGTAGCGGTTCGAAAGCAACGGGCAATCTCATGTTGAGAAAATCCGCGAATCAAGACGGACAGAAGAGATGAGTGGTTGTTGTTCGAGAATAATTCCCAATACTCTGGGTCACAATACCCTACCGAGATTTCAAACACGTACAGTACATTACCGAGAGGAGTCTATACGGAGTAGCTCGCGGCGGGGTACAGACATGGGATGTGGAACCGAAGCCAATACAGTACTGTTGTCCCTAGTGTGTTTAGATTGATCTTTACATGGCCTTGAATGTATATAAATATATATATATATATAACCTTATGTATATTATCCTTTCCAATACGAAGAGGTTATTTATATGTTTGTATATTTATTACACGTAATGTATTATCGGAGTAGATACCTACTGTAGAACATAGGAAGTCCTGCATATGCATGTTTCTGACCTGTTATCACTATACTCACGAGTGGGTGACAAAGGGAGGATAGTACATTTCCTAATACAACGATATCTTTTCATTCCCTGCCATCCCCAGTGTGGAGACTCCGGAAAACACATTGCAATGCGGGGTGGTGGTGAGGTTGATGTATGGAGTATGAAGTATGGATCCGGAGTACCTACCTAGGTATGTATTGGGTAACAGAATGAAGCGTTATGCTTGTTTGCCAACTTCTTAAACTGTGAGGGATAAAAATCCTAGGAAAACCGTTTGTAACTTGTTGAGTTCAAATTGTAACGCGTCACGATCAAACCTGTTCATTTAGATATTTTGATCTCGAAGCCGTGATATTAACGCCATCTTGACCAAATCTTTCGAAGGATGAGGGACCCCATTACTGTCTAAAAAGCCACATGTATGCAAACTCTCCCATTGCAGACTGCACTTCCACTTGAGTATATTTACTTTCTTATGTGCGGGTGTCAAATACCGAATTTGTAACATAGAAATTCTTTGATATCTAAGCTGTATTACTGACAACACCGAGATTATGATGCCTTGTATTTTCAGACATTGACATGCGTCGGAACCCTGCACAGGTAAAAAGGATTGGTAAGTTTGAAGCCAATAGAAAAGAATGTACGCCATTAGCCGAATGGGTAAATGCTATATTGCATGATTTTCACATGAATGCTGCTGGTGCTTTCAAAAGCAAAAGATTGTTGTCCTACCAAAGAACCAAACAATCATAAGTGAAAATCCTTCATCTTCCTTGAGGGTGTTCCATGACTGCCACCTCTGATATGTCATCCCGTCGCGTCCTCTTATCTTCTGCAAATGCCAATATGACAATTTCCAAGATATCGTCTTCTAGTTCGTCCATGTTTGAGTTCAATAAAGTTATGCCTGAATAGCTATCCCACGAATCAACTTCCTCTTCACTCGGCATGCCTCTCACCAGAATGACCTTTTTCAAATGAGGAAAAGCCGAACGGAACCTAGTAATTTTCCCAGAGCACCAGAGAGACGAAATGGAAGACTATGGCGAGATTCGCCCCAAAATTGCTAGGCTAGAGCAATAGATTGGACTTGATGTTGGTAGGGCAATTATGGTGATTGGATAGAAAAATACTTTGCGATGGCCGCAACTTCATCCACGTACTGCCTCGAGCCGAGATATACAGTATCACAGATGGGATTGAAGTAAATTTCCGCTGGCTGCTTATCCGTACTGAAGGATAGATTGTAATATCAGAGAGCAACTCCACGAGATTCTTTATTCGTGTGAAGTACAGCAGGAGGTGGTCCACAATCGACAAATGCCTGATCGATGATGCAGTAATTCAACTCCATGATGCGTTTATGAAATGCAGCGAGCTCCCAAATTTGAACCCTTAACTCCAAAGGTAACTCGGAGAATTGAGGAAATGCTATCATGGCCCTCATGATCTGATGAGTATCTTAATAATAGGTATTAAGTCTAGGAGTGCTATCGATGAGCGAACAATGCTAACTTGTCCAAACCGGGGACCCAGATTTTTGAGGGATAATGAGCTAGCTATCGATGCGGGAGAAGAGCAGATCAAAGTGAAGCAAGGCTATTATAGTTTGAAGACGTGATACATATTCATGCCATTCGCATAGGCATCTCTGACATTGGTTCGAAGATTTTCAATGAACATGAATATGAATATGAATATGAATATGAAATGGACTTTAATAATTATGTCTGGATTCAACAGATTGTGGTAATATCCATCTTACTGTAGTATGATATGATGTATGTAGTAGGTAGAACTATGTACGGAGTAGAATTCTCTCAAAGTTCCAAGCGGCTCAGAGAACGAATTAAGCGTGTCCTGGAACTAGTACTAGCGTCAATCTCATTTGAGAATAGGTCCACCAGGTCGGTCTGTCTGGTCGCTGGGTACGAGGGAGGTAATCGTAATCCCAAGCGGCACACTATTAGGTTCGTTCTGCGGAGTACCTGGTAGTCTTCTTTCATGTCCAAACAAAGCAAAGAAGGAACTTCTGAGACCACCCGGACCTGGGCATCGCATACGTTCTCGTTATCATATCTTCAATCTTCGTCAAAGCCATGCGAATGTAATACGAGTCCCTACCTAGGCATTCAAGTAGGTATGCATTGATCCATTGATACTTGCTCTATTTTGCTAATTGGCCTCATTATACTATGGTAAGTAAATGCCATTAAAATATCCTAAAGTTCTCATCTGATATCAGCAATAGTCAGACAAAGATAGCTTTTTCGGGCAACTCTATGCTTTAAATAAATCTGATTCAGATTCAGATTCAGATACAGAGCCTAATGAATCACGGGAATTCCTGAAAAAATGTAATAACGCCATCTTGGATCCTCCTCCACAAAGGGAGCAAAGTTTGCTCCCTCCCTCACCTAAGGAATTAAATGCTTTACCGCCTCGAAAGCTATATAAACAGCTTCTGAAAAATGTCCCTACTCTACAGAGAAGTCACTCTGAGCCAGAGGGTGGTGTAAGTACGGCAAGAGATACGGTGACTAGCATGGTGAAAGGATCCGACGAATCAACTCGTAGACGCTCTGGTCTTCGAAGCGCAACGCAATACTACGGCTTCTGCTAGTAGTTCTTTTGGAAAGGAAACCTCGTCGCCTTTAAGAAGCGGGGATAGTTCAAATAAAAGGCCAGGCATAGATCCACGGAGCATATCAAACCCAACACCAGCTACTTTAATTCTTACCAACAGTACGGGAATTGCATCGATGCTTAACAAAAAAGAGGAAGGGGGATACCCTCAATAAGGGAGCCGCCAAAAAGGTTACAGGCAAAAAGGAGAAGCCCCTCAAGCTTGTCCCCGAGAAAGAGCGGATCTTTGAGGGGCTCAATTTCTTCTTTCTTCCTAATGATGATAAATCTCCCTCTAGACGTGCTCGCATCACCAAGGCGAGAGAACGCGGTGCAACATGGGTTAGAGAGGTGAACGAGCCCATTACACATCTTATCATTGATGAAAGCTTAACTCGCAAAGATGTTTTGACTTATCTCAAAGTCCTTCCTGCCGGAGCAAATATGGTAAATGAGGAGTGGTTGTTGGATTGCATTGAACAAAGATATCTGTACCCTCCATCTGGGAGAAAATATATGGTCAAAGATCCAGATGCAGTCACTGAAAAGGAACAGATTCCAGATACATCAGCATCACAGCAGTCGAACCAATCTCTTCAATTGAAAGCTCCCCAAATCAAAGACAAAAAGTGGGAATTCGTGCCACCGAAACAAACACCTGAGAGGAGTCAGCATTCAAATACCAACCGTCGACCCAATTCCCTTTCCATCAGCCCTGTCTCAAAGGCAGCTGCATCAGGATGATACAATTCATTTAACAGAGAAGAACTTGCAACCTTGGAGTGAAGATACTTCCGAGCCAGTACAGTCAGATTTTGGTATATACTAAACGAGGTCATCGAACTTGCCAAGGCAACTAATGGTGTACTCGACCACGACGATTCCGATGATGATCTAACATCAAATTTCAGTGAATTTGATGATACCATCGATGAATCCGATTCTGAAGATGGCCGTCATTCCCCCCTCAAAGCTCCCCCTAAGACCGCCGAACTGCCCCACAGGAAAAGGAAGCGTGGGAAATTTCCAATGCATGACAGGCGGGACAGCCTCCGACGGACCCAATCCCAATGATCATACAATTGAGATCCTTTCAAGAATGCGTGACTACTACGAAAGAACCGGTGATCAATGGCGTGCCCGCTCCTACCTCCAAGCGTGCGGTCAACTCAAAAATCAGCCAACCCTCATCCGCACCTTCGATGAAGCCATCGTCATTCCCAAAATTGGCCAACGCATCGCCCAGAAAATCGAAGAGATTGTCCTCACAGGACGTCTCCTCCGTCTTGAACACGCAGAAGCCGAACCCGACGATCAGATCCTCAAACTCTTCATGGGTATCTACGGCGTAAACATCAAACTCGCCTCCAAGTGGGTTTCCCAAGGCCACCGCACTTTCTCCGACCTTACGACACACGTTCGGCTAACCCCCGAGTCAAAGAATCGGCATAGAACATTACGATGACCTCCAACTGCGCATTCCCCGTGACGAAGTCACAGCCTTGGGTAATTTTGTAAGCGACACCGCGCATGCTCTTGATCCCGATATCGAAATCACAATCGGGGGTTCCTACCGTCGCGGAGCGAACACGTCAGGTGACATCGACATCATCATCAGCAAGCCCAACACAACCAGAACCGCAGAACTAACGCCGTTCCTCTCCTCTCTCGTGAAAAGCCTCACGGATTCCACATTCTTGGTCGCGGCCCTGGCCGTCCCGCACAATCGCGAGGGATCCAAATGGCACGGATGTTGTGTCCTCTCGCCTCCCTCTTCTTCTCACCCCAAACCCCAACCATGGCGCCGCATCGATTTCCTGCTCGTCCCCTCCTCCGAATTGGGCGCGGGACTCATCTACTTCACCGGCGATGACATCTTCAACCGAAGCATGCGCTTACTCGCCGGTAAAAAGGGGATGCGCTTAAATCAACGTGGCCTCTATAGAGATGTGATGAGGGAGAGGGGTGCGAGGAAAACCGTTACAGGCGGGACTTTGCTGGAGGGTCGCGATGAGAGGAAGATTTTCGAGCTGTTGGCGTTCCTTGGCGGGAACCTTGGGAGCGAATTTTACATTAATGGGCTGGAGAGCGAGAGGGTCTTTGGGTTGGGATGTGTCAGGATAGGATAGGTCAGATCAGATCAGGTCAGATCAAGATAGGATAGGTCACGATAGGATAGGAGAAATCCCCCTCCCCCCGCTGCATCGAACCTCTCATCATACCAATAACTTTTCAATCTCAAACCCGCTGGCAGATGGTGAATTCCAAACCACCCAAGCATCCCCATACCGAGGACAAAATCGCGAGATAACAGCGCGGTAGGACCAATCGCAGCCAGCCCACCTCTGCGTGCGTGCGTGCTCGTGAAGTACGATGAGCAGGTAGATAGACATCCATGGCGCTACAGACGCGCGCACGCAGACGCACCCTCCGTATCCATCCCTCCATACATACATACATACATAGATAAACATCGCTCCATCACCCCCTCATCTCCCTCCCTCCCCCTCGCCCCTCGCAACCCAAGCACCAACAGCCCACCTCCCCGCCCCTTCGAATTCCCCCGCACACTTGCCCTTGCACTTCCGCAGGAGGGAGAAGTTGATAGTTACGCCTCACTTCATCTCATTTCATCTCCTCGCCTCAGAATCGCACCGCAGCACCACGGGCTATACGGCGGGGATGGGAAGGGGGACGAATTCGAATTCGAAGTTTCGTGCGTTATGTCTCGTGCCGGGCCTCGTGTCATCGCGGGCTAGAGCTATAGTGGGTCGGGGTGGTGGTTATGGGTTGTGGGTTATGGGGAAGGTGGATGGATAGAGTTGATGGGGGAGGAGAAGGGGGAGGGGGGAAGGGTGAAGGTGTTTTGCTATTTGTTTATTTGCTTATTTATTTACTTATTTAGTTATTTGTTTATCTACTCATCTACTCATCTACTCATCTACTCATCTACTCAAGTTCTCTCTTTTAGAAATTTTTTGGTCGTATTGTGCTGTGCTGTGCTGTGTTGCGTTTCGTCTTGTTCAGGATGGTGCGGACGACAAGGCGCCGAGGGGAATGCTTGCTTGGATTCTACGATCCGATCGAGTGGGCCTTGGGGTCGGGGAATGGGAAGTTGGCGGGGAAGCGAAGGGGAAAGGGGAGAGATCACACGCTTGTATCATTTCGTCCTCAGCGCCCCGAAACGTGGAAACCGGGCATCGCACTTCCACCGCTCTCCTCCTTCTCCCTCGCTCGTGATACGCAGGGCGTCGTGTGCGTCGAGGGCACGCGAACCGGGGCTTCTCAACTGTCTTTCGGGTTTGTGCGAGGTGTTGTGGAGTGGCGTGGAGAGCGAGCGGGATGCTGGAAGGGGGTCGCCGGAGAGGCTGTGTTATCGATGGATGAGGGGTGATGGGAGGAGAAAGAAATTCGGGTTTAGGTACTGGGGGGGGGGGGGTTGGCGGGCATGATATTAGGTGATCAGAATCGAGGTGCAGATATTTTTTCTCGGGGTGATGAGTCGGAAGCGAGGATGGGTGCAGTATGTACATACTGTACTGGGACGGCAAGAAGCGCGATGGACGAAAGCTTGAGCGACAACCCCCCGAAAACTACGTCCTGTTCGAGGATAGAGGTCGCGTCGCTAGCCAAGGAGCAGCTTTGTACGGATACCAGATATTGCGGACGGAGGCACGAACGACGGAGAAGCTGGCAGCTGAGAAGATGAGGAAGCGAGCGCGGGAACTTGGCTTTGCTTCATTGCACGGAGCGATTTTCAACAGATAGTGCCCATCCATCCATTTAAGGATGAGGAGAACTCACGCCCTAATCACCACGCCGCGTCGCCGCCGTCTTGTCGGGAGATTGGAGCTGTATTTCCAGGGTCACGGCGTGGATTTGTGGTATTGTGTTGTATTGTATTGTATTGTGGATGTTTATATGGTTGCAGTTACTACCTACCTACCTACCTACCTAAGAATGAAAAGATTCCGCGACATTTTGCATCCTTTGCGGAGTTCTTGTTCATCGCTCGCAGCGTATCGACATCCCACGCATCCATCCCTCACAACCCACTCCATACCGTAATTAGAACGGTTCCGCGGCGAGATTTCGGGATTTATTGAAAGACAGACAGACAGACAGACAGACAGACAGACAGACGGATAGACAGCCTCGGAATGGACAGACTCGGCGTGGACTTCGATTCAGCCCTCAGCCCTGTCGAGATAATCAGGACAATTAATAAGTGTCTTAGACGGTGGATGCTGGCGGGTGCTGGCTTATACAGGACTTACTGGTACAATACAGTACTTCGCTGTGAATTAGTCTGTAATTGATCATGGGACGGCCAAGGGAGGCTCCCGATGGTGAGCCAATACCCTGGCGTGTTAGCAGCCATGTACGGGGGTCTGGAGTGTACGGAGGACAGTAAGTAAGCACTCCGTACAGTATTCCAGCTTACGAGGTATGTAGGTCGGATGGACGTCCATCTGAGCTCATATGGACCTGTGGAGCATCTCTTAAAAAAAAAAAGGTCAACTGCAAAACGTTGCATAAGTCCACCCGACATTTTGCCGAATTCATAATTTATGCATAAAATTATACATTTTTGAAATTAGATTTTAAACGTTTTCTAAACGTTTTTCTAAACGTTTTCAAAATGTTTTCGAAACGTTTTCAAAAAACGTTTTTCAAACGTTTAGAAATCTAATTAAGAGTATTTATAATTTTTTTAATAATAATAATAATATATTTATATTTATATTTAATATTAAAAAAATTAATTATTTAATATTAAAATATTAATTAAATAATAAATTAATAATAATAAATTTAAATATATATTAATTAATATAGTTTTATTAAAAGATAAATATATATATATATAATATATATATATATATATTATTTAAATATAATTATAATATTTTAAGAATTATATATATATATTATAATTTAATCTAATCTAATTTAAAATAAAATTAAAATAAATTTATATAAGATAATTATATTATTTTTTTAATAAAAGCTTTAAATTAAATCCTAAACGTTTTCTAAACGTTTTCTAAACGTTTGAAAACATTTTGAAAACGTTTTGAAAACGTTTAAGATTTAATCTTAAAAATTTATAATTTATTAATAATCAATTTTTGCATAATTTTTTATGAATTTTATGCAATTTTATGCAAATTTATGACTTTTGCCCCACTAGTCCACCCGACGTTTTTCCGAGTCCACGGGAGCTCAGATGGACGTCCATCCGACCTGTCGACTCAGCTTACGGTACAGTATGGATTGATCTTCTCGGTCTAATGCAGGTGATGGGTTTGGGAATCTTGGTTGTGGTGGTTCTGGGTTATGGGTTCGTTAACCTTACTTGGATTAATGTTCCGGTTTGAGTTTGTTTTACGGTACCTGTGGATTCGGGCTGTACTGTACTTGTTATTACTGTACTATATTCTACTCTACTGTACTGTACTGTATGGAGCATGTGAACCTTGGGGGGAGGGGGGTTGAGATCACATCTCGGAGGTTTTTGTGACCGTTGGACCTGAGACGGTCGTGTAGATTGATTGCAGCTGGAGGTCCACGGGGGATTGACTGATTGATGCCTGATTGGGCTAGCTGGGTTAGTTGGGTGATTAGGGATGAAGGACTAGGGATTGCCCAGGTGGTTTATCGTGGGCGGGTTACTTGACTTTGTGAGGCTGTACAGAATATATAATATATTATGGGTAGGTCCACGGGTAGTACATGTAAGTTCTTGAGACATCTTGTAATATATTATTCTTATATTATCGGTGATGTTGAAACTTATTATAGTACTATTGTATTTCGGATTGTACATATATATATACATATATATATCCATATACTAGGTACATACATACACTTATTATACCATAAAATAATAAGTAATTATTAATAAGTACTACCTAGGTATCTGTAATTATATGTAATCTTTCCAATATGGATACCAAGTTCCAACAGTACCGTACCTTACATACCTGTGGCCCCCTCTCCCTTCCCCCCCCCCCCCCTTTTCCCCCAAAATTCATGAAAGTGATGATCATGTTGATCAAAGTTTCATTTCCTTTTCCCTTGAAGTTCTAGATCTTGATTGCTTCGATGTTTTTTTGTTTTCCCTTTCCCTTTCCCCCTACGGTATGGATTCCAATTTTAATCTTCTCCCTTGACTCGTTCTAGTAATGATTCTCATATCATACCGGTTGCACCAACGTGGACGTGCAAGGATTTCCACGGTTGGCTCCAGGGATACAGAACAGTCCTTACTGCGTACAGTATTGCAGAGGACAGCTGGAGTGATCATTGGATCGGTCATTTGGTGGGACGGATTCATACTGCACGGAGTACATGTACATACAGTACGGAGTAAAGATACAAAAGCCAAAATGGTGGGAAATGAAATGGGAACTTGATTATTATTGTATGAATGTATAGAGTACAGAGTAAAGATGGTGGTGACTAGGTATGTACTGAGAACCTGAGATGTACCATGCACGGTGTACTATGTCCTGTACAGTATCTCATAAGAACGTCCAGAGTAGCGTAGGAGTGTAGTACAGCTACAGGAACCTCCCTTGGTATAGTATGGAAGGGTGCATACTGGACGTACAGGATGTATCATGAAGGATGATGATAAGGAGAGAAGAAAGACAAGGGAGAGAGGGTGCCGACTACCTCACAATAAGTCCATGGGTATCGAGCATCTCCAGCTATCCATACTGTATCTTTTTGACACAACCTCAATCTCCGCCCGCCAAATTCCGCTTCCGCTTCCGCTTCTGCTTCTGCTTCTACTTTGACATTCACTTCCACCTTCACTTCCATCAAAAGCTTCACTGCAGTAGCTGGAGGGGCCTAATAGGTCCAGTGAGGTCCCGTGACAGTACCCGTGACAGTACCCGTGACAGGACATACCGCCGAAGATTTTCGGTACAGTATATATAATGTCGGTAATAAGTAAGTAATAAATAACTTTGAGCTGGAGATTTGCAGATTATTGTACCGGTGGACAGGCCTATATTTTGGTGTTAAACTCAAATACGAAAATAATAAGTGTTGTATATATATATCCATGGATATATATATCTGTTTATTTATTCATCTATTTTATTTTTATACCTCCGTAAATATAAGTCTTTAGTAAAATCTCCAGTAAAATCTCCAATTTTTCAATTCCGCCCCTAGTCCATAAGTAATCTCGGTGCGAATTGTGAACCGTGAACTGTGAACTGCTACAGTAGGTACTAGGAAGGTCGGTAGATACGAAGTACTGTACTGTAACCATGTCTATGGATATCTGTGGACTGGACAGTACCTGGGTAGTAGTAGTACAGAGGTAGTACAGAGTATAAAACGGACAGGACAAGCAGGACAGGACAGCAGGACAGGACAAGCAGGACAGGACAAGCAGGACAGGACAAGCAGGACAGGACAAGGTACAACAAGATAGGACAGGACAGGACAGGACAGGACATTGGCCATGGAGTATCTACTGTCTCCATGATACAGTAGTATCCATCTAATACATACCGCACTGTACAGTACACATACTTCGCACATACTTCGTACATACTGTCGTCTACTCTCCTGCAGCTAATAACTGAACAAGTAGCCATGGCCAGGATTAACTACAAGGGCCCAGGGATGCAAAGTCCCTAGAACCAGATTAGGTTATGTCCGATATTATTCTTTCTTCCATGGTATATTTCCGTATGTGAGTGAACTCGGTATCTTTAAAGCAGTCAGGAATAAGGTTATATGCAATCAATAATATTAAGAAGAAGAAAAAATAACAAAGCAATTAATTGATCATTTTGCGATAGAAACATTACACTTGCACTCACTCACACTCACTCACTCACTCACTCACTTCACTCACTCACACATCCATCCATCCACATACACAGAGATATACCTAGTACACATACTCTGTTCCTCTCCTCTTTCTCTCTCTCTTCCTCTCTCTCGTCCTCTCTCTTCCAGTCTCTCACACACATACACAATCACCCGTGGACATACACAGTCACATACACAGTCACATAGACAGTCACATACATACCCTCCCTTCTCTTTATTTCTCTTCTCTTCTCTTCTTCTTTCTCTTCTCTTCTTCTTTCTCTTCTCCCCAATTCTTCAATTGCCAAGTTAACTTTTTAATAACTACCTACCTACGATTCATCATGAATATATGAATTAATTACAACCTCATACAACAATGATATAGTGAACAAAAGGCAATTGGCCCCTGATCACAAATCCTATCAATCCTCCTCTCCTCTCCTGTCCTCTCCTCTCCTCTCCCTCCTTTGTCCCTTTGGAAAGACAAACCCATCAATAATCTTCGATTAATAGTCCTATCAACCTACCAAGCCCTTGGGTCAAAACTCTTCAGAAAGCCAAATCCTTCATTGGATAGGCCGTCAAAACTTTGAAACTCAATATAAACATTGGCTCAGATTCCGCCATTCCAGGCCGAAGAAAAACTTATTTTAGTTCTTGTGATAGCGCTTGGTACTAGGTCATCATGCAAACCCAATCTTCCAGTACTACAACACTGATGGCCTATCCACCTCGACCGGGTTCGCAAAGTCCAACACTTACTGAACCAGACATGATCCTTCCGTTGCATAATGAAATGACTTACGAATCCGCTTCCTCATCGCAGCACACCTCCTTCCAATTTTCTTCATTGTCGGGGGATGCATGGCAAAGGTCAACGGGTTCTGCTTCCGAATACTCGAATGGAGCGCTACCTAGGACGCCAACCACGCCAATCATATATGGAAATGGAACAATGTTATCTGATATTGGCGAAGTTACAGAGGTGGAAAGTACACCGGGAAAGAAATTACCTGGGCCCGCCGAGCGAAGGTTTCTCAAGCAACAGCAGCTTCAAAATGGTCATCGAATAAGTTCGACATCATTGGGTCATGAATTGAGGAGATCGGGAACCAAGACGGGAACACACGAGCGAAAAATATCGGTGGAATCTTCAAGTACCATTACGTCGGAACCACAGTCTGCGATGTTTGAGGATATCGATGACGCAATTAGTGTGGATGATAGTAATTTCCAGGGTGACGATGAGGAAAGTGTGGCGGAATCTTATACGGATCCTTATCGCAACGAACTCGTAGAAATGGAGACGCGCAGGTTGTCACGCCGACAAGGAGGTATTGGGGAAGACGAAGACGATCAGAATTCGAGTGCTGCTTTGAGTAGGAGGGCGGAACAAATTTTATTGAATGCTAAGCGTCGTCTCAACGTGAGTAATGTTGAATTCAGACTTGGGTTCACAGGCTGACGATCACTTTTTAGAACATGGAAGGGAATTTAACACGGGCGCGAAGCTCCCTGTATGTCACGCCCTCTGTTTCCATGCCTTCGATCTACAGCAGTAGTCCTTTAACCAATCCATCTCTTCTCCAAATCGATCGGCGCATAAGTGGTATACCTTCGAGACAACGATCATTTTCCAGTTTTCATGCAGATTCGACTGCGTCAAGTCCTGGCCACTCAAGAGTTTGGAGTGAGAACAACATATCTCCTTCACGGGCAACAGCATTTCCAGTTCGCGCCTCGAGCGCAGCTGCTTCATATAGAGCCAGAAGTAGTATGGGTTCGAACGCAGCAAATCCCGCATCTCCACTTTCTCCAGGAGTAACCAAGGAGGAGAAGAGCAGTGGGATTGCAAGGCCAACAGGATCGGGACAATCTTCACCCCGTAGCAGGATATCACCCCCACTAGCATCGCATCTGGCACCACTGGTCGAGGATGGAATTCCTGAATTGGGTGAGAGGACTAATGGCGGGACTGATACTGATAGAGATTATTCAACCTTGCGGGAAGGACGCTTGAGTCGTTCTTCGTCAACTTCAAGCATGAGAATGCAGGATATACATACTCAAATGCATGATTTGAAAGGAAGACTGTCAGTGTTGCGAGATCGTGCGAGAGATGATAGTATGAAGCGTCGCAGTCTTCAAAGTTTACGTACGCCCAGTCCATTCACTACAGGAGAACAGTGGTACAGTGGAGGTCCCGATGGCCGAGAGAATGCTGCCAAGACAGGTTCTGTGGTAGATCACGGTCAGTCCCATGGAGTTCAAAATGGCAAACCTTCGAAGGACGTGTACACTTCACCGTTTGTTCCTATGAGACAAGCCCCAAGGTATGCCGAATCGGAAGCTGAGAGCATATATGAAGATGCGGGTGAGAGCCGGGTGAAGTCGCCTGGGGTAGCGAGCCCACGTCAACATTATGCACCTATAGTTGAAGAAGGAGATTATGATACATGTTCAGAGGAGTCCGAGGTTTCAAGCAATGACAGCTACAATGACGACTATGAAGGATTCGATGAATTTGACCATGAGGATAATAGTGATGTATCAATATATCATGAATCAGTAGCCGAGCAAATATCACATGAGGATCGCGAAGATGCCTTCGATTACGAACACTTCTTTCTACACAGCGCGATGGGTACGATGAGTAGAGAAAGACGAGGCAGTATTAGCTCAGAGGATTCTGTAGAAACAACACGGGGACCTACGGCTCCGATACCTCTTGTGGAGAATCGTCACGACCCCAGTGAACGATCATCCATGGTGCATCTTAGGTCCGATAGCAATGCTTCTATCTCTACTCTCGCTACTTTTGCCACTGCCAGGTCAACCATGGATGATGACGAAAATAGTGAGGATGAGGAAAATCCTTTTGATTTGACAGTCCCTCACAACGATACTCGTGATATCGACACTCCAGACTCGCCCACAATCACCCCTTACAAGCCAACCACAACCACTCCTATTGCGGCCAAGCGATCAACTTTTGGCTCATTGCCCAGAAACACTACAATCAATGACGCCAACGATATCGGAATAGCTCGAGGCTCTGGACTCTACGATATCGACATCAGACCCCTCCTACACTCCCGAAATATCTCTCTCGATTCTGCCACCTCGACCAGCACAACTCGTAGCTTCCCTTTGTCCACCAAAACTAAAGAATTACAAAACGCCTTCACCCCACCCGGAACGGCCTCAAGCACTGATTCGTACCCAGTCCGCTCCACCTCTCTTGAAAACAACCGCAAGAACGGACAGCTATCACCTGTCCATATGCTCTCGCAAGATGACCAGATTCTCGTCGAGCGATTAGTCGCTAGTCTAGGAAACTGCGTATTGGGTCTACGAGAGATGGAACCTGGAAGCTATGATTCGAGGATCTGGAGACGAAGACTAGATGCTGCCAGGAGAGTTCTGGAAGGTGAAGAAGGGGCCATTTGATAGCATATGTTCATCTATCCACTCTCTATTCCCCATTTCATCTTGTTTCAATTTACGAATCACTACATCACCTCACCAGCATACATGTAAAGGATCTTTCATTTGTCAACTGTCAATTTTGTCCGAGTTTGGGACAATGGGAATGGAAAATGGGTGCGCCACAGCACCGGGAGTTAATGCAATAAGGAGCATCGGAGCATCGGGGCATTTCGCAATGAAGCACGTCACGGCAATAATTTTTAAGAGATAATAATTCCAGGAGGAAAGGGAGGGGGTTCTCGGCTCTAACACATTCCAGAAGAGGGCTGTTGATTGTTACAAGTACGGGGAGGGCAAAGCCTGACGCCAGAGGCTTTACATACTTTTCTAATTTTTCCGCAGGACTTGGGTTCTTGCTTGCTTGCTTACTTTTTTCCTTTCTTCTCTTCTTCTTTGATACCCAGTTTATACCCAGTTTATACTTATTTCCATTCTACGTCGGAGCGCTCGGAACTAGTGACCAGGAGCGAGAAGGATGCCATGGCAAGAGGACCGCTGGTGGAGCGGGTGGAGCGGCCAGTGGAGATGAAAACGGAGATGCGATGCGATGCGATGCGATGCGACGCGATGGATAGAGAGAAATAAGGGATGTGAGATGCGATGATAGATAGACAGATGCCTAGATAGACGTAGATCGATATCTCTCTCGGTCGTCCATGCTATAGGTATGTTGCAAATGCAGTAAAATACAATGAAATACAATACAATACAACACAATACAATCGATCCGATCCGATCCGGTACAAAGAGTATAAGGATATCCATCCACCATGTCATACCATTGAGAGTCTGTCCGTGCAACCACCTAACTATACAACGAGTACCGTACTCCGTACGTACGTACCTATACAGTACAACCGCTCCTCAATTACCCCCTCACAACTCGCTACCCACAAATCACCAATCAACAATCACATCCAAATCAGTAAGTGACGCGATAGCTGGAGGTTCTTCACAGCACAGACCAGGAGAAAACCACACAGCACAAATCCAATCATCACATGCATTACATCAGACTCACTGGGACCCATAAAGCGAGGGAGCGATTGAAGACATCTTGATTCGATAGCATATCGTCGTTTCCGAGTAGGATCTACCATGTGCCAATGCCATAATTCTATCTAAACGAAGGGTCAAGGGAAAAGCGCGAAGAAAAGAGACTCGAGGAACAGACACAGAGATGGAAGGACGCGACTGTTGAGAGCAGAGTAATTCATCACACGTGTAATGTGATGAGCTTCTTCCGAGTGCCTTGCACCTTCATCTCATCCCTGTGTCTCTTCCCCTTCCCCTTCCTCTTCCCCTTCCCCATTCTTTTCTTCTATCGATAACCATGTCCTGAAAGCAAAGTAAAGGATGGTCGGGCAGAGAAACTCCCATATCCCAACTCATCCCCGAAAACGAATAACAAACGACAAACGATAAGTCGGCCAACAAAAACACCTCCTCCCAACAATACCCACCGACGCACCTTTCCACATCTACAAGAGCAAGCCACATCCTCTCCCCCTCCTAACACCCACTAACACAAACAATACTCGATACCCTCTCCTTCTGATTCTCCTTCTCAACATTCAAAGGCTCAGCCTGTTCCGCATCCCTCCAGCCCGCAACCTCGTCCAAACCCTCCAAACCCTCAAACCCCACCTTCTTCATCTTCAAATTTCCACTTCCCGACTTGAAGGGCCCGTTCCCGCTTCCACACTTCAATATCGCGGCTTCAGGTTCATGAACCGTATCGATATCAAGATTTTCATGCTGTGTAAGTCCGACTGCAGCCAAGCCACTAGCGCTCCCACTGCCAGAGCCCGAACCAGCGTCGGAAGCACGACCACCGTCAGAACCAGAACCTGAGCCAGAACCTCGATACAAACCCACTACAGAACACGACCCCTTCATACCGGCGCTAGAATCCTCACCCAAAAGGTGCCCGTACTCATTCCCAAGCACGACCGTCTGTGCACTCTCCGCACTCTGTCCCCTCACACTCTCGCTCGCACTTCCAACAGCATGGCCATTCTCCTCACTAGGAACCAAGCCATTTGCCCTCCGGACCGTCTCCAAGTTGGCCTTGGGTAACTTGAGCGTATCAATCCTTGGACCCAAAAGACCACTACCCAAGACCCCCAAATGATGCGAAGGATCTGCAGTCGATGACCCTCCACTCTTAAAACACCTATTGCACAATTTGCGAATCCAGTTCTCCGTACCATGAGACCCAGAACTAATGCTAACACTGACACAATTGCGATCCCGGCTACAGACCCCGAGGCTATTCGAACGCTGTTCCGCGAATTGTCGCATGGGATCATATGCTGGGGGGCCTTTGAGCCATCTCTCCCCATTCATCGGCTTCACATTCGCATTATTGTTCCAGGGGTAATTTCCACACATGGAAGTTGAATGAGCCGTCGTTCCATTCGCGATTCCATTCACCTGTCGAAAAGGCTGGGCTTTGGGACGTGTAGCTTTGTTAAGACAGGTAATGATGAGGAAGATGAGAGAGCCAAATCCGGCGAGAATGAGGAAGAACATGATGAGTTTGAGCCCGGTGTTCTTATGCCCGACTGATTGTAGGCATTTATGGTACGTCAATGAGTTTTCGGGGAAACGGTCGCAGTCTTCTGTTATTTCGGGGACCCAGTCGTCTGGCCAGAAACCTCGCCGATGATGAACGGTTGAAATTTTTCTATCTTTCGTCGAAGCCTTGACGCAGTGAAGATGTCCCTCGGAGTCATTGGAGCAGTGGACAAGATCTGTCGCGACTGGCTCTTCTGTGGCAGCTGGTTGTGTTGAAACGGTTGGATGCCCTGCGCTGTTGGGCTGCTCAGCGGCGGTAGGTTGTACGGCTCCATTTGACTCATCTGTGATAGTTGGTCGCGCTATGATACCTAGAGCTCCAAACAAAGTATCGTCCGTTCCATGCTTGAATTTAGGTAAATAAATACACCAGCCATCGGAGGTATGAATCCAAGGAGGCTCACACGAATCAGCCTTCCAAGTAGGAGCGACGTCCTGCCTATCTCTCACAACATTACCCCGTCGTTGAGGTCTTGGCTTCCAAGATCGGGGCAAAGGATCATGGGGGTGTTTGCGTTGATAGTTGGGGTCGAAGAAACATCGGCCATCCATAGTACGTATCCAAGGGGGCTCACATGCTCCATTCATGACAGCGGCAGTGTTAGGACGAGCATTGATCTTCTGCATTGCTTTCTCACTACGAGAGTGCGTTTGGGGATTTGGAAAAGAAACCTCGAGTGGCTCATCACCATCTCTCAATTCATAAACACACCAGCCGTCTGTGGTGCAAGTCCAAGTAGATAGACAGGAATCAGCCTTATAAGCTACTATGATACCTTTGTTCCTTTCACTTCCCCCAGGTTCAACACTAGATGCCTGCCCTGGCCCAATCTTCTGCGGGAAAGAAATTTCATGCGGGTCATCCTTACCTCCCGACCTATAGATACACCAGCCATCACTTGTACGAACCCAAGGATGTTGACAGGAATCAGCTCGGTAGAAGGCGATTATTCCTTGAGTTTCCTCCAGCGCATCTGCATTACGACTTGGTTTCTCAGGATTGGATACACGAGATTCTGTTCTGACTGTGAGAGAAATTGGTTTCTCTCTCGGGTTTTGGTGAACCAACCGGTGAGGACATCTCCCTCCATTCTTGATCGCACTCTCGTCAGAACAAGTTTCGATGATCTGAAGCTTGGGCTTAGATGTTGATAATGAACTTCGTGTTGATATTGATAACGTAGTGGGCTGATTGACGCGATTTTTACCGCGAGTCTCAGCTGGAAGAGCGTCTTCGCTCACGATCAAGGAGCGATGCGTAGTTTGCCAATTTTGAGAGTGACACTTTCCGCCATGCTTGCGTCGTTCTTGCCAAGAACAACGTCCCTGAATCACACGATCATCATCCCTAATTGGGAGAATTGCCTGTTTAGGACATTCCTCCCAATTTCTTCTTTTGATATCCAGAGGACAATGCTGAATGGGTTCCTTCTCAGATTTTGCTTCATGCACCGAACCACTGAGTGTATAATCACCGTTTTGAATAACATCCACAGTGTCATCAGCTACGTGTTCAGATCGTTCGACCTGTTTATCGGCAGGAATAGTCGTCAAATCAGCAGGTGTAGATCCACGAATGCGTAATTGTTGAACAGTCAATTTCCCAGCTTTGATGTAACGGAGCGGAACATGAGTGACTTGACGTTCAAGTTCGGCTGAGATGGCAAAACTGTCAGGATATTCCAGATTTTTGACATGTTTTACCGGCATCATGTCTGCTTCTATTACGGAGTGCTACCGTTGGCAAGAAAGAAATGCAGATGACGAGAGCAATCACGGTAATCTTTAAGATAACTTTGAAAGCCGTATAGTAATGGGAGCTTGCAACCTGTTCAGTATCAACAGTAACAGGTGGTTTTGCTTTCCTTGGTCTAAGAATGTCAGGCGTCATACTTTGAATGGGCATTCTTACTTACGACAAAAATGGTGGCATCCCGAAAGATGGGCTTCAGAGCCAGCCTAGCAGTGGGATGAGAGCGATATGATAATATGAAATACTTTAATACAATGTTGAGAAGGATGTTTTGACTCCAAAAGCGTGCTAACAATACGACACGAATGTGCCAAAAAGTTGCGGATGAATAAAGGACGGATGAGCTGAAAAGACAAAACGTAGGCAGATAAGTCTAGTATAATAAGTAAACAATGCATTCTGCAACGCGAGGAAGGTATGAGTCGCATAGTGAGATGGATATTTGGAAAATTGCAGTCAGTGACCGTCACCCTTTCCATGATAGTCAATTTGTCCATCCTGTCCATTTCGAGAAACTGCAAATAAGTGGATATCATGATTTTATTAATCACTGAAATGCTTATCAAACCAAAAATGGAAGTTGGAAGTCAACGCTTTGTAGATTGAGTTCATCTATTCTAAAGACTGGGTCCAGCTCCGCCATATCCTCCATTCGGATTCGGGTACATAGGGTTCAAATCCGTCCATTCGGGTTTCATTTGATAAGCTCTTTGGTCATAGCCAGGCGATGGCATGTAATTTGGACTATGATTAATAGGTGACTCTTCTTTGATACGCTGTTGTTGCTGTTGCTGTTGTTTCCTCCTGTGTAAACTTGCTATTATTGGCTCGGCTTGAGTCTCAAAACTAGACAAAAAGTGCCTTTGAATCATCCCACCGTTGACCGAATGTTCTCAAAGTCTCCTTGATATGGTTTATACAGTTGATGCTCCGGTCAATTTGATCTGATCCAGTAACAACTGGAAGAGGCGGTGGGGGAGGCGAACCTATTCCAACTGAATTGTATGATCTATTGAATATTTGATCCTGACTGTCAGACAAAACAGCCATCAACTGACTTCCGATGAAGTAGACTCGTAATGCATCATGATAGGTATAGAATGCCTTGTTTATAGGATCCTGGCTGATTGGGAAAATCTTCTGCATATATGCTATGGCGTATTCAAAGATTAGATTCTTCGCATAATCTGATACTAAATGGACTCGACACGAGGGAGCAAGGCAATAGACGTAGCTATACAATAACTCCAGATCGAAAAAATCCTTGAAGGCAAGTGGTAGCGAATCAGGAAAGGAGTTAGACCACTCTCTCATCTCTTGGCACATCCTCCAGAGATAGGTTGAGCCTTGTGGTAATAATTCTCGACTGGACTGAAAAAGCTCTTGATACCAGCTTGACTGAGCGCGACGTAATTGCCATAACAAATGGGCAGAGTCCATAGAATGAGGACCAATGATCGAACCCGTTTGTTCCATTGAAGGATATGTAGGCGATGCAAATGGATATTCAACGCTGGATGAGTCGTCCGTGAAAGAGAATGCTCTTGCGTGAACCATGCTAATAGATCTAATTTCATGAACAATCATTCTTTCAAAGTTTCAGAATTGCTTGCCTACCTGTCGAGCGAATAAACACAATAAAATATTCTCCTCCTCAAATCTAAAGCCTGCTTGTCTGGTTGTTGCTCTTTAGGTGGGTCTTGATGGAATCCTAAATCGACAATTGCTCGACAGGCAAATCCTATCAACTGCCAGCTATCAAAATGAGCTGGATCAAGCATTGCATACTGAACGAAAAGTACCAATGCCTGTATCTGCGAGACATGCCCAGGCATGAGAACGTGGTCAGCGTAGCCAAGTGCACGGCCAGCCCAAGAAACACCCTCCTCGTATTGTGAATCTAAATAATTCCGGGATTGTGCCGTAGATGAGATAGCTAATACCATGTAGAATAGCCAATGCTCGAAATCAGTCACCGGTTGACTACCGCTCTGGTAAATGTTGTCAAGTACATTGAAGAGAGCAGTCTCGGGGACAATCGGATATAGAGCAAAAATATTATCCAGGTAATACTGAACCAGTGTTGTTGCTACAGACCTTGGTGGCAATTGTAAAGACTCCGACTCCGGCAGTTCATCATAGTTAGCCGCCGAAAGAATAAGCCTGGCAAATGTCATATTAGTTGTAGAGGATTCAAAGTCACGCGTAGTAGCATGCACAGATCTAACGTAGTCAGCGGAAACTATCCAAACCAGAATAATGTGACCATCTCACAGAAATCCAAAATCTGAAACGAGTTCATTTACATCAGCGGCCTCCCTTTTTCTTGCCGCTTTCCCATGAATCGCGGCTCTTATTGTTGCCAGCGAGTCTTTCCGGTCTGGAAATTCCGTCGGGGCATCTACATCATGCATTGCAACGGATGCTTTCCTTAATCTAGCATAAGCCAGACGTTTTTCGAGCTTCTCAACTCGAGACTCAAGCGACGCAACATAGCTTTTTGGCCGTTAGCAATGAACAAATATCTTGGAACTGTAGACTAACCTCCTCTCCTTTCCCTTCGCAAACTGATCATTTGCACTTGAACATTCGTTGACTCGTCCAGATCGTTCGCACGCAGTACACGCAGGTAATTTTCCGTCGCACTTTGAGGTGTGTTAGTTGGCTTACATTAAAGATCAGAAGCTTCTGACCTTGATTTTTGCGGCTCGACCTAATACATACATTAGTTGATTGACTCAAATCTCTGGCTGTGGAAGAAACCTACATCTTGAACACGCGGAGACTGGTCTGGATACTCGTAGAAGCGGAGTATCAGCTGCGCTTTGCCCGACTCGACGCATCCTTACCCCAGAAGTTGGTATATCAATATAGGGAATTCCTATGTTGGGAATTTCAGAGCTGATATCTCATGTCTCCCTTTTCATTAAAATAATACTACAAGGCAAGCGCACGTCAGCCAAGTATAATAATTCGTGATTTAATCAAGGTTTACTTGATGACAAAAACTGCAAGTCCAAGTGAAGAATAGGAACCAGTAACAGGACTTCCGGGCACCTTCCACAATGTCATTGCAGATTAAGCAAGAGATCATCGGTCAGGAGCGTCTCTATGGCGGCGTCTCCGGGGCCGCGATCTATCGCGGCTGCCACAAAGCCGAATATAGAAATTTACTGAGGAAAGAGAGTCGGGTAAAGATCCGTTATCAGAGACTGAATCTAAACTTCACGATTCCAAACGCAGCCAATTTGCAAGCAGATAGCGCAGATGGATGGATGGGTGTGTGTAATGATCCACAGAGAGAGACAAAAGTGGAATATCTGAACCCACCTTCTTTCTAAACGACTGGAATTCTGACCAACAAATTTGTTTTCTAGATTTGCATCGGAAGCAAACGTATAAATCCGTCTGGAGCGTCCCGCAGCGGCCTTCAAGGGTTGTATGAATGGTTGCAGTCAAGAAGGATTCATGCCCTTGTTTATCGATAGATGGATGGATGAATACTCCTTCTGGCCGCCTTATTAATCACTGAGCCTTCCGTCCCATTGTATCAATTACCGAAGAATTATGATTCCTTGAGGTCGAAGCCGATTTTGCATGCACAGAAAAATTGAACGTCGCCCGTTTGAAGGTCAGTTCCTCCACAGAACTTGTTTATATATATAACCAAGCCAGCATACGGTAGAGATAGATAGAGAGAGGATTTGAATTGACTCGAAGATATTCTGAGGCTCCGAACGACGTGCATCAATTATTCCACTACTCGAGTAAAAATGTGCACTTTGATGATGGATTGCGGCAGAAACCTGGAGCACAGCCGTTTCTTTGGTACAGTGCCCGGTAAATCTCACGACCTCGGGAGTAAATACCTAGGTAGAATTGAATTGGTGGTTGATGATCTCTTGATTTCTACGCCCCACTAGAGCGCAGGTGAAGGTGCAGGGCAAAAGGTTATCGGGATCTTGAAAGGAGGAATAAAGAGAAGAAAGGTCAAGGCAAAGAAGAGGTTGCTTGTTCAATTTCTGTACGACTTGCTCTTATCGTGTAGAACGTCGGATGTGTGAAGTTCTTAAGCCGTGCCATAGTTCTATAGAGAAATATACGACTGACCAACAGACTCTACCCACCTACCTAAGTATGCAGGAGAACAGTTCCAGAAGCAAACGGCCATTAGTTGTTTTAGCCGGGAGGGTAAGTGGTCAGTTATTCTCAGTATACATACCTCGTACCTCTCTACCTGGTAGATACATACAGCTTACCATCCAACGCCTCGGGCTCGCTGGCAATGTGTGTTCAATAGCTCGGTCTAGTGTCGAGGCTTGCTGTGTTTGTCACAATCCAAACAAAAAAGGGTTCATAAGGAAGGATGAAAGAAGTATAAATTGGCAAAGACAAGAAATATAATGAAAAGGGGGATGCTTCAGTCCGCGGGTATCTTTGTTCGTCTCATCAACGTTGAAAGAAAGAAAGAAAGAAAGCCCTGGAAGACTCGAGCTTTGATATACGAGTAATAATAATGATAATAATAATAATAGTAATAATAACACATACATACACACACCTGCAGTAGCGATAATCCTTCGATGATCCCAAGTCTCGTCTGATTATGGCATTCTTGTCGTGACGGGTATCTTCATCTGTTGACCCCTCAATATTCCTCGGTAAGATACGAGGATGGGAGTATCAATCATAACAATATAACTAGATTTACCTACGTACTGGGTATCACTGGTCAAGAGGTAGTCTCATATCACATCACATGTCGAATTGTTCATTGATCCCTCCTCGAGAGAATGAACTATCTAGTAGACCCTTTGTTCAAATAATCATCAGGGAGCTTAGAATTAGAAGCTTGATTAGATAGACCGACTAATTAGACACTACTCGAGCTTCCAAGATCAAACAAAGGAAGGACTGCAGGGCTGTATCGGGAGGCAGCCTTATGTAGAGAGGTAGGCTTGCCAATACTCAATACTGTATGCCACAACACATGGTTCAACTCAACCGCTTAGCTCGAGGTATAAGAGACGAGAAGAGCTTCTCAAGACGCTGTCAAACCAATTCCCATCCATGTTACCGGTATGGAATCATCACCTAGGTACAACAACAAGTAGAACTAACTACATATTCCTTGTCAGGTGTGTCCTGCATAAGGCGGGAGAATTCTTTGTTTCCAAGGAAAGCTTGGAAGTCAGTCTGTACTTGTATGTCCATGATAGATCAATATTCTGCAGCCGCGTGGTATCCATATCCATATCCATATCCATATCCATATCCCTATCCATACTGTACTGTACTGTACGGAGCATGTATGTATATCTGAGCTAAGAGACGTACTAGGTTCAGTCCAATCGCCGGTGCTCCACAGGGCCACATTTTGATCGCGGGGATGCTATGTAGTGATTACAGTAGTATCATTTCTCAAAGTCGTTTGTGCTCGTGCGGCGTCCTCCAATTCTTGGTACTGGTGGTACTGGTGGTACTAGTGGTACTACCTTCCTACCTGCTCCTTATTACACTTTTACTACCTTGCATGCAAGGTGCTAAGTATCCTCCCAGTCCCAAATTTCACCAATACTACTGCCGACTGCAATCCTGACTGTCAAAGGTCCCGTCCAACACTTGAATACCTACCCGTCTTAACATGCTTCTTTGACAACCCAACTTACTTTTATCCAACACCTCTTCCTCTCATGGGCCAACACAAGTCCCTCTTTGATTAAAATAACGTCAGGTATTTGGGGAGTTTATGGTTGATATTTGTGGATATTGCAGTACAACTCTAATTCTAGTGATGATCTTTGAATGATAACCCATTCCGACGATGATAAGCCTTGCAAAAGTCTGGTGCTACAACGACAAACCCACACGGTCCATTCAAAGTTTTATCTCTGTCGATGGACACAGCAGATTTATTTCGACAAGCCTTAGGCTCTGTCAGTAAAGCGCGAGATGCCAAGTCCCTTCGCGCAAGAGAGAGCTCGCACGAAAGTGAGGATAATTCACCGAGGATCGCACATACCCTGACTGCTTGTTGTAGATGCCGCCAGGTTTGTAATGCATTCGTCGTGTTGTCAAGTTACAATTTAGATATACTGATATCATTATCTTTCCCCAGAGAAAAACAAGATGCGATCCGAATCTACCACGATGTCTGCCTTGCGAGCGTGCGGGTGCAGTATGCGAGTATTTCGATACATCGAAAGGGAAGAAGATTTCTAGGACATATGTCATAAGGCTGCAAGACAAAGTTCGGGCACTGGAGACGGAACTTAGTCAATTGGTTGAAGAAGAAGGAAATCCCCCAAACTCAGAAGATATTGTACGTCCGGGTGGGTTGGTTCGACTGGGCGACGATGATGAGACACCACGATACCTGGGACCTTCAAGTGGAATTGCGATGACTCGGATAGTCATGGAGGAGGCAAAGAAATACACAGATTCCAGGAGTATTCGAGAACTCGTGCCTGAAGTGCGGCAACGTCGAAGTCCTACGCGATCGCCAGATGTGCGTTCGCAAAGAAAGAAATCTTATCCCATGATATCCGCTGTACCAGCACCGACCCTACCCAGCCGCCTAGTGACTGATAAGCTGGTCGAGGTTTTCAATCAAAAAGGTCAGTCAATGATTTTCTTTCGAGGTTTTCAATTTACCGACTAGTGAATTGCTTCATGCCTTTCGTCTATTTGCTTGATACAATAGTAGTATTTTGAGGGGTGGAGGTGAATTGAATAGTGTCAAGAACATACGGGTCTTTTCAGACTGCTAACTACGGTTTGGTGAAGCATTATCACACATGGTCGACTGTGAGCTCAATTTTGGCTTATGCCCTCATCTTCATTGTAACCTTCAACTCCTTTCATTTTCGCTAATCATCTTACAGCCCAGTACATGCTCCCTACTTTACACGAGCCTACATTTGCCAAGAATCTTCAAGAAGTTTATGATGGAGACAATGATCCGTATAAGAATTTTGTCCTTCGCATGGTTTTGGCTATAAGTATGCAAAAGCTGGATACGCAGTATGCTGGCCTTGCTGACAGTTACTATCTCGCTGCGATGGGATACATTGAAGATGTGATAAGGCCGAAAGATATTAAGACGCTACAATGCCTTGTTCTGATCTCTCAGTATTCAATGCTAACTCCCACTCGTACTGCAATATACTACATCGTTGGGCTTGCAACGAGATTGTGTCAACAGTTGGGCTTGGTGGAAGAGAAGACTATCACGCAAGGAGTATCGCTTGGTTTAGTCGATCCACTCCAGCTTGATATGCGGCGAAGGCTAGCTTGGATTGTCTTGTCTATGGAGCTCGGTTTAGCTCACTCAATGGGTAGGCCAAATGCCTTTGCAATTGGGAAAGACCATTTGGACATACAGTTCTTTGAAACCGTCGATGATGAGTACATCACTGCCGATGGTATACTTCCTGGCCCCATATCGGAAAAAAAGCGTCTAGCCATCCACTTCTTTCGAATGAGACTGTTGCAAGCTGAGATTCGGAGAATGCTCTATTTGCGAAAACGAACTGAGCCAAAGAATGAGGACCATCCTTGGTATGCTCAGATGCTTCAGAAGCTGAAGGATTGGCTTGAGGCTTCCCCCGAAAATCCACCGTGGAGTAAAACTTGGTATGTGATACTTTAGTCACTCCTAGTCACTCCTAGCCACAAAATCTGCTTTCTGCATTCAAGTACGCTATGTTCCCAAAGCAAGACCGTGCTAATCTTCGCTTAGGTTTACTGGGAGGTATAATACGATGATAATCTTTATGTTTCGCCCTTCGCCCCAAGTTCCCCAGCCATCCTATCGTTCCGCAATCATGTGTTATGATGCAGCCTCAAGCAATATAGTAACCCAAAGCGAGCAAATAAAAACAGCCATGATTGATTTGACATGGCCATTTCTTCTATCCCTTTTCATGGCTATAAATTCGATGCTGTGGTCGATTTCATATTCTGAAGTGCGCGCCCTTCATACGAAAGAGGAGCTGGAAGAACATATTACTTTAGCTCTAGATATTGTTGCTCATTCTCGCGAACGGTGGCCAGGAACTCAATCGACATCGGAACTTTACATGAAGCTTACTAAAGCCTGCCTCAAAAGCTATGAACTCGGCGATAACTCACTCTCCTCATTTTCTGCCACTTCCCCGCCATCATCGCTAGCCGACTCGCCGTCTGCCTCCGAGCACTCCTACGCAACCTCAGTCTCACTTAATCATTCGCAGCATAACAATGCACAACTTAATAACACATATCATTCCCCTCCACAATTTGGATACGTATTCAATCAAATGCCAGAGCAAATACCTCCGTATGGCTACCATCATCCCTTGCCTCCGGCTCAACCCTCTTTTAGGTCCAACTCAATCTTCGTAAGTCCCTCTAGTGGGCAATCTGATCGCCGATTTAGCTACTTTCCACCAGAGTTCACGCAACCACAGCATCAACATTCACAGCAGCAACATTCACAGCAGCAACATTCACAGCAGCAACATTCACAACAACCGCCGCCTCACCCTATACCTTGGGTTCCCGTCTCCAACGTGCATCAGATTCCAGCTCAAGCATCATTGCCACCGATGCAAAATTCACTGGTAACTAATACACCTTATTTCACACAGCCTGAATATTATAACTTTCCACCCCATTTGTTCTCCCAAGACAACTATGATATGGGAATGAGATCGGGTAGTCTAAGTCAAGAGCAACAAACGGAATTGATGCATAGCTTAGAAACTGAAGGGTTAACGGAGATTGACAATTTTATGAATCAAGTCCCACAGTACGAAACACCCCATCAAATTCGAATAATCTACTTGACAAAAAACCTTCGTGTCTAGGCTTTTGTGATAGGTAGATGAGTGGGTCGCGATGTTTGCATCATAGCCAGGCCATGGTGGCTTGAATGTTTTGTTGCGATTTTCCTTTTTTGATATCCGCTTCGAGATGAGCGAACGAGCTATGAAATCATTACTAGGTGTCGGGTGTCGGTGTTTCACGGCGGGTATGGGTTAAGAGCGTCCTTCATCCCTTTGTTATCCATTAAATATTCATGTCAATTATGTACTACATAGCTACCCACTGAGTACACTTCAATATCAACACTCGGGTGCTTTCATTTCAATATTGATGCAGTACCTCTTATACTGTCTTTCCCTCCGCTTCAAATGCTTTCTCCACAGCATCAGCCATCTCTCCTAACGTACTAAATTTCCATGCATACGCCACTTCATCCTTCAATTTCTCATAATCCTGTCCTTCGCCATCCCTATCTATCCAAACCCCATTCATATCCATCTTCTTCACAGGTACATGATCGGCTCGCAAACCTAGGTCATCATTAGTATTGGAATTCAACCCACCATATCCCCAAAACCCAACTATCAACCGTTATTCATCTCACCATCTCCCCACACAACTACTAATAAAGACAACAAACTCACTCTGCGCCGTATGCAAGATTTGCTCCTTCTTTACCCCCAAATCATCCTCAACACGCTTAATCAAGTACTCGAAATTCCTCAAATCAGGCTTGTACGATCCAATTGCCTGAGCTGTATAGATGGCGTCCCAGCCGACATCCATGTGTTTCTTGATCGTGCCGAGTATAGAGGCGTCATCTATGTTGGAGAGAATCACGAGTTTGTAATACCTGCCGAGCTTGTGCAGTGCGGCGACGGTATCCGGAAAGGCAGGCCACGTAGGAATGCTCTGGGAAAAGCGCTGGGCCTGGGCCTGGGCTTCGGCTTCCAGCTTGGGGGTTGTGGGTGGGGCGCCCGCTCGGCCAATCATGTCGTGGGTGAACGACAGGTGGGCGAGACGTAGGATTTCGGGGTAGGGCAGCCGGGGGTGCTCTTCTTGGCATCGGTGTTCGTGGGCTTGGAACTTTGCGAGGGTGACGGCACGAGTGGCGAGGTGCTGGGATTTGGGCGGGTCGGGGAGACGGGAGAGGAGGGGGAGGAGGTTGGTGAAGAGGCCGCCTGGGGATGGGGAGGGAGGCGTTATTCCGATGGGTTTTGCGGGGAAGGGGTAGACGAGAAGTGGAAGGGGAAGTGGAAAACGCACCTTTTTCGTCGATCAGCGTGGCGTAAACATCAAAAGATAAGACTTTGAAATCCGTCAGTTTCCTGGCATCATCAGGATCAACTTTTTCCCGTCATCTTTGCGCGCATCTGTCGCTGCTGCTGCTTCGATGCCTCGAGTCGCTTCACTCAATTCCCAGCGTTTGAGGCGGGGGACTCTCACTTCCCCCCTCCAGTGATTTTTTCAACACAATTCGCCAGACTTGCAACCAAGAAACTATAATCCAGATACTTCTCGTCAAGGGAAGAAAACGCTTCCCAATCTCTTGCAGTTGCAGTTGCACTTACTCTTACTCTTACTCGAAATGAAATCCAAAATCTTGATTCGTGACGTGAAATATCACAGGATGTAAGATGAGCTCTGATGACGACTCCGCACTTGTAAGGCTCCTAGGTGATCTACAGGTTTCAGGTATGCGATGCGACGTTAATATATACATGGTGCTACGACCGGAAACTCGGGAGTTGAACTGCAAGGGTAGGATGGGTGGGATGGATGGGATGGGATGGGATGGGATGCATGATACAGATTGTGTCGAGCGCAGGGCGCCCACTATGCAATGTAGATCACCTCATCTATTTTAAGCCTCGGTGTGATGTTCAAGGTGAGACTTTATGCATGGTCGTTAAATGATGATTTCTATTCATTGATCGCTTGGATGATTGATTCTCGAATCATGATAAACTAAGGTATGTGTTGCCACCATGCTATTATCAGGCATATATGGAGGAACATACAAACGCTGGTGTACCTGCCTATATTCCCCATCCATTTAACCCATGTCTAAATTTTTGTGTATCGTAGTTCATCGCTTGTCCATCGTGATTCCGTGAGAACTTCAATTGCAAGATTCTTATTTCGTAACCACCAGTTGCAAGTTCAAATGCGGCAGGGACTGTTATCAGTCTACTTCCTCCTCAATCCTCTCAAATTCTTCATTGCCTTCTCCCTCCCCACCAACATTTAAAACGTGCATACCAACCTCGATGCCATTTATCCTGCCCTTTCCTTTTCCCCTAACGCCTCTCTTCTTTTTCTTTAGGCCAGTACCATCACCCCCGACAGGAGCTTCTCGAACCCATCTAACAATTGCTTGCGCCCTATCGGTACTAATGGGATATTCCTTTCCATCCTCCTGAGCCCATCGCTTTGGCATTTCTCTCCCCTCAGCTTTCCTAGCTTCCTCTTCCTGTCTCCTTTGTCTAGCCGCTACTGCCGCATGAAAGCTAGCTTCATCGTGCACACGGTCATCTTCAAGTGCTTCCATGATAGCTTGCTGTTTCAATCTCTCTTTCTTTTCGGCTGCCGTTTCTTTCTGTTGGTTACTAGGAACTTGACCTGGTAATGGTGCGGGCGCGCAGAGAGTTTCCCAAGATGCGGCAAGAGAGATCCAGTTGTCGTTGCGGCGAACCACTTCGATCCAGTCAGCACGAGATGGAGATCTTGCTGCTTGAAATATGGGATAGCCGTCACAAACGCGCGCAAGTCGTGCGACCATATGAGCGTGACGTTGGAGTTCACGGGCGGAAGTCTGCACGAGGCAGTGACAAAGTAAGAGAGAGTGGAGGGCATCGGTTAAAAGGGGGTGATAAGTAAGCGCTTCATGGCAGTCGGTTTGGGCAAGTATGTGCTGACCTGCTTCGGATTGGGACGCTCGGAGTTGTTGTTTGGTTGTTAGGGATGTTGCTGTTTCTGGGTAAGGGGGAAGATCAGCCGGTGGAGTGGCGGAGAATAAGGATGATATTTGGTAGACCTTGGGCGGAGGGAGAGGCGGTAAATCGGGTGGCCGAGAAGTACTTGATTGAGGGCGACTTCTTCCATTATGGCCAGTATGCGTTACGAGAGCATCAGAAAGTTGACCATTACTTAAAGACGCGTTACTTTCCAGATCGAGATCCTTCTTACTTTGTTTGCTTTGGGGTGGTCGAGGAATTTTGTAACCATTCGCAGCTAAATTTACCTTACGAACAAATTCTTCAGTAATCTCGGCTGGTAGGCCTGGTGTGTAATCTAGATGCGACAAATATGCTACATAATCTCTCAATGCCCTCTTCGCGTTTGTCTTCACGATTTTCCGTGCCTCCAGACGTCTTCGATGTGCCTCTTTTTTAAGTCGGGTTATCTCGGGGTCTTCATCAGCATCTGTAGTGTCATTCGAACCATTTGTCTTTCCGTTGATTGTCTCCCCATCCACTGTTTCTTCATTAGAAGACCACCGGGAATTTTTCACGGGACCATCCCACATATCATACGCTAAATTTGTGCGTGCTGGAGGTGGTAGAGCTGCATTAACATATTGGCAGGCAATAGTCAAATACACACCCGCGCGGTGAAACAGAAGTTGAGTCTCAAGACTACTTGGGTGGTCCTCCTCCTCTAACTTAAACTCGTCTCTTCGTCTACCACCACTATTCCGCTGAGCTTCAGCAGTGGCTTCACTAGCTAGCTGAATTTGCTGTCGGCCTGCCTTGTGCTGGTTTTGATAATATCTACAGACTTGTAAAGCAGAAGTAAGATCTTGTGCTGCTCCCACAAAATCCTCCTTGAATATCTTTGTAACAGCTCGAGTCCTTAATATTTCACCTTCACTCGGCCTGTCTGCTATTACTTCATCTAATGGCTGTAGACTCGTGCATTCCGCCAACTGGCGCGAGGGGATTTTCTCATGAAAAAAGTGAACGTATTTGGCATCCGAATCATTAGGATTTCTCTGCAGAACAAGCTGGGCCACGTCCTCCAGTGTAGAAGCAGATTGCATCGTCGCAACACTGCATGCAATCTCATCTAGATGATACGCCTTGGATAACTTTTGTGTTGCCTGTTCCCGCATCCGATGTTTTCGCTCTTTACTTAATTTCGCATTCCCGCCTCCTCCCCCAATCCCCAGACCTAGTGCCGTTCCCCCATTCCCTAATAAGCCATTTCCAGCATTGAGAGAGTTTGAAATTGAAGATGATGTTACACCACTGGCGGCGCGCACTGCAAGATTTGTAGCATCGTCAACGAGCTGGCGGATCTTGAGGATATCGAAGAAGACTGCGGGGTCGATCGGTCGTGGGCGAGGGAGGGTATAATTATTATTTGCGAGAACTTCTAGAACTTCAGGGGGTAATTGTAGCCATGGTCCATGAAAAGAGGAGATGTAACGCCAATGCCTGCGCAGTACTTGTTAGTAGGATGTTATACATGTTAATGCGAGTCTCGCATTCGAGCAAACAAGGGGGGAAAAAAGACGCATGTGCGATTTCGCCTCATTAATTCAGGCATTGTATCTGCGAAGCCCGCCATAACACCTGCGCATAAGATACAGTGATATTTTGATATACTAAGTGTTTGACATACTTGTTGCGACAAATAATAAGTGCGGATGTCGAGGGTTGTGGGACGGGCTTTGTAACTTTTGCTTTTGGCATTGACGCCGTTGATGTTGTTGATGTCGTTGATGATGCAGAACCCGCGGGCATCTGGGTTTCTGAAGAATCGCCATTGCTTTGGCTCTTGTTCTTCTTCTTGGTCATAGTTAAGATATATCTTCAATTATATTGAAGATGTATAATTCATGGTATTACCTCCCGAGACAAAATTTCGTTGATAGCACAAGCAATTTCAACCGAGATTTTTGCACGCTACGAAGGATATGTCTATCTTCCAGATGATAGTCATTTTCATGGAAGAAGTATTCAACATGAAAGCAAGGATAGGCTTTTTTAATCATCTTTCATTATTTTGCTCATGTAATTACGACTATATAAAACATCACCTCATAACTTCTAGTACTTGCTCGCTACTGATCTTCTAAAGCCGATTCGCGCTAGGGATATACCAGAAGATTCAACACGAGGAAAACGCCAATTCCACCACGCAACGCTATGATTTCCACCCGCTCAATGCACAAAACCTGTGGATATTAAACGCGATAATATGATAAAGAAGTATTTCGAGTCTTGCTACTGTTTAAGAGCTCAGAGCAAGACATGCATCGACTGCCAAACCGACCCTAAATACACAATTAGTATGCTATATTTGGGGTGTGTCTTTACGGCGGCGACCCTTACCTTCCTTCTTTCTGAGTAACTACATCACCAATAATTTCTCTGTCTAAATCTGGAAACATTCCAGCAAGAGTTTCTACAACATTTTCGTGCTCGGCACGTTGAAGGCGATGTGCCTCTGCCGCCTCGGCACTCGCTTGCCTTGCAGCTGCATCTTCAGCTGTCATCCTACTCCTAGCATTCGATTCACGCCCACTGGGCCTTCTCTGCAGAGGTTGGAGCCCATCCATGCTTACTCGTGGGGATGGGGTCATCTGAGGTGTACTCCCAGGAATGGGAGTCCTTGCTGGCCCAGTGTAGGGGGAAGGGTCCTCCGAAAACATTCTACCTATAGAAGAAAGTGGCTTTTGTATAGTCCGAAGTAGACCGCTTATGGCAGCTTTCTCGTCGGCACCATCTCCAGCTTCGTACTCATTTGAGGATGTTGACCTTCTGGGCACTGATGATTCGCCTTCCATGGAATGTCGCGGAGTTACTTCAGGGTGGCTAGGGGCGGATTTCTCGGAAAGCTGTGTTGGAGGACTATTTTGAACAGGGCTTGGAGCGATCTCTGCTTGATGCTTTTCGGCGATAGCAGACACTGCCGCTTCAACATTCCGTTCAAAGTCTTCGTCACTTATCGTAAGAGTTGTTCGGTCCAGATTCTCGATGAACTGGATTGCACCCATCTGTAAAAGTGTTAATGGTGCAATATACTGATGAATGTGAAGTAACATACCAATGATGAAAGATAATACCCTGCTTCTCCCCCTAGCTTTTCTTGGTTTCTAAACCTAAGTATATATTGAACATTGGATACAAGATGCTCAGGATTTGCTTGGAGCACAACGTAAATCAAAAGAGGCATAAATGAATCTGCCGATGAATCGGTCTTCGCGTGTTTGAGTAGCCCTAGTTAAAGTCAGCAAAAATACCAGCTGAAAGACACAGTCATGGGGATTACCAAAAATTACTTTGCAGCAGTTTAGAACACATATAATTTTGTCCCGTGGAGCTCTGTAGGTCTTGATCTTCAATATTTCTGGGGTCATGATTAGTACTAATGTTCATCTTTACATGACTCCTAATCTTACCTTGTTGTGCCAAAATCAAGAAACGTTTCCCACTGTCGCCAACAGGTGGTATATCTAAATGCTCCTCTTTTACCCAACCATAAATGCTAACTTTCTGAGCAAGGATATCATCTCTCTCAACGTCTTCCTGATGTTGTCCTCTTCTACCAGGACCCATGGGTCGATCAGCGCCCCGCCTTCTTGGCTTTGCCCCTGGGATGGGCTGGGGCGGAGGAATCGCTGGAGAAAACGTTTGTGTATATAGCCTGTTCATAACCAGTTTCTCCATACCTTCACGCGCATTATCAAACTCTGCATCCGAGACTTCACGCCATACTTCGCATTGTGCCATTTTGTTGGTGATGAAAGCCAAGAAATCGCTAATTATTTTAACTTGTTCGTGTACCATCCACTGTTTCTTTGCAAACTCCTGCAGGAACGATCGTAAAAATTTAGCTACGGGATCCGCGGTCCTATGTCTCAACTGCTCCAAGAATCGATGAAAGTCAAAAGGAAGGTCGGGTTCAGGCTCTGGTTCAGGAGGTGGAGGCCGATGCAAAGGAGGGGGGGATAATGGTGTGTCTGCAGAGGAGTATCGATCATCCTGCATTCTACCAAAGCTACGTATGGATTCTGGTTTAGGTGGGACGGCTGGACCAACGTCAGAATCGTTCCTCGTTCGGTGACCGGATGAAGGGGCAGATGATATTTGTAAATCGTCTATACTCTGGCTTAAGATAGCTGCGTTTAAAGGCTCCAGACTGGATTTGCGAGGTGGGTGTTGTACTGGACTACCAAGAAGTGGGCCAGCAAACTCAAGACGAGGAGACATAACTTCTTCATGCCCTGGGCCTTGTCCATCTTCGCCAAATTGATCCATTATGCTTTGTATCTCTGATCTAGAATCTCCTTCTGGCTCTCCCTCGCTGGCAGATGTTTTGTCGTCAAAACCTGCATCGGATCTTGTAGGTGATCTGTCTAGCCTTTCCGCATGCATATGATGTGTGCTTGCAGTCGACGCAGATCGTGAAGGAGGCTGAGAGGTGCCAGGTGTCTTTGGGGTAGGATCCAGATACGTTTGATCAACTGGTAACATGTTGTCTGTAGAATTATTCGGGGGTTGGGTTGGATTCGGTTTCAAAGTCGCAGTAGAGGATTCCATGTCTTGGGGCATAGACTGATCGTTCGTTGACGTTTGTACCTCAACCGCAGAAATGCCTTCCATACTTTTACCTTTGCCCTTTTCATTGAATGAGTCCATTGAATTGTCTGCTGTTTCGAGTGAATTGTTGTCTACTGGCTCGCTTCCACCTGCCAACAGTGCCTCTTTTCTTGAATCCTGGTTCTTCATATCCTCACTGGCTTGCGAGGCCGGCTCAACATCGTGGTGAATTTCAGGCCCATCTTTCGAGCTCACCCCCGATGGAAGCACCTGTGATAGCCCATCTGGGGTTGTAACAACTTCTGCCGACTGTCTAGGAGAAGACATACATCCGCGAGCGCCTTTGATCGGCGTTTGCGTAGCGGTAGGATTGGCGGGGTATTCGAGCTTCAACGTTTTGGGTGTCTTTTGAGCTTCGAAATGATGTATCGCAGAGTCAAAGATTGTATTTTTAAGAAATTTGAGGCGAACCAGACACTCAAGGCTATTATTCTCACTCTTACTGACAAAAAGTCGATTAATTTTGGTGCTGAGCTTCCTCGCCCTTGACAGTAAAGTAATCTGGTTGATTCGCTAAAATGACGATCCGTGATGCAGCCAGCATAAGGTTGAACTTAAAAGTAACTTTAAAAATCTGTCTGCTCCATGTCAACCTCTTCAATACAAAACCAAGCAAGTAGCACCGCAACCTTGAATTACTAGGCGAACTGCACTGGCCACGAAGCAAATGGATTTTAGTATCTAGGAATTTACAAATCTAACAGGTTCGCAAGTCCGCGATGTGTGGTATTTACGCGTCAATATCCACGCGAGGACTGCAAACTTCGAGTCATGCTCTGAAACACCTTCTTTGCAACAGAGGTCCAGATCATACAGGTTCGGCACGAACAAATTTCAATTCAAGCGATGGAACAACATACTTTTTGTCATTTCTATCAACAGTTTTAGCTTTGAGGGGAGATCATACGACTCCTCAACCATTTGATGGTTCCGCCATTGTTAACGGGTCTACTTCCAACCCTAATTCAATCCTTTGCTGGAATGGTGAAGCATGGAAGATTGATGGGGAACTTGTTGATGGTAATGATGGTCAAGTCATATATGATATGCTTGTAAACGCTGTTTCGGCAGCTATCTCCGCCTCGGATGCGACCGTTGCCGTGGTTAAGACGTTACGAAGCATTTCTGGGCCATTTGCTTTTGTCTTCTGGGATAGTTTCCATGGAGCTATATACTGTGGTCGAGATCGCCTCGGGCGCAGGTCTCTTCTTTACAATTTTGATAACAAATCAGAAGATTTGGGAGAATCCGAATATGTAGAGTTTGCTAGTACAGCAGATCCCACCCAAGGCAACTGGAAGGAAATAGAAGCAGATGGCATCTATAAATTTTCCTGTGATAAGAGTAGCTTTTCTTTCTCAGTACCCGGCGTCCAGGGTCATCCTCTTTCAAACACACTCTTGCCATATCAAAGATTTGAATGGGAGGAGTCCGAGGCCGATTCGTCCGTGGGTCTTCCTCATAATCCTCTTGTTTCTTTGACACCTTGACTGCAACCCTGTTTGTATGCAGTCGATACTAACCGAGGAATCGCAGGCTTCTTCACTTGGCAAGTTCAACAGAACTGTCGAAAGCGAAAGTCACATTCTCAGCCTTGATTCCCCATCAGTGATGTCATTACGGCATTATCTATGTGAGTCTCTAAAACCCAGGGTTTTGACTATTCCTACTCCTCCAAGTATAGGTCACTCTCACAATGTCAGGCTGGCGATTCTTTTCTCCGGTGGACTTGATTGCACTGTCTTGGCAAGATTAGCACATGATATACTCCCACCAGACCAAGAGATTGATCTTCTAAATGTTGCTTTTGAGAATCCTCGTGTTATTAAAGCTGCGCAGACTGGACCACGACTCAAGAAAGGTGCACAGCCTCCTCCAGATACAGCTCAAATGTTGGACAACCAAGTTTCTCCATATGAGCTCTGCCCTGATAGAGAGACAGGACGGAAAGCTCATCAAGAACTTCAAACTGTTTGTCCTAGTCGAAAATGGCGATTCGTCGCAGTAAGTCAATAATGCAACTAACTCTACTTTGGAACTGAAGAACTGATGTAAATCAGATAAATGTCCCTTACACTGAGACAACAGAGCACAGAGCTAAAATCGTAGACTTGATCCATCCACATAACACCGAGATGGATTTATCAATAGCTTTTGCCTTGTACTTTGCTTCCCGTGGTATCGGTCTAGCATCGATCGACGTTGATGCAGAGGAAACTCTTTACACAACACCCGCGCGTGTTCTTCTATCTGGACTGGGTGCAGATGAGTTGTTTGGTGGCTATACACGTCATGCAACAGCATTCAATCGTAATGGGGTCTCTGCTCTTCTAGATGAACTAGAGTTAGATGTGAATAGACTCGGTAAAAGAAATCTTGGTCGAGATGATCGTGTGATATCACATTGGGGAAGAGAAGCTCGTTTCCCTTACTTGGATGAAGACTTAGTTAAATGGGCTGTCGAGTCGCCTATATGGGATAAATGCGGTTTTACATCTGTATCAAAAGGTCCTGAGATGCCGGACATAGAGCCAGGTAAGAAAGTGTTGAGACTTTTGGCATATGATTTGGGTATGAGATCAGTTGCTACTGAGAAGAAACGTGCTGTGAGTCTTCCCTTCCATGTGATATCTCCTTCTTAAACTTTTACTTACATTACCAGATACAATTCGGTGCGCGAACAGCGAAGATGGAAATTGGACGAACGAAAGGAACTACCTTAATTTCGTAGCATTTTCCATCTTCAAGCTTCTCTTATTCGAACACATTCCAGTAGACTCTGTTCCATATCACATACCATTTCCACTTCTATTTCCTATCCCACTTCCTTTGTTGCGCAATGATGAAGAACCAGATACTGCTGAATCGTTTAACGTGCCAACGGGAGCTCATTCAATATGATTGTCTTGTCGTGCGTTTAAGCCTTTGCAATTTGCAGGGGTGGTAACCAGAAAAGGAATCATGGAATGCCGTTGGAAATACACAATGGCGTTTATGAAGTAGTAAAGGCAAGCCTGAGCCAACAATTTCTTTGAAGTTTGATTTATTCTAGATTATGAGAGGGAAGGGAAATGAATGAATGAAGTGATGAGAATGGTTCCAAGTGCTTGGTCCATGGATTCTGGGTATCATGTTAACGGACTTATCTCCAAGAGCAACCAAAGATTGAGTTCAGATAAAGTAGGAATTCCCCATTTAATATCATGATCTTTCTCCATCTTGTATACAATACCTCTGAAGCACATCCCCATCACACCGACCATTTACTTACCTGCCCATCCCATTCACATGACTCAATCCACGCCCCACTCCCCACGTTCCTAACCTAAACCCCACCACATCCCCGATTCCCCAATCCGGAAATCACCATCCTCCTCCTTCCTCACCTCCACCCATACCACAAATCCCACACCATATAACCCCAACAACGCACTTCCCCGCACCCTGCAGGGTCCCTGCGTCCATGGCGCAGCGGTATAATAGATGTTCAATTCGTCATACTTGGACTTCTAGCAACCAATGGGGTGAAGATGGTGAGACAGTGATGATTATCTGCCTACTTCGTAGGTGGATTTAATTGTGTTGCGTGGCTTTGGGGGATCTGGGTTGGCCTGGGTAGACCTGGGCTGATCTGGGTAAAGGATGTACATCGGACGCGGTGGAACCTTTTTTGGTGGGTTGGGTGGGTGAGGGGGTGGACGGGGTTGGGTTGGGGTTTTTAGGGGGGTGGATGGGTGTGGAGTGGATTGTGTGGAGTTTGGGGTTGGTGGAAGGAGGAAACATGCCAGAGTATTGGGAAAGGGGAGGGGGAAAGGGGAAGTTCGATGCAAAATTGTTTTCGTATATGATTCCATGGAAAGATGAAGATGGGTTGTAGAGGCCTTCTTTCTCCAATAAGTGAGTGCCTAGTAGTTTGCCATTTTGATGATTGATGTTTCGATGTAGGTTTGATTTATCTTTTCGATCTATCCTCTGCATGATGTGGTGGGATATCTGAGAGGACGACAGAGAGAATGATTGGATAATAACAAAATAATAAATTCCAATACATCAATCAACACAAATCCATCATCATGCATCCAAATACCACCATGACCTTCAATTCTTGAATCTTTCCCCTCTCCTCCCCTTCCCTCCCCCTATCTAAGGTAATCACCTAAACATTCTCTTGACATCAACTCCTCAAACGAGTGTCTAGATATCTAGACAACTATTCGAACATCCCGCATCTCACATCACACTTTACCTCCCCCAGCCTCTCCAGCAAAACATGAAAAGACGAAAACGAGAAAACACATGACTAGCGGAGTATGCTGATCATGAAACCACCCAAGGAGGACACGCATACCGAGTTCCGGTCCCTCTAGAAATCAAAAGACTAAGCGAATGCTGCTGTTTGGAAATTATCGGAGTGGTGTTGAGTGATGAGGGAGGTCGAGGGAGGTTGAGGGAGAATATTTGGTAGTTTGTAAAGGAGGGGAGGACGTGAGGAGGGAAGCAGGGTGGATGAGGGCGTAGGATAATTTGGAGATACTAGGTGGATATAAGTGTTACATCGAAGGGATTTAAGAAGGTTATCCAATCCTGCAAACATGAAGATAGAACTTGATAGGAAATCAAAGTAAAAGATAGTCCAGCATAAATCACCTCATCCCTATTTATTCATTCATCTACCATTTTCACCATCATCTCTCTCTCTCTCTCTCTCTCTCTCTCTCTCTCTCTCTCTTCCCCCCCTCTCAACCAAGCCAAGCCAGAATAAATCCAAATCCAAAAACACCCCGCCAAAAATTCAAATCAACATAAATCCCCGGGCCCAATCCCCAATCCCCAATTACCTAACTCTCCAAATCCAAAAGACATACCACGGCCACCCACTGAGTTACACTGACAACCGAGTTTTATATATAAACTTATATAAACCTCACCTCACCAACCCTCAAACAACCTCCGGTGATCACGAAAAGAAACCCGAGCGATACCAAACAAAGTAAACTCCGTACTCGTAACTAGAAAAAACAATCCCCCCTCCCCCTCACCTGCCCGCCCCCGCAAATCCACCAAACAGAAAAGCAAAGCAGCCAAACACCAACGCACAGCCGGGGAAAGCAGCCAAAGTCATAGAACACCATGAATCCAAACGACGAGCCACCATCTACGTCCTGTCCTGTCCTGCCCTTACCCTAGATACTGTACTCACTACCACTAATAACTCAACCTTCATCAGCACCGCCCCCATCCTGTCCTGTGCCGTACTGCACCACTGCCCTCTATCGAAACCAGCGATCACAAAACAAAATTCGAGTCACGGTAAAGCTGCGCTTGATTAGAATTGACGGATGGATGGTGGCCCGGGGATGGATCACGGGATAATATATACGGTATACGAGTCACCTCCAATGACCCCGAACTACCTCCAGCTACCACCGACAGATCTACCGATCGATCTACGGCGGAAAAGTATGCGGAAACTACTTGTTTGTATATTTATTTATATCCAAGGTTGTATCCTACCCAGCTAACTTCCCTCCCACCCCTTCCCCCATCCTCCCCAAGACACCACCACCACCACTACCACCGCCATCACGAACCAGTACCGTGAACGACGCAGAAAGAAAGTCCAAGCACGGATTGCACAGAGTACAGAGCACAGCACAGTAGAATATCCGTAGCCACCCCTTCATCTCTCTACCTCTCCATCTCTCCACCTCTCCACCCCCAGCCCCACACCTACAGTACAGTACAGTACAGTAGAAAGCCTCAACCAGACGCGCAAGAGCGAGCGAGCGAGGAAGCGAACCACAGGGGATTGTACCGGGCCGTAGGCTATATAGACTCCGTACAGTAGATTGAGATTGAGATTGAGATTGAGATTGAGATTGACGAATGTAGATTGATCGCTCCATCCATCCATCCATCCATCCATCCATCCATAAGGGATACTTACAACACAACACAACGCAACACAAAACAACACAAAACAACATCCACCCACCAAGCATCAAAAAGGCAAAGAAACAGGTGAAAGAACCTCCCCCATCCCGCGCTCCCACCCCCGCCCCCAAAAATTCACGACCCAGCGCCAAAAGGCCAAACCGCACACCGCACACCGCACACCGCACACCGCATCCCCCAAAGCCGGAGATCCAAATCCCATCACGTAATAGAAATTAGGTAATAGATGGACGCTCGACATGAGGCGGCGCGAGGGGGAAGGGGAAGGAAGGGAGGGACATGAAGATGAGGGAGGGGTTGGATGTGTATATAAATATAAATACCAAGGTGAGGAAGGAAAAGTCTTTGGTTTGGATTGTGTTTTGGTTTTGGGTTTTGCTGTGTGGTTGGTTGTGTTATTCTTCGTGTGGTACCGTGACGTGTTTCTAGGCGCTTGATATTGTACCATCATTTACAGGCACGCATTCATTCACCAAGATTACCATGACGGGAATTCGCAATTACAATATCACCAGGACAGACGCAAATAGGTATTAAAAATCGTTGATTATCATATAATTCGATTTCCTCATTCATAAATACAAAGACAATTGGAAAAGAATCCCGAAAGAGATGCGAAAAAATGGCCGCCGCGATTGCAGGGAGCTTTTTGGTCATCCGTTCTTCATCCATCCATCCATCCATTCATTTATTTATCCAGCAATCCGATCCAATCCTATCCGATTCATTCCGTTCCATTGGAAATACATGAAGGAGCAGGGAAAGACTATACGGACCATTGCATGTATGATGTTGTACAGATGCGTGGCAGTAAGTCACAAAGCTTTATACATCGAGGAATTGGCGTGAAGAAAAGGAAATGTGTGATCGAAGGGGATGGAATCGTCTGTTTGGATTGATCAGATCCAGATTGGATCAATCGAAAGACATTTCAAAATGGAATGGTAAGAAGAAGTAGATTAACAAAAGAAACGAATTATGGATCAAGATATGAATCAAGACCATGTCTATACGTCTAGAAAAGACAAGGCAGACAAAGAAGATGTGAGATCGAAAGATCGAAGTTGAGTTTCAAAGTCGAACCTTAAACTTCCATATCTTGTGCGGAATGTCTAGCTTCCTTCTCGTGGTGGGGAGAGGTAACAGTGTCACGACCGGAGTATTTGCTGCCAGTCTCGGACATGTCGTTCAAGACTTCACGAGTAAGCTCAACGTAGTCGTAAGCAAACTCACCGATCTCGGCGTCGTCGATACCGAGGATTTCAGCTTCTTCAGAAGCGCGGAGGGAAAGACCAGGAATGAGGTTCATGACGAAAAGGATGATGCATGTTCCTCCGAAAGAATAAACACCACCGGAGATGGAATCAGCAAGTTGGTAACCAAGTTGGACCCAGTTCTGGTTGAGCCATCCACCTGGAATCTCGGTGAAACCATCAAGATGGGCTATGTAGTCAGCAGCGAAGAAGGCGGTGAGGACGTTTCCGATAAATCCACCAACGGCGTGTTCGGCGAAGATATCAAGAGCGTCATCGATGCCAAGGACAAACTTGAGCTTGGTAGCATAATTGGCACCGGCAGCTCCCACAACACCATAGATGACGGCGGCCCAGGCAGGAACGAAACCAGATCCGGGAGTGATAGCGACGAGACCAGCAATGACACCGGAGCAGAAGCCGACGGTCGACCATTTGCGCTCAAGACGATAATCGAGGACACACCATGTGATACCTCCAACGCAGGCAGCCAAGTTGGTGACGACTGCGGCCATGACAGCGCGCATGTTTGCTGCGAGAGCGGAACTAAATAACACCAGTTAGGATGATTTTGAAAAATATTTATTGCCTTTGAGCCGATATGCGATGAACATTAAGCATAGTTGCATGTTTCACCACGCAAAAGTGAAGTCGAGAAAGTGGCAAGTTAGATTGAACATACCCAGCGTTGAAACCAAACCATCCCACCCAGAGGAAAACAGTTCCAATGACAATGTGCGTAACGTTATGTGGGCGATAATTCAATTCATGAGTGCCATGTCCACGACGTTTGCCCAACATGATACTGTATGCGAGAGCAGCACAACCGGAAGAGATATGGACAGGAGTTCCACCAGCGAAGTCGAGACCACCCATGTTGAAAACCCAACCGGAAGCGTTCCATGTCCAGCAAGCAATTGGATCATAGATAATGGTTGACCAAACAAACATGAAAACAATAGTTGGAAGCATGCGACCACGTTCTGCAACGGCACCAATTGCAAGAGCTACAGTGATGGCTGCAAACATGCCCTGGTAGACGGCGAATAGAAGATCAGGAATCTTGGAGGAACCCACGGATGGTGCTGCAAGAACATTGCGGAATCCAACTATGAAAATCAAGTGGTTAGCTTTTAACGTTGTGCCATGTTCTGGAAGCAGTTGTACTCACTGTTTTCCAAATCGCCAATATACTTTCCGGCGGTGTGAGAGAATGCGAGTGAGTAACCCCAGAAGAACCATTGGAAGGATACAACAGCAGTAGCCATAATGGAAAGCCAGATCAAGGACAATGCGGACTTTCTGCGCGCAAGACCCGAGTAAAAGAAACTAAGGATGGAAAGATTAGCGTCTGTAGTACAGATTTCCACGTTTTTTTTTTTTCTTTCTTTTTGAATGCACATACCCGACACCAGGTATCATCAACAAGACCAAAGCAGTAGATGTAATCATCCAGGCAATGTCACCAGCCTGTCGCACCAAGTTAATTTTGAATTCTATTCAAGGGACTTTGTGTGAAACTTACATCATAAAAAATGTTCAAATCATCAGTTAACGAGTTGCCACCAGCAGCGTTTGTACCATTATATGGGACATGAATGGTATAATTCAAGGCGTCAAGGTCGACACCATCAACTATTAAAGACATTTTGAGGGTCTTTAACTTCTTCCGAATGTTCAATTCTTTGCCAGCTGGTAAAGTAACGTTGCGCTTGATCCAAATTGATCTATCGCCAAACGAATAGGGGGATTATCGAGATTGCTAGCAAGAGAAGCTCTTAGATCGATGGTTGTTGAGTGCAAAGAAGTTGCAAGTTGCAAGGTGCAATGGACGAAGAGGAATGTGGTGATAGAAGTAGTAGAAGAAGAAGAAGAAAATATTATACAAAGACGGCCGAAGTCGGAAAGGAAACCTGACAGTGAATCTTCAAAAGTGAAGTTAAGATGAGATAATGGGTGAACTCGGAAGAGTTTTTTCTTCTCAGAAATTATATAAAGAATATTATTCAAATGGGTGGAAAGGTGAAGAAGTCTTTTCGTGGATGAGAGAGAACCTGGATGGTGAATTTTAGGACTCAATCCCCAATGTAAATGGTTTTTGTTTGACGAATAGGAGAGTGTGGCGGGTGATATAGGCAAAGGTGTCAAAGGTGTCAAAAGCAGATATGTGTGTGTACCTAGGTAGATGGATAGGCAGTATTCATTCATTCACAAATACCAAAGAGGGAGAAGTCGGAAGGGAGGGAGGAGGAGAAGGGAGGAGTGAGAAGGGAGAAGGGAGAATTCAAAAGAAGTAAAAAAGGTGAAGATAGTTAATCGCGGATAAACTCAATCACGGATAAACTCCCGTCACTTATTTCTTGACAACTTCTGGATACACAAGAAGGTAAGAAATGATGGAGGAGAGGAGGGAGGAGGGAAAGGGAGGGGGGGGATTGGATGAGTTTTATGCATTCGGTTCAGATAAGTAAAACATATAAGCTAAAATGCCATGCACTGCTCTGCTCTGCTTACTGTCCAATGTCAACCTTGACCTACGGAGGACCTTGCCTTGCCTTGTCTTGTCTTGTCTTGCCTTGCCTTTCTTTTACCTTACCTGCAGATAGAGAGAGATATGTAGATAGTGGGGTGTATCATGACAAGGAACCGTTATTCAAAGTGAATAAAGAAAGAAATCGATAGATATGAGGTTATGATATGGGACTACTAGGTGTAGATAATAGTAGATAATAGATAATATTATCTACTCGAGTATTATCAATTACCAATTATCAATCATCTGATTTCTATTATTTATTTATTTATTATTTATTTATTTATTTATTTCATTATTTCATTATTTATTTATTTATTATTTCATTATTTATTTATTTATTATTATATATCATTCGCATTTCGTTTAATGCCAGCCCAGAGATAAACCAAGTCTGGAATCGGATCCTGTAACCTATCACCTAGGTAATTTTATCGTCAGGTATTCGATTCGTCGTCTCACTTCGTCTCCTCAGTCGAAGACCTCTTTCATATTCTTATATTCTTACTCTTATATTCTCATCTCTTCAGATCAAAAAGTTAAAATGGTCAGGGATCAATAATTGGTCTGTTGGTTGGTTGGGAATACCTACTCCGGACGAGGGAGTTGAGCACTTTGCCTACCCAACCTGGTCGATGCAATATCTATCCGAAGCTCTATTTCAACTCTGCCTTATACACGCAACACAATACGATCCGCACACAAGACATCCATCCATCGTCCATATGAATCTGGATGATGGCTCGCTTCAAAGTACGATTGGGCCTCTCCCTACCTAGGTCCCTCCTGCAGTAGATATGGGGAGAAAAGATATCGGTACACTTCCCCATCTGGATTGACATTTTCTACTTTGGGATTAGAGACCCGATATTACCAAGGCTGGATGGAACTTTGGATGAGAATTTCCCGTGGGTGTGATTTTTCATTTTGGCTGTTGTCCTATGGGACTGTACGGAGTAAGGGTCAGGTAAGGAGGTGCGTACTAGGCAGCTTGGCTTGGTTATCTTCTACTTCTGCTTCTTCTTCTTCTTCTTCTTCTTGTTGTTGTTGTTGTTGGTTCTATTCTTTCCACAGTCTTCTTCCATTCTTCGATGGATGGATTCTTCTGATAACCTTCTGTTCGCTCATTCGTTACCTTTCCTCTCAACTCTCAACTCTCAACTCTCAACTCGCAACTCTCACATCACATTCAAGAAAGAAACAAAGAAACAAACGAAACAATCCCTTCCGCAATCCATTTCTCCTCTATTCCTTGTGTCGCTCACCTCGCTCCATTTTCAGCTCTTCCTTTATATACAATGTTGAAACGGCAAGAAGGAGAATTAATCAGGAGATAAAGACTCACTGCAACCTTGGAAGACTCAAGAAAGATAGACAAGGGTCAGATAATCGTTCCGATACCCCATGTCTTGGCCTATCAAAGGTAAAGTAGGGATTAACGTAGGGATGAGAGGTAGTTTCCTCATTGGGTTAGCGGGAAGATAAGGAGATCCGAGTCTTGGGATTCAAGTTCATTGGTTGATTGAAATGTTCCCCCCACGTGAAATCCTTTATCAACTTTAAAAAGAGATGATTGATGGATAGAGGACGAATGGTTGAGATATGGGGAACAAGTTAAATTAATGGATATCTACTATGTGTGGATGTATATATATGTGTATGTACATAACCTTATATATGTGTATGTGTATAACCTTATATATCCATGGATATGTATATAACCTTGTATATGTATATATATATAACCTTATATATATATATGTATATAACCTTATATGTATATGTCCATGGGTATCTATACATGTATCTATTCATGGATGTATATAGTTAGTTCTTTATATCCATACCTATGCATCTACATATATATATATCTATGGATGTGCTATTCATCACCCCAGAAGAAAATATGCCAAGATATTAATTTCTCCAAGGTCATTGAAAAGAAGACGATCAATGGAGCAGAGAAGCTTTGTTCAAAGGTTTGTTTGGCCTGCAGCCTGAAGATCTCATTATTCTTCTCTCTTCTCTTCTTTCGAGGGGTCGAAGAGAGCCCCGGAGACAAGAAGGAGAAGCACGGAACGAGACATCAAACGAAATGACAATGCCCATCTCCTCCCTCGTAGCGACTGACTATATCGAAATAGACGCAAAAAAAAAGAACCAAAAGGACGGAGCGCCACCATGAATGAAATGATGATATTCGTCCCCTACCTCCTAGCGACGCTCCCATGTGAGATAGATGTAGATGTACTGACTGTATGGATGTGAGGAAGAACGATTCTGTAGATCCATCTATACAGTAGTACTTCCCGAGGTCAACGATGCATTCGAGGTCTGTATATGTATGTCATGTGGTATCTATCTATCACTCACTGCCCAGATGGATGGATGGATGGATGGATGGATATAAACCACCTGCTCATTGCCCTCTCCTCACGATCTAGAGTTTACATTGCGATAATCGTCATTTGATATCATTTCAATATACGACAGTCCCCAGGATGTGTATGTATGTATGTATGTATGTATGTATGTATGTATGTGCCTAAGGAAAAATATATATATCTATCTATATATCCCCAACATATACTCGTACATATGACATCCACACATACATAGTATGCAGTGCACAATGCACACACGCACATCCCCATCGCAATCTCATCTTCATTGCGTCTTCTTATAGCCTTCTGGTTCCAACGTCCACGGCAGAGACAAGCATGGCTCGCTCTTTTGGCGTGTTGGGTTGATGGGGAAGGATTACTCTGGGTTTTGTGTTGCGTAGGAGGGAGGAATCATAGGAATCGGTTGTTTAATTTGTGGAAGCTTTTGTGGTAGCGGTGTTTGATTAGGTGGGTGAGTAGGTGGGTTAAGTATTAGGTAGGTAGGTAGGTACGGAGTAAGTAGGAGGTAAGTGGAAGGTAAGTAGAAGGTAAGTAGGAGGTAAGTAGGACGTAAGAGGTAAGTACCTAGGTAGATAAGTAAGTGGATATCTAGATTATATAATCCATCTTATCCTCTCTTTCAATGATAATCATAATACTAAATAATTATAATAATAATATTAAATAATAATAAAAAACCCCTAGAGATTATTAATTATATATCTATTTATAGATCCTCTTATTATAATGAATAGTATTATTATATTAGATATACAATGAGATGAGAAATTTATATAGAATAAATTATAGTACTTAGTATTGTTTTAGGTGTATTCCGGGATAAAAACTTATCAAAAATAGAATTTATTTTAAAGAGTTATAATAAATCAACGAACCTTTAAAAAATTATAAATAATACTTTATAGTATTTTCAAATTAAAAAGATAAAAGTTGAGTATATTAAAATTCCTAAAGATTAAAGTTTTATAATGTACAAAAAGAATTTGAGAAGATATATTATCTTATAAATTTTTATTTTAATATAGATCTAAAACAATCCATGGATACCAAATACGAGTCCATTTATTGATCTGGTCCTATCGATATCTAATTACAGTAGAATTGCTGACTGATAAGCTTCTTGACCGAGAATTATAAGACTGTGAACATGAATGTGAATGCGAATGAGAACGCGAATGTTCCAATGCCGGCGGGTCCTTTGTTGGAAAAGATGGATATGGAATTATGGATGGAGTTCAAGTACTTCACTAAGTTCACTTTAATTACTCCATGGGTGCAGTAGAACTACCTGGTAATGCAGTTTCAACCTTATCAGTGGATCCTGTTGGTCCAAGAGTCTAGATGTCAATAATACTGCACAGACGACAATATATTTTATTATATACCTACCTACCATACTTATATGATATACTGGGATGGATATTGGGATGTGTGATTTGATTTTCCTCTACTCTCCTCTCCTCTCCTCTCCTCCCCTCTCTCTCCTCTCCTCCCCTCTCTCTCCTCTCCTCAACCCTTTCTACTCTGTAGAACTTCCATCTTTTCATGGTGTACTTGGAAAACCATTGCTCCAACCTTCATGCATACAATACTACTGACTGACTGCATTGCATTTGTGAATAACGTCCCGATTAGATCGTCATCATACGCGCTTGAAAGCTATACAGAGTACATAAAAACGATTGCTTTTACAGTGGTAACCTAACCTTAACGTACAGAGTAAAACCTGGACCTCCCAAATTTGATGACTGTCCAAACATTCAAATCAACGTTCGATGTGGCCGGTTCAAATGATCTCTCGAATGAATAGCTGAAACGTATCAAGGTCCTCTGCCACCTTGGCGCATCATGTGTTCGGTGTCCTTGTATACTCCCGAGAATTCCATCAAATCATATTTGCATACGAAGACTTGCGACGATACGAATACTACACACCACACCACACCCAGACGATCAAATTTCACCTATCTCCACCTGGGATCATCGACGATGAAGCCCGCGTGAAGCAAGCTTAGGCTGCGTCGCACAGTTAGGTGTGGACACTGAACAGACGGGAACGTACAATAGTTTCAAGACATCTGATGATTCCACGCATCGCCATTCTTCTACGTCTCTTCCATCTAAGCGATTCCGCCTGAACTAGACTCGAGTGACGTGCGACTAATTTGCCAACATATCATCCATGGGCTTCATATCCGCATTCCCACAAGCGAGGTTCCGAAGGATCTATACGGCGGGTCCTCCCATTTTTGGAATCTCTGGGCCGCGTTACCAGCCTTGGGGCAAATTGGCCGAGATAAGGGTTCGCCGTGGTACTTTTGACAGAATGTATCGAGTCATCAAAACCCTAATATGGGGTTCGCAAGCGACAGGCAAAAAAGCGTTCGGAAGAGGATCTTTTTCAACCTTATGATCTCTATGGCTTACCACGGATTTCATGTATTGGTAAGGGCGAAAGAGCCGCCAAGATCTCTCCATGTCGTACGCCCATAAGCAAGCCGGTTTTTTTTTTCTGAATCAGAGTCGTCTTACTGTTTGTTGTACAAGCTGATTGTATGATCACCTTCGAGTCTTGTCACGCCACAAGTGTACATGTATAGAGTACAAGGCTCAGACAAAGTCAGCTCAGAATTCATCCATCGACAACCTTATAGTCACCTGTTTCCTTCTATTCTTTCATTGTCCCTTCGAATCAAGTGCTCCGAAATATACCTACGAGTATCTTTCCTTGAAGCTCAAGGGGGTTAAACTCCATAGGTAGTTATACGCGGACAGGCGACCAACTACATCTTCCTGCAAAGCCCCCTCGTAAGCCTACACTCGATGATATCGCATTTGATCTCTCCGTCAAAAATCGGATCAATCTTCCGCCTAATCTTCCAGCTCTCTTAGCAACTTCCACGGCACGTGCCGAGAGCTGAGCACCCCGCAACATACACGTTGTACAAGTTTCCTTTGGTGTCTCTTGATCCAAAGCCCTGGGGACGGGAGGGCCGATGCATAAAATAGGCTTCCATGATTGATGATCCGGGTTTGGCTTTGTTCATATGATCTCATCCGGGACAATGCTGATACCTTCACCCTCGTACTTTGTTGGATGTCACGGGATCTCCCATGATGAGACTCTCCAAGGGATAGCGACATGAGTAATCTTCATCTGACCCTCCATCTCCGGTTCCATGATCCCAATTTCCCTTTCTCGTCCGCGGCTTTCCCAAGCGCCGTCACGCCAGATGAATTCGTAGTAGCGTCCGCCCTCCATCTTCACTCTTGCAGCAGATTTCCCTCCTCACTTTCCCACACTTACCCCGCCTCTCCACGCAAATCCCCCCTCATCCACCCCCTCACCAACACACAGCAGACCCCATAGCACACCCCATAGCACACCCCAACGTAAACCACCAACCCCCCAACTCCCGGCCCCTGCATCACTTCGCCCCGCAACGCACAAACGCCTCCCCTCCAATATTCCCATCCCACAACCCAAACAACAGAAGCGCTGCTCTCAACCGCGGAAGAACACCATCAAGCCCGCGCCAGACCGCAGTATGGTGATTCACTTCTACAGTCCGGCGCTGTGATATCCTGCCATCTTTGTCTTTCTCTCAGACCACTTTTGGGGGAGCGGACGGGGAGCGAGCGGGGAGGGTGCTGTGCTGTGTTTGGCAAGCTGCGGCATCCCGAGAGGGCAGGACGTGCGGAAATTGGGGGGTGCGTATCGTATCTCTTGCGCTGGCAGCTATCAAACAGCAACGACGCCGACGACGACAACACCACCACCACCACCCACCTTCGCCCAGCGCAGCCCAGCCCGCAGATCGACGGCTTAGATTGATGCGAGGACATCTGTGCGATGGTGGGGCGGGGGGCTTCGAAATGGAGGGATCTGGTCGTGAGGGTGGATGGGTGCGGTTCGAGGATTGGTGGGTTGCGGCTGCGGGTTTGCGTGGGGCTGGGATGGGGTGAGGTTGATGGTGAGGTGGGGATGTGAGGATGGGGGGTAGGAATCGGGGATGGGATTTTGTGTGTGTTCTTGCATGCGTCGGTGTGTGCGCGCGTGTGTGGCGTGTGGCGTGAGGAGAGAGATGGGGGTGGGGATGGGAAGGAAGGGAGGAGATTGCATGTGCACGGGGAGTGTGTGGGGATTCTCCTGGGATTTATTTGTTCAAGGGCATCAAGGTTGTGTGATGGAGGGTTCTGGGATGGGGATACTATGTACGGGTGAAGGTTTGCCGTGAGATGGGCACGAAGTGCGAGGATTGGGAAAGGGAAAGGGAAAGGGAAAGGGAAAAGGGGACGCGAGGGCTTTGCGGTTTGAGGCGTGACGAACAAGGCGTGACGCACAGGATGGCACGGGGATAGAGAGCGAAGAGCCCAGAACCTTGAAAAGCTAACGGATTGAATCCGACAATTTTACTAAAAACCCAACCCAAGGCGTGATCCAATCAAGATCGTTTTCCAACGCCGCATTGATCCCATTGAGAAGAGAAGATAAATCCTGCCAAGCATTTTTCATAACTTCATCGCGTTACCACCCAACCCCTAAACCCATCTACGTCTCCTCCTGCCCCTGCCCCTCCAACCCCCTCTCAAACTCCTCGTCCATAACCGCCAGATCTACATCCCTCCCCTCGGGTAAGAACCAGTAGACGATCGTGCCTAGAATCCCCACGCCTCCCGCTACAAAAAACGTACTCCTTTTCCCTGCTGCGGCTTGGATGGGGAGGAAAGCTTGGGTGCCGACTGCTGCGCCTGCTTTGCTGTGGGTTTGGTGAGGGTAGTTAGTTTGGGGTTTGAGAAGGGGGAAGAGGAAAGAGGGAAGAGGAAAAAAGGAAATGAATCCAAACGAAGTTGGATAGCGGGCCATGAACACATATGCACTGCAATGTACGAAATCTCCCCCCAAAACAAGCCAAAGGGGAAAAAAAACGTACCCGAACCCCGCACTGACCCCATACCCCAAGCCTCTGACGGCCGTGGGAAAGCTCTCGGCACTAATCAGACCAATGGTCGCCCCGGGCCCCATGTGACCCAAGCAAGCAAACAAACCATAGAGCACCACAAACGCCGGGAGATTCTCCGCCCGCGTCAGCCGCTCGTAGCCGCCCCCGATGATGAAGCCCAAGATGATGTAGCCCGCGAAGCCCAGGATCCCCGTCCACTTCCGGCCCACGCGATTCACGAGCCACATGCCGAGCAGCACGCCGGGGATGGGAAAGACGGCCAGGATAAACTGCCAGATGGCCACGGTGCGGACGTTCTTGCCGGGCACGAGGCCGTTGATGATGGCGGCGCTCATGATGCTGTTGGGAAAGTTGACAAAGTCGTAGAGGAAGAAGGCGGTGCTCGTTCCCAGGCAGCGGAGCCCGTACCGGCGGAGGACGAAGCGCCAGGGGATCGCGCGCGTCTTGAGATTGGAGCGCTGGAAGAGCGTCCCGTCCGTCATGCGGAGGCGGAAGAGCACGACGAAGAGGGGGAGGATGGTGCTGATGCTGTAGATGGCGTGGAAGGCGACTTGCAAATCGTTGTTCGAGGCCAGCAGCGAGAGCAGGTATACTAGGGTGCACGTGGGAGAGCCCGTCGTGGCCATCATGGTCGAGATGAAGACTTGGATGGGACCTCGTTTCTCGTTGAAGTGATCGGCGGAACCCTCGAGGGCGGCGGCGGCAGAGGTGGGATACTCGCCGCCGACGCCGACGCCGGCGATGCCGCGGGCAATGGTGAGGAGCCAGAGCATGTTGTGCGAGGGGTGAACTTGGAAGGCCAGGGTGGAGAGGAGAGAGCCGATGATGACGAGGGTGGAGGTGAAGAGCATGCCGCCCTTTCGAGAGAATTTGTCCGATGTGTAGCCGAGGACTAGGATACCTATCACGGAGCCGACGAGGAGGGCGTTGGAGAGACGGGTTTGGATCGTCGAGGTGTAGACTTTGGGGCCGAGGAGATGATTAAACACGACGTTTGTACTCGAGGCCTGGCGTTTGTTGATCAGATGTGCAGTTACAGATTGTGAGGGCGAAGGAGAGGGGATCTTACGAGACCTTGTTGATATCCATCCGAATAATTTGCCATTGCCTATGCTCAATCACGATCAATACCCCATTCCCGGACCCGGCCACCTCGAAGCAAAACTTACAGATCCCACAATCGTCCATATGGAACCAGCTCGAGAATCAGTAGAGTCGGCATCTGATTCCACGACTCGCGACTCTCGAGCCGAAGTATCCTTCACATCCTTCTCACCGCCCACTGGAGCAGAGTCACGCCCAATAGCATCGTGAATTCCAGCCATTATGAAGATCGATGCAACGACGATGCGAAACTCCTCACAACTCCAAGTAAGATTCCGGCTTGGATCAATTCAGAAATCCGACGAATCTTCACTTCGTATCAAGAAAGCAAATCTTCACTTCAAAGTCTTTGCCACTTTCCTCTCCATCCAATTCAACCGCACGAAAGAAATCTGGAAAGAACAAAAACAAGAAAAAAAGAAATCCTTTCCGAAGAACCCCGGAACTGTTTCCATATATATATATGTATGTATGCATGTGTGTGTGTATGTACTGTACTCCGTAGGTACCTAGGTATGCATCCCCTCGAAAATTCCCCTCTCCATCCACACTGATCACTCTCCAGAGTCTCCACACTCAATCAAGATCAGAGATTCCCCTGCCTGTCCACATGGAAAAACTTTTCCATCTCAATCTGCATGTTCCTTGTACGCCGTGCAGTACCTGTTTTCCAAGTTGCCTCTCTGGCAAGTCTCAACCTTCCCATGATGAATAGATTGTGGGAAAAATATGGACCCGTTACCCACCCATGCCCGATATACAACGGCGTTTACTCAGCCTTGCAGCAACTTCCCAGCGTGCTGCTTCTCATGATTGGATATAAATTCCAAATCCCGTTGATCACCCCCACGGGTTTCGCGTCAGGACTCAGTACAGTTACTACAGTAGCATTGAAGTGGAGCTTTCTGGTGGAGACGCCGAGTGGTGTCCGAAGCTTATGTATTTCCGCTGATGGAACGTCCCGCTTGTCAATAATGCGATGCGTGAAGAAGATGGGAATCAAAATTACTATATTCAGTAATTGCAAGGTATATACTTATCATGTACTACCAGCGACATTAAATTCTTTCACTGCTGTCTTGAGTATTACTAAAATTCGTTAACACGCCATATTTCAATCATATTGTGCATGTTCTAGCTATGCGTGCGTTTCGATGTTCAACCTCATCCTCCACTGGTTGTATCTCCTCATATACCAATTCCCCCATTCGAGACACCATCTTGCCTTATCCTTCATTCCATACATGTATTTACACCCGCTTATCCATTCCTCACATCAACCTCCGTGCTCTCGTCATCGCAACACTGCATTTATATCTGCACAACCCAACAAACGTCAAAAGGTAGACCCAGCTTTCCTCATGAACACGTATATGCTAAGGAAAATACCAACTCCAAACCCAATCGCCGATAAAGAAGTGTTTTTGTATACGTATATCCCACATATACATGTAATTCCGATTCGATTCATTGTGCCAAACCCAATGCCCCCTTAAAATACGCTTCATGTACTGCGCTTTTCCCAAACGTCCAAAAAGAATAATATTGACTAAAGCAAATACAAAAGAAAGATGCTCCAGCTCAAAAAAGTAGAAGAGAGGTATCGTAATAGTCGAGCGAAAAGATTGAGAGAATGAGGACAATAATACCTCAGTTGAGGAAACTACCTCTGGTACTACCAGAGTGAGAACTTCCGCTATCGCTGGGTGTTTGTGGCTCGATAGAAACCTGGTTCTTGATTGCCACGATCCATTCATGTTGTAAGAGCTCTGGCGCCGAAGCACGCTTTTTCGGGTCTCTAATGAAACATTTCTTGATGAAATCTACACCTTGAGGACTAAGTTGATCTGGCGATGGCATTTGAGGAGGATTTCCTTGAGCGATGTTGTACATGATGGCCCATTCGTTGTCAAGTGATGTCCAGGGTCGACGGCCTGTAGCCATTTCAAGAATAACACAGCCGAGTGACCAGACATCGACTGAACCAGCTCGTCCTGGGTTTTCCCCTTTGATTACTTCAGGGGACATGTACATAGGGGTACCCGTCATAGATTTATTTTTGTTGGCGAGGGTGGCCGTAGTCGCGGTGACGAGAGTTTTACCTTGGCGAGCAATAACCTTGGCGGCGCCAAAATCCACATATTTTATAACACCGTTGTAATCGAGGAGAATATCTTTGATTTATGGTTAGATAAATGTTCGTAGTATGAATAAGGAAGGAGCAAAACTTACTTTCTGGTTTGATATCGCGATGAACAATGCCGCTTTCGTGAAGATATGCGAGACCTTCAAGAAGTTGCAAGGCGTATACCATTATAACTTGTTCATCCTCGATCCTTCCATGCTCCAAAAGGCCTGCAAGTGACCCACCAGAACAGTACTCCATGAAAATGTAGACTTTGTCGCGGTGAACTTCAATTCCGTGGTATGAGACAACATTTGGATGATCGAGAACCTCCAAGACATGCATCTCGTCCGAAATTTGAGCAGCGATTGTGGGAATAAGATTGGGATCTTGTAGACGAATCTCTTTTACGGCCATCAAATGACCTGAATCCAGGTTGATTGCGGCGTACACTGATCCGAAAGTACCACCACCAAACGAAGTTTCCTTGTTGCCAGCGCATATTAATATTAGAAGGAGAAGCAGAAAGATGTGTAAGAGATCGGTCTGCTTCGGTATTTTCTTCCAGAACTCTGCCAAGAGCTTGTCTTCCTGCCTCTGTGACCTTCCGTTCTTCATCAAGCTCAGCTATCAATTCAAGGCGTTGATTAAGAACAAAGGCAGCTGACTCCTCATCGTCAGCCATTCCTCTGATGTCCATCTTTCTAAACTGGCCATTCAGTGTCTCCACCCGCTGCTTCTCTGCTTGAGCGGCGAGGTTTGATCTTGCACCCATGATATCAAAATGCGAAATCAATAGAGACATGCATCCCGCTACTTTAGAACGAAGTCTTGAATACTCGTCTTCTCCGAGAGCTAATATATGCTGACCTTGAGTCATGACCATTGCGAATTCGAGTGCAAGTACCGCCCATCTAAAGGTTTTACGGTCTGTGGGAACACAATCATCACAAATAAAGCTTACCCAATCCAAGGCAATCTTTGTAAGCTTGATATTGTTCATTTGTTTCCGATTTCGATCCATATAAGGCAGAGACCTCTGACCAAATTCAGTGGCGAAGACGAAACAGGTTTGAATGAGTTCTTGACATTCTAAACCTTCAGTTTGCTTTCGAACAATTTCTACACTGTCCATGATCAGGTTCGATAACTTATATACGACTTTTTTGATATCGGTCAGCTTGATGTGAACCTTCTTGAGATGGGATCTTTGTTCAACGACCATATCTAGATGTAAGCCTATAGAATCCAAGAACGCTAGACGAGCATTTGATAATCTGGCTTGCGATCCGTCTGCAATGAGTCGAAGATGACCCACTTTCAAGTCGATATTAATGTTTATCAAGGCCGAGTCAACTTGTCGGCCATCCCATCCTATTGGGACTTCGGGACGAAGAACTAATATGTAAGGGTTGCTAGTATCTTCTTGTACATCATCTGAATGATAACATGTTCCCAGGATGGATTGAATATCTTGCGGTCGATTGTATAAAGATGGTGAGGCTATGAGGAAAATTCCATCATGCTCGATGCTTGCAGTATAAACCAAGAAGTGCCCGGTTTCAATAAGCCTTGAGTATAGTTCTTGTAGACCACTTTGCTTCATAGCAATGCTGAAATCCGTCGAGTTCTCAAAGCGATCACTCAAAACCCGGGAAAATCGCTGTAACATACGCTGTCGCACACGGACGGAGTCTAGACTCTGCTTATAACGCTTCGTCATCTCGGCTGCTGTTTCCTTTGGTTTCCTCACCATTTCTTTTTCAAACGTGGTATTCAAACGGAAGAAGGCTTTGTGAGTTAGAGAGCTGAATTGTTCTGCTACCTCAACATCACCGCCTTGTAGATGTCGTCCGATCTCATTAGAGAAATCCCATTCCTGTTCGAGGACTTCGGCCTCTTTGAAAGTGTTTTTGTTTCCGCCCAATTTCCAGTTGAGCATCTTGAAGTAAAATTTGAGAGCATCCAAGACCACTTGATCAAAAGACTCATCAATGCACGGTGGCAGATCCCATCCGGGTTCGGGATTTGATATGGTTAGGTACTCTTGCTTAATCAGTATAGCAAGTTTCAGTAATATCCTAAATTGCGAGATCATTTGCTCAGCCATCATTGCGTTCTGTTGCGTAGAATCCCGCATCTTCTTTGCATACTGTAGTCGAACTTTGATAATCTCCTCGATTAGACGGGAGGGAAAGTTTATGAGAGTGAGTAATTCTTCAATGTAAGGAGGTAGATGCCGTTTCGCGAATCCCTCGGAATTCTGGATGAGTGTATTCTTAGCTTTCATGATGACCTCGGATACACCCAGAAGAATGCTTTTATCACCCTGAAGTGATCTCAAAACCGTCCTCCTTGAGCAACCTATCAATGAATGATGATTCGTCAGAAAGTCCATGCCCTGAAGGCGAGCGCTCTTTTACTTTATTGAAGTCAAGTTCCGCATTTCCTACCCAGTTTTGTAAGATAGCAAGTTCCACGTTAATGAGTTCGGTAGTATTATGCCATGATATGACAGCATCGCAAGTGGCTGCGAATTGCGAGGATGCTGCCAATTTATTCGCCTGTTCTAAGCCAGTGCGAGATGGATATAGACTTTCGCACTTTTCGATCTTCGCAACTATATCTCTTACTTGGTCAAGAGGTGATTTTCCAGCCTCGCTCTCTCCTTGTACCTGAAACTTAATGATCTCTTCAAGAACGGTATCGAGGTTCGCCCGGGTATCTTCGAGGATTCGCCGCTGGGCTCCTAAACTTCTTCCGCATATTTTTGATCGAATCCCGAGCCAGATCTCTGTACCAATATTCTCTGCTTTATTTTCCGAATTACCAATAAGACGTTTCTTCTCCTGTCTGACAACGTCTCCAGTCAACACAGATGCTAACATCCCATGCCATTCCAGGCGCTCTCTATTAGCGGGATCTTTTAGATCTTCAGCGCTAGGCTGTATATCATCGTTATTGTAAAAAAGAACCGTCTCCTGGTCGAAAGGGTCGCCCTCGAATTGTAGCTCTGATGGAGATTCTTCCTCTGTATCTGATCCTGTTCCATACCCAAGACTTGGGGTGTAGGGCTCAAAATATTCGAACGGCGGGTCGTTCTGCCTTAAGCGCTGTACATAAGCCCTTTCTTGCGCACGATATGCCCCGTTTGGATCCTGTCTATTGAATCTGGATGTTGAACCGGATCGATTGCGGTCTGAAATTGACATGTATGGAGCTTGTTGGGGTCGCCGTGCAGGCGCATATGTACTTGAAGGAGTTCGAGCTGGTGCCGTAGGCCTCTGAGGTCTGCTCGTTGCGCCATTTAATGGAGTTTGGGGTGGATTACTGAATGAAGCTTCACGGCCATATATTGCAACATTTGTCTCCGGGTTACTGCCTCGACTGCGCATGCTCGAATTCATACTATTCATTTGGGGTCTAGGGTCGATAGGAATGAATGTATCCTCAGGGTGTACATTGTGTGCAGGATCCGAACTTAAATGTTCGACATAGTCCTGTGAATCTGCAGTCGAACCTGAAACCACCCGAATCGCTGGTTTGAGCATGTGGGCGCTCCATGATCACAGAAGATTTTAAGGTATCAAATCCTTGGTTGCTGTCCCTGTCCGAGAAGCGTACAGCACGAGGTGAAATCTCCGAGCTCATGATCCGAAGTGAAACTGATATTTTAATAGAAAATCAGATGTTGCCAAAAGTAATTTACCCTTTGCCTAGCGTCAATAGGATGTCATCCTGGTACCGATACAGCAGGGGGGTTTGGCGTGAGTGTGGTGTGTGGTGTGTGAGTGGTGCGAATATCTGAAGTGGTAATTTAGATGAAGGAGTGAGTGCTATTTGTAGTGAATGTTTAAAATAAAGCTTTCGGCTGAGGCAAGAAAGGTAAGTATGTAAATATCGAAAGTGTTTTGAATTTTCAAGGAAATGTAGATATCAAAAGGGAAGAGAAGATGGCTGCAAGAGAGAGAACGTTGAGTGAAAATCTAACAGTAAGTAGGTGGTACTCTGTAGGAAGGTGACTACTAGGTAGGTACTTTTAGTAAGTAAGTAGTCCTAGGCAGGTTAGATTAAAAAGATCCTTGGAAAGCTTCAAAAAGAGGAAGACGAAATCAATTAATCGATTACCTAGGTAGCAAATGAATCAATGGATCAATCAATCAATGAATCAATCAATCAATGAATCAATCAATCAATGAATCAATCAATTAATCAATGGTTGGTATGAGAGAATGAGGGATTGAGGGAATGAGAGAATGCAAGAGTGTGAGTATGTGAGTATGTATGTGAGTGAGTGTAACGAGAGTGTAGCTATTAGAGGTAGAGTGTAATTATCTGATAGATAAGTGAGTGGACGTAGAGGCCAAAGTAGAGAGATGAGGATGTAGTAAGGTAGGTGGTGTCCTGATAGAGAGAAGATATTACTCCGTATATTGGATTGGGTAGCTAGCTCTTCAGATGAAGGAAGATGAATTATTTGATTGGACAAGATACGGAAATAGAATCACAATTAATCATTAAGCCCCGATTAAAGATCAAAATTGAGGCAAAGATATGAATCGTAAATAATCGAATTTGGATAATAAAATAAGCGAACATCGATTTTGGAGGTGGATGATTTGAAATACGATAGATACAATGAAATAAAATAATAATTAAATCTCTAGTGCTCGAGTAGATAAGTGTATGAATTGATAAATCATTACCTAGGTATATATATACACACACACACACATAAATATATATATATATATTACCTGTATTTGTATTTTCTAAATTCTCTTTCGATGTTCAAGATATGTAGCCAAAGCTAATGAGAGATTCCAAGATTACCTAATCTCATTAATCTTCCAATACGGATGGATACTGATGATGATTCGCCGCACAGTATTTATCTGCTCGGCTAATAGAGAAAAGATATCTTCAGCCAAAATAATCATAGCCCTGGAGATGGATGATCCTTTGATTTTGATCACTTTGGTGTCACTTTACAGTATTACCTCTTTCAAACAAACTTTACAACCCCGCGACATGTGTCTCTTTGGTGCCACCCATGTTCTGATGATCTTCTCTTCACTTTAAAGATTGATGAGTTTCAGAGTGAATCCCTGAAAAGTAAAGGCTCAGCTTACCCCCAAAGCATAATATAAATTCACGTCCCACGGGTATGTGGGTATGTGGAAGCGAGCGCAAAAGGAGTCACTGCATTTCAATCTTGACATCTGATGAACAGCTATGTATCTGTATCACACACCTGGGCAGTCGGGGAGAGTTTTGACTTGAGGCTGCAGAATGGTTGGTAGGGGTGCTAGGGGTGCTAGGGGTGTATATGTCGAAGATCGAGGATCGAAGTTTGAGCCTTTCTGCATGATATTAGAAGTTAGTTTGCCCAAGTAGGTAGTTTGGTACGTACCTTGTACTGTACTTCCAAGGTTATGGACAGCACATAGAATAGAACTTGAATAAGAAAAGGAATATGGCGGTAATTAGGCGCCATTTCTACCTACCTGTTCGATCGACATACAAGTAATGCTAGATCTAAATAAATCATTCTCGTTACTTGTATTGATTCATTCATTATCCCGAGGTCTCTCATGATAAAGTCTCTACTCTACAGCTGCCTACTTGCTTTGTCTTCGAGCACAGCCAGCTATATACGGAGTAGGCTTGCCTTCGTATCCATGGATTGTTCAAGTACCTTGAAGTTGAAGGCTAGAGAGGTTTTCCAGTCAGAACATCAAAACATCAAAATGCAAATCAAAAAGGCTGACAAGGGAGAGGACTGTTGAGGCAGTTCTAATGAAAAGAATACGGAGTCTTCCAACAATCTGGGTGCTAATTAGTGCTACATGTACTGTAATGCTGATGCTGATGCTGGTGCTGGTGCCGATGCTGGTCCGTCGGAGAGAAAGTTCCGATGCCAAAGTGCTAAACAAATCCCTGTTGTATGGATATTTTATATTACCTACTCTACACAATCAATCAATCACATTAAAGCGCGTTCGCGTTCGCGTTTAGCTGCAGATAGTTCTACTCTGTAGATTAATAGATAGACAGATAGATGTAGAAACTTGATATCACAGATAAATATTTTATTACCGGTATACAACCTACTATTAACCACCAGCAACAACAGCAACAACATAACTTTTCAAATAATTCTTTTTTTGCATTGTATCAAATTAGAGATCATTGTATTATTCAGTTATTTCCTCATGATATAAGAAATATCGATACTTGGGTGATATGTCAAGTCAAGATGCATCCCCTTTCTTTGACGCGTCGATTCGCCCATCGCGTCGACAATCTAGTGTCCTAACTCCCAACTTGCCGTCGCCCTGTGAAAATGATTTGAGAAGTCTTGGGGGCAAGAAACGGAAGAGAGGGGGCAATTCTCCCGAGGACCTCCTCAAGGATACCTTCGTTGTCAAGGTAGGCTACGTATTTGATTATTCTCGTAGCAATATATCTCATTGGAAAAATAGCCATATCCTTCCAAAGTCAACGCTCGACCTCGAACCCTCCAACCTATAATATTGTTACACGCGATCGCATTTACCACTTTCGTATCTGGATATTGGATCTACGACAAATCCATTGCCCCAATCGCGACTCTTTGAGACTCATGTTAAGATATTGGAATTGGAAGAACGGATGGGAAACCAGCCAATGGTTCTCATAGCTAGATTGGATGACAATCGGACTTTATACGCAGTAGAGAGAGAGTCCCGAGGACTATATGTCGTTTTACAACTTGGTTCTTGGATAAACATACATCAATTGAAGTCCTCGGCTGTTGTAGCCCAGACTGTTCGCACAGATTTGCCATTCAAGGGACTACATTTGGGAGCGACTGCCTTGGAACCTTCGACAGTACCATTGATCGCAGGAAGCAAATACAACAAGAAAAAGAGACTCGCCATTGAAGCGATACAGTCTATGATTAAAAGACCATCTACTCCACTATTACCAGAGTCCCGACCTCAATCAGCTGCGTCCGAACCAGTGCCCGTATCGGAAGCTCAAAATGAAACACAGGCAACTGTTGCTTTGCCTGTGATAGAGACGACAGTACAAGCCACGGCCACTGAAATATTTGAGAATATCAGAACTCAGTACTTCGAATCGCTCTATCTCTCGAAAACCTCATTAGCCTATTTCGCGAAAGGCCCATTATCACGAGCACGTGCAGCATTTCACCTCGACTTTGACGCCAATCTCGATATGAATGAGCTCATTGCATTTTTAGAAAGCCTTGTACTGTCCAGTACCCTTCTTGATAAGAAATACCGCGATGGTATACCAGTCTGTGTTTCGGCCATTGATATTCATGATCAAAGTGCCGATGATGTGACAGCGAAGCCCAAAAGAAGGAAGACCAATAAGAAGATGAAACCCGGGAAGAATGGGCTTTATCCAAATGAAGAATCACTCATTGGCAAATGGTGGATCGGCCATGATGAAGAGGTAGAGTCTGGAGCTCCAGGATCGTCGAAAGATGATTTGGCGAGAACTCGCATAGCAAATTTACGTATCCGCGAAACACAACTCCAAATGATCGTAATACTTGAAATTCTTGCCTTGCAACCTTTGGTCTCAACAGGTGGAAACTTGGAGGAAGGCCTACCTAGCCTACCCAACGACGATATAATCCAAACCAAGGAAAGGACACCTAAAACTAGAAAAACAGGACCACCTCACGATGCTTATTGATGTACATATTGATCGACTATGCATTTGGCAGTCCATCGCAAGTGAAGACATCAAGGCTCCAGATACAGGCTCGGGCCCAACAGCTGCAAATACCGTGAAACATACTGATAATATTCTCAAGGATTTCTGTATAGAAGTTATTATTCCCTTCTTCTCGGCACGTCTCCCCGATCGTTGTGATGCCATAAACCGCAAACTCGGAGGACCAATCACCAAATCGGCTTCAAAACCCAGGACTTCCAAATCTTCAAGCCTCTCGAACACGCCTACTCGGCCAGGAGCCGTCACCAAACGCCCTGTTCCCGCAAAGCAAAAGAAAAGTCTACAGCGTGTGTTGACAGATGATAGAGAAAGACGTAGTATGTCAATAGGCTCGAATAGGGCTATCTCTTTGATGAGGTCTGCTACCGATCCTACAATTCCTGGTCTGAAAAGAGAGGCCAGTGAGGCTCCATCTCTGTCTAACATACCGTCTGCCGAATTCAAGCCACTGCATGTTAATAGGGGCGGAGTCTTGAACTCGAAAAGATTTTCTCAAAGGGAGGTTGATATGAGTACACTAGCGCCAGATCCAAACTCCAAGGCCAAGAAACAAGCTGCAATTGACGCAGAATTGAAGGATGCCATTTTAGCACTCAAGAAGCCAAATCGTGAATTGGCTGGTAAGACGTTGGCTGAGACTGCTGAGCGAAGATCCGCCTCGGCTGGACACCCAAGAAAATCTAAAAAACCGGTCAGAAATCCCTTATTCCAAGGGTTTCAATCGGTACAGATCAAGGCCACACCCAAAACCAACCGTCAAAAGGATGTGTTTGGTGAATCTCAATCAGCTGTTGGTGGAGCCAGAAAGAGTGAAGAGATGGAACTTGGCGTCATTCCTCCATCGAGTGTATCTGCCATACCACAATCTACAGTCCGTCGTTCATATGATCCAGATCCCTTTCGGGACTCGATACAAGCGACTCCCAGTCGTATATCTTTTTCTGGTTTGCCTGGACCAACAAGTAACTTCAAAAATCGGGATACCGATTATGGTACAATACCACCTTCTTCACCATTGCAGATGCGTCGTTCGAGCGCACAACTATTTAAAAGTGTTCCCGAGTCCGTGGTGAGAAGACGTTCGGTATCAGCTATTCCACGGGGCATTTTGGAAACACCAATCAAGAAACCTTCACCCTCTACCTTGTATAACGGCATAGAAGAAACGCCATTGAAGGAAATATCATTGAAGGACACACCATTGAAAGAAACACCATTGGGCAAAATAGGCGTATGGAAATTTGGCCACAGTCATCCTTCCGACCCTTCACATCAAGATCAAGAAAATATAAGAGATGTGCCAGTAGCACTGGAAAAAGTGAACCCCACACAAATTTATAAGAAAGAGGTATCATATTATGAGGCGTTAGGATGGAATGATGATGATATTGATGACTTGGCATGATTGCATTAACAGGAAGGAGTACATTGGCTTGAAGATTACCCACCGACTGTCACATAGGTATAGGTATTCATGGATGGTTGCATTGCATAGGGTTTAGCATAGCATAGCATAGCATAGCATTGGCGTATCGTTTGAGCTATTTCAGAACTTGGCGTCGTAACGCGTACATACGTGCATAGATAGTATAGCTGTAAGATATGAGTAAGTTCATGAATCATATACAAATCACAACATCTCCTCCAATTGATGTCCATGGATACCTTTCAATACTTGACGTGATGCAGACTGGAAGTATACCCAGTGAATATAAGAACAAATTCCTAAATCAACCTGCACCAGACGAGCAGACTCGGTAGAGCTGACTGATACCTACCTAGGGATGTGGAGCCCGCACCATCCATCCCTTTGAACTTTGAAGTTCTTTCCTTGCCCCCTCACTACAATACTTATCATTAGCTCCTTCCTCGCATCCCGATAAACAAACTGATAACAAAACTCCACCAGTCCAGTTAGGGTTTGGCACCCCAACATCAATCCAATCCAATCTATCCATAGACATGCAACGCATGCAACATATGCAATATCCCGAAAGAAAAAAAATCTCTATATTTACTGTATATGTTTTTTTTATTGTTTTCTTTTGGAATTAGAGAACCGCCATCACGTCACGAAGGTTGCTAAGGCTGCCTTCCTACCTACCTCGAGATTCTAGGGGATTTCAACTTTCACAAATACCCTTTGGTCTTTGGGTCTTTTGCGTTTTGGGTCTCTGGGGAGGAGGATTTATAAGTGCGAGTGGATAGATCATTGCTTGCTTGCTTCCAGGTTGGTGGTTGGTGGTTGTAAGTTTGTACGGTTGTGGTGTGCGGTCGTCGGTACAGTACTTCTGTACAAGCTCCCGGCTCCCGGCTCCTAGCTCCAAGCTCCAAGCTCTACGGAGCTCTAAGCTCACAAGACAGGTGTTGAAAGTTAAGAGGGGAAATCAATATCTTGATATAGCAATATCAAGCATACAAACAAAAGAGAACCAAGAACAAACAGAGAAAGAAGAAGGAGAAGAAGGAGAAGAAGAGGAAGAAGAAGAAAAAGAAGATTTCCTCTCGCCTAAACAAACCTATCAATTAACTCCAATCCCCTTCCCTGTATATACGAAAAATCATCACACCCATCCAACCCAATCCACCCCAGTCCAATCCAACCTCCAAGATGGATGCCCTCTTCACCAGTAAGTCCGCCACTCGCCCCAACGTACCTCACTCCAAGAAAACCCGCAACCACTAACCCCAACTCCACAGACATCACCCTCCCCATCTACGCAAACCTAATCCCCTACATGCAAACCGCCTACCCTCACCTAAAAGACACGCTCCCCCTCATCCATCAAACCTACCAAACGCTCCACGCCATCCTCCACCCCCTCTACACCCAAGCCCTCACCCTCCTCACGCCGATCCTCCTCCCGCTCCTCGACCTCGCGGCGCGCGAAGCGCAGCGCTCGCCGGGGCTCTTCGCCCTCGGAGTCCTGCTCTTGATTCTCTGGGGCGTGTTCTGCATCGTGGGGTTCGTGAGGCGGGTCGTGGCGTTTGGGGTGCGCTTGGCGTTTGGGGTGGTATTTTGGGGGGCGGTGGGGCTGGGCGCGTGGATTGTGTGGGAGAGGGGGGTGGGGAGGTCGGGCGCGGAGTTGTGGGTTTGGGTGATGGGGGTGAGGGAGAGGTTTGGGGAGGAGTACGAGAGGGCGGTGAGGGAGAGGGAGATGGGGAGGTGGTGATTGAAGGGGGTGTGGGGGGATGGTTGATGTGCTGATTGGTGTGTTTGGGATAGGGGGGGGGGTGGAAGTCGCAGATTTTGGAGGGCGGGGGAGCGGGGTGTGGATGGGTTTTGGGAGGGTACATAGGAAGGATATGATACGAGGGATGTGAATGAGAGGGGGTACTTTCAGACGGGAGGTCGACCGGTGATACTGTGCGGGAGGGAGAGCGAGGCTTTTTGATGGGTTGGCGTTTATGTTTTGGGATATGATATGTTGTTCAAAAGGTCATGGCATAATGATGATCCACGAAAATGGCGAAGTGACGAGGGCGAAGAAGAAATAGGATGGGATGGGCGAGGGGTAAAAATATTGGATAGGAGGCATCGGCACATAGACATTACGGCATCAGCAATGGTGAAGGGTGTTTGTTTCCCTTTTGCTAGCAGCAATGGGGTATTCTTAGCAATGGACATAATACTATACCGCACAAGAATTGGCACATGGTGACGAGGAGATGGAACACGAAACGTGAAAATGTTGAAGTCTTTTGAAGGATTTGGGATTTCTCCGGTTATTCTTGGAAATGCCCAAGATACTTGTCTACCAAATGAACACCCGCGCTATGCAAAGCAGAACCATTCCTCCCCAACGCCATTGCCCCTTCGAATCCAAGGCCTGTTCAGAGATGCGCCTCTGATCGTTATCGACGATCGAAGTATACTCGATTGACCATCCGTACAGCCGTCTGAATGTTCCCCGAGACTATATCCCATTGCCTTATCCTCCATGACCACCAGACAACTCGACCGAGCAAGCTAATAGCACACTCTATTCCATATCCGCCTCGTCATATTCCACCTCGTCGTTTGGTTCCTTCGGTTCCTGCGCCTCGTGAAATTGAATGGCGTCATCGATGTAACTTAAAATCCCCCCCACACTATCCTCACTCTGCACGTCCAACCTCAAATACGAGACCATACTAAAACTATCAATCAGGCCCGCCACGGCCTTGTTCAGCCGGCGGAAACTATTGCCCTTCATCAACGTCTGCGCGTCCTTGGCTTCTCCCTCGCCATCATCTTCTTCTTGATCGTCGTCCAACAACGACGTATCCGGATCCAGGAATCTCTTGAGCTCCCGCTTGGCGACCTGGCCCTTCACCAAATCCATCTTGGAGAGGATATTGACGTGCGGTACTTCCAGCATAATCATTGCGCTCATGGCCGATAGCGTGCCCGCGAAGAACTTCGCCCGGTCCACCACAAACGTCGCCTCCAACAGATACGCCGCGCACAGATTGATATCCAAGGCGCCGGTGCGGGTCAAGAACTTCACCAAGGCGGGCAATATCGGGATGTGTGTGTACAATTCAATTTGGCCGGGCATATCGATGATGATGAGATATTCTTCGGTCAGCGGCTCGATGGCTTCGGAGAGGAAGTCCAGATTCTCGAGCAGGAATTCGAAACAATAGATTAGGCCACCGTTGGGCCCTAGACCCATCTCTTCCATCACATCTTCGAGGGAGATGAGGTCCTTGATGTCGAGATCGGGCTCGTGGGAGAAGGTTTCGGCGGCAGGGTCGAGATTGATGTAGAAACAAGAACGGCGATTATTTTGGAGGTGGTTTATCAGGCCGGTGCAGAAGGTTGTCTGAAGGGAGGGGGAGGGGCAAGGTTAGATATCTTCCGTTTGGTTGGTGGCACGTAGAAATTTTGGGACTTTGATGAATCAAGAGCAAAACGTGTAGAGCGAGGAAACAGAATGAATGGCACATTGAAGACTCACTTTTCCTGCACCTGCAGGTCCCATTACTAGGACACCGAATTTACTCATTTTGAATGTTGATGGTGATAAAGGTTCCCTACCTATGTAATGAGAATACTTCGGTAATACTTATTATTATATTTTTGGACGTGAAGGCAACGATGATTGTAGATACTAGGGAGGCAGAGAGGTAGATGGACAGTAGGCGGTACTGGTAAAAGGTGATAGTGGGGTTAGCTACTAAAGGTACAAGAAAGAAAAAAATAGTTCAGCCTTGTCTTGTCAGCCGAAGTTTTTTTTTCTTCTTTCACTGTAGACAAGGCTGATATAAGGCTGAAAGTATTGTCGAGTACCTTCAGTTAATCCAGTTAGGCAGATGGTTGATACCTACCTAGGTACCTAGGTAGGCACTACCTAGTGGGACCGCCCGTGTCTAAAGTAGGTACGTACTGTCGTGGTAAGTGGTAACTTGAAAATGCCTCAAGCTAGCCACCGTTTTATCTTGGTAAGACTCACCTAGTACATACTTACTATTACTGTACAAGACGAGTCCCCAACTTCCTCAACTCCTCAACAAACCTACCTAGGTATTTATTCGCAATGCAATCCCGAACAACAACAAGGAGACGCTTCAAGAATCCCAGATCCACAATCCTACACCAGGTCCCGACCCCCTAGGTCATTAATGGAACACCTGGGCATACAGTAACAATCCCGATGCCCTCAACACAATAATCCCCGTCCCTGAACTTCGGAGTGGGGGATACGAGTATAAAGCGAATGTTCGGTGTCCGAAACAAATAAATAAATAAATAAATAAACAAAACCTAATCGGAACCAACATACCGATGAGCCAATGAATTGTCCAGAATCTTCCCCAGATCTACTTACATAAGAGAGGAACCTGTTGACATCTGGAATGTGGATGGATGATGAATTGATGATAATCTGGTGATGGATATTGGGATGAGAATTGGACACCTGGGCAGTACAAGAAGGACTCGGGAGATAGAGATGGAATTGGAAAGGGCATCGGAATTGGGATGGTTGTTGCTTGAGTCGGTAGGTACCTAGGTAGGTAGGTATTAGGTAGGTAGTTTTCCGTTATTTTCAATGCCACGATCTAAGATGGATTTATTTGTATGATGGACTAGACGTAGTACAGTAGGTAGGTAGTAGGTACCTAGGTGTTGTTTGGTAGCGGGGTTGGTAAGAAGCAGAAACAGGTAGTAGATATAAACAAACTATTCATCTTAAATGCCCCCTGTGCCTCCCGTGTCAAAGACTAGTCTGTACTCCGTATAGGTAAGGTATATCGAAGAACTCTTACATGTTCATATTCATATTCATATTCATACTCCTGTTCATTATATGGGTACCTAGGTACTCACTACCAAGTACAAACATCCATACATCCATACATCCATATATCCAAACTTGTACATTCATACATCGATACGTTTATACATCTATACTGCGTACATATTCATCCATCCATGCTACTCCAGCTCCGGTAATAATGTGTTCATCTACCTAGGTAGTTAGTTACCTTTCGACTAGTGCTATTATCCTAATTATCAAAGTATTCCACGTTGCAGTAAACTCTTCCTTTACCAATGCATCCTCTTCCTCATCTATGATCTCTGCCATGTCCTCGACGAATAGAAATAGACAAGTTCACCGCTGGTGCGGTGTCCACTGTCTCTCTAGTATCTGCCTAGTACCTACTACCTACCTAGTAGATACCAGATACTCACCTTGGATTCCCAAAGGAATCAATCAATCTCACTTGTCGGCCAGCGCCTCTGCTGACTAGGGACTGGCTGTACAGACCGGGAGTACTTGTACTGTCTTCATGTACAAGATATGGTGCAATTCAATTTATAACCAATTGGGATTCGTTGCACGGACATTCTCTTTGTTAAACCCCACCTTCCCCCAAAAAATCCCAACCTCAAACTTTTCCTTACATGCTTCCTTTTTCTTCTTCTACCCCCCTCAACTCCTCTCCTCCTCTCAGTTATTCTTTCTCATCTCTCTCAACTCTACTTACTCTCCTCTCCTCCAGTCACCACTTCTCAGTACACCATCTCATTCTCCTTCTCTTCTTTGATCCTCTCTCTCTCTTTTCCATCTTTTCCTCACATAAATTAAAGTCGCAGACATGTCTCAATCAAATGGAGTTTCTCACCACAACCAAGGAACTTTCCTTTTCACCGTAAGCTGCTGACCTCCGCTCAATAATAATTTTTGTATACTGATTGTCATCTGTAGTCCGAGTCGGTTGGTGAGGGACATCCAGACAAGATTGCTGATCAAGTCTCCGATGCTATTCTCGATGCATGCTTAGCAGAGGACCCTCTCTCCAAGGTTGCTTGTGAGACTGCCACCAAGACCGGTATGATTATGGTCTTCGGTGAGATTACCACCAAGGCACGTCTCGACTACCAAAAAGTTATTCGTGGAGCCATCAAGGATATTGGATACGATGACTCCTCCAAGGGTTTCGATTACAAGACGTGCAACGTTTTGGTTGCCATTGAAGAGCAATCCCCAGATATCGCTCAAGGTCTTCACTACGAACAAGCTCTTGAGCAATTAGGTGCTGGTGACCAGGGTATCATGTTCGGATATGCTACGGATGAGACTCCCGAATTGTTCCCTTTGACCCTCCAATTGGCACACAAGCTCAACGCTGCCATGTCCGCTGCCCGCAGAGATGGAAGCTTGCCATGGCTCAGACCTGATACCAAGACTCAAGTCACGATTGAGTACAAGCACGACAACGGAGCCGTTGTCCCACAGAGAGTTCACACCGTTGTCGTCAGTGCTCAACACGACGAGAACATTACCACCGAGTCTTTGAGAAAAGAGATCTTGGAGAAGATCATCAAGAAGGTTATCCCTGCTGAATACTTGACTGAGGAGACCATCTACCACGTAAGTTACACTTGGCCTATCGTTCTTTGATAAGCTGCTCACAAATCTTTCCAGATTCAACCATCCGGACTTTTCATCATCGGTGGACCTCAAGGAGATGCTGGTCTTACCGGCAGAAAGATCATTGTCGATACATACGGTGGATGGGGTGCTCACGGTGGTGGAGCTTTCTCCGGAAAGGATTTCTCCAAGGTTGACAGATCTGCTGCCTACGTCGCCAGATGGATTGCCAAGTCATTGGTTAATGCCAAACTCGCTAGACGTGCTCTCGTCCAACTTTCATACGCCATCGGTGTTGCCGAGCCACTTTCCATCTTCGTTGATACATACGGCACATCTAGCAAGTCCTCCGATGAACTTGTTGCCATCATCAGAGCCAACTTTGACTTGAGACCTGGTGTGATTGTCAAGGAGCTTGATTTGGCCAAGCCAATCTACTTCAAGACTGCTAAGAACGGTCACTTCACCAACCAGGAATTCAGTTGGGAGAAGCCAAAGACTCTCAAGTTTTAAATAAAAATATAATAAACTCACATACAACATCAGTGCAGGACTCAACGTCCTTGCACAACCAGGATTCCCTGTATTTCCTACGGATATCTAACGGCGCAATGATTGATGAAAGGCATGGTCTCAACGACCTTTGGGGCCAAAAATTGGCGGGAGTTTTTTACGATATCATTTACATCTTTTTTATTTGCTTTCAAAAGTGCTTTATTGCATAATAAAGGCACTATTTCCTGAGTTATCTTCTCGTCTGTTTTCATGAGAGCTAAAGACATAAACGAAGATAAAAGTCTTTCAACATAGACCGTAGATATGGCGGGCAACGGATTATTACTCTTTCTCGGGGGGTGGGTGCCGGAAGGTGTGGCATACATAGCATTCGGCGTTACGGAGAACTTCAACATCTTCCATATAGTCGGAGAATACCTAGGGTGGGAAGCCATGAAGGAAATTCTCGGTTGCTATTGTGCATGGAACGCAGACTTGATTCTACTTGAATTGAGGATAGATAGTCATCATATTTTTCGATTTGGTGGTTAGATGATTTTTTTTTTTTGGCTTTGGAGGGGAATGGGAATAACAACATGACTATTCTTCTCTACTTTACTTCCGCTCTTGGACGATTGTGTGATGTGTGTGATATGAATGCAATATGATGTGAGGATTTGTTACATAATGACATGCATGATTTGGAATTTCGGGCATTTCAATTCGCAACATACAACTCCAACACATACTACGGAGTACATGCTGACATCTTAGCCAAAACTCACAGTACCTTTCAATTTTGGTAAGATTCAAACTCACTTCACAGAGCAAGTTCTCATTGTGCCAAAGTTTTCTTGATGGAGAGATTCACATTATTTCTCCTTCTTGGACGCGCATAGGAATAAGGGGCAGGAGGGTTACGAGGAGCCATCAATTAACGTCAATCCCGGGAATCATAGGCAGGCATGTAAGTTATATTCAGACATGAATATTTTTCGAGATGTTGTCGTCGTTGGAATTTTGGGGATGAGGGGGAGGGGGAGGGGAGGAATGGGGGGTGTGGAATGCAGGGTGTGGATGGGTTTGGTGATTGTGATGATGTATGTAGATGTAGATAGATGGATGGATGGATAGATAGATAGATAGATAGATGTATATATACTTAGTAGATACACACCTAAACATGCATACCACACGCCAACACCATTCTGCACCAACAATCCCCCAAAGCCCACAACATATCGCCGCATCATATCTTGGGGGAGATTGCAAGTTGGAATCGCGGCTCGTTCTCCTGGCCCGAGGAGATCAGGAGCACCGCCCCCTCCTCCCCTTCCCCGCATGGCACCGTGGCAAGCGCGCGCGAGGACGCTGCCATCCGCTCCGCCGCGCACGGCAGGACCGTCCGCAGCCTCCTCGTCCTACGAGTGATCGACGGCCGGGGTCCGGGGGCAAATGCGGTGCCGAGTGGCTGGGGGGCTCCCGGAGATGTGTCGGGGTGCGTCGTCGGGGGCTCTTGGAGGTGGTGTGCGGCGGCGGCGGGGGGACGAGTGCCCGTTTGTTCTTGGGGGTCCCGGGAGCAGGATCGGGATGGTTGTCTTGCGGGGCCGTGGGGGTGGTTTCGCGTGGGCGGGTTTTTGCACCCGGCTCCTTCTTGTGTGGCTCGATGTATTCCCTTGCCTTCCGAGCATGTGCTGTTGCTATCGCCTACCTTGTAGTTGCCTATGTGATGTACTCCTGACAGAGGACCTTTGACCATGAGGCAAGTTTCACGGGGTGGGGTATGGATATGGATATGGATATGGATATGGATATGGATATGGATATGGATATGTGAAGGAGCGAATGCTTAAATATACGTTTGGGTCGGATATGAGTGTGTATCCATGTATATACTGACGTGACCACGTCCTCGGATAAAGTTGAAGAGGGGAATGTTAATACAGTAGGTAGGTAGGTAGGTAGGTATACGTCGCTGTGGGTTGAGTTGATGATGACCCAAGGGGAAAAGGTGGAGTCATGCATGGATGGATGAGGGCGGCATTCTTATGCGTGAATAACTGCGGCGTTCCCAACCCGACATGTCTTCTTGGCTCAGTTGGTAGAGCGTTGGTCTCATATTTTGAATGAGGTGGTTGAGAAACAATCACTGCAATCCAAAGGTCGTGAGTTCGAGCCTCACAGAGGACAGGAGTGTTTTTTTTTTTTTTTTTTTTCGAATGCTGAATTGGATAATCGGAATACAGGTACAGGGCTCAGGTTGCTAGGTAATTAATTGTTATTCTTGTGTTCTTGTTTGGAGGTGATCGACAGCTCGCTTAACCCTTTTTCTTCGGCGATTAGACTTACTAGCTCACTTGTGTTCGTTTTGGTAATTGTATTTTTCGGTCCTAGATATATATATCCGACAAGACCCGAGAGAGCATCTCTCTTATTGCCGAGGAGACCCGGGACTGTGAGCTGCCGTGCGATTAGCCACCCACCACCCATTCGTTCTACGGGTCCTAGCTTTTCAAACAACCGAGTAGCTGATGCTCTACGGGTTATCGCCATGCCTTCTCGAGTAGATAGATGGCCATAGCCATCTACGTCAAGAGAGAAGCTTTGAGGGGGTAGTGAGCGACGCTTGACAGCATCCCACGACCGTGGGAAAGCCAAATTACTGGACTCTACTCTACAGCAGATGCGTTGTGGGTATAGGATGGACGATGGCCCCGACGACCCGAAGAAAACGACAAGTAATCACAACAGCTTCAGGAGGGTATCGACGTGGCGAGGATCACACACGGCCGTGAGAGTTTCGATCCCGTGCCCTCGAGGCGGTCCAGCGATGCGATCATTCCGACGCACCGTCAAGGCTAAGGTTTCCTGTTGAAGGGACGGAAACGAGCACGGGGCGCCGTTGCCCGCGCAATCGCCGGCATTGAGGCGATGAGTCTGCGTCGCATGTGCATGCGAGATCGGCTTAAAATGGCTTGCTTGCTTGTCCCGATCCCCCATGCATCACGCCCATTCGTCAGCGCTTGCGTGAGCGATGAATGCCGATGTTGGCCTGGACCCTCATCTACATTGGCAGAAGTTGGTAACGCCCGGTCGATCGCGATCGCCAGGTCTTGAGAAGTCCAGCCCAAAAAAAAAGGAGGAAGAAGCATCAATATTGCCAAGGGTGAACATCGTGTGCTGCACGTGCCCTGGGTCGCCGTGGTGGGAAATGGCCAAGTGCGAGAGTGAGGTCCTGAGCTGTGATGCAGTATAGCGTTCGCGTCGTCCTGTCGTGGCCACCAAACCGCTCAATCATCTTTGCTGTTTTCCCCATTGCTTTTGCTGTACGTACATACCGAATAGGTGGAAGTGGGTGTCGATCGACGAGACGAAATCCCCCGTCTTATTTACGGACAAGCACGAAATGAATGCGATATCTGGGGGTACGGGTGTCTTCGGAATGGAAGACACCACTTCTCATTTTCCTCAACTAGATGGACATACTAGGGATCTACTAGGTACATGCACATGATCTGGGGCCCGCATCTCATGCCTATCTAACTGCCCCCGGCCCCTCTGATACCAAATCCTCCACACATATAATATATGTACATAAATCTCTTTTGGGTGTAGCGAAGAATTGATAGAGATGAGAACTCACCTCGATCCTCAATCCTCGAGCATCAAGAATGTAGAACTAGAACCTCAACTTTCACGCAACGACCCCACGAACCCATTCTGTGAAACCTCACCTGTTTTGACGGCTTTTTTTTATTTATTTAGCGCTGTTCCGTCGACGACGAAAATTCATATCCCGGACCTTCGCGCTCCCTCTCCATCCAACGCCTACGCAGATAGCGACAGCGATAGCGCAGTCCACGGCTGCGAAGAGCCTCGAGAGGAACATCCGCGCCGAGGATGTGGCGTGCAATGCTGCACGGTACATCGGTCTGGTGATTGCTCCACCCGACCGATCGATCGATCGATCGATGCTGCGGTGTTTTCCGAGTGCAAAGACGTAGGCAAACATGCGTTAGTCCTCCTCCTTATGCATATTTCCCAAGCACACGATGGATTTGATGGCTGGGAATCTCCATCTCCATCTCCATCTGCATCTCCCGATTTTGATCTCGATGTTGCATGGTTGGGTTTTGAACTTTGGCCGTAGGTTTGTTTTCTTTCGGTATCGCTTTGGTGGGTGGGTCTCGTGTTGTTGGGAGGTGGTTGTGGATAGGTATTGGGCTGGCTGAAGGTTGGGGGTTTGTTTGGGTCGCTCCGAGGATGGTTGGGTGCGGGGAGTGTAGGGGGGAGGAAGGGGGGGAGGTGGGGTTTTGAGGGGCTGGCTGGTTGCTGCTTCTGCTTGGGGAGGATGGGGTTGTGTGGGGGGAATAGAAGGGGGAGGCACCGAGGAGAGAATGGGGAGGAAATGAAGGGGACAAGAGAGAAGGGGGGGGGGAGAGAGAGAGAAGTAGGACGATACGCGCGAAACACACTTTTTGCAGGTCACGATAGTTTAAATAGATAAACAGATACTAACAATAGACAATCGGAGATGGAGAGAAGCAGTTGAATCACCACGAACCCGAGAGAAACGACACACGTGCGATGATCATGATAATCACACGTGGTCGACGCAACACAACCATAGATTCACGACGGAAGATGGAGATCAGGGGAAGTTTCTCGAGGGTCGAGGCCCAGGGTGCATCCATCGCATCAAGTTACAGTGTAAGATGAGAGATGCCTAGCCAGTCGCCGGTCAATAAGACGACGGCGATGTGGAATGAGTCGTCTGGTGTCTGGAACTAGCGAGGGGAGGTTGATTGATGGAGCGTGGATGGTTTGGGTTTGCACGTGCGGTGTTGGGATTGGGTTCTTTCTCGATGGGGGATGGATTCTTCGACTCTTTGCGAGAGAAACGCATCTGCGGAGAAGAGGGCTGGGATTGGTTTCTGCCGCGACTCGTGAATGATGGTTTGGATGTGTATGCAATGCAATATGATTAATGTAATGTGATGTAATGTGATGTAATGTAATAAATATAACATGATGAGACGAGACGAGATGAGATGAGGTGAGGTGAGATAAAATCAAGCCAAGTAGTCTGATCCCTAGCCATCCATATCTTCCCTTCCATCAGCCTCGACCGACCGCTCTACTCGCACCCGCACTTCCCACTCCTCACTCGCAACTCCGACGCGGGAGATCCAGATGGCGCAAAGGGCAATGCGAAGACGAAGCCAAAACTCCAGATCGCGCAGTTCTACCCGGCGAGCCAAAATGGCGCGTGGCTCTCTCGCCCTCTCCCCAAAACCATCCAAGCCGAACCCCCGCGGATCCTCGCGTTCTTCCTGGTGTGCGAGCGAGACCGTCCCTATGGATGGATGATTCACCCTCCCATTCACGCGGACATGCATACATAAGTACAGTACGCACTCCGTACATACGGTACGGACAAGGAGCGTTTGCGTTTGCGGAGCCAGAAGGTTCATCTGGGCGGTGTTTAATTTCTGGCCAATTTCGGGAGTTCTGGATGCGGATGCGGATGCGGATGGGGAGGGGTGATGGATTGGGATGGGTGGATGGGAGGGGGATGATCTTTGCTGTTAAGGGGGAGGCTTAGATGTGGTCGGCAGCGAGATTTGGGATCTTGGGGTGGAGGGATTCTTGGGAATTGTGGGTTGGGTGGATGGGGTGGGAAATGATCGGTGCATGGATGGTGGTGAGGAATCTGAGGATGGGATGGGATGGGGGGGTTTTTTTCCTGGTGGAGTGGGTTGGGTTGGGATTGGGAAGTTGGTGGTGATGGGTTGGTGAGGATGAATTGAGCGAAGATGGAATAATATATTAATAATTAATTCTATGGTTATTTTGAACAAAGTTTAAACGAGGTTACCCCGTCCTTGTATCAACGATGGCGAGAGGGAGCAAACGAGAAATGAAAAGGCATGAAAGAACGGAAGGAAGAGTGGAGTGGAGTTAACTCTTGCCTCTTGCCTCTTGCCTCTTGACGGGACGGGACAGAATTTGATGTATGGCGTAAAATTGGCCGGTCAGGTTATGCTTGATGGATGGTCGATGATTGTGTTCATGTATGGCGCGCTCTGCCGGTAAGCAAGGGTTTTTGTTCGGCGGCATGACGAAGATGAAAGTAGATATGGATGTTGAAGTAATCTCGAGCAAGATTTGTGAGCATGGGAAAATGCAATGCTGTCTGTCATGCTGCAATGCCTGGATTCTTCCACATGTCGGATTGAACGAAGGCTCGGGTCTGTGAGATATCTCCGTACAGCACTGGTGCAATACATACGGTGATTGTACTGTGACGGATGAGCTTCAAAGTCTAGATCCCTCAATTCTCGAGGAGATGAAAAGTGGAGAGGGACATTTTAGAGGTTGTGCAATGTGCAATATACGAAGTGGAGACTTTCCATTCCCGTTCATTTACAGCCTGCAGATGGTTCCAAGGTTAATACAGCAAGCAATACTATAAGTCTATAACTGTACTACAGTACGATGCCACTGTATATAGTCGCATTCTGTAAGATGAAGTTCTGCATCGTCCATATATTAATATTAATGTTATTATTATGTTTTATGTTTATGTTTATGTTTAGATTCTCAATTATGCCGCGTGGTACGACTCGGGGATTAACATGATTGCTTGTCGATCACACTTGAGCGTTCCTGAAGTTTCCCTATATTGGGATGGGATATGAGATGCAAGACGCGAGATTCGAGATGTGATGCGAAGCTGGGAAGCATCTAGAGACAGACATACCTCGGTAACCTTAGGGTTCTCCTTCTCGCCTGAGGATGAAGGGGTCGCAGGTGCCAACGTAGAGAGCGAATATGACATCAGAATGCAACTGTAGCATTTTGGAAGAAGTTGGAAGAAAGGAAAGTGGCGTTTAATAAGTAAAGGATCAAGAGACGAGACGACAAGAGTACAGTACTCCGAAGACGCGACGTAGGTATCGGATGTTGTAACGTTGGACCAGATTGGGATCTGGTGGCCGTCGTAAGAGGAGGGAGGGGGTATGGAGAAGGCACCAGGTACGATGGCGGCAATCAAGCGATGGCATAGTAATCTTTAAGGACTTGGTTCCTGTGGGTACTTGCCGGAATGGCTTGTTCGACGCTACATCGTGTGACATTAGGTAGGCAATGAATACTTAGCGCTCACCAGGAGGATTATGCTCCAATCGTTTTCTACAGAGTGTTCCTTTAGGATGCGGCGCTATTTTTACCCATTGGTATGCAGTGTATGTATGTATGGCATTGATGTAATCTATGTAAGAAAATTTGCAGGTTTGATACTGTAGAGTAGACTGAGAGGATGGGCCACAGGAGCATTAGCATCTCCGAATCTATATTTAAACCCCAAGAAGAATGAGGACTCGTGAAAGTGCATTCACTCATAGTGAACGGTTTTGAGACATGAGGTAGTCATATCAGTCATATCTCGTAGCACAGAGTAGTAATCACCGAATTTCCAAGCGCTTTCGCTGAAGCCTCATCATGTAAGGCAGTTAGTCGTAAGCGTCTTACTCCAAATCTTGGATCACCACCTACTTGGGCATGTTGCACGCAAGTTATGATCAAGGTTGTGCGTTCATTTCCATATTCGTCTGCACAATGCACTGCATCCCTAGCATTGCCCACGTAAGAAGCGTAATCGAAGTCATGTATGATACTGTACTATAAAAGTCATGATACGGAGATGACGCTCTTACCGGGCTGAATGTCACACTCAATGATCGATGATTTGATGAGGTGTATTGAAAAGCTGGCTAGCTGCTTATTGTTTGGATGAGGTGGATGACGGGTGATACCAAAGTTGAATCCTCTCGTGGATGATTGGAGGTTCGAGTACGATCACCTAGGTAGTAGGTACCCCCGAGGACTTGAATTGATACTGTATGGGGGAAGAAAGAGGTGATGATGGTACAGGATCATGATAGGCTATCGTTCTTTGTTGTGCTTGCGAAGGTTGTCTTACATATTAACCTTACATAGGCGCCTCTCGATTATTGAGTATAATTCAGGGGTAATGAATGGGTTGATCGGCAAATAGAAGATCTGATGCATGCATGATCTTCCGTTAACCCTTTTTTTGCCCATTGTTTCTTTGATTCTTTTCTTCATTCATTCGTTGTTCATTTTTATTTTTATTTTTATTTTTATTTTATTTTATTTTATTTTATTTTTGTTCATTTATGTGCTTAATTATTTGATTGTTTAATTCTATTCTACAGTATCCATTCTCTCCACTCAATTATTGGTGATTTCATGCATATAAGCGCGCACAAGCACAAACGGATACTGTACGGAGTACAGTAATACCGTACGTACTGTACTCTGGATGGTAATTGGGAATTGGGAATTAGCTAGGTTCTACTGTCCTCCGTCCCATTCACAACCCCAGCGTTAAAAGGAATATTCACAAAACGATTGGATGGACGATGTGGAACCTAAAAAGCTCAAGAAGCCACAGACCCATATTTAAATAAGCTTTTGACCAATCAGAATGCAATCGTACCTGAGAATTGATTTCGCTACCGCCTTTCAATCCATTTACGGAGGATACATGAATCTCAATCTTACTAATTCGTATTAGTCATAGTTGGAGGTACCTACCTAGGTAAGTTCCTGTTCCTGTTCCTGTTTCTGTTTCTGTTTTTGTTCATCAAGATGTTCGTCTGTTTATTTGTTCATCTGTTCATCGGTTCATCTATACTTGCTTTCAATCATTTTCCATCACTCAATCAATAATAATGGGCGCGTCCCTTCCTCTGATTAATAATCCATGTTGAACGATAAGTGGTAATAAGAAGAAGATGAATAATAAGAATAATAAGAAGAAGATAGAATAATAAGAATAATAAGAATAATAAGAATAATAAGAATAATAAGAATAATAAGAATAATAAAATAATAAGAATAATAAGAATAATAAGAATAATAAGAATAATAAGAATAATAAGAATATAATAAGAATAATAAGAATAATAAGAATAATAAGAATAAGAAAATAAGAAATAAGAATAATAAGATAATAATAAGAATAATAAGAATAATAAGAATAATAAGAAATAAGAAATAATAAGAATATTAGAATAATAAGAATAATAAGAATAATAAGAATAATAAGAATAATAAGAATAATAAGAATAATAAGAATAATAAGAATAATTAGAATAATAATAATAATAAGAATAATAATAATAATAATAATAATAATAATAATAATAATAATAATAATAATAATAATAATAATAATATCCTTAAATAGTATCTCTAATATTGATATAATATTAATCTAGTCCCTACATTGCCGCCCCGTACCTTCCTTACCCAGTATCTCCATCCATCCATTCATCCATACACAAATACTCCAAATGCTGTACATCCCTACCTAGAAGTCCTCCAGAGTCGATACAGACAGAAAGTCACTGCCAATTTCAGTCAAAGTCTCTTTTGTCCCCAAATGAAGAAAGGAAAAAGGAAAAAGGAAAAAGGAAAAAGGAAAAAGGATCCATGGATCCCTACAGTAATCCTCCCAGGACTAGCACTCCCCTCGACCTAGTATTCCTAGCAAGTACAAATCAAAATCATCCATATGGATGTGACGATAAAATCAGAAAAGGGTTCAAGGGTAAAATCTTAAATTCTAACCTCCTTTGGTCTTGAATACTCTTGACGGTTCTTGACGACTACTTTCGACTACTCTCGACTACTCTCGACTCTCGACTCTCGACTACTCTGGTATGCAAAAAGAAAGATCTCTTTCTTCTGCCTTCTCTTCAGAATCCCTACCTAGGTAGCTAATACCAAGAGTAATGCTAATCCCCCCCAGCTACGTACTCCTCAATTCCCAATCTCGGAAATTCTCATTAAACCCCATTTTCTACCGCAGTACGTGTGAATCCCGTTGTTAATCTTCTTTCATGGTCGGAACTTCAAACCTCTTTAGAAATCTTTGATCCATTCTCCCAAATTCCTCCTATATACCCCCTTTCGTACCAATCCGCTTCGAGTCGTTTCCCCTTGATTTGCACATCTTTTTCCTTTTCTTCTTTTGGTATCTATTATCTATTATCCATTATCCATTATCAATTATCCATTATCCATCACATCATAAATCTAATGTCTTGACATTGCAAAATGGACCGCCTTACAGAAAGAACGGCGTCCGTCGCAGATATACAAGAAAAACCATCTCCCCTCAACTCCTGATTCTGATACTCATTACCCTTCACATAATCATTCGACTCCATCTGATCTCACGGACTCAAATACCCCGGTCAATCTTTCACATCCACATGAGAACCAACATCGGCCAAATTCTCGACCAAAGAATCCTACATATTCCCAACACTCGCAAACACAGTCAGCCACAGCCCGATCGCGCGCCATATTCAACCGCTTCTACTTCCTCAGTCAACTCCGTTCGTCGCAAACCTTTACCTGTGAGTGCCTCACCTCTGGCAACCCGGTTCTCCACCCGGTATTCCACGGCGGAATATTTCAGTCCATCCATCGAAGAATTACCAGAGCCGGATCTGCCGCATTCCAGGTACTCGAATATTGCGGATAGTCCAACACTGTATGAATTTCCATCGGATCTGAAAAGCACCATCCCATTTTCCCCAGAGAGCTCAAGCAACCGAAATTCCGTCCGAAGTTCAATAAGAAGCTCAAGAAGTTCTAAGAGTTCTAAAAGTGCCAAAAGCATTTCGAAACAACAACAGCAGCAGCAACAACAACAGCAACGACCATCATCAAAGTATGTCTACTAATTTTGACATCCCACGACCCTAATGCACGGTGCGGTGTGTCAAGTTCATGCTAACACAATTTGACTAGGAGATATTCGAGCGAACATATCGCTTGGACGACAGTGACGCCAGCGCTACCAGATCAACCGTCAGATCCCGAAGAACCAGTACTTAGTCCAAAGAGTCCGAACCTCTTGGTCCCCTCTCATACACAGACACATACACCGGGATCCCCGAGGCATGCAAGATTGGTTAGCGATTCGGCTTTAAGTTCTGATTCTGAATCGACCGGGAATTGGTACGGTGATTCAAGCTCAGGAAGTTGTCCACCTTCTGCTACTATGTCAATCTTCTCATCCAAAGCTACACCACCACATAATATTATACCTAATGCGCCGGCACGAACGTACTCTCACGAATCTCACGACTCTACATCGACCATACTCAAACCCAAATCACCAGGGAAACTTGGTTCTTTCTTTGGCTGGGGAGGCGCCGCTGTATCCCCATCGAGCTCAACAACAACCTTCTCGGAAGACAAGACAGATTACTCTCCAAACTCCCCCATACCGTCGTCAAATGCATCCCCGCAGAAACTTTCCGAATTTGAAGACTCTCATTCGAGGACGTTTAATAGTAAAGCGCCACCGATCGCGATCGATATTCCCAAGGCCAACGCAGATGCGGCCACCTATTTCGAAAAGACATATCTACAAATACCCATAGAAACGCCTAGTACCACGCCTTTACTCGTCGAGGATATGGAGAAAGAATTGAAGGAAATTAGCCAAGAGCTGGCGTCTTCCATACGCAGGGAGATGGACCTGGAAGATCTGGTAGATAGATTGCAGCTCGAAGCCCAAAATTCAGGAAACAAATACTAGCAAACGCCAAGTGATTACTTTCGGATTCAGGAACAAGCGTCATTCCTCGATATGGAGAGCCTGACCCCAAGCAGGATGAGCTTGATCGAATACAAAGAAAGACAGAGCAAGAAAAGGCTTCGATTAGATTAGAACTTACCAACAAGGTGCAAGATGAGCGAGCTATAAGAAAACAGCTCGAGACACAAATTCGTTCCTTGGAGGAAAGGGCAGCTCAGGTAATTTTTCTTGCTTCGAAAAATGGCGTGATAACTGACATGGTTCTTTAGGTTGACCTTGCAGCTATAAATTCCCTTGATGCTAATGGACGATTGAAAGAATTGGAGACAACCTGCGAGGATCTTCGTCGCAAATTATCTGAAGAGAAACAAATCAGGGAAAATTTCGAAGATCTTTTGACTGCACTCAAGGCCGACCTCGAAACCTCCCAAAACGAGCGTGACAACTTACGAGATGAAATTGTTCCTCAGCTCAAGGCCCGTGTTGAAGGGCTCGAAGCTCAAGCTGCAGAGCACGAAAAGTTGACTTATGAGCAAACCAAGATGACTCAAGAACTCCAGACGCTCAAGAAAGAAAACACCACCCTGCTCAATGCGCAAAAGCTGCAAGCAGAGACTAACCAGTCCAGTTTCATTTTGGAAGAGGATAGTATAGGGAGCATAAGCAACCTACCCAAGTCTCGGTCATCTGTAAATGAGCATTGGTGGGTTGAGTAGTTTGAGTGGTCTAGGTGGTTTAAAACGTTCCAACTCCCTCGCTCATACTGGTGGCTAGATCTGCTGGTGGGTTATCAAGGTCAACCTCCGTAAAAAATGGATCGTCTAGAGTCTCGAGATGCTCTCGCGGACCGTGTGAAAGACATCGAGCTCCAACGAGACTCGCTACATCGGGCCCTCAAAAGCTTACTCGAACGTCAAGAGGCATCAAAATCGGGAAAAACGAGAAGAGAATTCGCCAGTTGGAAATGGAAAGAGATCGCGCTCCTCAACCAATCACCCAGGCGGCAAGGATACGATAAGGAAGTTTCGAGTTTGAGAGAAGAAATCAACACTCTTCGTCGTCGTGCAGATGAAGCCATGGAGCAGAAGTGGCAATGTGAGAAAGGGCTCGGTGGTTTGAAGATGGATCTCGATCGTGCCGAGCAGGAAATTGGTTCGCTACGAAGCCTGTTGCAAGAGAAGGATATCTTAATCAAGCGATCGAGTGTAGATTCCAGACCTGGCAGCTCACACGCAACCTCTGAGACCCTTGAGCGTTCGTATCGGGATCTTCAGTCGGCTTACGCAGCTTCTCTTGAGCGAATCAAGGACCTTGAGATCTCGGCTTCTGGTGATGAGGCTACTGCAAGGGCTATGGAGCAACTTGAGAAAAAGCTTGTCTGATGCAATTTCTGAAAGAGATGTTGTAAAGCAAGAGCTTGATGCAGCTCGGGAGCAGTCAGAATCTTTGAGAGATTCCGAAAAGGTGCATGTCCAGGAGGAGATGCAATTGGCAGATGAGCTACTTGAATCAGCCAAGCGAGTTGAGGAATTGGCTGCACAAGTCAGACTACAACTTGCTTCAAATAGCACTCTCAGACAGCGTCTAGCTGAAGCCATTGAGCGAGGAGAGAAAGAGCAGAAAGCCAATGCACAAAAGATCACCTTCCTCCAAACCAAGCTCAAGACTCTTGAGGACCAACTCATGGCTGCTCAGAACATATCTGAGGCTCGAATTGCTCGTCACGAAGATGAGATCCGTGAACTCAGGGACAGCCACAGCATCCAACTTCATCGCGTTGAAGTCTGAACTCCGCTCTCCTCGCTCATTTGGGCCCAAGACTCCTATGTCACCATTATTTTGCAAATGCGAAGAGGGTCCCACGTCTCTCCATGACTACCTCTGGAAAGGGAATGTCGGTGTCTGAGGATTCAAAGGTTGAGTTCTTGAAACAGAAGGTTGTCAACCTGGAGTCTGCTCTTGCAGAAGCTGATCGGGAAATGGAGGAGGTTGTCGGTCGTATGAATGTTGCGCAGATCGAAGTAATGGAATTACAGAATGAACGAGAAGAAGCAGTACGTGAAACGAAGAAATTACAGAAAACGATTGAACAAGAGAGATTAAGAGCTTTTGAGGGAAGATTCGCTGCCCTTAACTCATCATAATGAATTGGTGGTTTTGAGGTAGACGGTGGTTTTAACATTGTTTCGTCAAGCGACTTTAGCGTTTGTCAGACTGGTAGTGAGTTTCGATCAGCATCTTTACTTTTTAATCATCCAGGGGCCCTAGGATTTTGGGTGGGGACCCAATGGATTGGCATGGAAGAATGTATTTGGAGTTTATTTGTTCTTGCTTTTTATCACTTTTTCGGCATCAACAAAATGCATCAAAGAGGAACAGCCTGTTTGGTGGCTTTTGCATTATATTGCATATACTAGAGTTGAAAGATATCTTGATATTGGGAGGGATAACATTCTGTTTAATATTATCACCACAGATGGTGGATGATAATCTGAGATCGAGTCAAGGGGGAGGGTTGTAATTATTTTGGGGATAGGATGTCACTTGGAGTCGAGGACATTTACATATGGGGATAAGGATGAAGGGGAAGTGGTGGTCTGTATGATTACGTGTTGTATATTGTATATACTGGATTCTTAGATACCAGATGGCATGGGATTGTTAAAGAGTGGAGATACTTGGTTCCAAGTAACTACTTGGTCTTGGAATCAAATGGAATGAATGGAATGAGTAAAACCAAATCTTGCAACTTTTTACCATCTCCAGCTGTGATTTCGGTCCTACATATTCCGACTCCGGCATCACTCCTCACGATGCACGTCTCTGCGCATAGTAGCGTGAGAGGAAAACTGCGAAAATCTCCTGAACAAATCCGGAGCAGTCTCTTGTATCTTTCACGCGTGCGTTCAACCTTCTTTGAGAGAGGGGGGGAGAGGGAGAGGGAGAGGGAGAGGGAGAGGGAGAGGGAGAGGGAGATGAAAGCTATTTTCTACTCCTTGACCCTCCCTCCCTCCCTTGCGCTTCACAATTGAATTTCCACTCGAGAACACTTTTCCTTCCTTCCTTCCTTTTGCTCTTCCTCTTTTATCTTCTGCTACTCCTGCTACTCCTGCTACTCCTGCTACTCCTGCCTCATCCCGTCCCAACTTCTGAGCGATGAGGGAAGGAATCCTTGGGTGTGTATGTTGGTTGATTGGTTGATTGGTTGGTTGGTTGATTGGTTGACTGGTTGACTGGTTGGATTGTTCATGCGCTTGCTGTTGCTGGAGCTGTAATTCATAGGTTGGTGTTGATGGTGCGATGAGAAGATTTCTCTTGTAATAGGAAAGAAGGTATGGGGGGTTAGGGGTGTTGAGAGGGGATTATGGATTAAATAGGGGTATGTATGTATGTATGTATGTATGTATGTATGTATGTATGTATGTATGTATGTATGTATGTATGTATGTATGTATGTATGTATGTATGTATGTATGTATGTATGTATGTATGTATGTATGTATGTATGTATGTATGTATGTATGTATGTATAAATAAAGAATCGCTTGATGATTATGATTAAAAACTGCGAAGTCATGCGTATAGATTGTTGCGTGCGGTTCCGTGGCATCTTTTGGTATGATGTTATGGGAGGGGTTCTGGATGCGGTCTTGGTTGGTGAGTGGGTGGTGGGGTGGATGGTGGAGTATTTTGGGTTGTTGTTGTACTGATTTGTGGATGGGCGCGCTCTCTCACATACACACACACACACAAAACTGGGGCCTCATCTCATGCAATCTCGCGATGTTCTCCATCTGGAAGGAGAAATTTCTCTCTCGGGACCTGGACTTGACTTGACTGGAATAACATTCCAGCCTGTCAACAATCATACCATGGATGAAATAGATAGATAGGCACACTCGATCGATGCACCCATGCACATCTGACTTTTCAATGTGGCCCCAAAGGGTACCGCGATAGTTTTGCAGATTGGTTGGTGAGGCGAGGTGAAGTGAGGGGGGATCGAATCCTTCGGTCCGGGCTACGGAGGGGTGGCAAGATTTATGACGATTCGATTCTCTCTCGCACATGCTATTTGATGCATACGCCACTCCAGATGTGAATTCGAGGTTTGGAGTTCGGGCCATGGGTTTGCCGTCCGTTTGGAAGATCTGTATGTGGATCTTCAAAGTTGCGCCGGAAAATGGGGCACGATCGCTGTGGCCTAGTTGGCGTTGTGCGTTGTTTTGGGTGCATGCTGGGGTGTGGATTGGCTGAACATCTCGACATCTTACATATATGTTTCGATTGTGGGAGAATCACATCGGCTCTTGGTCACATGATCCTGAACCTGTAATGCGTCCCGGTGACGTTGAGCACCCTGGACTAAATCTGTTACATTCTAGTCCTACGCGCTACGCTGAATCCATATGAATGGAATCGACATTTGCCATTTCGATACCCGACGATCTGTACGGTAGATGGATGCGACGACAGCAAACGCGAGAGACGTTCAGTACGCGCGACAACATCCAAGGCCCCCGATGACGATCCCTTCCCTTTCGTCGGAGGAAGCGGCGCACCCTTCTTCGTAAGACCACGGCTACGCCCAAAACATCTCTTGACCTTTGGAACGGTCACTTTTTGCAAAATGTGCCGCGATTGCAGACCAAGACCCTCCTATATCCATAGATCTTATGGGCATGGGCCAAACGGATTCGGCGGCGCAGATTCCAGTTTACAGGTTGGGCTCCTCGTATAGGAATAAGCTCTTGGCATTTGCAAATGCCATCGACGACACCAGCGTGCAGATCGCATGGAGGAGACGTAGCTGATATGAATCGGTTCTTCTTGAGATATTAGGGAAGAGAAGTCATTCTTTCTACAGACGCAAATCCATTTATTGACAGCGAGAAATCATCACAGCGAGAAATTAGCTTCAACTCGCAGGGGAAGATGAGAAATCCTTGAAGAACTCATCACCCTTGGTTTTTTGCATTCAATTTATGATGTACGAAGCAAAACAACATCTCATGGAGCAGGCGTTGAATAAATCGACATGTAGATGTAACCAAACTGAATATCGAACTAACCTGGATTGTGAAATAGAAAAGACAGCTTGGCAACATGTAGATGTAACCAAACTGAATATCGAACTAACCTGGGTTGTGAAATAAATAAGACAGCTTGGCAATGGGACTCAAGGTATGCAAGATTAATAAGATTAGGTGTTGTGATATTCTAGATGGCTCTGTATGCATGTAGTTCTCAGCGCCCAAATATCATTTGTTATTCACACCTTCGAAGCGATGAATGCCAATCAATCTGGGTATTTACCCATAGAAAGTTTGCCCAAGGGGGAGCTTGATGATTAGACATATCCCAATTCTTCTAGACAAGTGATTAGAAAGGCGTGGGGTTAGTGATGCAATGAGAAGTCCTAGAATTCATACTTTCACCAAGGTAAAAAATTATGGGACCATCTAAAGTTGCTACGTGATGGTACATGGAATTTTCCAAGGACTGCGATCTTAGGTATTTCTTGCAATGAAGGTTATTGAGAAGAGGAGTTTTGCTGGTGACAATGGTTAATAGAGGTAATATTGGCGGTTCCTTCAACACTGCAGGATTTAAGATGTTCTAGAAATCATCATGAAATATGAGTAGTGGTTACTGAACAACTTCGTGGATCAGAAGAGGATTGTGGCGAGTGAGTATTTCAACGAGTGTTTGTCTCACTTCGAGGTCTTTATCCGTCTCGTGGCGGGATTGTGCTCGAATAATGCACGTAGAGGTCTACCCAAACATCTGGTAATTTCTAGCACATCTCAGCTCGTAGTCTGAATCACTTAACATCCACTACAACTATACGTTGTTGTAGGGTCGACTCCACATGAGGAAGCCTCACTTCTCCTTGGATGGGCCTAGATTTCTCGGAATACTGAGCTTTCCATCCCGACATGCTACTTGCAAGCACGGAGAACAGATATTGATCCTCATTTTCTTACCACACACTATGTGGCACGGTAAGGTTCGCTTTCTCCATCCTTTGCTGCCTTTACTCATTGATAATGTGACTACATGCGGTGTATCATGCGCAACTGTGCCCGCGCAAGCTGAAACAGCAACGAAAAGCCGCAGCTCGTCACAATAGAAGATCTGTATTAGTACCAAAAATAGCTGAAGATTGCCACATTTCCTTGAAGGACCAACCGAAGCTATGCCAGCCAGCTATCAAGCTTGGCGAAAGTAGTATTGGCAATTGATTGGAAATGTGTTGTCAATTGTGTATCCATCCCAACCCCAATCATACTTAAGATAAGCATGTCGAGAAGTTATCTATAAGAGCCCAAGCACAAAAATTACAGATTGATTCATCCATAACTATTCCTTGATTGAGTTTGATGTCTGAAGTTTCAAGTAATGTGAGGAGTGCGTTGATAACTCCGAATTCGGTGACAAGTGTTCAGACGTATCTGATTCTTATTCTTTTGGCTCCCCCTTGTAACGTAGCCGCAGAGCCCATTTTAGATCCAGGCATCTAGCAAGCAATCAAGAAAACCTACAGTCAAACAGGAGATGTTGAGACTCTATGGCAAACAATTGATACCGAAGACTTCTGGAAATCAAAAGACGAGAAGAAATGTAAACCAGCATAGCGAGTCCTGAAGTTGATACATATAGTTCATTCTCATCGCGAAAATGAACAAGTAGCAAAGACACATAATCTATTGGAAACAAACTGTAGATATATGGCTGTAGACATTCTCTGACGAGTCTCAAATCCCTCTATGAATAATCAGCATATCCTCTTAAAGTAATGACTAAACCTTCACACAGTCACGAATACCCATCTCATCTCCTGCCTAGTTTGTCCATGAACACATCGTGCAGACGCATTCAGAACCTTCCAATGATCCCAACCCCGATTATACACACAAACAACAAGAAGCGTCTGAATGTGTGGAACTGAAAAGGAGTATGTAACTTGGTGACCAAAAAATGAAGCCCGAGTTGAGCTTAGGTTATTGTAATACTCGTATCCACGCTTCCAGGTTGCGAAAATAATCACCTTCCAAACAACAATATTCACTTTCCTTCGCATCCACCAGTCCCAAGATCAGCCAACTAACGAACGACGTGCAAGCGACAAATTCCTCAAAAAGGAAGAAAAAAAGAAAGCTGGAGAAGGGATAAACTAGAATCCAACAATCAAAAGTGCAAAAAATTCAAATAGCTCTAGGTGAACGCATACGAGGATTGAATCCAAACCAGACGAACTGAGTTTCACCAAACAAGATCTTCGGATGTTAAGCAGAGGTCCCGTGTAAGGGGATGTGAACACTCAGCACGTTACCACTGAGCCATCTGGACTTTGTTTGTTGTGAAATGTAGTGCCTTGTTTTGATATTCATTGGGATGGTGGTGAGGACGAGGATGAGGACGTGTCATTGGTGGTCATTGACATTTGATTGCACCTGCAAAACAAATATACGCGATAAGTTCAATATTTCCCCCAAACTTGTGGTCAGTATTGCGGCTTATCATAATCACGCTGATTCTTCGAGGATGTGTTATTATGCTAGGTATTTTCTCTAATGAGACAGTGACTGATTTTCATATAACTTTGAATCACATGGCGAACTTTCGTATCAAAAGACCAGTCGATCTGATATTTTCAGAAAAATACCTGGAGACCGGGGGCAACCACAAGGACTTTCAAACATGAATCATTTATGACTTCTAGTCTTGATTTTCTGAGTATTCTAGCAGAAAATCAAGGAGCAGATTACAAGCATCTTCCCCCAAAGCTCCTCGGATAGAGATTGATCTTCAAATCCAGAACCCGTCGATGACTGCCTAGGTCGGTCTCCTCAATAAGTGCAAGAAAGGTAGCTCTGTCATCGCCAGAAAGAGCATAGATTGACGAGAGTTAAAGTCAAAGCATCTCGACACAGCGCTAGTAGACATTTTACATCAGGCGCCATTCCAATACTTCACAATACATCACCAACAACTGATATAGCTCTCCGAGATGGAACCAAACTCTTGGGCAAGCAATAACTCTTGGCAATGGGGGAGTCTTGACGGAGGACATGTTTGATATCTGCCCCTTTTCGGATCCTTGCCTTGGTCGGAGATTTGGAAGCAAAAGCAATAACCCCTCAACTTAAGGGACCTCAAGCTCACACTATAGGCAGTAAAACAAACAAGAGAAATGCTCTTCGAGTGAAGTTTGCAGAATGTCTCAAGCACAGAACAAAGAGTGCCACAAACGTATCTGCGAACTGTGAATCTGAATCCACTTCGTTGAATTGCAGTAATTAGTCTTTGCACAATCACCAGGGCAAAGCATAGATTTCCCCTCTCACTAGTCGCCCATGCAATATTGATAATCCTCCTTACAGACTAATCGCACGAAGTCAAGAACTCCATGTCAAAGTTTCAGGAGGAGATAAGATTCAAAATCCATGTGCATACCCCATAGCAATACCCGAACTTGTCATGCCACTTGCGCAGTGGGTCATTTCATGACAGTCTGATCCGATGATCTACCACGAAACGAACGATAGGGAGTTGCTAGTGCAAGACTGCGAGTAGCTAAAGTGCGGATATACGTATGAGATGGAGATCATACCATCGGTAGTTGTATCGTTCTCGGTAACAAGACCGGTTCTAGTTGCTAGTCCACACGGGATGGGCATCGGAATATTTTGTGTTTCAATTGACTACTCCGTACGGGTTGATCTAGGGAGTGGGCTTAGTGGAGTCACTGGAGCCACTGAAGTCACTGGCGTCACTGGCTTCTCACTACTGTACTGTACTGGAGTGATAGTTGCGTCTGTGAATTCTTAGAGTAGGTTGGGTTGGGAAGCGAAGTGGGTTAAAGAAAACATGAATATGCATGCGGGGTGATATGGGACTTGGGAGACCAAGTGGACTATGCTCCGTAAAACTTCTACTGTAGCAGATATGAAGAGTTCGAAGATGAAAACGCCTAGTTCCCTATCCACCCTCAACAAATTGCCGCATCTGGTGCGTCGAATTTGAAGATGGGACCGAATGTGGTGCGAGGAGTCATGGAATGACGACAGAACATGCGCTGAATAACACTACAGTACGCCTTGATTTCGAATTTTCAATCGGAGCAGGAGAAATCTTTCGATGGTTAGAAACTGAATTGAGCGAGCGAGAAAAATGAATCCCAAGGGGCGAGGAAACTACACGATTGATTCACCCATGCAATTTGAATTTTCATATCGATGCCGCAAACTGTATATACAGCTGGACCCTGGAGAACAATCTTGGTATTGAAGGATGGATATGCGTAAAACATGCATTGAATGTCATAAGACATCTGGGCATATTCATAATAGGTATAGCAATGCTGATGGGAGGAACAAAACCAATAAGTACCTGAAGATCCTTCGCATCATTTTGTTTTCGTCACATGAAGATAAACTTCGCATCAAAGAGCCCAAATCCACGATACAGTAGCTTGGGCGCGTAAAATGGGCATATGCGGGTGTGCTAACTGCGGGATGGTTTTAGATCTCTTGCAGATTTTGACAAAATGGGAAGCTGCAAGCTTGAGTTTGAGTGTGAACCTAAAATAACATTCGAAAATCCGATGGCCGGACATGCTCAACTGTACACATGGATGTCTTTCCGCAAAGCGGAGAGATGTTTTGGGGGATTTGTCAGTGTGTCAGTGGATGTACGGGGTAGGTAAATGGTTCGGACACTTCGGATTGAACCCTACATACTAGTAAAGATCATAAGTTCGTAGGGATTACAAGTACCCATCATTAGAATTTGAAGGATGTAAAGACTTCATTTGAAGTGTGTAATTCTTTTAATAGATTCAGTCCGATATGTCCGTACCTTTAACCTCTCTTGGAAGGGACCATAAGGAAGATAGATCATCACTGGACAAGAGACCGCTGGCCTCTCCTGCAACCTCGATTCTACTTTTTAATGTACGCTTCCAGAATAAGGGTCTCTGTGATGGTGCAGGACCAAGATCTCATCGAGAACTCCTTGATTGGTCGGGTTGTGTTTCTGGATTAAGCGGTGAGAAAAATCAGAAGGAGGAGGCGAATATGCAATGGTTAAGTGCTTGCAGATTGCATATGCAAGGGAAGTCGCTATCTCTTTTGGTGCAAAGTTTGCTGTGCCATTATATTGCAGGACGGATTCTGTACCTTAGCCTATTCAAAAGAGGAGGCTCGTGTTCTGCACACTGCACAGGTACCAAAGCATCTAAGTTGAAAGTATATGCGTACAAGATTTCTTAGTGGAAAGACCAAAGTAAATCATGGTATAACGCGTGGATGGTACGTTGAACCAGGTAGCATTCCATTGCATGATGTTAATATGGAAAGGCAGTTGACGTGACAGGAACGCGTCTTGGGAATCTTTCAACGGCTTGCTATCGTGACACAAGTGATACAATTTCGAGATTTGCTTTTTCTGACGCATCATTCTGATTAGATAATGACATTGGGGAAACTACTGTGCTGTAGAAGCGGGTGGATGTGTTGGTCAGCAGCTAAAACCAGAGGTGGGAAGGACGCAGCTAAGATACCTAGCTATCCCGTTTCCTGGGAATTGTCCGATGGGGAGAAGAGAATTTTGAGTTTACACTCGATGTGAGCGCTGAGCTTTGAACTTGGCCGTCCAAGGTTGAGGAGTTCATTTGATCGATTGGCCAGCTATTGGAAAGCCGAGGTCGATCCTTCATGATCCTACTTGTACATACCCAATAGTTCGATAGTTCTGGCCAAGAAAGAGAAAAGAGTCATAGTACAAGTAGTAATGTAGGCAGGTATGCAATGTTGCTTGCGGAGTAGATGGCTTTGATTTACATGTGCCTTTGGGTCGGTCATACCATACCTCAAGATGTCGTTGTACGAGAGCCCGCATGATTGATAAGCAACGACTGTTCCTCATGTTCACCCGCACTCCCTCAAGAAGAGTTACAGTAGATACATTACTATACCACAGTACGCCTCACGAGACTACGAGTAGCAGCTTATTGAAGTTATTGTACAGTGCTGTGCTGTACCGTCACACTGTCATTCAATTTCCTTTAAACTTTCGGTACTGTCGGTGGAGGGGTTATCCTGATTCCTTACAGTACAGTACAGGACAGGGTGTACAGCACGGGCAAGGCCGTAGTTTTAAAAGTTTGTTTTCTCCTCGGGCCGTCATCGTGGGTCCTAATGTACTCTGTATGTACTCTGTATGTACTCTGTATGTCCTCCGTATATATACTCTGTATGTACTTACTCTGTATGTACTCCGTATGTACTCCCTATGTACTCCGTATGTACATTGTACAGAGTATGTTCAGGAATCAGAACCTCAGGACTTTGGAACTGCAAACTTCAGATGCCACTTCAATGCTTCATACTGTCGCTTTGAGATAGAACTATGTATATTCTTAACATCCGATGTTACCGCATCGGATGTATTGGCATGTCATTATCAACGTCTCAAAATGCTAACTTTCGGGAAGTCTTCCTCCTTGGGACTTGTGAACCGAGGGGAAAATGCGGAGAAGTTTCTGATGAAGCGGTTTGTTATCTTTCTGTTTTTCTTTTTTATGCCGCCATATGTTTTGAGAATTGCCATGTGCCAACGCCATCAATGCCCACATCAAATTAATATGAAGCTGCATATAGTTCGATGCTGTGTGCCCCCCCCCCCCCCCAACTGGAATGATTTTCAAAAGCAAAACGGTTTTTGTAGATCATAATATACTCGAGTACATGACGAGGGCTCTTGTGGGTATACTGACTGATTATCTCGATTGGAAAACTCGGATTGTTCTGTTGTGATACGAAGGCTATAATTTGAAGAGTATGGTTACATTGAAAGAACCTTGAATCTCCAGAAAAGTATGAAACTATTCGATGTTCAGGGGGGAAGTAGAATGGCTGAGATGCTCATGTCAGGTACCGCCCTCATCTGACTGCACTACCGAATATAGGCAGAGTAAGTCATACCAATAGCACGCATGTTCCACGTTTTGTACGGAGGTGAATTCAATATCACAGAAAGCATTCGAATAGTGAGATATTGTAGCATCACATTCACAGATTCGACAAATGGTGGCAGCTAACAGTTCAAACGGAAAACAGGCTATGAGGAACCGAAATTTGCAGACCAGGAACATTTATTACTGAGTAATCGGTCATCCAGATGAACGTTATTGGTCAGTCTTCGGTGTTGGATAACTTGGATTGCAGATATCTCGCATGGTTACGGAGTAGGGTTGAAACTTATACCTCCGCTTTGTCCACTCAATCTCTTACGGAGCACACCAAGGCTCTTGACAAGCAAGCAAGGACGTGGATACCATGCTGCCATGATTAGAAGATCCGATGAAAAGTTCCTCGTTACTCGTGTCACCATTCGAAACCTTGCTTGTACTCCGTACGATTCATCGACAAAATGGGGACTAAATTCTACAATCCTGCGTACTGACTGGACTGACTGTACTAATGAATCTGGAGGGATCTTAGGATTGTCGTCCCGTCGACTGACTACTATACGTAATTACTGAATGCTCGAGTTCCTTCCTCACCTCACCGCCTCGTCTCTTTAATATCTGTTTGGATGGAACCGAATCTTCTATCTTCCTTGGGCTTGGTTTGTGTTTCCTCTTTGCGAGGGAAATATGGTATAGTAAGCTTAGTGCGAGGATAATAGTTGATGGCTGATATCAATTGATAAAAGCTACCTATTGCTCCCTTCCCTTTAGCTTTCCGGCCTTTATTGGATTTCACGAAACTGACTGAGCTGCCACATCGAGTAATTCCTGACAGAGTAGATGTGCATGTTTTGCGGCGGCGAACGTGGTACTTTGGGATTAATTTGTTGAAGATCGGAGGAGTTCGTCTGTAGTTAGTCGTTACTGGGCAGATGATAGAATGATTCCCACTTTATTCTCGGCACGGTCTAGTTTCTTACAGTAGCTACTAGCAAGCAGATTATGTTCCCTGGTTCTTTCAATATCAACCACTCCATCACGCTCGAACCCTTACATTTCCTAACTAGCCTTCATCTAGCCGTCAACTAGCCTTCAACTTTTCATGTCATTATTCTAATCCACTCTTGAATTGTACAACCCTGGCCACAGCTTTTTCCCATGTCACGTACCTTGTAACTCCATACGCGAGGCACGTTTCGGCAATGGCGTCAAATATCATGTCGAGCTGCCATTCGTTCACTGCACAAGGTCTATGAGGACCTTGACTAGGTCACATAGCAAGAGCTACATATCAACCACTCAACGGTCACCAAATGCTGTTAGCTTTGAGCCAGAGAAGCTGACCCCAGCCAATAGATGTTTATTTCCGTGTTTGTTCACCCCACTGAGGAATAGTTGCCTTTACCCCTGGGTCCTCAATCAGGCTGGCTTGCTCTCAAAGTTGGAAAGATGAGCAAGGATATAATTCTACATTTCTGCATAGTGCACGTATGCGCGACCCCATCTGCAGTTTTTGCTTGTTTCTGATGATACCACAGCACATACGCACCCATCCATCAAATGATCCCAATCTCACAGACCACAGGTAAGACGCCTATGCCGCATTTTCCATAGTCCAACACACACTTTCTCCACTCGAGAAAGTAGCTCCAACTATCAGATATGACCCTTCATCTCTTATATAGGTGACGGTGCCTGCATCTTGAGTTGTCTTGGACCTCATTACGCCCGAACAACGTCTGCTAAGATATCTGGGCTGGTCTCTGAGGATCATTAGATCCCATGACTCTTTCTCTTATTTCTCTCTACCCTAGTATTCTTATTCATACTGTTTCGTTTCTATTTACTTGACCTTCATAGTAAGACCAAAAAGAGTCGGAAGCAAGAAAGAACCCAATTTGGTTCAACTCTCTACGACTGACAACAATGTTTTGATTACATATCTTGAGCTTGATACTTGCTCTTTGGCCAAGGAACCTCACTTCATCATAATGCGGGGCATTCACTTATTGTTCGCAACGTTGATGTTGTCTCTTCTATCATCTGCTCAAATATTAGTGCCTATAAATGTACCGCCAATGTCAGAAGCACCACCTCCAGAGTTACCTAGTCCCACAAACTCGATAAGATCCTCCGCCTCAAGCAAGGATATATCTTCGTTCACATTATCTACAACCACATCCATGATAACAAACACAATCGCTATATCTTCTATTTTATCAGCCTCTTCAACATCAGAAACACCCAACTCCACTTCTGACATCCTCGAAGTCGCATCGACAGCTACAGCAAGCGCTCTTTCCTCGGCTTCACCAACAGCCTCATCTACAAGCTCTGACGCAAATCGCAACAAACTGATCATCATTCTCGCTTGCGTCCTTGGTACACTCGCTGTCATTCTCGTTTCAGTCGCTATCTATCTTCTCATTCGCTATCGAAGAAATCGAAGTTTCACCGGAAGAGGAGTAACCCCGATAGATGACAACGAAATCGAATCGTGGAGGCGCTCTGGTAATGAGAGGAAAGTGTTTATGGGCGAAGATTTGGTATTCGACAAGGAGACGGGAGGTAGGGATTATATCCAATCCAATACAATACAAATGGCACACTCGCCAGGGTGGACATGGACAGCCTCTCCCACTTCTTCCCGAACACGATCCACCTTTTATCCTTCAGGATTTTCAGGCCAAGTACCCGATAGCCCTACATTCCTTGCACAGGCACCAAACGCTAGAGTTGGTCTGACGGATGAAGTCATGCCGGGCGCAGAACCATTTATAAAGCCCGCTGAACGATATAGAGCACGACTATCGAAGTCCGGGGGTCATGCGCGCACGAAGAGCAGGAGAAGTAGCTTGAGTGGTCGAAGCATGCGGAGTTTCAGAAGTGGCAATGGAGGCGAATCAAAAGAATTAAAAGCCAACGACCGAGTTGCAACATGGTATGATTCAGATGAACACTTTAGAGCTCATAAAGACTACAATGATTCACCTGCCACTTCTTTTCAAGGAATGAACCCAGGCTCGGAAACTCCTAGCCAGGTCACGGCATTATCGCCAAGACCCCCTCCACGAGCAGCCTACCCGTCGTTCTGGAATAACGATCGGGAGATTGGTATCGCTATTTCATAGTCTAATGCTTGGACGACGGTCTGTTTTCTATACGCATTATTTGGGTTTGGAGGGTGGAGTTTGTTTGTTATAAAGGAGGGTGGGTTTTATACATATTGATACCAAAGGGGGATTTCTTTATAATGGTGGAGCTTGAGAGCTCATAGGGATAGAATGATACCTATCTGGTGCAATATGATTGGCACTTATGTTTTTACGGGGATTTGATATTCGCCCATGGGAGGCTTTATTTATGACGTACAGTCTGTTGTTGATTGAAGGAACAGAAGAGATATCCAGCAGAAGCACATAGTATACAGACATACAAACTCAAGTATGAAATACGCAAACAAACCTTGAACTTTTTTCATCCAAGTCTCTCGATATTCTAGATTGAATATAGGTACCTAGGTAGGTATTGATAGATTCCGTGGCAACATCTGAACTTGGTTCTATGCATATGAGTCAAGGGTATAATATATGACTTTGCAAGCTAATCATGAACACAACTTCCAACAATTAACATCTCCATGTCAAACATCAAACTCTGCAGCTCCATTCCACAAAGGCCGTAAATCGAGAGTATTCACGTGATCCAAACACGGTGTTCGCGTCACCCGCGTTATGCCAGCATCCGATACTCACCGCCTTCCCCATGAGAAATGAATTGCCCAATATACTTGAAGCCAAACAATAAACTGATAAAATCAAATGAACAACCACCTTCAACATTACTACCACCGCAAAGACCCCGATTTCCCCTTCATATAAACACATATCCCCAAGTATGCCACCACGAAAAAGCGAAGGAGGAAAGCCCGTCACGGGAGATGAGGCTACCACCGTGAAAGAATCAACAGTAGTAAGAGACGGAATTAGTATCGAGGTTTGTTGATGCAGTTGCTTGCAGTTGCTTTCCTAATTTTCTCGCAGCAGCAGCTCTCTATGGCTGGTCTCCCCCAACTATCTCGAGCAGATTCCTTCATATATTCACCTTCTGATTCTCCCTCCGCCTCTCACCTCCATTGAACAAAAAGTGAAACTAATGATCTGTTTGAACGACCATAGGATCTTAATCTTCCCAGAAGTATTATAACGCGGTTGGCGAAGAGTGTGCTGCCGCCCAATACGCAGATCCAGGGAAATGCAATGCTAGCAATGAGTAAGAGCGCGACGGTTTTTGTCAATTATTTAGCTACGCAGTGAGTAGATTGGGTTTCTATGGTTGTCTTGCGAGTTGTCGAGAGGACGGAGGAAACGGTAGAGTGGATATTGCACAGATGAGATGACAATGGGAAGATCAGCCATTGTGTGAGGATGTTACTAATGTGATTGTGATTGGCGTAGTGCAAATGAGAATGCACAACATCGAAATGTGAAAACGATAGCGCCGCAGGATGTTTTAAAGGCATTAGATGATTTGGAGTTTCCGGATTTCAAGCCGAGATTGGAAGCGGAGCTTGCCAGTTAGTATTTCGATTGTAAATTTCTATCGGGATGGAGATTCTTTTGGGATAAAATCAGGGAAATTGGTGATGCTAATCATGCAAAAATGAGCACAGAGTTTATTGAACTGCAAAGCGATAAGCGAAATACATATCGAAAAAAAGTTGCAGCGGATAAAGTAACTGGGGGACAAAGTGGAGTGGAAGATGGGGAAGGGGATTCGGAAATGGTGGACAGAGAGGGAGATGGAGAACCTAAGGCTAAGAAGATTAGGAGGGATGGGGGGAGTGATGAGAGACAGGAGGGACATGATGAGGAGGAAGCAGATGCGGATGAAGATCATGATGAAGATGGGGGAGAAGAGGGCGAGGGTGAAGGAGAAGGTGAAGCGGGAGAAGATGATGATGATGGGGAAGAAAGATTTGAAGTTGAGGAACCGGAAGAAAAAGAGGCGGAGGATGAGGCGCTGGATAATGGGGAGGATAGCGATTGAGATTCTACATGGATTATGCGAAGAGGTCTGAATAGGAAAAGGAAGGGAACATCTTATTTGCTAAGGATTGGAACAGGAAGGAAGCGAAGCGTTCATTTGCAACGATGGAGTTTGGTATATGGATATATGTATCAACAACAAAATTCTGCCATGCATATATGGCTGCCATTTGGAAACGATTCACCATTCCTTATGGTTGAGGGGTTGATCCGATATTGCACCAATCCAATTCTTGGTTGAGAGAAGGGCTAGTGTCTAGTTTACGTTCTGCAACGAAAGAGGGCGCGCACTGACAAGGTTTGATGTGTCTCCTCTCGATTGAGTTGGTCTTATCCTCACAGATGTGTTCGCTCAAATAACACGAATGAAAGTGGCCGGCTCTTCAAGCATAAATTCCATCAAGAGATAGGCAGTTCGAGATCCTGCCACATGAAGAGATACCTATAGATAAGAGTTATGCAAATCGGATAAACAACTTTTCTATCATCATCTTGCGGTCAATTTTCACCTAGCACTGGCCTACGTCATTTGCATCGAACAAGACACAATTTGAGAGTTTTTTCTATGAACTTTACGGTCATCTTTAGAGACTAGTATAGATGCTATATATCCCTATAAATCAATAGGTTATAGTCAAACTGTGACTTCCTCCCTTCCCAGAAATTTTAAACGTTCTCAAAACATCATCATACGTCCCCTCAACCAACACCCCATCAACATCTACTCTCGGCATCACGTTCCCTGCAGGTAAAACCAACGTTCCATTCGTCTCAACTGGCACATCATACCAATAAGCATACCCCGTCTTTCCAGTCAAACTCCACCCCGCACTAAATTTCCCCAACGCAGCAGTAACTCCGCCCTCAGCCCTCTCTAGATCCCCGAACTGCGGCACAAAACTCCACTCACTACCTCCCGGTCCAATCAGCTGTATGCCCACCATACCGGTAACTAGCACTTCCACGGGCCCCGTCCCCCATCCATGAGAATGCGATGTATAACTATCATCTCCATTATATCCATGCGCACTCCTATAGCCCCATGTCCCGTCGGATAAATAGCCTTCGATGTAAGTAGATTGGGTCCCGAAGGGGTTGTTCAAGTACCATCCCCAGGATAGGCGCATGAGGGCGAGGGAACGCGCAGGGTTGCGGGATACGAGGTGTGCTTTGACTTCGATAGAGGACGAGCAGGCGACGATATTGTTGGGGAGTTCGGGGGATACGGCGCCGATGGGGCTCCAGTTTGTGAGGAGTTGGGTGGAAATTGAGGATGTGGTGTTGAGGGGGGAGACGGAGTAGGCGAGGGCCATAGAGTTTGCGTCTTGGGGGTAGAGATTGGGATTTGTATCGCTGTCGTAGAAAGCGCCTGTGGTGGCGGAGAAGAGTCTGTTGGTGATGGAGGATCGGAGGGTGTGGGCGAGGGACTTCCAGGTGGTGGAGAGGGTGGAGTTGGAGGCCCATGCTGCGACGACGCTAGCAGTTGTGAGGACTCGGTATAGCAGCATGTTGGCTTCGCTATTATGGCCTCCTTGGGTGAGACGACCCCAGTCGTTGGTTCCGGTGACGTATAAAAGGCTCGTGTTGTCGATTTTAGTGGTAATGAACGTCATTGCCAGTTGATATTTTGGCCAGGAGGTGGCGAGGAATTCTTGATCATTGGTGTAGAGTATGTATTCGTAGGTCGCTATTATGGCTGACATGTGATAAGTATCAGATCCAAAGACATTGATAGGGGGACCTGCAAATGGCAGCTCTCCAGTACTTTTCTAAAGAGTTCCCATGAGCCCATGCTTTCACTCGTGATGTTTTTTACTTGCCTGAACATTATATAGGGCTTGCAAAGTACTTTTAACCCCCTCAGAATCGCCAAGACTAACGAGAATACTAGGCACAGCAACCGCAAGATCCCCCGACCAGAGAGTACGATCCCGTTTCGCTCCATCCATATACGCAGTACTTGCATTGGTACCCAGATTCATATCATTTTCCCAGCCAGAACTCAAAATAGGCCACGCACGACCTGTATTTGTAGGCGCTGCAGTTGTTTGCAAAGTGTATGCGCCCGAATACCAGATCCTGTTCAACAACTCGTCATCCGAATAGAAGTATCCTCCATATGCTCGCAGATTCGACCACGCAGGTTGATACCCAATTTCTACAGTAATATCCGTGATATTGAACTCGATACCTGGCTCGGTGGTCGTTACGAAGATCGTCAGATATCTGAACCCTCCTCGGAACTTCGCGTCAGGCATGGTATAACACCCATAAGTTGTGCGAGTGAGGTCTCCATATATCTGCCCGTCGGGGTTCATAGATCCATTGGAATCATCCGACCATAATCCCGTGTGATTTGCCGATTCCGAGAACGCCAATCCGACTTTACCAGTGGCTGAAGCATTGTATTTCACAGTCACAATGCCTCCCACCTCTTTCCCAAAATCAAATATCAGAAATGATCCGTTCCCCTGGTAGTTTGCGGGACCGGGAAAATCTGCAACGGGCACATTTCCATCGCTGAGAATTCTTATTGGTGATATGGTGCGAGATAACGGGGAGTAATTGTATTGATCCCAAGGTCCAGGAAATGAAGGGCTGGTTCGACCAGTGCAGATAGTGTCGCGCCAACATGATGGTGCAGAGGTTTCTGATATCGACCATTGGAAAATGAAGAGGAAATAAAGAAAGAACACTTTTAACAACGAAAAGATATCAACCCAAGTACTCTTGAATCGCGAAAAGCAATCTAGAGAAGGAACTCCAGAGAAAGTATATCTTGATATATATTGTCTCATATTGCAAAAGATAAAACATACTTTATTGGGTATGATTGCTTCTAGGGTGATATTGTATGCTGACCCCAGATCGCGCATGTCTATCCCTATCCCAATCCCAAAATCCCAAAAATATATCATTGTACTTAGAGATAAGCCTTTTCCCCCATTTGCCTCCTCCTTTCTTCTGTATAGTACAATACACGAGAGCGAATGGGCGAAGTCGGTTAGCAATCCCGCTTGCCAAAGTTACTCCAATTATGTGTCAGCTAGGCAGGGAAACCGGTATAACAGAGGAAAATACGATGATGAAGGTAGGATTAAGTCATCCACATGAGATGTTAAATTACATTGTAGCTACGAGATGATGAAGTGATATTAGGATTCATGAGCCTCCCTTGTTTGTCCATCGACGCACAGGCCACGTAGTGTTGCAGAAGCTCAGCCGAACCCCTTCGTTCATCTTCAAGTAATGTAATTGCGGATCCTTTCAGAAAGCTCTCTATTATCCTCACTGCCGTTATGTTATGATGGCAAAATGTTTCAAGGTTCAAGAGCACATAATTTTTCTTTGTTGAGGATAATTTAAGTCTCAAGAGATGTATGGGATTACTCTTCTGCTGGGCGTACTTACCAACGATTTTTTTCTCGCAATATTTTGAGACCATAGGATAGGATCGTCATCAAAAGTGACCAAGATGGGATGGAAGGATTAGTTGAAATGCTTTCTGTAATTTTACGTGGAGGTTTGTCCAAGCTTAGCTCATCTGCTTAGTGGTAGATCCCTTGAAACTCATTCTGGCTTTTCTCGTGTAATCAATGATAAACAGGTTTGCAACGGAATACGAATAGTTCAGGCGTGAAAAGAATTCTGAATGTACCTATACACCGGCATCGAGGCTCTACTGCCGAGAAAGTCTACCTTTTGACTGTCTCTTTTTCCCTTGGAGCAATATTTGGACAAAGCAAGATAACGTACATGAAACCCGAATAAATCGGAATGGAAATAAGATAGCTATGAATAATTCAAGATAAACCTGAATAATCTGAAGTAGTTTAGGGAAAAATAAGTAGAAATTAATTAATTACAGATATAAGAACAATGATGCAGACTTTGGGAGATAAAGGGCCCCCTATTGAGCAAGGGAAATTCCTCGCTTAAAATGGCTTGGAGTTTCTAGGTGCATGTTCTGTCTCGGGGGTCCTGTTGTCTGATTTCATATTCTTAACACCATTACGTTAAAATGGCACAGGAAAACAAGATTCTGGAGAGAGAGATCTTGGCTTGATAAACAGATAGAGCAACGGAGAAGGGTAATGAAGATGCGACGGGAAAATCAGTGATCGCCTGTAAGACCAAACTAATAGTTGGACGTCTTCTAATATCGCCTATATTCTGGCTCCCAAGTCGACAACACTCACGAGCTTTTGGAGTCATGTGAGACATTTTTATGCAATTGATGACGGCGGGGCAGGTCAATTCCCCAATAAAGGAAGTAGCTCCTGATGACATATGATCCTAAACCCACAAACTGAAATCCACAAAATTTACGATTGATCATCAGCTCTCACACAGGAGAGATGATTAACCTAAGAATCATCCCCCAAAACTCATGCAATGACGCTGTGAAAGCGTCAGAAGTATGGCATAGTCTTTGAATAATAGGGGCTTATAATTCATATTCGAATTCTAATCTACAAGTTTCGTGTTATACCGTAGAAAATAAAGACAATTAATAGCAGTATAGAATAAAGACAAACCGACAGCAAAAAATTTCAAAAAGCAATAATAACTACCTAAAAGCAACGACCAGATGAGAATAGACGCGAAAAACAAATGTTGCCCTCCATGAATGATAGTATATACAAGAAGAACTTTGAACTGCCGTTTTCCATCCAGTTTAAGAGTCTCCTCGAAACAGTACACTGTTATCCCATGAAACTCGTTGACCCATATCGAACCGATGCGGATGAATCTAAGTCGTCGATTGGCTTGATCTTTATATGCACCTCTGCTACAAAGCTTTATCGCAGCCCGTAGATGATAAGGTATGCACTTGGCCTTGTGAGCGGGGGGCATTCACTCACTACAACCCCGCTGCAAAGTGGCTGAGTCATGTATCCTGTACCCAAGAGGCATGCTATCCCTATAAATATTGCAGAAGCCGCAAGGTTTACTATTCTTCAGAGGCTACTGGTACTACGCCATCAGCAAAGTCGTAAGACTAATTCTCAAAGACGCTCCGTCGAAAGAAGAGAGGGGATCTCGATCGACCTTGATGATATGATGGATTCGTAACCCTTGGCAATCACATAAAAATCAATCTGGTCAAGAGGAAGGAATGTAACACTCATGCAGAATACTCGTGCCATGTTATTTACCCCTTGAAACGCTGCTAGCAAAAGGGTTTTTGGTGGGAGTCAGGATATATTCTGTGACTGTAGTTCGGACCAGAACCTTCAGGAAATGACAACGTTAAGAGAAAATACTCAAATATTGACAGTGAGAATAGATTTTTATGATCATCGAAGTATCATCCAATTGTTTACTGCATACGTGGGAGTAAAAATTCTTACAGAAGAGGAGCAAAGAAACCGTAGAATATATATCGAAGCACAACCACCACCTTAATCTCTCGTAACATAGTGTGCTGATAGTTTTCTATATTCACATGGTCACCAAGGAAAAACAGACATTTCTCCTTATGTATCTTACGATAAGAGCCTTTAGCGTGCAACCTCCTCACCCCTTTCTCATTGTGATCTTTGTATCCTCATATCCTATGCGTGACCATAACGGCCCTTGGCCGCCTAACTAGCTAGAAAGAATAAAGGACTTCTCTTTGTCCGACTATGAGAAGAGACACTCGTGCAAAGACTCTAAGATCGGAGTGTATCCTAAGAAGGTTCTTGGAAATTGGCAAATGTGCCTGGTTATCAAACCGGATATCTCGATTTTTTTTCCTTTTCATTCACCTCAGAAATTGCGCTGGAGTCTATTGACCAAACGCTTTAATTAGCCGATAACCTACCATTTATTCTATCAGCAACAAATGTATGATTGAAGGCGAGCTTTCATATAGATTCAATGATGTACGCAAAAAATATAGCAGCGCACATGATCATCAACAATAACTGGAGAAAATTAAACTTGATGATACCTGGAGCTAGCAAGTAGTTGATAGTTCTGCCATTCTAATAACTTATTGGTGAGTCCGACACCTAGCCCATCCGACCATTACTGAAACTATTGTACTTGATTGTAAGATCTCACCATGATCCCTTGATCTTTGTTTTTCACGAAATGATTTATATACCATAACCACAATCGACCTCAACTTACTTCGGCCTTCGCACAGCTTCCGATTGATTCACCTTTCCATGAATTTCTCCTTTCTATCTTGTCTCCAGTTCCACGTATGCCCAAAGCCTTTCCGCATCGTTTCTTCAACCCCTTCTATGAAAAGGCTCATATGGGCTTTCCAAACCAACAAACATCAGAGAATTGAAGATAAAATAGGAGCAGATGCATTGTCAGACCTCTCGCCTCTTGAGTTATCTTATAATTAAAATCCTGTGAGGAGGCCCACATGTTCGGCAATGATATGTTTTGCGGTTAGAGGAATATACGAGGATATCACGTGAGATAGTCAGTAGCAGGAGCACCAGGAGGAACGATGGTGGAACGAAGTCATGAGAAGTGAGGTTGAAATCGGTATCAGACAACGAAAGTGGACAATTTCACTTGGAGATTGGGAAGACAGGAATCTTTTCTCCGGACTGATCAAGCATGACAACACTGCTGTCCTCTAGCGCCAACATATCATTCAGAGTTTTCTCCTACTTCCTGTCATCGCCCTTGAACATAGATTTTGTGATATCAGATAACAAACAAGAGAGTCGTTATGGCACCCATTTTGGCCCCAATGTATGTTTGTGTACTGATCGTGAAAGAGGAAGAGCAATGGTTGTCAATGTGAATCTTCATGAAAGAGAGATTCCAGTCTGATTTCCTCACTTGAGGGCCGTCAGGATTGTTCTTAAGCACTTCATTACATGCATTAATACTTGGAACCAATACGAGACCTTGCTAAATATGATAAATCAAAGGCTTATTACCTTCCCTTTAACAAATCTCTAAAGGGAAAAAAAGTAATTTGGAAGGGGAGAAAATGATTGGTATGAAGTAACAGGCTGGAAAACGTAGCGAGATAAACATATTGTAATGCGTATTGACTGTGGTATCAAAAGTCTCAAGGGTCGATGCTATCAATATAAAGAAATGATCCTATAGAGCAATGGAGGAATTTACTCCTGTCGGCCAATCGTCAACCAATCCAGCCTTCGCAAGATGTATCATAGGTGCTTAAGCAGGCTCAAAGGTCGCCCCTGACTGGCCGGCACATTCTGGTCTACTAATCCGTGCTCAACCTCCATAGCCCATCCCCCAAATAATGTGCATCTTCCACCACCGGACCTTTTGCTTTCTCCTTGACATCCTTGGTACCCATGCTCAATAATCCAACCGCACAAGCCTCCTCCTTGCCCTCAGCACAAACAACCACCGGTTCACCACTCTCCAATTCCCTTCCTCCATACCAACCCTCTCCCTCTCCAGTCTCACCATACACGCCCTCTTCTTCCTTGTTTCCATTAGGTAATCGGCCGCCTGTAGATGTGAGACCTGGGGCCATGAGAGTAGCTCCGGATAGAACGAATCGAATAGCTCCGCGATCGATACGAATGCTAGGGAAGCAGGTTGGGAATCGGTGGACGAGTTTGAGATGAGGAAGGAGAGCATCAGTCATGTGTTGGAAAAATAGAGGTGTAGTGCCGATAAGGTAGAGGGTTACTCTATCTGGACTGTATGTCGAAGGTTAGTTTGAATGTTATGAAATGATGATGCGACCCGGGGGTATGTAGCGGGGAAGATCCAGAGGAAGGAACGTATTAGAAGCGCACATTTTCATAGCATCCAACTGCTCTTTCTTAGGTATTATCTCATCGATATGAGGAGCCAGTAACGGATATGTATTGACTAGTTGGGTTCTTATAGCGCGTTGAACTGAGGACTTAACCTTGCTCTTTGAGCCGGGAGAAATACTGCGCAAACACTACAATTAGCATATATACATCTTCAGGTCTGCAAGATCACGATAAATGTATCTTACTCTTTCTTAAACATTCTGAATGGGATTCTGATAGTATTGTGATGTTTGTGAGGAGGGGGAGAATTGTTCAAAGAGGTGCATGTGGAGAATGTGCCCCGCGATACGGATGGCGATTAAGACCAAGAGCGCACAGACTCTACTCTGTATGAGGAGGGGTAAGATGGAGTCATGGAGGGATAGAGGGATGGAGGGATGTAGAGATGGAGGGATGGAGGGATGGAGGGGCTTTCAAGATGGGGATGATGATCATAGTGTGAGGTTATTCAGACATCGAACAAGTTTAGTGTTAATAAGTCACGATTGTATTTTGAACAGATTTGCGTATGGTCATAGATATTCATTAAAATTCATCAAATAATGTGCCCTCAAAACCCAAAAGTCGAAAATACCTCCTCCACATCAATAGACAGCCCACGCCTTATTGATGGTTGACGTGGGAGACAGTCCCATCGTCATTGAGATGAATATTGAGTCTAGATATTGAGTTGGTGATTAGTATCTAAGAAGTAAGATACTGAATATAAGTGCTAACCTGTTCTCCTTGAAATCCTTGGTGACCATTGATCCAGGTTCGATAATCCTGTGCTCTTCAGGGAGATCTTGCTTTGCGAAAGTCTATTGTTGAAGGGTTAGTAGAGTGAGTGAGTGTATGACAACTCATCCGAAAAAGCAACATTAACCGTTAACATACAGTCTCATTATGAACATCTCCAATCTTCTTTCCGGCCAACTTGTTTAACCACACTTGGTTCTTATCATCGCCACCAGCAGCACTGTTGGTGATTGGATCGACAAGAGGCATTTTGAGATATGTTTTGGTTGAAAGGTGTTGGTGTTGTTTGATTCTTGATATTGGGAAATTTACTTGGAGGTTTCTTCTTGTATAGAATTGAAAGTGTTTAATAGCGATCATGAAGAGAAGAGCAGAAACTAGAGGGATTTTATGTGTCTGAACTTCCAAGCCTTGTTCTTGTAACACATTCCCTAAACAGGACTGCTTTTCGACTCAGCTGCTGGATTCAGATAGATACGTCATAGGCCAAGTAAGCATGTGATATAAGCAGCCTGTCACGTGACACTACATCCATAGCTTCAAATTTTGGATTCGCGAACTTTCGCGAACTTCCCCCTTCATTTGTTCCTGCCAGTCAGCCTGTTTCGAGTTCTACTGTCATTCTTCATCCAATCTTATTGAGGAGAATACCATCTCCTGTAGGAAAATGCCATGTTTGATTGAACTGCAGACTCCAATTTATTAAAACTCCGTCCTTGAACTTACCTTGAACTTCTTTCCTCATAAACTTTTCTGTTCCGCAAAGCTATACCTCAAATGTTACCGCGCATATCAAACTCATCTCATATCGTACCACAACGGTTACGCTGCTAACTTTATAATCTGGCAGCAATTCGGCACTTTATCCTGTGGATCCAACTGACTCAACTAACGCTTCGACCCGACGGGAACCCTTTTACAGCCCATCACCTTACGGAATATATACCACAAACAAACGCATTCATCCATACATACATATTGGTCTCTGATGAGTCTAGTAACTCACTCTACCACAGCCACAATAATCCCTTTACAATCTGCCCTGGTTGAATTGATCTGATGAATTTGATCTGCATCTTCTTGCAGACTCGTCACCAGAATGCGCGGTGACTGCAACCCCTGTGGATTGAATATCTATCCACTATAATAAGTTTTCTTGTCAATTACGCTATCCACTACGCGTACTCACCAAAGTTAACCCAAGATTTCGAAGTCTTACACATCCGAAATATCACCATTGATTGCTACTGTGTGGGAATAATCATTCAATGATGGGATGGTATTACCCTGGATTGTTTGCTTCATCAGGACTGCCTCCGTTATGTGCGCAGTCGTACAAAGGGAACACGAGAAAGTGCATTGCTTATTCAAGATTCATCCAATCACCCATGCCGGGCTCCCATCTGTTGCAGGACCCGAATACAGTTTGTGAAGACATTGAGAGCTTCAAATATATACTCAAGTAGTTATCGTCCACATTCATGCCCTATCATCTTATTCGACAAGTCCGAAAGCTTACTTACAAGGCTGATCCTTTAGTCCTACCCTTGACGTCTGATTGGTTTAACATGGACTATCTGACTAGGGGATGATGCTACGCCTCCCCTTCATGTCAAGTCAGCCCCATACAAGTTGAAGCTTCAGAATTCACGCCTCCGAGCGGTTTGTCGGGATATTATCTACTGTACAGCATAGATACCCCTTGAGTCCTTGACAAACATTTCTTTACGGAGTACATTTAACCTATACTTATTTCCTTGATGATTTTTTTCGCTCGTCTTATTCAAGCTGAATTTTTTCCTCCAATTCATTTCTTGATTTCTTGATTTTTATACTTGATACATCATTGGAAAGTTCTATCCTATTTTCACTCACGATTACCCCGCAAAGCCTTACCAGATACTTTTACCAAACTTACAAAATATTCATTATGCGTCCAATTCTATTTTCCTTATTGGCATGTTCAACAGCGATTGTCTCTGCCTATGAAACTTCGAAGTCAGATGGTTGTATGCAAGGAAATTTCCACGATTTGGTGATCAGAAATTCATGTGGAGATGATCTGTCAATTGTCAAATGTCTCGCAGAAGATGTTGATTTGAGACGATTGGACCAAATTGAACAATGTTTTATAGCTGGCGGATGCGACGCGATCGATTCTACTGTATCAGCAGTATGGTTTTCATATGAATGCAATGATCGACAGGGACCGGTTGAGGAAGTTATAAAAGAGGACTTGAGGAAACGAGCCACTGAAACGACTTCGACTTCGGAAAGTACTGCGTCATCTTCGACCACGACCCCTGCCAGTACGACAGCTACCACAACTACTTCTGCTGCCTCATCCACGACTACCACTAGTTTATCTACAACAGCTAGTGCAGCTGCTTCTACGACCGCGAGTACAGCTTCTTCTACATCTGGCACAACTACAAGCACGACGAGCAGCGGAACTGGGACTTCTTCCAGCACTCTTGTCTGTTCCACAACATCCTACTACTCGACAAGTGTATGCTCATATGGAACTGGGACATCAACTGGTGTAACTCTTGGATGTGTTACTACATCAGTCGCGGGGGGCTCAACTTGTGCAGCAGGTGTTCTTTGCACAACGGCTGCATCTGGAGATGACATCTGCATGTTGAAAGACGATACCCTCACAACATCCGGATTAGTAGTAACCATATTTTTCGCAGTTTCGATTAGTGCTTTCATTATTGCACTTATCATAATTGGAATCAAAGATCGTGCAGCTACCAGAAAGCTTAAAGCTGAACGCATAGCACTTCTCGATGCAGAAAGCAAGGAAGCGATGGAATCATACAATCAAAAAAGATCTAGGTCGGTCCGACAACCAAATGCCTTTGAAAATGCCGTTGAAAATACCGAAGCGAACGTGCCGTTGATTTCTGAGTCCGAACATGAACAAGGAAATTCGAATGAGGCCCCTCCAACTATTACCAATGCTCCTCCTAGATTACACCAAGGATTAGGAAGCTTGAATCAGTAACTTGGGAGAGGCTGAAGTACTTGAATTAGATTCGAAGAGCGCGTAAGGATGGAGTTTCAGGAGTCTGAAATTATAATATTGAATGAGTTGTTAAGCTTAGTATTATTAAATGGCTCTGGAGTTTTTGAAATATACCCTGATTTTGATAATCTGTTTTACTCTTTTCTTGCGTGCTTGGCAGTTGTGCCTTTATGTTTGTCCTTTTTAAATAGTATTCCATGACATAAAGTGTGTGGTCTCAAAGTGGACTGAAGAATAAGAAATCTTTCGTTCTATCTGGCCTTCTTTGTTGGTACATCACATTCACAGTCGAGTCAAGCCGTCAAGAAAAATTGAGAGAATTGGAATTTAAACTTGAAAGCTGCGTTTTTGTCAGTAATAGAATCCGATGCGCTTTGGGATATCTTGATCTCCCAGATTGATATGGATAGGAGGGTGTTCTAGCGTTGCATATTTGAGAGTGATATACGCGAACGGGAATTCCGAGCCAATCCCTCGTTTCGTGTGCTCTAGAGATAGCTCCATGAATTGGAGAATTAACGTTAGTATATATCAATATATCACTAGGGTGTCGTCCCGAAACTCTTGATTGGATATTTCCCCTTTTGTCTGAATATGGCTCATGTGACTAGTGTAGCATACACTCGCGCCATATATCATCTGCGCTAATGGCTATAATAGGACACTAGATTGTTATAAACAAGTATTGCACGAGGTCAGAATGGTCTATGATTGCGAAATGGTCACACCTTTGGATATAAAATGAACCTGGACTTCGAGCCAATTTCGTCTCATATATCTTGAAGATGTATTGATGACGTTTAACTACTTTGCGAAATAGACAGTCTCATCCTACATGTTTTGAGACAGTCTGGAAATATCTAAAGTCATAAATATTCTAATATCGTTTTACGTAACTGCTGTCACAAAGTGTTATTTTCGTAGTTATCCTCTGCTTCCTACCGGACGATATCTTTTTATCTTTTCCGATTCAATATTAACATGGTCGTAGGTGGAATAGTCTATCTATATAAAAGCTCTACAACCCCCTGATGATTTTATTCCCTAGGAAAGGGTTAGGGTCATCATTGCGACTCTTGAGAGACTGTGTGGCATTCTTTCAACTCTTCTGTACTATGCTCGTAGTCGAGAGCATCTGTTGGCTCCAAAGCGTGTTGATGTTCTTGTCGCATTTAAGCGGCAGGCCTTTTTACTATCATATGAGATGAGATGAGATAGAATTTGTGTCATCGTATCTATTGCCGTGTTGTCATTGTTTCTTCTTTTGCTATCATCTTCAGAATCGAGATTTTCGATGAAAAAATGGAAGACTGTCACTTCCCACCCGTAGGGCATAATTTATGATGCATAATAGCATAGAGAAAGACCGGGCCAATTAAGGGATTTCTTGATGATCTAATAATAAGTTCGTGCCGAGAAGGAGTTTTAGGGTTGGGGATGGGCTTTTTATGGAAATTTTTATAAGGGAGAAGTTTGTGGGGCTGTGGGAGGTTCGTGACCGTTTGTAACCTCTGTGGCTTCTTGCGATCAAATCTATTCCTTTTGCAAAGAATGAAGTGTTTACAAGATAGAATTCACCTTTCTTTTACCTCAAGTCTTGATTCTCATGATCTCCTTATTTAAGCCCCTCGTGAGTGGGTCAACCAACCCACATGAACAATTCATTTAAGCTTCGCGATGGAGCTATTCGTGGAAGAGTTTCTACACCAGCTGGTCGATACAATTTCTTTCTCCGAGGTTCGTATGAAGTATCAGTTCTGGGTGCGGAAGTAGTTGAGGATATGGAAGGGTAGAATGAGAATTAAAGTTTATTGCCAGGTTTTGCTCACTGCCACTGCTGCTGCAAACTCGTTTCTCTTTCATTGTCATCTGACTGTCTTGTTATCATCGAAGAAAATAATCGATGCATAGACTCAGTAGTTGGAGGCCCATTGGAATTGCATGAAATAAATATTAAATCTGAATATAAAATCATTCCTTGTTCTACTGCACAAGGTTGGTCAGTGTTGGATATCTCAAGTCTTAATCAATCAATGCACCTCAGCAATCAAGGTGTAGCGGCCATGTATAGTGATCGAAGTCGAAAATCTGGGCTTTATACTTCATATGTCCGATTTCTACCCTGGACTTTGCAATAATTACGAATCTTCAAAAGACTTACTGAAATCCTTACTTCATCTGCGATTGTGGTGCAAGCATGGGTACTTATAAAAGAAGTCAGACTAGTGCGGGTAGCGAATGCCTCTGTATGATCAAGTAGCATACCGAAGATCGGGAATCAGGACGTGACTACGAAAATAGAACTCTGAATTCATCGCGCAACATTCTGTGCAATACGATGGGCTACAAGCGCCACTCCCGAAATCGAAGCGGCGGATGATTTTGCCTGCCATGCCCTTTATCACCGCCTTTTTTGCAATTCCTTCCTCACTGCCATCACTATTCAGAACATCCTATACTTCGAATTCCATGACCCGTTTCTTCTATGATTATCAAACCAAAGATCTTTTAGTCATCGTGGCAGGATTTAATACAAGTTAATACAAGATGGCCGGGTAGAAGGATGCGGTCTCTGCAAACCCCTTTCAGAGTAGTTTTTGTTCAGAGCTGGACAGGTGTCATATACTAGCGATGGAAGAGCTTTCATAGCTATAGCTGAGTGAGCCTGGTCACGTATCAGAAGAAGTGAATTCTAGTACTCCAAGAAGATAGTCAACAGGTAGTTTAGTGGTGCCTCAGCGTATCATTGAAGTAGGAATAAGGTAAGTGGCACAACCCCGCATGAATAGTCTACTAGCGTAGACTCCAAATTTGATAAACAATGCATTCACTATACAACTCCAGTTCATAGCACATATGTTCAATACAATAACTTCTGTTGTTGTATGGTTATTTCCAGTGTATCGAGGTTGGTTCAAAACACACTAACATACTTACATGCTGCCTAATGGCATATCGCTGAGTTGAACCGTCAACATCGTGGTTACCCCGGTATCGTGGCAATCCTTTCCGAGATCTTCTACGGCTCTCGCACACCCTGAGTATTGCAGGTTTCTCTTTTCTATTTATTAGTCTTCATTACGCTCGTTTGTGAGTGTTTGATTTCATTTTGTCATTGAATACTACCCTGGTTCGCAATTTTTATCACCTTTTAGGTTTCGATCGTCGTGTTCTAAGTCTATGACTGCTGGCATTGTTTTTTTTTCTCTATAACATTTTATGAATGTAATTTCTCTATCTATTCCTTTTTCTCATTGTTTAACGTAAAAATTTACCCTGCCGCATCTCGGGTGTGATCTATCAAGAGTTCAATCCCTGAAAACATGTGGAGAGGAACAATTCAAGGGTGAGAGCTGAGATACCGGAACCTGAACTTAAATGCAGTTGATGATTCTTGCTATTTTGTACTCTCTTTCTTGAAATTACTTCTGAAAGTTTCTGTGTATGGTGATGATTGACCTCGTCGTCTTTGCCGTTATTGCTGTTCCGTTATTTTGATTGGCTTTGATCGAGGGCCAGTTTCGTGATGATCCTCAATGCCAATATGTATCTATTTCCTTTTAGGCAAAGGTGATTGAGCAACTCCCAGTCATCATGTTTTACTTTCTATTTTGAAGCATAAAAATAGGTAAGAAACCTTGTCGCTGACACTTGGCGCTTGAGCCTCAACTTGATGATTGAGTAAATTTTGGTGGGTTTAGACCTTTATAAATTCGGAAAGGGAAGAGAAGATGGTGGGAGAGTGCGTGTGAGGACCGGGTAATAGGGTTATTGTGTAAGTTGAGACGCTGAACATAGCCGAGCCTCCGTTCTGTGATGCCACGAATTCCTTCTTTCTCAGTCCTATTACCATTTCACAGCATCTCTAGTATCGTTTACAATCCGACCTCCAGCATTCTTCTTGGATACGCGAAGGCTTGGTTTACTCTGCGTTTGTTATTCTTTGATCATTTTTGCTTTGTCTATTCTTGATCCCCATAGTTTTGACGATTCAAGATGACGAGTGAAGCCTCTATTCATTGTGCGCCGATGTAGTCATCATTCGAACATACCCAAGAGATCCAAAATCCCGCTCGTGACAGTGCCACCATATTGAAAAATGATTTCTTCGGGGAGACTGGTTTAGATATCAATAGTGATCACGATGCGCGTTCCTTTTAGGATATCACCAAACCACTGAGACCTGAGACTTTACCTGAATCAATTAGTCAGGAGCTCCCCTTCCCCATGACCCAGAAGTGTCTCATCAGTTTGAGAATACAGGAACCTGTATTGGTGAAAACCAATTGTATGGATGATTGCTTGGATGGTCCTAAGCACTTCCGTGGGCCTTTTACATCACCTTGCATAGCAAAGACTTGATCGACAAACACAAACCCTGTTCTCTCAAACTTGACCCTACAATCTTGGTTCCGGAACTGCATTTTTGGTCAAAGCCTCTTTCACTCTCGCTGTATTGATATTCTTGGAAGAGGTATTAAGGTACAGCTTCCTCCAAAGAGCTATCGGAATATCGCTACTGGATAAAATGTTTACCATTTCGAGCAATCCTTTTAGCTTCTTACGAGGTGCGTTGCATCTGTTGCCGCTATATTGGCTGCTTTCGTTTGGATTTTTCCAATCTCAGCTATATTATCTCCTGGTAGTTTGGGTGTTGGGTCACTAACGCGCTTTGCAAACACCACTTGCCTGGTACCGGATTTTGCAGCTGCTTCTGTTTGGGTTGTGCATAGAGATGTTGTGACAGGCATACCAGAGCTCAATACCGATATCACCAGTTCAACACTCGATTTCAGTCCATAAAAACGAGCGTAACCTGCTACTCATCCACTAAGTTTCTAGCCTACTGCAATACATCGCGACAACTTTTAATTCCATATTCCATCGCCTTCTTTCCCAGCCTTCTTTCTCAGTCTCATGTCATTCGCAGCCGGTGTATACGTACTCCAAAGAACCGGCATGCGTACTGGAAATGTGTTCTCAAATATCTGTGGAAACTAGGAGCCCAGTCCTGGACGAAATCGCAAGAGGTCATTCTCTTCCTAGTGCAGACGCGGCCGAGATGAAAGACTGCATGCTTAGATTGGGTAACGTACAATGGCTTGATAACGAGAATAGAGATTGCGGTGCTGACATTGAGAGCGGAAGAGATGGGCATGCGGCTTTTGGCCTTGGGAACAGGTGAAAAATCTACAGTACAATAGCTCAGGGCTTGGAAGACGAATGATGTTTTATTTTGTATTTTCTGGGACCGTACGGGCAAATGGTGAATGCAGCGCAAGGAGCCTTTCTTCCAACATGAATGGAACCTACAAAGTGCGCAGCAATTTGCGGTAGAAGAGGAACAATTATGTTGTTGGAACACTTGAATACCTACGCCCTGTTTTCTATCATACAAGTAGCCGAGTGACAATTGATCATCATATCTACAAATCTCATCCCATGTCAAATTTATGCCCCTAGATCTGTTACATGTTGTCGCTTGATTCTATCATTCTTCTCTTCTTGACTTTCACTGTCGTTTGAACTATCATCTCGACTTATCGCAAGACAGTAATCTTAAGTAGTACTTTTGATTATCCTCCAAACTATCATAGCTCTCATGGTGACTTACAACTGCCATCACCATTTCCCATTTTTTCACTCCTCGACCTCCACTTTTCGGCCAAGCGAATCCAGGATCGTGTCTATCAGCCTGGTTTACGGACAATTAGTATTCGACTGTTGACGGTTCTGGAGATGCATAGGGAGAGAAAATGATATGTGGTAATACTCTTAGATGGAGTGAGGACGAGTAAAATTGGATGCAAGGCCAGCAAGCGGATGCAATTTGAGCCAAACAGTTCATGCAGAACCATCAAAGCGTGATAAAATTGAAAAGTTCCATCACAAAAGGTGGACAGTGATGATAGGGTGGTATGAATTTTTGGCCGCTTTGAATTATCGAAAAGTGATGGATGAGTGGGGCGAACGTGTTTAGCGAGGAGCGACGTTTAAGGGGAGGGGGTGCGAGGTGGGACTGATGTGCATTATAGATTTCTAGGTGAGTGAGGCGGCAGAAGAACTCCACCGCGGCTCGCAAGAAGGCAACAGGAGCCCGCGGTGGTCATAGCTGTGGAATTCGGAGACAAGTCGTCAGAAGAGACTTCTCGAAATTCTCTTGGTGAATCGCGAGTTTTGCGCCGGGTGGATTTGAGCGGTAGGTTTAGATTTTGCTGTGCATATTATGCTTGCATGGTAAGAATCATGATCCATGGATATCTAAGGTATGATGGTTTTTATTGTTGTTTTATACAACGATAATCAAGTCGAGGTATTCTTTTTCGTCGCTTCTACTCGAATTTGGGCAAAGCACTTATCGAAGCACAACTTTCTAGATCGCAACAATTATATATCAAGACTAACAGGCATTTCAAAACACTTATGTCGATCTTCGGTCAATCTCGTGCGAAACAGATGGAAAAAAGTAGGTAGCATCTTGGGCTGGCCAATAAATAGCTTCCTGGTGAACAATGCGTAAGAATGACCTTCTAGGCAGCGATTTTCAGAATCCGGGAGCCAATCAAGTGCTTATCTTCATTCCGTTATTGAACAGGTTTCCAAAGGTATTCATCGTTTTGGCATTGAGAGTCGACGCATAATTACTCCATTGTTTGAAATTTGACAAGCGATGCTATAACCCGTTGCTAAGCCCAGGCAAGAAAAGGTGCAAGCATCGAGAGAAATGCCTCTCAACCATACCGCGGTGAAGTTGAGACAGTAATAAGCATCGATGGATCCATAGGATGCTGGACAAATAAAGACGTAGGAGAATTTATCAGTTTGGAGCACGGAAAAGCAGCTGTGCTTGAAATTTCTCGAGAGTTTTGCCGTCAGTCGCCGCGTGTTCCTTGCTCTCCAATCTCTATCGCTGCTAGTCAATGAAGCTGTTTTTGATAACAGTTTAGTTATGTTAATGCTTTTTGGTTTGTTAAGCCTATTCCGCCATGCTATTTGGTATCAGCTAGTGATACTCTTATTTCCCATTCGCTTCCCTCTCATTTAACACCAATGAAACAAGATATCTCGTAAGTTGTAAGTTATGGATCTTCCAGAAACGCATATACAATTTTTGATCTTCTGAGGAGGCCTACAAGCTGTATGATGGCGAAGGGCTACAAAAGAGTACCTGAAGAGGGCGATTTCTCCTAACCGTGGTAGCATAATGTGGAAAGAAATAAGGATTGTAGTGGAGCTCATGATTCACTAGATGTGATGATATTCTAAGCTTATTGTACTTCCCTAGGGAACCAATATCATGGCAATATGCGATGATTACACAGAATCCTTCTAACTCCTAATATAGTATGCATATGATACCTACCTGGTAGAAGCTGTACCGCTTATTTTCCCACCATGATTTATTTTCGTTCAGCTGTTGATTCTCATTGGATAACCTTTCTTCGTAAATGGTTACTTCACATTATTGGCTCAAGAAAAGTATTGAGAGTCATTAGTAATCCATAACCTTATATTTACGTCCCGACACACTCCCGCCAAAATACTCTGACATCAACAAAGGGGCAAATGACTTTTACTGCGGCACAATTTCCATGTCTGCTCACTATTGTTCCAAATCCCCGCAACAGGATTGGTTCGTGGATGGTTAGAGTTCAAAAGACCATGAGAGTGATGAGGGATAGAGTGACACTGACTTGAAAGTGACTCTTCTGCGTTTACTCGTGACAGATCTAGAATCTCCATTATCTCCTATATTTGCTTCCCGCATGTATGCTTGTAAACCATTCTGACTTCCTTAGACGGGCTAATCTATCTCCACGTCGAGATCTGGGAATGCGACCTGATTATCATTGAATCCAAGTGATTATTCGCCGTCACTTTATGTTATACTTGCCACTGATCATGAGCTCCCTTGCTGGTCTCTTTATTTCGTTGCAATCATTCGATGGTGTTAGCTCATCACAATAAAGAGTCCTCCTTTTCATTCCTGGATGGTATCCAAAAGAACTATGGAAAGCGTACTAGTCTCAACATCATTCTTCAAACTGGCCTTTCACCCACATGTCTGCAATTCGTCTCTGCATTTCTTCTGTTACACAGAACGGAACTTCAGGAAATGAGACTGCTATATCCCAAATAGTGCATCTGTGAGTGTCTTTGATCTACGCTTGAGATTTTGGGCCTGCAGAAGAGAGGTGATGGAGGAGGTCAGTAACGGAAAATCTGTATGATTCGCATATTTTCAAAACAAGGTGCTACCACTGTATAAAATGCAATTTTTGAGCTCGCATCGATATCCTCCAAAGTATAAGCACCGAAGTGAACTCAACTATGAAAGCAATAATCGTAAAGCCTATCTAAGGCAATATAAGCCATACCTTCCTTGAACATGGATGTTCCTCCCATGTTCCCTTCATCTATCTTTCGTTGCGGCTAAAAAGGAGAGAAGTTGGTCAGAGTTTATATATGACTTTTGCATTGTTTGTGTAGGAAATAAATCTGTGGATCCAAATCCAGGTCTATAGTAGATGAAACAAGAGAATGGACGCACCACCGAATGAGCAAATGGCCATAAGAACTCAAAGTGTATCTATCTTTCCACACCCACCAAACGTAGACAACAAAGACAAACCCACAAGAATAAGAAAAGGTTTGCTCATACCATGATCCCCAAATAACCCACATCACAGCCCCCACAAGACCTTCCCTCCTCTCCACGACCCAATCTAAAGTACCTTATCATCCATCCATGAGATTTCATACCTACATACCTGCCAAACCCAGATTCACCCCCTCCCCCTACCCCACATGGATATGTACCCAGACAGTCCCCCAACATGTATTCAAACACTCTCATCGTGTCGCCTTGGCGCAGTTGGTCGACCACTGCGTTGTAATCACCTTAGGGTGAGTGAGATGTCCCTGATAACAGTCGCATTCCGAAGTTGCTGTTCTTATAAAATCCCGCGGGGATTTTCCCAAGCGCCTAGATGTGCCTAAGTCTGGTTTTTGCCATTTTGTTGGCTGCTTTTTTTGGTTCTTTTGACCTTGAGGAGGGCGCGAGTGAATTTTATGTGGGGAAGGGGTGGTGGTTGCAGGTGCTTGGGGATTATTTTGTCGGCGATGATGCGTGGCGGTGGTGAAGTTGCGGTAACTACTGCCGGTTTTTTGGTGATAAAGATGTATGGGGAGTTGGATGAGGATTAAGGGTATCCATGGATGATGATGCAAGACCAGACTGGCGCTCATATCATCACAAATGAAATCAGATGACCATCTCTTCGCTAACTTATTTGTTGTTTTAAGAAGCCGCACATATAGTGAAAGTGATTTACAGACCAAGAAGGAAATACAATATGCTTTTTGTGGAATAGCATTTGTAGAATTGTAGAGAATATGGCACTCTACTTCGGCTCAAACATGGACCAATCTGGAAGATGCGGTTGTATATCATGAATTGATTTATTTCTTTATTGAACTCATTAAGTGGAAGCCAATGTAAATGATTAGCATTGTTGCGGCTGCACTCTCATTACTCAACAGCAGGCGATGCTAGATGCCTGTTATCGGATCGAGCATACCAGCTACTCGAATTTAGGCCGCTTAGTATTTCATCCCGCTGCTCCTGACCTACATCACAAATGAGAATGCGAAGATAACCCATCTAAGAATCCTAAGACCCTCTTTACCAACTCTGGTACAGCTTTAGGACTCTTGGTCAGATTATGTGAAGCACCAGGTACAACCACAGAATTCTCCTCATCAACCTTGCCATCTCCCTTCTTCACAATATCAATCCACCGTTTTACCAACGCCTCTTTGTCGACAAATTTTGGAACATACTCATCAGCCCCAGAGAATAAGATGCACAGAGGACTTCTAGCTGGCAAGCTTCCAAAAGTCTTCTTCAATTGCTCATCCGTTAGATCAGAGCTGAAATAGTCATCATCTCCATCATGATTTGGACTTGCTAAAGAAAGCCATCTCCTCGCACAAACGGGCGATGGAAAGAATCCTTGTGTAGCACTAGATGGCAATACTTCCTCGCCATCACCAGCGTTGACCATTTTTTGTGCTAGGGAAATGCTATTTTTCAAAACATCGGCATCCATTTCCTGCCCCCAACGCTTCACGATCGCTTACTGGACCTTGAATGATTCCCCCATCAATAGGAGCATTGGTTTCGTGTCCGGGTCCTGTTAGGTATTCGAGGACATCTTGACAACCAGTAGAATGGCCCATTAGAATGATCTTTCCTGACTTGATGGTTCGGAAGTAGGCGACACATTGAGATAATTCCGCGGCATCTTTCTTGAGAGAGGAGATACCCCATCCAGTGTATGCAGAACTTAGAAGAACCTGAGCAATGCTCCAATCTGATGGCAATGCATCTGAAATTGATGTCGGGTAGGGTACGGTGAGTAGACCATCTAACAATCCACCAATAAAGATGATGATATTTTGAGGTTCTGAGTCTGAAGCTTTGGGTGTGTGTTCGAAAGCTGTCAGTTTAGGTGTCTGTGGTACGTCAGTGAACACACTATCAGTCTTATTGTGAACTAATCTAATAATAATCATTGACCATGACAAAGTCTAGCAGCGGCTCGAGCCTGAAGAAATGCTGAGGAAATAAGCATACAAGTCGGTTGAATACATACGAATAAATGCGTGACACCCTTTCGTTGAGAGGGGACTGTGAAAGGCATATTGAAATCCTTTTGGAATTGCTTTGTTAAGAAAAAACCTGACACAGATTAAAGTGAAAGATTGAGAAGGGCAAGACAGGAAAACGTGCTTTTCTTTAAAGGAAAACACAATTAATTGTTAGTCGAGATATCGAGATATCGGCTTGCTTAGACAGGAAACCGGGCAAGTCTGATGTGATGTCAACTGCGCAAATAGACATATCGCCCACCCTATACAATCACGTGTACTAGAAGTAAGCTGACAGGGGTATCACATAGCTCTTGATGAAATTTATCTCGACCTCAAAACTTCTCCTCCCACTCTGTTCAACCCACACCAACAAGTACCTCACCACCATAATTTTCCTCTCCGCTCCTCCTCATCCATAACCATCAAAATGTCACCTCACCTCCCAACCCCCTCACCACTCTTCCGTCTCCTCACTCCCCTCATCCAATCCTTCAGATCCGTTCTCCCCTCAATAACAACAACAACAACAACAACATCCTCAACCGCCCCAATCAGAACCTTCACCAGCACGCCCTCTCTACAAAAAAAGAACCCTAATAGCAAAACCGACCCTCGAGTAACTCTTATCCGCTACCATCTTCAACATCCCAAGACACCTCGTCCCCTGCGCTTTTCCCGCACGCGTGCATTGAGACATTGGACAATCCATCGAGCATGGATGATATTACGACGAAAGAAGAGAATTGAAGAAGAAGAAGAATTATACAGGTTTGTCCTCCCAATCCAACATCATCACCCTTCCCTTTTATACCCTCTTTACATCTCAATTCCATTTTTTGGCTTTTCCAAATCCAAGAATACCCTAGAGATTTCAATATGATGAAATATACCGGATGTTAAACACATAATACTCCGAGAGCGCAAAACCCATGTGGATATTTCCGTTGCCTTCCTTCTGATTGCCCATCTTCTACCCATCTGCCCAACGTTTTCCCCTTCGTCCCTGTCCTCCAAAATATTAACACCCCACCTCCCGAACCAGACTCCACCAATCAATGCACAACGCAATGGAAGACCTGCGACTCCTCGAGGGAGCAGGACAAAAAGAAGCCGGACGGCTCTACCGCGTGGCTCTCGAAAAGAAGGGAATCTTCGGCAAAGGGGGCATTCCAATCGAGTACGCGAGGGCACAAACCGATACACCTGCAAAGGAAGCGTGGAACCATGGATGGACCCGGACGTAGGTCGTCGATCACAGGCGAGAGATAAAGTTGATATCACCCTGCAAGGTACGTACGCATGCTGCACGGATTTCATTTCCATGTATTTTTGGTAGAGAGTAATATGATGAAATACCTTATTCACAGACCTGTTCTGTAATCTTCTATGTGGACACAAAAAGTACCAACTGCTGTCTGATTATCTCTTGTATCTACTGTTATTTTTCGGATTTCATAGCTACTAGAGCTTGTTTCTAACAACAGAGTAGGACCTGCACGACTATATATGGAAGGCAGAGGAGCTTGGGGCACTGTTGGTAGAAGCCGTGGAACCAAAACATGCGCGACCTGTATATTTATGATGTGAAGAATTATCCACAAGAGGGTTGGTATAATTCGGGTCAGAGATCTCGAACGGCGAATGCAAGCCAGGCCTTGCCTCATCCTCTCCCAAGGAGTTTACGTTGGGGACCTCGGAAGTTGGGCCTAACGATGTAGAATTATGCAGGCTACAGGCCGCGGAAGACGGGAGGATTGCCGTCCAAACCCTCTGTATAAAGTCACGGAAAGAAGGTCAATTCATAAAGTAACAGGGCCACAACCACCCAGCCCGCATCAGACGGCACTTGTTATGTAATTTTATGTACAATGTCAATGTCTTTCTTTCCATCTCCATCCCACCTCCCCATTTCTCAAATATGCATCGAGTTCCCATTCAATATCCATGTTAAAATCCATCCGTAACCATAGCCCCCTTGAAAACTATAACCATTAAAAACCCAACGCTAATCTGCAATACAAGCAAACACACCATCGCACCCCCATCCATAGTATTATCTCTTCTACTATTGCTTCCAACTCGAGCTCCAATTCCGCCACCCTCCTGGTCCTTTCCGAGCCTCTCCCAGTGGCCTCCAGGGGTTTGTAAAATGCATTTCCCGTTATTAAAGGAGTAGAGAAATCAAACAGATATAATGATAAGGGAAATCAAGCCAAAACCCTCCGGCTCGAGGAGAAGGGAGACTGTGGATAGAGACCATGTTTTGCGTTCGTTATTAAAAGCTTTATCCAGCCTGACCAGTTCGACAGAGAAACAACTAAATTCGTTCGCGCAATACATCCGTATTCATTATCAGCTCCGTTCGTGCTTTCTGGCGTGTCGTGAAATTTTGGTTCAAATAGACGAAATTCCTTGAAGTCTTCCAGTGCCATTGAAGTGTCCTGTCGCAGGTCAAGCGGCCCATGTACTTGCGATGAATCAGAACGTAAATTTGACTCCTTCATGCATGAGTAGTAATGATTCTTCTGAAGGTGCTGCCGTTCCCGAAACGTTCCGATTGTATCCTACTTCGATCTTTTCGTCTTGGTTCAACATATCCCCATCCCCCAACTCCGTCCGCCTACTCCTATAGTATAACACAGCATCCGCTACTTTCCCCTTTTTCGAATGTCAAAAGTGCGGCTCGTGTAGCTGCTTTCAAAAACATCATCCACTCCATCGCCGGTCAATGACGAACACTCCAAGTATTTTCTTGCGCCGATGGCCTTTGCGATATCATCTGCTTCTTTCGTTCCCACAAAATCAAGGGATTTCTTTCGCATTTCTTCTCTGGCCACAGGGTCTTCTCGCAAGTCCTTTTTTAACCCAACGAGAATGATTGGAACACCTGGACACCGCTCGTTTGCTTCTTCGACCCACTAGCCAAGACATTAGTACTTCGTATCTGCTATTTCCAGGAGTTGCAACCCTACTTTGTGTTTAACATTGTCCAATGAATCTGGAGTATCGATTGAGAATCCTATTAGAATAACATGGGCTTTTGAATATGCAAGTGGTCGTAGTCTCTCGTAGTCCTCCTGTCCTGCTGTATCCCATAATGCCAATTGTACGGATTTTCCATCGACTCTGCAATCCGTCACATAGTTTTCAAACACCGTTGGAACCTAAAAATAGTTGAGTTGTCAGCATCCCACAATTGACAGAGACAAAGGCCCAGAATTGCTGCCAACGTAACATACATAATGCTATAGATCGATATTAGTAATCATACCAATATTTCGAGTTTTTCCGACGACTTACTGTTGGGAAATATCCAAGTGTAAACACGCTGAGTAGAGATGTTTTACCGCAAGCACCATCCCCAATTATCACCAACTTCCTGTACTGATGTTAATATCAGATCTTTGCAAGGAGCAGCTGTTCAACCAGGACAAACGTCACTGGGGTTTCGCTGACAGACTATAAAAGAGGTCGATTGCTTTTGCTTGTCCCAAGAAATAGCGAGGCCAGATAAAAAAAACAAGTCGCGAAAGAAGAGTCTCTGCGACTGAGATACCCATCGGATATTATTATATAGAATGTGCCAACGTACCTTCGCATGACATTCTGTGCCGGCTGTTGAGCCATTATCGCTGGATCGTATGATATGGTAGATGAGTTATTTGTGGTGGTGTTGGTGAGAGGGAAAAGGATATCGCGCTGAGGATTTTAAAGGAAGACCATGCAATAGGGAATGGAGGACAGGAAATGATCGTCTAAGGGGTCCAAGGCAATTTCGTGAAGAGTTTCGTGTGGATTCAAAGAAAGATTATTGATACGAGGAATTGAGAAGAAATTGAGAAAGTGAAGAAATTGGAGGAATTGGAGAAATGGAAGACGTTGTAGAGATTGGAGAGATTGAGAGAATGAGAAAATGAATTGAGAAATTCAAAAGCTTCAATTCTTTGGAGATTACTCGGATATAAGTGGTTCCCCGGTGGGATGAAATAAGAATAATAAGAATTAAATATGAATGAATGAACGGTGAATGGAGGAGGCAAGACAATAAATAATAATGCAATGCGTAATTATGTAAGGATAAGGTTATGAATGGTATGGATGGTATGGTCTGTATGAATGGTATGGTATATATGAATGATATGTATGATATGTACGATATGTACGATATGTATGATATGTATGATATGAATGATATGTATCCCGTAGGATATGATATGATATAAGGATTAGGTGGGTGGATGAGTAGGAAGTAGTAAGTAGCAAGTAATAAGTAGTAAATAGTAAGGAGTAAATATCTAAGTAGTAAATACCTAAGTAGTAATAAAAGTAATAGATAAATAGTATATAGTAGATAAGTAAAAAGTAGAAGATAAATAGTAAATAATAAATAGTAAATAATAAGTAGTAAAAGTAATAATAAATAGTAAATAGTAAGTAACTCAGTAACCCGACACTACTTAAATAACTAACCAATCAATCAATCCACTACCTAGGTAATCAACTAATCAACTAAAGTAATCAATCAAATAAACAACTACTCCGTAATTAACCAAGTAACTAAAACTACCTAATCAAGTACACACCTAGTAGTCAGTCGACTGGTGGTCCAGTACCTAGGTAATCAAGATCAAGCAAACGACTAATAAATGAATCCGTGAGTGGAGTTGGATCGTCAAAGAATTGAAGAAACTCAATGAGTATGAGAACATGTGTCGTTTCGAAGGAGACGAAGGAGAGTACAGTAGAACCTGGTTATACCGGACAAAGAATTTCAGCCAATTAGATCCGGTATAACCAGGTTTCCGGTATAACCAGTTATGCATAAAAAATTATACAGGATTTATACAGATATTATACAGCTTTATACAAATTTATTACAAATTTATACAATTTATACAAATTGGAATTTTGATAAGATTATATAATCAAATTTTTTCTGGTAAATCATTACGTGTTAACTAATAATCCTATATAAATCAACCTGTTTATACCGGAATTTTGAAAAAATACTCCGGTATTCCGTTATAGGCCAAAATTCCGTTACTTCCATATAAAATCAAGTGAAATTGAAAAAAAAATTCCGGTATAACCAGGATTCCGGTATAACCAAGTCCGGTATAACCAGGTTCTACTGTAGAGAGCACTGAAATTATACGAGATATTTTGAGAATATCTCCTTTTCTAATCGTTGCAGGTAAAGTTAAAGAAGAACTGGGTCTTCGAACCGTGCACCTTCTTTTTTTTAAAATCAAGTCGAGCTGGCCGGGGAGCTAGGTAGAACTGGGTAACTTTGGACTGGGCTTAGTAGAAAGATCTATTAGATCTACACGAGGGAGGTGGTAGGGTGGTGGTAGGGTGGTGGTAGGGTGGTAGGGTGATAGATAGGGAGAGAGCTTCCGTGTTGAATCATATATGAATGGAAACCTTGGAAGTCTTAGTACTGCAAGTGTAGTTGGACAGTAAGAGAAGGACTAGTGGTACTAGTGGTACTAGTAGGTAGGTGGGTAGGTATTAATAGCAATGGTGGAGGAAGAAGACGCAGAAGAGGAAGAGGTTCGATTAAGGAGTAGACGCTGGGTAGTTACGCATGTATTATCAAGCAGGCACGGAGAGTAGGAAGGTAGGTACCTAGGTAGGTACAGACAGTTAACAATCAAGATGAATTTATGGATAAATTAGAAAGTGTTAGACGAGTTTTCTTAAGAATACCCAAGTATGATTCAAACAACCTTACCGTCTTGTGAGGTTGTGTGAATGATAAGAGCTAATTGGTATGCATATTTGCTGAATAACAAAGATGAGTAAGTCGATTCGGGATTATTGAGTACAACAGTTAGTTATACAGAGTAAAGTATACCTATCTATCTATCTATTTCTTCTTGCATGGGATACCTATGATTTGAAGGTTTGATGAGGCCCACAGCAAGAATAAGATGAGACCCAATGAGATGAGAGGGGGGAAAGAGGGGAGGAGGGGAACAGCGAGACCAAGAGGAATAGAAATAGAAATAGAGATAGAGACAGAAATAGAAATGGCAATAGGAAGAGAAAGAGAAAGATGGAGAAGAAAAGGGATATACCCACCTTGCCTACCTATCGACGGAGTACCGTACCTACCTCCCTAGTACCTAATAACCTCCTAAAGTAACCGAATGAGAAGGCAAAATAATAGGAGTACCGGCAAAGACCTACCCACCAAGTGCCTACTGAGGCACTGTGCAGCATAAAAGAGGGTAAAGAATTGAATACTTGCAAGATCCTATCTGTAACCATTACCTACCAAGGTATAATGTACAGGCTCTAGAGTACGTACGGTACTTGGTCTCTTTTTTTGGCAACCTTGATGACTACCTAGGGACTGTACCGAGGACATCCTGTTGGTAACCTAGTAGTTAGTTAGCTTTCCTGCTTGCGCGTTTTCAAGATTCTTGAGTTCCGATCGTCTACTGCAGTTCCAGAACTTTGATACTTGTACATAAAGCTAGAAACTACTAAGGCAGGTTGATCTAAGCAGTCCGTGGATCTGGAAAAGCATCAGTGTCAGTGGAGGTACGAATGATATAATAACGACACGACTAGTCCTAATGGGGTATAAATGGCCACAACTTCATTGTAAACATTACTTGACCAGGTACCTAGGTTAATACTGTCTCCAGTCCTAGTACTGAACGCGTGAGGATTACTAGGTAGGTAATTATACTTGTTTCTAAATTCGACGGTGGAGACGAGACTCCAGACCTTTCAAATCTATGGAGTAGGTGTGTGACATCAGGTAATACCCACATAACCCTTTATGTCGCTCAGTCTGTTCAATGCTGAGGTGTATATATCTCCACGGGTACCTGTGAATGGATGGCACATGAACAATTGAAGTTACGAGGATGAATTTATGCTCATAAGAACAGTAACCACAATAATATTCTATTGACTCCATCTCCCTGAACCTTATATCATTTACTTCGTCCAACATGTACATACAGTATGTGTATGAGAAATGGCTAGCCGAGGGTATACTTTTAAGAACATCATCATCCCATGGATTCCAACCTTTGTATCATTCAGTTCGTCCAATATATAAATGAGAGATGGATGGTTGAGGGTACGTACTCGTATCCTTCTAAGAATATCACAATGCGATTGATTTTTATCCACAATATCAGCATGTGACCTAGATCCAATATGTTTCCCAGCTTGTGAACTTGAAATCATTGGTTGCCGCTGTTGGTTGCAGTAGTAAGAATAATACTAGGATTTATACTTTCGTAAAGCATTCTCCCGTTGATTCCATTCTACGCAATCGGTTTGTCGAACTTGTTTAAGTATTTGAATGCATGCATGACTGGAATCATAAGAATGTCAATCTCCATTTACACTTTCAAGAACACCCATCTACTTGATTTCACCCCGTTCGACCATTTCAAGATAAATCAAAATCCGTGAACAATTATATCATCTAGATAGTTCCATTGAAAAAGTGCTCCCCTGGCTTTCCGGCCACGGCCGTGGACGCAGAGACTACATTCAATATCGACATGACTGAGTACACTAGGGACCAGGGTAGTATCGTGGCCGCGGGAAGTAAAGGAGGTGATGAGGCAATAGAAATAAGAGGCTCCGTTCCGCGCGGGTTTGCAGACTAAAGTAAGTAGTATCTATCGACCTACCTAGGCACCTACTCTACCTAGGTCTGTATGTAGGTAGGTAAGTTCGAACCCTCGGCTGTGCTGCCAAAATGTGTATCTGGACCTTTCTATATACCACCGGCCCAGGTAGATGCCGTACGGATATATATGATGTACAGTACTGTACTCCGTACATACCTAGGTACCTCCCTAGGTCGGTGGTACATACACACCTACAGATACATGCCTGAGGTATGATGACTCAGCCACCTCACTTCTTAGATTCAATAACCTTCAGAGGTACCCGTACCATCAATTTCACGTTCAAGCCCTTAGAAGACTCCCTTCTGGATTTCATGGTGCCCTCTCAATAATAACGACTTGTCAAACCTACATAGACAATAACTTCAATAACTTCAATAACTTCTCATACTCCCCGAATAATTCACGCGCACTCTGAATAGTACAAATCTCATCCCCCACACAAATCATAATTGTTCATCCCCCGAAAGCAAACATACACCTTGGTGGGGCAACCGCGCGAGAACTAATTCTACAACGTTTGAGTAAGTCTGCAAGTGATACCTTGAGATTCTTCACCAAATATGGTCCGTCGTTGATACAACTGGTCGAACCAAATCTAAGATTACCTTGTCACTTAGCCACGGTCGTCGCTACCGGAACTCCTCAACCCTACACCCCATCTCAATGCCCGCAAACCAACGAAAGCACACAAGTCAGTCATCATATTTGCCGAATCTTAGGAATACTACGAAGCCATCGATGAAGGATGCTGGCAAGCCCATAACAGTACCCAAGAATTCTAATACGAGCGAGTCATCCGAAACATCTCTCACCCATGGCACAAACTACAACAAAATCCAATGGCCAATTGCCCATCCCTCCCACAAATACCAATGGCGCACCTCCTACAGTAAATCGCAAGAAGCAGAAACGAAGGGCGAAACAAGCTGCTAGAGCTGCTGCAGAACAAGCACAAGGCGCTCAGACGAGTGGTGGACCATCTTCTGCCGACGTCAAGAGACAAATGCAGGAACTGGAAGCACGCTTTCGCGAAACAGGCCTAGAGGAGCAATACGACGACGACGAACCATTCGAACCTGCGGACGACAATGCGTATTATAGCGACGAGGAAGGCGATGCATATTCCGGCTCATATGGTCATGATGGTTCCTCGACAAATGGCTATGCGATGCCACAAACGAATCCTTCCGGCAAGAAACAAAAGAAGAAGAAGAAATCGAAGTCCCTCGCAATCCGATCATTCTAATCACGCACATCACGGCCCGAATGGTTCATCACGCAATCATGTATCGCTACCACTCCCTTCTTTACAGTCCCCTCCGACGATGCAAAGAGGGCCAGGAATTTCGAAAGAGAAAATCTGGAATACATCATCCCAAGAAGAACGTGAGAGGATAAAGGAATTTTGGCTGTCTCTTGGAGAAGATGAGCGCAAATCATTAGTCAAGGTAGAAAAGGATGCCGTGCTCAAGAAAATGAAAGAGCAGCAAAAACACTCTTGTAGTTGCACTGTGTGTGGTCGCAAGCGCACTGCTATCGAAGAGGAACTAGAAAGTACTTTACGATGCATACTATGAAGAGCTCGAACAATATGCAAACCATCAAGGAGGTGACGGTCCTCCGCCAATGATGGGCCCACCACGTCGATTTGGCGCCATGAGCGGCTTACAACCGCCTAATCGTTACCTCCGGTTTTCAATGGGCAGCAACCATCAAGGGGCAGGATAGTAGAGCAACTTGGCGATGATGAGGACGAAGAGGGCGATGAGGAGTACAGTGAGGATGATGCGGACGAAGACGATTATAGTGACGAAGAACCGGAAGAAATTCCAGAAATCACGCCACGGATTTTTTTAATTTTGGTAATAGTCTTACAGTACAGGGAGGAATTCTTACGGTGGCGGACGACCTGCTCAAAAACGACGGAAAGAAATTCATTGAAATGATGGAGCAACTAGCCGAGCGTCGCATGGCGCGAGAAGAAGATGCGAAAGAACAATATGCCAATGCGAATTACGGTCACCCTCCAAACGGTTCCATGCATCCCCATTCCCACGGACACATTCATAATCATCCACCGCCGCCAGAAGAAGACGATTATGACGACGAAGAGGATGATGAAGATGAGTACGATAGCCAGGAAGAGGACTATGATGAGGAGGAGATGGTATGTGGAGATGAAATACGGCTCGCCAATCTTATACTAACACAGAGCAGGATACCATGACTGAAGAACAGCGAATGGAGGAAGGAAGACGCATGTTCCAGATATTCGCTGCTCGGATGTTCGAGCAAAGGGTTTTGACGGCGTACAAAGAAAAAGTGGCAAAAGAACGGCAGCAGAAGCTTCTCGAGGAACTTGAAGAAGAAAGTCGAGCAGATTCTCAAAAGAAAGCCAAGAGGCGAAAGATGCGCAAAAGAAAAAGGAAAAAATGCTAGAAAAGAAGCGGGCTCTGGCCGAAGAAAAGGCTCGGAAGAAGCCGAAAAAAGCGGCCGAAGAAGCTTTACTTCGAGAAATTGAGGAGAAGAAAGCGGAGGAGCAAAGGCTGAAACGAGAGGAAAATCGGAAGAAGAAAGAGGCACAGAAAAAGGCGACGAGGAAGAGCGAGTGCGCAAGGAAGCGGAAAAAGCAACGCCGACTTCAAGAGCAAAGAGAGCGGCAGGCCGAACAAGAACGAAAGCAGCGGGAGGCCAAAGAGCGAGAGAAAAAGGAGAAAGAGGAGCTAAGGCGCCAAGCACAGGAAGCGAAAGAGGGCCAAGGAAAAAGAGGCCAAGGAACGTAAGGAGAAGCACGAAAGAGAAAAGCGAGAAAAGGAGGCGAGGGTCAAGGCCGACAAAGAAGCTAGGGAACTACAGAAACGTGAGGAACTTACCGCTCAACAGGCTGCTGTCCAGGCTGCTCAATCTGCCGCCCAAGCTTCAAGACGCCCAAATCAAGTACCGACGCCTAACTGAGTCATGCTTTAGCCTCACCTCACATTCCTGTTGCCATTCCCGCTGTTCCTAAAAGCACCCACTCCGATCAAGCTTCGGACAAATTCTCAGCAAGACAATCATTCAAGTTTGCCTAGAACTCCTTCTGGTAAATACCAGAGTATATCACCAAACTCCGTCACTCCTCTACCGAACAGCCCTGGCCCAATAGGTCCACCTGGGAAAAACGCCAATACAGCATCCTCTCTTACAACATCCACAAGCTACTTCTCCGATACATTCTGCGTTAAAAGGCCCCTCCAGGTATTCCCCATAGTCCATTTGCTGGTATGCAACCCATGCCTGTAGGATTTCAAACCAGGCTTGCCAATGGCACCACCAGGTTTCGGGCGACCACATCATGACTCAATGTTCCCACATCAGCAACCAATGGGTAGCCCAATTTCGCCCTTTGCCCATTCCCAATGGGGGTATGCCGCCATTCCAACCCGGATTTGGCATGCATCATATGCCGCAAGGTAGAGGCTTCCCCCTATGCCATGGACCACCTGGATTTCCACAGCCGACCCCAAACGGTATGGGTAGTATTAGTCAGCTTTTTTGGCGCCCCCAAAGAAGCGCCCCCTTCGCAGGCTCATTCTCGAAACCAATCTGGGTCATTTGATGGATTATCATCGACGACACAAGCTCAGCCTATCGCGAGACCTGCACCAATTGGAAAGACCGTCTAGTATTGTTCACGGCACCCGTCATGGCGATAAATCCAGTGGTGGTGATCCCGATGAATCGAGCAAACACCTTGGTAGCAGTGCTTTACTAGATGATACTGATGAGCCTCTCAATGCTGGAGTTGGCGCACGACGCTCGAGTGTAGCTCCTGGTAATCCCGGAAGGCATAATTTCCTTCCACCTCCGTTTGGTATGGATCGCTCGGACCCAGCGGGCATGATGAACTCTTTTGGCACATGGGGTGCACCACCAAACCCATTTGGTTCCTCTTCTCTGCCTGGATCTAATGGCTTTGGTGGCGGCTGGAATACAAGTCTCAATATGAACAACTCTTTTGGGATGCCGCCCTACTTTCGTCCATCTCAACCGCGTTCGGTAGCTGTGAGATTGATGATCTGTATGGCTTGCCAAAACCTTCAGAGTTCTACACCGGATGGATGGTTGGATATTGATGCTATTAAGAATGAGGTTGCTCTCCTTAATCCTTCGAGGGAAGATGCGGTTTCTGAAAAGGAACTGCTCGATATCTGCGACACTGAAGGAAATCAAATGAATGGTGGCGGTACTTTTGAGATACGTCTTGATTCCACTGGAAAGCCCCAAATTCATTATATTAGTGACTCGATACCTCATGATTTTCGCTCTGTCGGCGCTCCAGGCGAAATTGGAAGCCCTATTAGTGGAGGAGCATCTAGAAATCCGGGGCCTCCTAGACGAGCTCCAATTGGTGGTTTTTTAAAAAAAAAGAGTTTAGGCCTAGCTTCTTCTCGCTTACCAATTTTCATAAATCGAGCATTAGACGTTCGGAATTTTGGGCTCACTTCTTTGTGTGTCATGGTGTGTTTACTCTTGTTAATGTAAGATTTTCATGGATGGCCACGAATCAAACTAAAAGCCCCAGAGTGGCCATTCTTCATGAATTCGCGTGCACTTCTTCATTTTTTCATACTGCCGGTCGGTCTGGTATGGCCTGGTATGGTATGGTCTCCTTTGATTGGGGAGAAGGAATCAATCAATAAATACCTAGTGGCGTTATTACGCTGAATTATCTCCACCAGCTTCACCAAGGAAGTGGTGGATATCAAATACCAATATTTTTTTTTTCCGTGTGATACTGTGTGTGTATATGTATCTGTATCTGTATCTGTAGCTATGCCAAGTGTGCTTGCTTTGTGCGGTGCTGATGGAAATGAGATCTAACCCTGTTCTCTGATGTATGTGCATGTGCATGTGTGTGTGTGTGTGTGTGTGTGTGTGTGTGTGTGTGTGTGTGTGTATGCGTATGTATATATGCGTTTGTGTCACAGATTCCGGAACGGCATGAATGAAGGGAAAGAAAGAAATTGTGGGGGTTTTGCGATCCTGATAGTGTTTTGTAGATATATGTATAGATATATGTATAGATATATGTATAGATATAGATATCAAGGTTTTAATATATGTATATATATATGTATGTATGTATATATGTATGTATATATGTATATATATATGTATGTATGTATATATGTATGTATATATGTATGTATGTATATATGTATGTATATATGTATGTATATATGTATGTATGTATGTATGTATGTATGTATGTATGTATGTATGTATGTATGTATATATATGTATGTATGTATGTATATATGTATATTACATTATCTATTGCTAAATAATGTGGAAAAATCGCATTCGATACTGGGTTTGGTGATTGTTTGGTTTTGGGGATTTTGATTTCTTTGGGGTTGGAGGTTTGGGTTGGATGCTTATTGCATATATATGTGTGTGTGTATGTGTGTGTGAGAGAGTGAGTGTGTATACCTGGTACTTTGATATATATCATTTTTATCGAATACCTACCTACCTACCTAACCTTACCTACCCACCTATCCGCCTAAATACTTTCTCTCATTGAATCGATGAAATTGATATAGATTTTTTGGGTCCAGGAGAGAGCGAGGCTAGATGGTTGGACTTGGATTTGGACTTGGGCTTGGACTTGGGCTTGGGCTTGGGTTTGGGTTTGGGGTGATATCTGGGGACTCTTGGGATGGGGGTGGAAGTAATGCAGGCGTTGGGGGTGTTGAGGGGAGTATTATGGTGTTTTTGTTTTTCTTTTTCTTTTCTGGGAGACTTGGGGGCTGGGGGCTGTTTCTCGTTGGGGGTTTGGAGTTTTGGATTTCGGATTTGGGAGAAGCGTCTGGTGGTCTGTCTGTTGGGATCTGGACTTCGCTCTGTTTTTCCGTCTTTCTTCCTTCCCTTGACGCATGTTTTGTTGTTTGGCGAGGCGGGGTGTGGAGTGTGTATGTTTTTGTCCCTGTGGTTGTCGAAGAGCACGATGAGCCGCGCGCTTCAGTCGATAATGGAGTGGTCTTGTGGTCTGATGAGGAGATCGGAGGGGCAGGGAGAGGAAGAGACATGGGAATGGGGGGGAGGGAGGGATGTTTTTGGGTTTTTGACTTGGTAGCTTTTTGGGCCACTTGTGCTTGGTTTGCGTTGGGGAGTTGGAGGCTTGGGGTCTGGGATAGAGTTATGGTTATGGGTATGGGTTATGATGGGGGCCGTGGAGGGAATTTGCAAGATTGGGGTGAGGTTTGGATTTCGATGTCGACTTAGATGGAGAGTAGGATCCCGAGGGGGGTGGAAAATGAGATGGTAAAATGGGACGGCGCGAAACACGGTCGGCCTAGGAAAAATCGAGAAAGGATATGATATGGAAGGGGAGGAAGGCGGGTACAGAGGCAGACCACGTGGATAGGTAGATAGGTAGATAGGAAGATAGGTACATCTCAGATGTGCAATGTTTGAGTAAATGATTGACGGTAATGATTCACAGTGATTCACATCACCTGCAGCTTATTTGTGGATAGTATAGGGAATTGTGGGGGTTCATGCGTGGATGCGTGGATGGGGGTGGACAATGCGTGCGTGCAGCTGGGGAGTGGGTCGAGGAGTTTTGGGATGGGATGGGATGGGGCGCGCCTCGAGTGGGAATATTGATAGTGGGGAGAAGAGAGGGAGGGGCAGCTTGATATGCGATGGCGATGGGAGTAGTTGTGAGGTATTTCGATTGTTTTTGGAGACTAGGGGCAGAGCTTGCGAAGTGTGTGAAAGCAGACGCTTGGAGGTAATTTGTATTCCGGTACCTATAGCTAGAATTTCTGCGTCTGCTTGGTGTTTTATCTCGGAGGAGAGGAAAAATCATTCCGTCCCTGATATATCCGAATGCAATTCCTTGAGGCGAGATCTTACGAGGAAAAGAGCGAAAAGGAAAGTGTAGATTGTCGATACAAAAACTGTGGTCTTTGATCCCTGGGTGCTTACTAATTGGGTGGACGAAATACATCTTACACCAAAATAGATAGAATCTTTCAAATTTGCCGTGGCTTATACTATATCAAATCGGTTTATCGCTTTCATGATACTTTGGTACATGCGGCGGGTTATAAAGACCATTCAAAAAGTCGAATCTGAATGCAGATATCAAGAGTGCAAAAAGGGTATCTAGGCCTGAGAGATCACTTGACTATCGAATCTAGATCCATATATTCGTTTAGATAAACCAACTGAACATTCAAATTCCGCCATCTCGACGCCTGATACGCTTATCGTTGAATGCCAGAGTGCCAGTTACTGAATGCTGCGATCAGAAATCAACCTCAACGTGTTCGACAACTTCAAAGTTTCAGGAGTGGTCTGACTGAACTCTCGTGGCATTTCATGGTACGCTTGTACTTGTAATATTCCCCTAAGGTTGATGATTGCCTGTCAACCTCCGAACAAGGGTACAGCCTTAGATCCGAACCGAGGTCATGAGATTTATCGGATAAGACGTAACCTAGGTACATACTATAATTGCAGAGGACAAGCGCAGCAGAAAAAGCAACATTCCTGCTGGTTGTTATATTACTAATATGGCGGTTATATGTGGGTTTATGAAATTGCGAGGACATTTGAAATTTTGAATAGATGTCATTTCTTATTACTGTGGATGTGTGTGTTAGTTTTTGGTGACGATTCTAGTGACAAGGAGAATTTGGTTAGCTTGGGGAGGTTAGCGAAGGATTAGATGTCTAAAAAGGGAATGGGAGATACATACCCAGGTAACTATTGATGTAATCGTCAGAGTGTACGCCTGTGTTTATCTATTTCCCCTTTAATTGATGGTCTCCATACCTAGCATCATAATATTGTGACAGCACATGGCATTGTGTTGTGAATCTGTGATGATTGCCTCTCTCGGAAGTGAACGGCACAATATTGTACCGTTCAAACGACATTTTTGACCTCCTGCTAGTGGCAGGCCGTCATCCATCAACCAGTAACTTCTCGAAGTTATTGTTTTTCAATCTCGTTGTTCCTGTCATACTTGGTTTCCTTCGAATGGAACGACTGAGTGCTTCCGGGTAGGATTTAAATGTCCTACCGGACAGACGGCCAAAGACCCCAAATCGGAAGGACTAAAACCATTCACAGGCATTGGACCAGGTGTCAACCATGGGTGCAACCATACCTCCACGTGTGATGCTGGGGTTGTAAATTGTCCCAACCGAGCCAGAATGATGAAAATAGCAAATGATAGCAAGGAGATCACTGGTTAGCACCAGTCAAAGGATCTCATCTCATTTTTTAATCGTTAGATCATGAGATTAGTGAAGAACAATATGCTTATTTTCTTTCCCGTATGCAAACAAAGCGCGATGGGTATCCATTCTATCCGATCAAATCAAGCGTTTTGCACATCAGAGATGGACAATGGCGATTCCAGTTTTTCCCAATTGTGAGCATTTCATTTCTTGTTTTTGTCGTTCCGTCTCCTATTTGTATAATTGCGCCATCTAATTCAACTCACAGATCAATTTCCTGAAATTATTTCCTTAACATTTCGCCTCGGAAGTGCATTATCCATGTACGGAGTATCAAGTTAATCGGCCAATCTTCAAAGTGTTTCCTCTGATATCCCTGCAAAAGCAACCTCGACTGTATTCCTACGAGGCTGCGATGCCGCGGCGCATAGTTCTCTCTATATGACATCGCTTGCTCCATGGTTCTTCAGGACGCCTTAACTTGACAGCTTGCGCTATGCGCTCATCCAACTGCCCTTGTTTGTGCAGAAAGGTGATGATGCAGAAAATGGACGTGGTGTGTGGGAATCATGCCAAGATGGTTGGAATGGCCTTAGACCAATTATTAAAGAGGGGGAGATGGTGGAGAAGGGAGATGGCTGCTGTGGATTGGAAATTTGGAAAGGATCCAACAAATAAACTTCGGGCTTGATAGACTCGGATAGATTGCTTATGGATGAGGGTCTTTAGCTTTCTTTCGGTCTCACCGGATTGTCAACTACCCAGCTATCAACCACCACTACCAGTCGTAGAATATCTATCTGAGCATTTCCTTGGGGATACTTCCTTTTGCGTTATCTTTTTTTTGCTTTTTTGCTTCTTTTGGGGCAAAGCACCTTACTCGTCTTCTTAACTTTTGTATGCCGTTCATTTTAAATATGCTTTCGAGCGATATTTCTAATTGTTTTAATCGTGGCCAGGTGTTCAAGCAGAGTAAATTCTAGTGATCGACTTGATGCACGAAAGTAACCTACCTGTCTATCATTTTGTGATTCTTTTCGAAACCTCTTTTCAGCCAAAAAAGCTAGCAACAGGTCGCGCCATTAGAAATCCTCGGAATTTGGGGGGAAAGTATAATTAATGAACCATGGATGCACAAGCCATGGCAGCAGAATTTCCACCTGGATATCTCGAAAGTTATGACGGTCACAAACTCGTCGCTATTTGCATCGCTGCTATTGTACTAGATGTGTTTTTTGTCGCCGCGAGGTTTGCGTCGAGATGGATTCACAATACACCCAAGGGATGGGATGATCTTCTCATGATACCTGCATTGTTATTCTCATTGTTGCTCGCTGCTGAGGGTCTTGGTACGTACATCACTCATGTTTCATCCTCGTCGTTGTATTCAATATGTCTTGATATTCAACTAACACACCCGTCATAGTCGGTATAAAATACTGCGGAGTAGGCTACCATGTCGAATACATCGAACTAACCGCACCTTACAAACTCATCCGCCTCTACAAACTTTTAATGTTCTTCCCGGCCACCTACGCCATCGCTGTAACCTTCCCCAAACTCTCCATCCTCGCCATGTACCTCCGGATCTTTACTGTTCCCTTCTATCGTATGGTGACCTACTTCGTCATCTATATCCTCGTTGCTTCATCGACCATCTTATTCATGATGATGCTCTTCCAATGCACACCTGTGAACTATTTCTGGGATAAATCTATTCCCGGGGGAAAATGTCATTTTGATATTGAAAAGCTATTCTTATATGCTAGTTTGCCAAATATTACTACAGATGTGGCTATGTTGATTCTGCCGTTGCCCTTTGTCTATAGGTTGAATATGACCAGGAAGGTGAAGATCGGGTTGGGTCTTACTTTACTTACTGGATCGAGGTATTTACTTTCCATCCCCTTACCACAATCCAACCTCGCCAATCCCAAAACTAACACACACCCAAAGCGGTCTCGCAACCTCTGTCCTCCGCTTCGTCTCCTTCGCCCACCAATCCATCTTCCCCGATACTCCGCGTGCATCCGTCAATCTAGCCCTCTACACCGTCCTCGAAACCAGCATGTACATTGTCGCCGCCTGTCTCCCCGCCTGCCGACCCCTCTTCAACATTATCCGCCACCCATCCCGAAAAACATGCCCAATCAAAACGACCAAAAAGAGATACCCGACACCAACGAAAGGATGACAATCGACGACATCGAGCTCCAACGAACACGTGATGAAATCGAGAGCAGAAGCGGCACCAGCCAAAGAAACCAAGGTCGATACCACGGCCTCGGCCAAGGAATCCGCGGAATGGGCGGCCGCTTCCTGCGACTCGGAAGCGACACGGGCCTCTTCCCCGGCCGTCGAGATTCCCCCCGATCCTCCTCCTCCTCTCCCCACCCCTCCCTCCACCCCCTCCAATCCTTCTCCTCGGACCCCCCCCTCTCACACTCACACTCACACTCACAATCGCAACCCGACCCCCCAAACCCCAAGCCCAAAGACCACATCTCCAACTACCAATTACACGACGAGCACGACGACGGGCTCAGTATGCAACAGCTGCGCCCGCGTCCACAGTCCCGCGACCGGAGCAAAGATCCCTTCAAACAGCCGGAACGCGTGCATATAGCCAATATGCACGTTGGACATGTGCCGCGCGAGACGGATCGGGGAGAACGGGAGATGGACGGCATAAGGGTTCAACAGGAGTTCGATGTGTATTTTGAAAGACCGGCTTCATGATGAGAATAGAGATGTCGTGGAGCTTTCAAGAGGTGGCTGTGAAGAGGTGTATTGTATTGTATTTTGTATTGCATATTGCATATTGTATTGAGTATGTTGGGCGTTTCGGGTATTATCTGCATTGGGGGTTGTTATGCATTTGGTGGTGTGGCGGTCTTTCTTTGTGGATACCAGAGGATAGGATAGTGCGTGCATACATTGATACCATGGTGTGAGGGCCAGTTTATATATAAAATTCAGTTAATGGAAATGATTAATGTATACATATGCTAGTTCATCGTTGGGAGGTCTCACGCGCTCATATGCGTATATAGGCAGTGGATTAGAAAATTTATGATATTCATTCAATTAAACGAAACCTGTGTATCAACGCTTTGATAAAAATAAAATGTCAAGCCTGGTCGATGAAAACGCTTTTTCTTTCCTCCGCTAGGGTTCAAAAGGATTACCATTTCCTACTCGTGCCCATATTCTTCTCTTCTCTACAATGACAAAACCCGCTTCTAACTTTCCGCTGCTGCCGAGTCTCGAGTCCCCCCTTTTGAAATCAGATAGATTTTAGAGGCGAAAGAAGTCACCAAGAACATGAGAAATAGCCTCCCAGCCTCCCATCTCATATTTCTAGGACCCTCAAGAGCTGCCATCATAAACAAAGTTGAAGCCATTAACGCATTGAAACCCATCCAGCTCAGATCCCTTCTCTCTGCATTTTGAGGAAGAATATTCCACTCCAGTAAGATCATCTGGAACCAGAGGCTCAACACCTTTGGACGTCCTATGAAACGACAAAAAGGGCCACTTTCAGTGGCCGCGAAGAGGATAATAGCTGAGGCTGTGTTCCGTATGATGAGGAGGGTGCTCATGGTCATCCAGTCTTTTGTACATGTGGAAGTGATATCCATATGTGGAGTGATCCTTGTGATTAGGTTCTTGAAGACAAGGTCCAGCACAATGTTGAAGATAGCCCAACGCATCTTTATCCCAGCACTATCAGATCCGAGTATATGAGATGAACCTACTAGGGCCGGGTTTCTTCGTTCTGCGTTCAAGCCTGGAATATCAGGGTTTGATATTTGCGAACTTCTGGGAAGTTCAGCGGCCTGCGGAAAATATGAATCAGGTTCTTCGCCAAGCAAAGGTCCGCTCACATCGTTTCTAGGGGGGTACGGCACATTTGCGATGGGAATGCAATATTTGCCCATTACGAAAGCCAAGAGTATAAAACAAAATACCAAACTCATGGCCCTGATAAGAGATTGATGGTAAGCCATAAAAATGCTATAGGTCAAGGTATAACATAATGCAATCCCCAAAGCTAGATCAAATACAAGATTATAAGCGCCGTCAAGATCAACTCTATTTTTGTATTGGTGGAGGACAATAGCGAGAGGCAAGGCTTCCACAAGGTGAACAATTGGAGAAGCGATGATAGACTGGATTGTCCAAAACGTGTCGTCGCAGTGTCCGGAGAAAAAGAATGCACAGAGAGAAGCGACCTAACCTTCATTAGTGGTTTCCCAGCACAAAGAAAGCATCAGCATCAAAATTTAGAGCAAGTTACCTGTTCTATCCCTATAATCAAATTGAAAGTTCCAATCACGAGCTTCAGATATGACCAAGACCTCAAAGCAATAACCGCATGGTTGAAGAATATATTCAAGGAAAGTGACAGAATTGATCTGGGATGTCAGGAAAGCAGCTCCGTAGAGCATCAAATAGGGGAAAGGCATGCTTATAAACTTTTATGAGCCAGAATATTGAATGAAGCACTATTGTTTTTGATATGAATGACCTTTGTGTAAAAAATAAAAAATTGTGATCAAGAGATACTTCGGATATATAAGAGCAAATCGCTGTAGTTTTATACTTGTTGCTATTGTATTTAGAAGGTACGCCTTGGTCTAATTAGAATATTATTTGCAGCTGAAGAAGAGCACTTGCTGGTTTGAAGATTCTGCCCATGGCTCTTTACCATAACAGAATCATGTCAAGGGAAAGGATGGCCTCAAATTTTACCAGTCATATTCACAACAATGAGCTAGATGCCATGGCGATAATTTTCCTCCTCGTGTTTTGTTTGACATTCAATCGAAACCACAACTCTGTCCCAGTAGAAGTCAAAAGTTGTGATCAAATACCGAATGTCTTCTTCGGATCAAATGCAACCTTTGCATCCTTCTCATTCTTCTCTTCCCTGCCTCCTGGAAGCACATAGCCTCTTTGGTTACTCAAGATTCTTATACCATTTCTTTCAAAGTCTGTTGTGAAATGTGTATGTCCAAAAACCCATACTTTTACATTTTCCAAATTTAGACCGGAGCCGCCGAGAACATCGGTAGCAAATGCCGAACTCCAAGGGTTGTTGGCATTCTTTAGACTGGATGTCCCTTCTAAAGATGGTGCATGGTGTGTAATAATCAAAATATTCCTTTCGGGCTCTCCCATAGCTCTAGATTTATTTTGGGTTTGAATGCGTGCAACCTGGTTGGAAAGCCATTCAAGATCAGCTGTATGAGCAGCGTTATGGTCATCAATTGACCAGCTATCTATGTTCTTGAAATCCTTTACTCTCGCCTCTACCGCGTCTCTTGCATCATCGTTGATTTTGGACCAAAGTGTACAACCCAAGACTATAATCTGAGAATTTCCAATTTCAATCACCGAATGCTTCTGATGACATAGAACCAACTTTCCATTAAGAATTGCTTCTTTCTCGAGCCTTTGCGCTTCCTTCAAGGCGGCAGGGAATGAAAGGCCATAAAATTCGTGATTTCCAAGAACCAGGAAAACTTTTTCAAATTGAGCTGCTTGCTTCGCAAGAAACGCCAGGTAAGCATCATAGTCAACAAGACGGCCAATATCACCCGCTAGAATGAGGTAAGGTGCTGAGGGTGGAATATCAAATGTATAGTATTGCGAGGATACTTCTAGATGTAAATCAGAGAGAATCTGGAAGGTTGGCAATCGAGGCGATTTGCCAAAGAGAGATCGGAGGTTTCCCATCACGGACAGCTGCGCCATCCTGCCTCTATGATAAGGAGGACTGAAAGAGATTGAGGTATTATGTAGTTCGGGATCAAAATTTGCATATCTTATGATCAAAAATGGTTGGACGGCGAAAGATGGATTCTCGTCATTATTGGTTCACCGGGTTCCAACAGTTCTCATCAATACGCTTACTAATCATAGGACCTTCACTTGCTTGTGGCTTAACAATTTACCACATTGACCTCCATGCAACCTCAGACGATTGAAAATCGAATTTCCTACTGTAACCTGTGTTGATGTCCATTGAAACATTTAATGCCCGGACATAGAATGAATCTCACTCACATGGTCATCAAAAGTACCCTACAGATCCGTAGCAATCGAGCCTGATATATACCAGCTCAATTGCCGCAACCAAAGATCCTAGATCTCCAGCTCGCATCAGACATTATATATCAAAAACATCACACGAGAACCATTAGGTCTTTTATCAGTTGTGTTCCATATCTGAAAACCAATGTACAACCGTCTACTAGCCGACTAGCCTACTGTATAGTTAATTGCTAGACGAATATTTCTGAGCTTTTAAGTGGACTGACGAGGCAGCTAAGCGATAAGAAATACATGAGAGATGATGAAGGTCTAGATGTTCGGCATCTGATGCTGATTACTTGGGTAACATGTGTTTATCATATTATGAACTTCCAGGGTTGATATAATGGCAATCTCATATCCATTCGGATGGAAGATCTGGTCCCATTGAAAGTAGAAGTTCACTAGAACGTATATCGATCAGGGGGCAATGCTAAATATAAATAGTACAATTCATCCTAAATTTCAAGGCATTGGCGAAGATTCATCAACTTCAACCCCAGAGGCTGGAGTAACTATTACTCTTTGTATTAATATGTTCCATACAACAAAATCAATGTATGTATGTTTATACTCTTGCTAGCAATGGCATCCATCAGCGATCCTATATACACCAACGCAACATCTTCCCATGCGCGACTAGCAAATGGAGCACGGTCAACAACCCATCAGACCCGGAATAGTCTTTTATTCACGTGCAGCTTTTCTCCAGGAGAATTCTAACACCAGATTATCCTTGAAAATAATCAAACATAAACCTCGGGCCACTTTTGCAGTGCAATTTTCAGTTCATCTCCGCAGCCATGCCCAGCTGCCCTTTCATATGCCCCCAGTAGTCTTTTCTTCATGATCATCATAAACTGTATGGCTGAAAGCTTCAAAATCACCGTTGTCAACCAGCCAGTCGATGTCCTCATCATCCGGGCCCAATTTGCTCATAAGTCCTGTTCCAGCTTTGGGATACGGTGGGCTATTTGGCGTAGACTCCCTGCTTTCCTGCGCCAGATCCTGCCCATTACCCGTTCCATTCGCGTTTCCATTTGATGTCGTGTTTGTTGAAGCCTGTGGGGGTAGTGTTGGCGGAGCAGAAGAAGCATGGGTGAAAGTTGGCGCTGGCGGGAAAGAAGTGGTAAACATTGGAGAAGGGGTGATATTGGAAGGGCTGGCATTAGGAGCTATTTTACGAATAAAATTTATGGTAGCGTTGGGATTAGACTCTGCACGAGAGAAGAGACCCGCTGTGGATGTTGCCGAGGGAGGGAATGGTTGTGTGATGTTATTTGTTGTGGGGCGAGATGTGTTCTGTGATTGGCGGGGTTGGAGTGGAGGAGGATTAGCGGGAAATATAGGCATATCTGGATGAAGAATGGAAGCTTTTACGAGGAGCGATACTAGCTGGGGATGAGGGAGTAATGAGAGATATGCTCTTCTCTAGAGGTTTGTTAGTTCATAACTTAGAACGTAAAAATCAGAGAGTAAGGAATACCTGGTCGATCGTTTTGCCGGCCCAGCTTACACCGTCACTCTTAGATGGTGCCGGTTTAATGCCCTTTTTTCTTGCACAATCATTGCAATACCACGGTGCTTCTTCATCCTTCACTTCTTCATCCGAAACTATAGGGTCATGACACATCTGATGCCATCCCAAATTACACCCATCACAAAAAACAATCATATTATTATGGGGACTATTGCCTCTCCCGCATCTTTTGCACAATGCCTGTTCTTGATTTTGACTTCGCTTATTTGAGGAGGCAGAAGATCGCTTTCTTGAGCTTGTCTCGGGCAATGTAGGGACAAATTGTGTCGGTTTTACTACCTGTCTTCCGCTCTGTGTGATTTTTGGCATTTCCGTCATCGCACTCTTCGAATCATCTGATTCCGAATCCCTGCCCAAAGCACTCAGCGCATCAGACTCATCCGCACTTTCACTGTCATCCTTGACTCTTTTCCGCTTCTGTCCCGCCCTTGGTGCTCCTTTTCCTCTCTTTTTTGGTCCTCCACTATTAACTGACCTTGTAGGAGTTTCACTCTTCGGTGCGGCAGAACTGGTTTTGGGCGTTAGCTTTCTGCTAGTTTGGTATCTTGGTGGCGGTGTATTTATTTGCATATTCTGCGTAGTTTTCATGCCAGAGACAACGTTTCTGCGCATTTCTTCATAGCCCGGATGTGTCCCTGTAATGCCAATACTGGGCAGCCCACCAGTTAATCCTGCTTTCATGCGCTGGAGAATCATTTCGGTCGAAGCAGAAAACGGAGGGGGGACATATTTTTGAGTGGGAGATAATTTGCCCATTGTTGTATCGCTGGGTTCAGCTGGAGGTTTGTTTGGCGCGTCCATGTCTGTCGTGGTTGATTGATATTCTGCGAGGCAATGATTTTTGCGCCGGCGGGAATGATCAAAGCTACCTGTCTGCGACAAGCGTGATAGATGTCTAGAATTGATGAGCTGAATCAAGAGAGTAAGGTAATGTTTGACCGAAGTCAATTGAAGAATTGAAAGCCAGTGTTAACCTTATGGCAACAGCCAAAGATAATTGATATACAGACGTGTGGGCACGCGTGATGATAGATCCCAGTAGAGTAAATAATTATGACAGAGCTCCTTGACATACAGCTTCAACCTCTTGAAAGTGTAGAGTTGATGCTCTTGGAAGTACTTGGAGAACGTCGTTATGAGAGAGTACAAAAAGTGGTCTGGTGATGAATAAACTGGCAATCACATGTTCGAAAATCATGTGATATGATAAAATTGCACTCCTCCCAACTTAACCTGACGCTTCGCGTTTTGAGAAGGAGCCCAATGACAATGACGTCCATGAGGGAAAATTATAGTATTCAGGATCTACGACGTCTAGGTATATAGCTCTATTTAACTGCACCTTCCGCCTTCAATGCTTCGATTTCGGATTCGTTCATTCCCAGAACATCTCTAAGAATCTCATCTGTATGTTGTCCTAGCATAGGAGGTGCTGTTCTTATGCTTGGTTTGCTCTCACTATACTTTACTGGCGTGTTGACCATCTTGATGGGACCGCAGTATTCGTGATCCATCTCTTTAACCATATTCCTGGCCAACACGTGCTCATGATTCAATGTTCCTTGGACATCATTGATGGCTGCATATGGTAGCCCAGATCCCTCAAAAATATTCAACCACTCCTGGGTAGTTTTATCTTGCGTAATCTTCTCGATAGAGCTGTCTAACTCTGCTCGGTGAGCAACTCTTGCTGTGTTAACGACGAATCTTGGATCCTCTTTCCAATCTGAGCGTCCAAGCCCATCACATAGGAGTCCAAATAGTCTATCATTTCCTCCACCAAATAAGATGTCTCCATCTTTTGTCTTATATGAGCGATAAGGTACGATCGATGCTAGGACGGCATTTAGAATAGAGTTTTCAAAATAATCAAACTATACTTACGATGAGCAGTTCCCCACCTCCCTTCGTCCTTGTCCCCACTGATCAAACATGAACTCGCCAGGTTCGACAACGTGGCGACTTGACAGTCCGATAGAGCAACGTCAATGTGCTGTCCTCTTCCTGTTCTACCTCTTGCTAACAAAGCAGCCATTATACTGTTACTAGTATACAAGCCGGTCGTCAAATCTGTCACTGCAACACCTACTTTCACGGGGGGTCCATCTCTACTTCCCGTGATATGCATCAATCCCATTTCAGCTTCAACCATAACATCATACCCGGCCCGGTTTCGGTATGGACCTGTTTGGCCATAGCCGGTAATAGAAGCATAAATTAATCGAGGGTTTATCTCTCGCAAGGTGTCGTAGTCCATCCCATATTTTTTAAGCGACCCAGGTAAATAGTTCTCAACTAGAATATCACTCTCCGCAGCAAGTTTGTGGAGAATTTTCACTGCCGATGGATGTTTGAATGATAGGCCGAGTGATTTTTTATTTCGATTTACCTGGTCATTGGTGAGCCAGAAGCTTGTGGTAAATTGGAGCATGTGGCCAAGCTACAGCAAAGAAATATGCACTTTCTCCTGGCCCTTCCCTCCCTGAATCATCCAAGTATTTTGCATAGGGGGGCCCCCAATGCCTAGTATCATCGCCTTTAGTAGGATGCTCGACTTTTATTACCTCTGCGCTAGAAATGTAAGCTTGAGTGGTAGCAAAGTCATAGCAAATCATACCCAAGGTCTCCTAAGATCTGTGTACAATACGGCTATGCAATTGTTAGAAAACCTTTACAGGAACCATACTAGAGGTTCAACTTACACCTGCGAGTACTCGGGTCATATCAAGGACTTTATACCCCTTTAAGGGGAGTGTCATATCATTCGTAGAAGCATCTGCCAATCCTCTGCGCCTAATCTGCCTGACCGCTGGAGCGAAGCCATTAGAATGCGAAAAAGTTTGAGAAGCTCGAAGGAGCGACCGTGAACAAATTGAAGTGATCATAATGATAATTTATGTACAATGGAGAATGATCAGAGCTAAATACTCAATGCTATGTGATGTTTGTTGATATTATTGCCCCGCTACCCCAGATTTTTTGGCGGTCTCGGCCCGGTAGAAACTACTTCCGAGGTCCTCCATATTGTATGTAGACATGTCAAACTAGGTACTTGATTATATTTTACAATGATTGATGGGCAAGATGTAGAACACAACCGAGAATGATCTGGAGTTTTGTGGTAAATTGAGATATTATATTATTTGGTATCGAAACTTTAACTTTCCAGTCACAATTAAGTGGATACCTAACCTTCTTCCCTATCCATTTCATCACGACCTCGTTTAGCACCTTTGGCAGGTCTTCTTCCTTTCAACACTGCGCCCTTCTTACCCCTGTCTTCGTGCAAATTCTTCATCTCGTTCCTGGCGTGTCTCTGGGCTTCTTCCACTCTAGGCTTGAATACCATAACTTCATCCTTGACAGTCTGGTATTCGTCCTGTTTCTTTCCTAGTGCTGCCTCAATGCGCATCCAAATCTCCACATCATATTGAGTGACAAAACTAATTGCATGCCCGGACTTTCCTGCACGGGCAGTTCGTCCAACTCTATGAATATATGTTTTACTGTCCTGTGGCATGTCGTAGTTCAATACAACGTCAACGGAAGGAATATCCAAACCACGAGCAGCGACATCGGTTGCAACAAGAATTTCTCTTGAACCTGCACGGAACTTATTCAGGGCACCCAAGCGAGAAGATTGCGAAAGTTGACCATGTAGCGGAATGGCCCCGAAACCAAGGGTTCGGAGTAAAATTGCGATTCTCTGCGTCTCATTAACTGTCCGGGTAAAAATAATGGCGGATTGACCCGCGAACTCATTCAAGAGGTAGATCAAGTATGTATCCTTGTGAACTAATGGTATAAATATGTAGTTTTGAATGAGAGTCGAGACAGTTTGATACTTGTTGCTGCTAATGCTTACTCGCAGTGGATCCTTCAAACTTGCTCGTTTGGAGACTTTCAACCTTGGAGCTAATAGTCGCGGAAAAGAGATACGTTCGTCGCTCTCGAGGTAGGACTTTTAGGATTTTATCGAGAATAGGTCCGAAATCGAGGTCAAGTAGTCGATCGGCTTCGTCCATAACCAAATACTTCAACGACCGTAATGAGAAGCCTTTTGTGTTTTCTAGATGATCAAGAAGACGACCGGGAGTGGCAACTATAATGTGAGGTTTTTTACCCAAAGCAATTGCCTGTGGAACCATATCCATTCCTCCTACTATGACGGCACATTTAACTCTTATAACAGATCCAAGAGCCTCGAATGACTGAGAAATTTGATACGCAAGTTCACGAGTTGGAGCTAAAACCAACCCAAAGAGCGGTTGTGGTTTGTCGAGTAGAGATTGAAGAATTGGTAAAGCAAACGCCGCTGTCTTCCCACTTCCTGTTTCTGCCAAACCGATCAAATCCCTTCCTTGGAGTGCAAGTGGTATAGATTCTCTTTGGATAGGAGTTGGAGCCTTGTATCCCAAAGTGTCGCATGCTTCGCAGAGTGAGTCGACAATACCCTAGAATTGTCAGTAAAACATATTTGTGATAGTAAAGTAATTACAAACCAATTCTTTAAAAGACTTTACGACCTCTGCTTCCTCAGCATCGTCTTCGACTTCATTGGTCTTGGTTTCCTCAATTGGCTCAGGGGAAGGTGATGGCGAGACTTGTTTTGATTCTTTTACGTGCTTCGACTTGGAACCAGATGATACATCTTTCTCAGTCTTCCTCCGCTTCACGGAAGACATGATTGATTAGTCGTGTTAGACCAGATAGAATAAGTTCGTAACAATGTATCAAAGCAAGGTCTCGGATTAATAATTAGCCTCAATATTGTTGTAAATCTCCCAATAATGTGACAATTTTGTGATATACTTCTATATGAGTGAGTATCAAATGAAGAACTTCAGCTAGTTTAATAGTTCTCCAGCTACTTTAAGGCTGGAGAAAATAATTTTTTTATCAGCTTATCGGATCCGCTTATCTGATTGGTCGCGCACAAAAGTTTCTACGTTTAAGAAAATATCAGGAGGACCCGACGAAGAAGGTTCTACACAAATAACATCATACAACCCAAAGATAAAAATGGCGAGAAGACGAACCAAGAAGCGTACTCATGTTGGCGCCAACAATGGACCAGCTGGAGCAAAGTCAGCTTCTGCCAGTCAGGCTTCACGATCACCGAAAAGTATGGTAATTCGAGCAGGAGCTGGAGAAGTTGGGCCAAGTGTTAGTCAATTGGTAAGAGATGTTCGAAGGATGATGGAACCGGATACGGCTTCAAGGTTAAAGGAGAGAAGAGCAAACAGATTGAGAGATTATCTCACAATGGCTGGTCCTTTGGGTGTCACTCATCTCATGTTGTTTTCAAGATCCGAGGCTGGAAATACAAACATGCGACTTGCTCTCACACCAAGAGGTCCAACATTACACTTCAATGTAGAGAAATATTCTCTCTGTAAGGATGTTAGAAAGGCTTTGAAACATCCTAAAGGTGGCGGAAAAGAATACACTACTCCCCCACTGGTATGTTCATACCCTCATGCATAATTGGGGCTTTTGACTGATCCATTTAGCTTGTCATGAATAACTTCATATCTCCTGCTTCAGAATCGAGTTCCGAGAACAAGATACCCAAACATCTCGAATCGCTCACAACCACCATTTTTCAATCTCTTTTCCCACCCATCTCTCCTAATGCTACGCCTTTATCATCCATCCGCAGAGTTATGCTTCTAAATCGAGAACCCACTAAGGGCGAAGATGATGGTACTTATACCATCAATCTTCGTCACTATGCAATCACCACCAAACGTATAGGTCTCTCGAGACCATTGCGAAGGTTGAACGCCGCTGAGAAATATCTACATTCAAAGAATCCAAGGAAGGGTTTACCAAATCTTGGAAAATTGGAAGATATTGCAGACTATATGGTTGGAGAAGACGGTGCTGGATATATGACGGATGCTACAAGCGGAAGCGAAGTTGACACCGATGCAGAGGTAGAGGTAGTTGAGACACGCACCCGCAAGATTCTGAGCAAACGCCAAAAAGAAAAGGGACGTGATGGACAAGGCAAGGGCGGTGCTGAAAAACGAGCTATCAAGTTGGTGGAATTGGACCACGGATGAAATTGAGAATGACAAAGGTCGAAGAAGGCGTGTGTGACGGGAAGATCATGTGGCACGAATATATCAACAAAACTAAAGAAGAGGTCAGAGAAATGGACAAAGTCTGGGAGAAGAGAAGGCAGGAAAAGGCAGCCCGCAAGAAGATACAGAAGGAGAATGTTGAGAGAAAAAAGAAGAATAAGGCTGCTAATAAAAAGGGTGGCGAGGATGATGATGAAGAAGACGATGAGATGGATGTAGATGAGTGGGATAGTGAAGGTTTAGAAGGGGATGGTGAGATGGAGCTGAATGAGGAGATGGAGGAAAGAGGAGAATGGGAAGATGAGCAAGAGGAGATTGCTGCTGGTTGAGTATGAGCTGTACTCAGACAATTTCAATATCTCGATGTATATTCGGCGCATTCAAGGTCGCATGGTTGTTATGTCAATATGATATCTAATTAAAATATGCCCTTCAATGTCGTCGCCTCTCAGTCTACATATTGGACAACGAACGGAAATTTATCGTTTTTGGTTTTCATACATTAATAAGCCTCCTCAGACACAGCCGGATACCCAGAATCACAATTCATGCATTGTGGTTACTTGCGCAGTCAATTGCTCAAATCGAGACAAGCGTTGATGTATTACCCGACATACAAGAAGTTTTGCCTAAGGTGAGTATTAGTGTACACTTTATGGGTTGATCCGAACGGAGCCGTTATCAAAGTTTGGAATAAAGTGCACACTGGAAGAGAGTTGTGTGAATTTTTACTTATATGGCGCATCCTTTCTGGGAAAACCTATACAAATGTAACATTGATGCATGAGGTGGTAGAACTATTGGATCATTGAGCAGGAGTGAAAAGCTGTGAAACTCATTCGGCTGCTCCCTTTCGCTCCCTTTCGAGTCATGCAACAACCACAAAGTATCACCCCAGTGTGTTCCACATGGTACGTATTGGAATCCCTATACCGTATGCTTCGGTATTAACACTTTATTTGTGGCTTTTACAAGTAGAATGCTTTCATCAGTGACGATTCATTGTTCCAAAAATGTGATTCCTTTCACTCAACTAGGTGGCTTGGAAAGTGTAATATCAAGCAACATAGCAACTTCCATAGACACTTTGCCATCAACGTTATCGCAATTGTGGAAGGGATAAAAGCTTAGCCATGGCACTCTTTCCATTGGTATTGCAGTTGAGTTTTCCAGGGTATAAATTATAGCCCTGATCTCTGTTAACTGATCGTACATGGTTGTGATCTACTGCTGATAAATGTAGCATTACCAGTCTTTACATATCGAAATCTTTCTTGTTACAAAAAGTCGGTGGTTCTTTTCTTGCAACATCCAGCCTCGGAATGTCGTAGACAACCTGGAAGGCATAAGAAGCCCAACGGTAAGAATTTTTGATATTTCTCGAAAGTCTTCAACATATGCTGACTAGGGCCAACTTTCAAAAGATCGAGTTCGAAGTTGTTTTTTGAAATATAGCAAGGTAATATCCGATGACCGGAGTAGCCATAGTCAATCTTCATATATGACTGCGATACCAGTGGAAGGGTACCATCACTCCGCATTCATTCCTTCCACAGTTACAAGAATGTGGAGCGCAAAGTGTTTGCAGATGCGGTTGTACTGTTTACATATGAAATGATGTAGATGAGTCGGTTCTCTCTTTTGGCTGAGGACACCGTTTCATAGTCAGGATTGGCAGATACAAACATTGAACAAAAAACCCAAGTGTCTGAACGTATCTCAATAGAAGGGGCTTGTATGCGAAAATTTTTTATCTCCACCAACAGCACACCGACTTTATCGATGGATCTCAAACAAGGAGCAAATACTGATGTCTCTAACGGCATGAATGATCTGTGGTCAAGTAGTTGCGAAAATCGATCCGCCCAGCGAAGGCATCAGCTCCGCGACAGACTTGATAGAAAGAGTCTTGAAAGTATGCTCTACAACATTAGATCGCCATCGTCATGTAAAATCCCTGCAGTTTCATCAAATCATTGAGGAGACTGTCGGTAATGCGGTAAGCCAGTTTCATCGATTCATTATTCGAAATTATGTTGTTCCAAACAATTTGATGATTCTACTATAGAAAGACTGAGAGACTAAAATGTCAAATCTGTTTCAGTGCGTAGCGGAAGAAATTCAAAAGCCGAAGAAAAATCATCCAAGACACCACAAATTTCGAAGCCAAAATCTCGGGAAATTGCTTGATATACAAGGCGACTGGCTATATAAAAACATCAAAGATGTCGGGGATGAAATCAAGATGACTAGGGGCGTTTTGACAGACCAACGCAGAGTCTTACAAAATTTCAGCTACCACAAGCGCTCGAAGATTTCTTCTCTATGCTCAACTTCTCGCTCCAACTCACGAGTAACACCGGCATTCCTTATACTAGACAAATAATCGGGATCACCCGGAGGGTAGGATGTTACTACTGCATCATTGCAAGTGTCAATTCCTCTTCTCGAAAAAGCCTATTTGTTATTCATCACTTAAGGAAACAAACAAGGAATTTAAAGTAGTGGCTATCCATGCGAGAAATTTAGAGAGGGTGACTTCCTATGGTAAAACGAGTGTAGGAGTATTTGGACGACTCAGGGAAAATGCAGAAAATTGGCATGATGGACCCAAGGCAAGGCAAGCCAACTTCTAGGAAGCTCGGGTCTAGAGAAGTAGTCGGTCCAAAAGGAAATGCAAAGTTTGCAGATCTATCGGAAATCATGCAGCGTCACAGGCGCAATTGGCGTTGTGAAAGCTGAGTGAGGGAGAGGTTGCAAAAGTACATCTTGACTACCCCGCCGACAATGAATGTCGTGGAATTAAGGTTCCTTGGAATGGTACTGTTCTAGGACTAAACAGGACTTTCAGCTCGGCACATTTGCCGCTAGATCTCGACTTACTTGGGTTTCAAGAGGGGTACTGCGAGATTTCTTCTCTTTGAGTTATTTTTGAAGACCAACTTATGTTTCAGAAGATGCTCGATTGACTCGAGAGAATTTCAGACTCGGAATTTTGACTGGTTTCGGCAGAATGATAGTTACGCCTGGCAATGTGTCGGGTTTGACGTCGAACTACAGACACCATCACTTTCAATGGTAGTTTAATGTTTGTCTGAACAATAGCAAAACACGACTGAAGCATGCAACCATTAATCCATTTACCACTTCCGTCGTGCGGGGTATCTTGTGTAGCCATTGCTAGTTAATAGCTGGATATCTCGAATTAGCATGCACGGCAGTAACATGTGTTACAATACGTGACTCAAAGAGAAGTGCTTCAATGCGTGTTACGCATGTTCGGGAGAGATTAGAAATGCAGGTTATAATATTTGGGTGATGAATTCGTGCGCCATAGGTCTTGATGAAAAGCATAAATACCTCACTTTTACCCAGTTCAATATGGAAAGCACATCAAGAACCAGCCCAGTAGATAGTTACTTCGCATTCCATCCTCAGTGAGTATGCGCTCAGCTATCTCTAGTCTTTCCATTCCCAGCTAATGCTTACTTAGGTACCAGGAATAACAATTTCATTCCCCAAAGACCGGATCACCATGGCCACCATCCCAGATATCGAGGCCAAGACGAACACGGCCACCACCTCAAATGTTGAAGTGGACGCAGAAAGCGAAGCCATCAACCTGGCCGCTGCAAAAGGCACCAAAACAGCCGGATTCTCCCAATGGGAAACAGTCACCAGATACGCCGGCTCCAATAAACTCTACCGTTCCTCCTCACCAAACTACGTTGAGGAGCAGGGCGACAAATCTCAGCACATTCTGCAAGCCGACATTGACTTTCTCCACAAACAAAAGATCGGAAATGTCATTTGTCTCAACAGTGACACGATGACCAGTTATGCGATTGGCCATGAGCTCGCCAACGCCAAGCCCCGAATCGAATTTACGCATATCCCCGTGGAGGATTACCATTCTCCGACGCTGGATCAGATGGAGCAGGGATACAAGGCGTACACCTCTTTCAAGAAGGACACGCTTGTGTGGTGTGGATTTGGGCATGGCAGGACGGGGACGATGATCACGGCGCTACAGTACAAGAATGAGAAGGGGAAGGTGAAGTTGTCGCATGCCGACTACCGCACCAATCACGTTGAGCAGACGCACGAGGGGAAAACCACAGGGCAGTATGAAACTTTGGACAAACTGCAAAAGTGAAATCTTGCTGTGGGCGGAAAGATTCGCTGGCTCCCGGGAGCAGCGGGTTGGAATTGGGGCTGAGTGTTGTGCCCGAAGATGGAGAAAGTACTCTCAACTAGCATTCTCGAATATTATTGGCATTAGGTTCTGAGGGTTTTTGTGACCTCACTTGTGATTGGATTTTCCTTCTCAATAAATGCTTGCGATGGCATGAATCATAGTCCGTTCAGACACTATAACCGAATGAATAAACAAGCGCAATGCCACTCTGGTTGGAAATGATGAGCAGGCATCCACAATGAGAGTGGTGGAGCAACCAACAACCCAATGCCTCGACAGTAGTTTTACAACCGAAGCCTCAGGAGGACATGGGCACTCCAGAGTCTTTTGCACCGATTGTAGAATCCCATACTAAACAACTCTACAAACCATTTCTCCAGACTCTTCCGGTTTTGCTTCTTCTCTTTCTCCTTCTCCTTCTACAGTCTATCCATCACCCCAAAACTTCATCTCGTCCCACACAACATTCATACGCATAAAACACACCCGTAGTAATCACAGAGAATATCAACGGTGCTCCAACTCTGATATCTGGGCACTCGGTGCACGTCGTAGAACTATCTACAACACTTTGACATCATGGCCTCGTCTCTCCCACATCATCTAGCATCTAGCATCTCGCCTTTTCAACTGTGCAATTCAAACTTCACGTTCAATGATTCAAGCTTTTCAGAGAAGACTTCGACGCAGAACATGCATGCAATTGATGTCATTGCAAACGTTCCAATCCCGTGCTCAGCCGAGCACAGACACCCGAACTCCTCCTATCCTCCAGAACCGTTCTGGGTGGCAATTCTCGATTGTGTCTCGCAACTCCCAACTCCCAAACTCATCATGAATTTTCCATCTTTTAAATCCAGCCCTGAATACCCAGCAACTAATCCAAGCACGCTTTGTTCGCTATACTATACTGATCTATGCTATAAGACCTCATCATTATCCCAACTCCACCAAGTGCTTCGTTTCTTCCCATTTACGCCCCCACCTCCACCCTCCACAATCTCCTCCACAACCTCGTCACCTCCAACCTCAGCAATCTTATACGCCGTAGCTTCATATCCTCTCTTAGATTGCTCCTCCCAAATACGTATTTCTTCATCCCACCCCTGCCACCAATCACAAATATCGTCCATTTTCCCGCTAGCCACCTTTCCGGTCCATTGATCTAATTTCATCGGAATGGCCCATGGCCAGTATGGATCCGTGGGGCGCCAAATATCTTTAGTCGAGTATTTTGGATGACAATATGTTTCACACATTGCCCACTCCGCCACAAACCATGCTGTGAATATTGTGAATATGAATCCAAACCACGTAAGCCGGCCCGTTCCAGGGTAGCGGAAACGGGGAATGGGGATCATGAGGTAGTGGACGTTTGGGTTCAAGGCAGGGTTAGGAGGTGTATCAAGGAAGAAAGGACGAGATGATACGTTTGAAGTGGGGATACCGAGTTCTTTTGGGGTATGAACATGTGAGCCCGACGATGCGACTTGTTGCTCCAACCTTTCAATGCCATGTCTAGCATCTCGTATACTGCTTGAAGTATGCTTCAAACTCCGACTCATACGATGGAATGCAAGTTCTTCAAGTCGTTTCTCTTTCTCTTTCTGAGAAAGTGGTTGACCCTTTTCATCGAAATCGAGGTTGATTTCTGTATTATCCGGCCCGGGAGGAGACGCAGATTGATTTTTAATGATTAAAGAGAAATCACGATCTATAGTAGTAGAGTCATCGACTCGAGCTTCTTTTTCTATACGTTCAAGGTCGGCAGCGGCGGAGACGGTAGGGGCACTGTTTATTGGAGTTGGACGGGTTCGCGAATGTGATTGGGAGGGTTTGGAGGGCTCACTATGGCTACGTGGCGAGGAAGGTTCCTCTTTAATTTGAGGTTCTCTCGGTATTCTACCATTAGTGTGCATTCGTGGTGGTGCCGGGGTCTCGATCCATGCACCTGTAACTCTTGGGGTGGGCAAGAGGAGTGGATCGATGGGGGCGGATGGAGGAGGGGTTGGCGCCGAATCTTGAAATTTTTCAGAGACATGCTCGAGCTCGAAGGGTGTCCTTTCTAATAGTTTCCGAGCTTCAGGATCATTCCTCTCATTCCCATTCGTATCTGTGATAGCCTTGGAAAGGTTCCTTAAAATCTGAAGAGAATCTTCTTGTCTGGAATTCGGTCCATTCGGTTGTCTCTCATTCCCGCTAAATACTGTAATAGGGGTTCCACGTATCCTTTCCCCTTCTTCCTCCAGTATTGTTTTCTCGTGCATATCTTCTATTTCTTCGCCTTCAGCTCGTTCCAAAGATCGTGGCTCTTTATTTTCCAAAGCTCTATAGCTATAGTCGGTCCTTGGTCGCGGTTCAGTAGTTTCTGAAGCCTTATGGCTGTGTTCGATCCTGGATCGCGATCCAGTAGTTTCTGTAGCTCCTTGGCTGTATTCAGCGCTTGGTTGCGGTTCAGTAGTTTCAGGAACTCTGTGGTTGTAATCATTTCTTGTTCTGTTTTCGCGAGCTCTCTGTATCGCTTTCAAAACATCTTCCCCCTGATATCTTCTTTCTAGCCGCGAGAGCGGTTTCTCCTCCTGTGGCATGATGTTCTCTTTATTGTTACGCCTACTACGTACAGGCAGGTCGGCATGCAATATATCATTTTTCGAAAAGTCGCCGCTTTTTGATCTTCGTTCCCTAGACAACCTATTTCGCAAAAACCCCTTCCTGTCTTTCCTGAGGAATCTTATTATCTTCACTCTCATATGAAGTAACTGGTCTTCGCTCTTCGCGCCGCTGTCTCAATTCCCTTCGCAAACGTTCTCTCCTTTCCTGTGATTTCGCGCGGGTTGCATCCTTGGTCGCATTCTCATTCTCCGCCGCGTGTGGAACTTTCCGACTTTCAGGTTTATCGACGATATTTTCTCTCCTTGCCGGCTTATCTTGAACCTCAATAGGATTCGCGCCCGCATCCTCTTCGTCCTCATCCTCGTCATCATCCTCACCAAAACTTCTCTCATCCGCCATAATCTCCTCAATCCTACTCGGAATTCCCGTTGTTTTCAATCGCGGGCTCTGATTAAGATCCATACTCTTAGTCGTAAAATCTAGGTCCGTATCCCAACCTCTACCCGTCCCATTAGCTTCCTCCTCTCTCAACTTCCCAATATCCCTCGTCACCCCCTCTATATCCACACTTGCGTCCTCCCCATCATTTTCATCGTCCAAGATCCTCTTCATCCAATCACCCCCAGACGTTGTCTTCGCCCTGCTTCCCCACGTCTGGGTATTAGCCCCAGTATTATTTTTATTCGCGCCATAAGTTGTTCGTGCGCGTGGTGAAGGTGAGCTATCGTATCGAGGTTGTTTGCTGGGAGCCATTTGCACGCATATTCATGGGAATTTTATTGCAATTGTATGTCGTTGACTCCGATTTGCGAAATTTTGAGATTGGTGGAATGCGAACGCGGAGCGCGTGTTTTTATGCTTTAGAGGGGCGAGCGCGTAGCTCGGGTATTCCTTGTAATCCGTAGATCTATTGGTATAGCTTGGTATTGATATAGGAGTTTAGAGTTCTTTCTGATTTATTCATACGGGCTATACAAGCTATTCAATATTATGAGTTGATTATTCGAGAATGGATTTGAGACATACGGGTGGTGAATCCAAGTTTTGATGTTCGGCTTACTAGGTAGCATCAGTGATAGCTAGCTTAAATACTAATTAGACAGAGTACAGAGTTCCCAAACTCTGCCCCTAACTGATTTTTTTACGATGACTTACCATGAGCTCTTTGAGCGAAAGATATACATACGGTCAACTCTTTTCCTCGATAATATGCGGAGTACCTAGGTGCATTCATAATATATAACCATTGAATTATTCTAGTATGCATCTAACTTCCCCGTGTTTTTCCAATATCTTATTTCTCTAAATGATGTTCATATATCAGTTAGAACCAACCCACGGTATCATATACAAATTTCAATACACAAAGTACCAACCCAGGCCATCTGTCCGTGTAACCCATACTGAAATGCATCTATGGATCTTCTTCTACCCTTTCTAGCTCATAAAATAACATGTAAACCTCTTTTTGCATGCCCAAAACTTCACTAGTCTTGCTCTCTTTTATCTTTTCGTCACTAATCCTCCACCATCTTTCGACTATCTTCTTCTTTCGCTTAGTACGAACAGTTTGTGTCAAAGAGGTCCGGGTGCCTTCTTGGTTGGACGGGGACAGCTTGGGTGAGGGTGGTGCCGTAGACGATCGACTAATTGTACTGGAAACTTTTGATAGAGTTCTTCGTGCCGAGCGTCCCAGGGAACGGATGCTGCCACTATCAGAATCCCGAGGAGCCGATGTAGGTCTCGCGGTTTTGTTCGACGATGCGATAGAACTGACTGATGTTGGATTTATGCCAGAGAGGTGTTTATTGGTCAGTGAAGAGTCAATCGAATGGCGCCCATTGGCATTTGAGAGGGAGGTAGTAGATGCTGTGGTTGGCGACAGTAATTCAGGGGTCGATGAAAGGGTGTTATTATCACCCTCATCCCTTCGAGTCGCGTTCATTTGTGGAGTCGACAGTATCGAAGGGGTAGATGTTACAGATCTGGCATATGCAACTGAAGGTTGAAAAGTATTCGGGGTTGAGAATGGAGCCACATTGTATTGTCTCCGGAAAGATTCATAGTGTCCACTATGGTGGCTTCCCTTGTGACATACTAGACTAAGGAGCCTATACTTTCGTCGATCCAACAGGCCACCAAGCGGTAGCTGTTCAGGAAATGTCACCTTGGCAGAATTCTTCATGGTCGACCTCGACTCAAAGATTGACCGCGAGAGATGAATTGCCATAACTTTTGGGAATTTGGTGATACGAACATGTTTAGCAATCTTTCGCTTAGGCGCAAATTTCGAATCTGGTAGTTCAACATCGAGAAGCTCTTCTTCAGGATTTGTTTCTATAGCAGCCTTCAGCTTCGATATTGATATTTGAGCTTTTTCCTTGAATTTTTCTGAAGTCGAACGAGAATATTCTTCTTCAAGGGTGTTCAAGGCATGTATTAATCTGCACTTTTCGCATTTGAAGTCCTCAATATACTCCGTTTTAAACATTCCATCAAAGCATGCATTTAAAGTGGTAGAGGTGACCTGGGGAACAGTTAAGGTAACAGAACAGAAGGTAGTCTGCGTGGGTTTTGGTTTAAAGCCGCAGGTCAAACATTCAATCTGTGATTCAGAGCCGCCTTCAAATGGAAATTCGTCTTCTTTATCGACGTCACTATGGGGCTCTCTACCTTGTTGAGGCGACCCCGATGATGTTGAGCTTGCCTTTTCTGAGCTATGAGAAGAGGCCGTTGTTGCATTCGTTGCAGGAGAATTAGTGCTGGACATCGCACTATCATTGAGATCAAGCTGGCCCAAACTTTCGGCCACAGCACTTTCGTCTAAAGTGGACAATTCTGCAGACTTGCCAGCCTCCAACTTTCTTGCATGATTTCTTGCTCTGTGGCCTGCATGGTACTCGTCACATAACCTCTCAGCCACTACTTGGAGAAACTCTTGTGCGTCTTGTTGTTGTCGACTAATCCTCTGCTTAAATGCACCTTCTAATACTGTTACAAATGGTCCAGCAGATATCGTCTTTTTGTATAAAGGTCTTTCGTTTAATGCATCCAGAATGTCTTTCAGTCCCGTAGTGACTAGGCCCTTTTGTAAACCTTCTATCTTCCATACTGGCAATCCCTGTCGCGCCGGATCTTCCACAATCTGGGTATATACCTCTGGATTATCCAGCCCCCTTCTGTGTGTTTCTCTGATCAAGTATATTCGTAAGTCGCCTAGACCCGCGAGAGCCTGGAGGACCGAGTTTATAAAACAATCATTGGCGGTATTGGACAATCCTACAACTCCTTTCTTCCTGTTATTAGGAGATTCGTTTTGTTCGTCCATTAGAAAGGTTGGCGCAAAAACATAAATCAGGGTAATGGCAGCAAGAGAGGCGCCCGCGGCATATGTCAATGTCGTGAAATGTTTATCTGGCATTCTTTCGTCAAATTAAAGACTTGCGGAACTTTCGGGGGAGGTCGAAGAGAGGGGATGGGCGAATTGAATTAAAGATGAGAGAGGATGGTGGAGGGGATGAGGTAAAGGTTGGAGATTCAAGAAGAACTTCCAATATCACAAGTCCATCACAAGACACACCTTTCGACTGAATCTATTCTGGCGATTTCTTTTGTGTTCAAGAAATAAGGAGTTGAAGCTTGTAAGTTCCGAACAAGAATGCCAGGCCCCCGCTGTCAAATATGTTCCCGAATTCAATGAAGTAAAAAATAATGCACCAAATCATTGGAAGCCCTCCTCCACAGAAGGTCAAAAAACATTGATTATCATGAATGGGTTTGTCAAAGTCTTTTGGAATGAAGGTATTCCAAAATCTCTTATCAAGATCAACCGAATGAAATATGAGAAACAAACTTTGATAAATGCTCATTCTTTTGTCGTTACCCCAGTCTTTCTTTGACGCCGAGATTCCGATGTCAGTCTGGAGGGTGGATTGAATAAATTCTGGTGTACCTTGAGCATGGCCAAATATTTTTGGCGATGTGATTTGTACTCTATGGATTAATTGATGAGTCCGGTCTCTCAACTCCCATTCTCACTCAATGGCTTCCTTGTTACAGTCGCGGGCACCTTCATGCCTGGCATGTCTCCGTCGAACCGCAAGTAGCTTCAGCGCGGGGCCATTATCCTTAAGCAGCCAGCAGGTTCGGGGAAAGAAGAAGCTTGCCAAAGAAAAAAATCATAACGTTACAGTTCAGTTATTGAAACCTGTGATAGGGATTGGCAGAAAGGGCAAGTTTCAATCTACCTGAAGGGCATAGGAAGTGCAAGCTACTAATTTTGATGTAGGAAGAATTGTCCAAGTTCCTCCTGGATTGATGCGAAACAAATTGTATGGTAGAGGGTTTGCGGTATATGTAACAGCTACAGATTCCGACAACGCTGATTCAAGGAAAACTATCGCTCCTCCTGACTCTACTTTTGGGAAGCGCAGGCCCTTTAGAATAGAGCAGGTGCAAGACAAGAAGAAGCCAGAAAAATATCCGAGCGGAATACGTCGACTTAACCTCAACAAGGTTGCTGAGCTTGAATTGCTGAGTGTACGCAGACCTCGAAGTTTCTACAAAGTAAAAGAACATTTGCTAATCTACTGTGAAAAGCCCGAACGCTCCACTGCTATCTTATCCGACTTAATACCACCCTATATCGACTTCTTCGAGACAGCCATCAACGTTACTCCTGTGCCAGTCAAGAAGGTCTCGCCCTCTCTAGCATCATCTTCCTCGATTTCCGCCGCAGCTGCAGCAAACAGCACAGGGAACCCGGATAAGGTACCTATCTACGGGTCAGTATCGACTGCAGATGTAGCTGCGAAGTTAAAGACTATTCTAGCCCAGGACTCAGAAGGAAAGCGGGTCGTTTTTGGACCAGAAGATATCAAATTTGTTCAGGAGACGGAAGAGAAAGATCGCGTCAAACATGTGGGCATTTTCGAGGTTGATATACAACTTAAAGGGGCTCCTAATGCAGTTCGAAGAGCGATCAAAATCAATGCTCAAGATTAAAGATACTGAAGTTGATTTGGGCGATACCTAGATACCTGGATACCTAGGTCGTCTTGTTTTTCGATGTAATGCTACATATTCCCTAATCGGGAAGTAGAATATACAGCTGGAGACACTATCAAGTTTTCATGGCTGATTAAAAAACTCATGAGAATGATATTCAGGAGGCTCTCATTCATTCAGCCCGTCCGTCAGTCATTCGTGAAATGAGGAGCCAAGTCCAATGAGGACACAATTGAATATACCTATTGCGTAATGAGTGCAGCCACCAAATTTGATACAGTACATGCAAAAGCGCATATCTAAACGCTTAGCTCTCTTTCATTGTGAAAGACGGTTCCAGGTTATCTCTTGATCTCACCCAAGCTCGTCGTCGAAAGGATTTATACCTCACATACATACACATATACGTATATAGATGTATACATATAGATATATACATATATAAGAAAAGTTCATTCAGCATGACCGGAAGAAGGTTTTCGCTTTCCCCCTAGCTGCATGCCCAGGAAAATGAATAAGACCGAGGGACAACCTTAGAGGATTCGAACAAAGACATATGTTGAGTGACTTGAGTCGGAGGAACTCGCCGTAGTTTCTTCGGCAATGTTACATCTATTCCCAATTGTGCCATGGCTATGAGGTCAATCTTATCACAACCCCACTTGCAGCTCTTTCACCAGATTTGACTTAAGTACCTCTCCTGCCGCCAACTGGAATCGCATCGTACGGTTAGTTAGTTGATGTTGACTTTTATCTCACCCCCTCCACGTTGACCCATCAACATCAAACACATCCACAAGTCATTGGAAAAGAGAAGAGCACAATACTGCCAGTAACAGCAAGGTACGTCACACTCACTCAAAGCTCGACTGGAGGTTCCATATCTTTTGGGGAAAGACCCAATAACTGCCAACAATATGTTGAGGATTGGAAACAATCACCCCACCATTAGCGTCATTTAAGCTGTGACGGTATCGGTCCTGAAAATCCAAAAATACTCCACCCTCTCTATGACCTTCTACTAAAGAAAACCTTTTCCACCCTCTTCATCTTCTGCCTGTCTCTCTATTGACTCTTTCTTCAAACCTCAGATACCCCTTTCTTTACAAAAGACGATAGCCTTTAAATTACAAGCACAACCACAACACAATCACAATCGAAAATATGGGTGTTACCGACGTTCTCAGCAGAAAGTCCGGAGTCATCGTTGGAGATGATGTCCTCAAGCTTTTCAACTATGCTCAAGAGCACAACTTTGCCATCCCAGCTATTGTATGTTGTGACAACATGGAAACAATCTACCTAGGGTTAATAGCTAATAATGGTAGAACGTCACCTCTTCGTCGACCGTCGTAGCAACCCTTGAGGCTGCTCGCGATGCCAAGTCACCAATTATCCTTCAAATGTCCCAAGGTGGTGCCGCTTACTTCGCCGGAAAGGTTAGAAAAGTTTAATAAATCCCTAGATATGCAGTGGCTGATTTTTGATTAGGGTGTTGCAAACGGTAACCAAGAGGCCTCCATCGCTGGTGGTATCGCCGGTGCCCATTACATTCGTGCCCTTGCACCAGCCTACGGTATCCCAGTCGTCCTCCACACCGATCACTGCGCCAAGAAGCTTTTGCCATGGTTGGATGGCCTTCTCGATGCCGATGAGAAATACTTCAAGGAGCATGGGGAGCCTTTGTTCTCTTCCCACATGATCGATTTGAGCGAGGAGGAGGTTGACTACAACATTAAGACTACTGCCGAATACTTGAAGAGAGCTGCACCAATGAAGCAATGGCTCGAGATGGTATGTTATCAAACAAGAAAGTATGTCAAGAAATCAACTCATCTAATTCATTCTATAGGAGATCGGTATTACCGGTGGTGAGGAAGACGGTGTCGACAACGAGGACGTTGACAACAACTCCCTTTACACTCAACCAGAGGATATCCTTGCCATCTACCAAGCTCTTTCCCCAATTTCCCCATACTTCTCGATTGCCGCTGGTTTCGGTAACGTCCACGGTGTTTACAAGCCAGGTAATGTCAAGCTCCGCCCAGAGCTCCTCGGCAAGCACCAAGCCCACGTCAAGCAAGCCATCGGATCAAAGGAGGACAAGCCAGTCTTCTTGGTCTTCCACGGTGGATCTGGATCCTCCAAGCAGGAATTCTTGGACGCCATCTCCTACGGTGTTGTCAAGGTCAACCTTGATACCGATATGCAATTCGCTTACCTCACTGGTATTCGTGACTACGTCCTCAAGAACAAGGATTACCTCTTGACCCCAGTTGGTAACCCAGAGGGACCAGACAAGCCAAACAAGAAGAAGTTCGAGTAAGTGTCTCTTCACTTGTTGGAAACGATATATACTAATATTATTACAGTCCCCGTGTCTGGGTTCGTGAGGGAGAGAAGACCATGTCCCAACGTCTTGCCGAGGGTCTTAAGGATTTCAACACTGCAGGACAGCTATAAGTTGATGACGATGATTAGCGGATATACAGATTGCGTTTTAAAAATTTAAATGGTTTAGGACATTGTTATGAAATACATAGCGAAGAGCGGAGAAATGGTGGTTGGGGCGGAGGAGTTTTGGTCAAACCTATAAATGCAAACGAGATGCCTCATGAGAAGATATGCATATACTGATATGATTTTGATAATGATTGCATGCAAAGTTACATTCTTGGTGACGGTTTATAGAAAGATGTGACTTCCAAATACCAAAAGGAGAGCAAATGCGGCGGAAAGTGATGGCAATTGAGAGCGCTCTTATCAGAATGGATGAGAAAAGCGCAAATCCGCCCGAGTCAAAATTGATGATGATGATGATGATGATGATGATGATGATGATGATGATGATGATGATGATGATGATGATGATGATGATGATGATCGGTAAATTGTGAACCATATCTCACCACATGATCAGCCACCTACGACACGCCGACCACCTGTACTCTGATGGTTTCTTCAATCCATTGAGTAGATGGCAGGATGGTAGGATCGGTTTACGAGCTTGGGGTGGTTGGTTTAGTTTTGGGTCTTGGATTGGATATCTTGGATTGGATATCTTGGATTGGATATCTTGGATTGGGTATTTTTTCTTGGCGATGGGAAAGGGGGAGGGGAAGGGGAGGGGGAGGAAGAGGGGGAGGAGGGAGGAGGAGGGAGGGAAGGAGGGAGGTCGATAACTTTTGAGGTGGATGGGTGGATCTTGTGATTTTTGTTGTGTTAATGTGTTGATGTGTTGTGCTGTGTTTGGATGGATGGATGGATGGATGGATGGATGGATGGATGGATGTACGTAGGGTCTGTGAATGCTTATCTCTTTGAGTAAAGGAGATAGGTAGATGAAGTAGATATAAGGCATTGCAAAAATAGATAGCGAGGGATCAGAATAGAGGGGGGGAGGGGGGTTGGGTTATCCATAGTATTGGTATTGATTGGGATGGGTATTATAATATGGCATCATATATGGGTGGTATCACAAGTACTTAGGTAGCTAGCTGGAGAAGGTTTGTACTTCCCGGTCCACGGGTTCCTTGAGTATATTTATTGTTGCGGTTGTTTATATTGTTTGGGAGAATTTAATGAGGAATCTTTTTGGAATATGGATAGGTAGCTGGAGGTGTGTTAAATGATAAGTTTGTATATCATTGATGAATTTAATGATTACTCGAGTAGGTAGTAGATTATTTATTTATCTATTAATAAGTAATAGATATCAAGTTGAGTACTTTTATACTATAAATCTATTTATCTATTTATTTAGAAATTTAGAAATCTGGAAATCTATATCTAGATACTATATATCTATCGGTTTAAATATTTATAAATCTAATTATATAATAAACGTTTTTATATACTTAGTATTGTTTTAGATCTATACTAGAGTAAAAATTTAGTTAAAATAATACTTGGCATTGTTTTGGGTCAATGCCGGGCTAAAAATTAACTGAAAATGGAACTTATTTTAAAAAATTATAATAAATTAACAAATTTATTAAAAATTACAAATAATGCTTTATAGTATTATTAAGTTAAAAAATAAATGTTTTGTATATTTAAATTCTTAAAAATGAAAGTTTTATAATATATAAAAAAGAATTTAAAAGGTATACTATTTTGTAGATTTTTACCCGGCATAGACCCAAAACAACACCAAGTATATTTTTTAAATTATTTTTTTATATTTTTTATTTTATAAAACTTTCGATTTTTAAGAATTTAAATATACTAAACGATTATTTTTTAATTTAATAATATTATTAAAGTATTATTTATAATCTTTAATAGATTCGTTGATTAATTAAATTTTTTAAAAATAAATTCCGTTTTAAGTTAATTTCTATCCTGGCACAAACCCAAAACAACATCAAGTACATCTATGGATAATTATATATATACTCATCTTTCTTTCTTCTTTCCCTCCTTTACAATCTGCAGGGACTAGAACTACTTACTGTATTATACTCCATACAATTGAAGCTGCCGATCAAATTGTCCCTTGTCCTTATTATTACTGTACTGTACAGTATACCTATTACCTACCTAGGTAGATACAAGAACCATCCCATAAATCCATTCCATCGACCAATAGAAATAATCATGACGTGTACCAAGGAGGAACTCAAGTTACTCAACCTACCTAGCCCTGGAGGCACTTGAAACTACCAGGACGAGAGGATAAAGTTTGAGAATCATAATGTTTCCAAGATTATTCAAATCAATCAATCCTTCAATCATCAATCATCAATCAATCCAATGTATCGGTAGAACTCCCCCGTGCTGTATCTGTACTGTACAACTAGCCCCGCCACCCATCATGACAATATAATCCTTACAGCATCTATGGATTAGCATTTCGGGGCAGTGCTGTCTGTATAGTGTATACGTAGATGACGTCTCCACAAGGGAGTAAGGAGGTTGAGTTGGAGTAGGTAGGAGGGAGTAGATAGTAGGTAGTAGGTAATAAGTAGTAGATAGTAGGTAATAGGTAGTAAGTAGTAGGTAGTAGATAGTAGTAGATAGTAGTAGTAATAGTATTTACTGTATGTACTCTGTACGGAGTAGATGCGGTTATTCAATCTGAGGGGCAAAAAGTGAAACCTTGGAAGGGTTAGTTAGATACTTCTAAGGTGGTATTTAATTATTTAATAAATTAATTAATTATTGATTTATTAATTATTTATTTATTATTTATTATTTATTATTTATTATTTATTATTTATTATTTATTATTTATTATTTATTTATTTATTTTTTATTTATTTATTTATTTATTTATTATTTATTTATTTATTTATTTATTTATTTATTTATTTATTTATTTATTTATTTATTTATTTATTTATTTATTTATTTATTTATTTATTTATTTATTTATTTATTTATTTATTTATTTATTTATTTATTTATTTATTTACTTATTTACTTATTTACTTATTTACTTATTTACTTAATATTAATTATTATTCATTTATTAATCAATTTATCTATCCATCTCTCCATCCCTCCATCCCTCCATCAATCCAGCCCAACCACCACCGCCAGCCAGCCAGCCAAGAAATCTCCATCCACCAAAAGATTCCATTTCCCATTTTCCATTTCCTTCCCCCCCCTTCCCCCCCCCTTGTGTCAAAATACCATCATTTATCAACCCTTGACGATTAAAAAACCAAAAGCTCCATAACTCATCTTATCCAAGATCCATCAGACTCATTCATCCATCATAAACATCGTTCGTTGGTTGTGTACACATTAAACTAATATCACAAGGACAATCCTTCCTTCTTACTTCTTAAAAGACTTGAATTCAAATCATTCTAGTTCTTGTTCCTGTTCTTGTTCTCGTTCTCGTTCTCGTTGTTCTTGTTATTCTGTGATTCTTCTATTCTTCTACATCTATTCTACTTCTACGTCTACGTCTACTTCTGCTTCTGCTTCTAAACAATTATTTACCATTCCATGTGCAGTTCCTGAATCCTTTTCAAATTACCTGCATTACTACTTACTATACTACTTACTACTTGAGTTAAAGTGCCCGTGGACGTGGGTATTAATACTCGAATTTCAACGCTATTCATTCAAAATAATATCCATCTTTACCATTCAACTTACTCCACAATCTCAAAAACCTCCTTGGCTCACCAGATCCATCCATATCTGCACAACCCACCAAGGTACAATATAAGAGATGTCTTCCAACGAAGCTGAAGGAGCAGGTGTATCTGCGCAGAATAAAGGAACTTGGAGTGCTTTCTTAAAGTCGATCGCTTCATTCAATGGAGATTTATCTTCATTGACAGCTCCACCATTCATTCTATCGTCGACATCATTGACCGAGTTCTCTTCATATTGGGCAGAACATCCTAATATCTTCGTTGCTCCTGCGGCAGAGAAGGATCCTCAAAAAAGAGCCCTGTTGGTATTAAAATGGTTCTTGAGCACATTGAAGCAACAATATGCTAGTCGAAGTGATAAATATGGAAATGAGAAGAAACCATTGAACCCTTTCCTAGGAGAGTTGTTCATTGGAAAGTGGGAGGATGCTTGTGGCACTACTGAGCTCATTTCTGAGCAGGTCAGGTATGTAGATTTACAAAGATCAATGCAATGCCATTTCTAACATGCTATCTAGCCATCATCCACCTGTTACCGCATACCAAATCTCCAACAAGAAGCATGGCGTATACTTGCAAGGATATAATGCTCAAAAGGCTTCATTCTCTCGAACCATCAATGTTAAACAGATCGGACATGCAGTACTCAGTATTCCTGCCTATAACGAAACCTACCTCATCACTCTTCCAAACCTTCACATTGAAGGTTTAATCTTTGGTTCCCCCTTTGTCGAACTCGAAGCCAAATCATACATCACCAGCAGCTCAGGATTCACAGCCAAGATTGATTATAGTGGTAAGGGATGGTTGTCTGGCAAGAAGAATAGTTTCACCGCCACATTATACCCCACCGGCAAGGAAAAGGACACTCTATATACCGTGACTGGACAGTGGACCAAGCAATTCGAGATTCGAAGTGGTGGAAAGAAGAGTGATCTGATAGATTCGTATGATGCGGATGCGACACCGGTTACCCCACTCTACATTGCACCAATTGAGGAACAAGACCCATTAGAATCGCGGCGCGCATGGTCTAAGGTTGCCGCTGGCATCGCATCCGGCGACATGGATGCAACAGGTAACGAGAAAACCAAAATCGAAGTTTCTCAACGCGAACTGAGAATCAAGGAAAAGAATGAGGGAAGAACTTGGGAGAGGAGATATTTCACCAAGATGGAAAGTTGTCCCATCTTGCAAAAGTTGGGACCCAGTATTCAATTATTAGCAGATGAGGATAAAACTGGTGGAATTTGGAGATTTGATGAGACCAAGGCGGCTAAATATGTCAAATCAGAAGGCACGCTACAACCTCAACAAGTAAATGTACAGGCCCCGATTGTTTAGATGCTGATTAGGATGGGGGTACTATGGAAGAGATCGACAGCTGTAAAGGCTATTGCGGTATACTTCAACGTATGATGGAGTGAATAATGGCGTAAATAGGGATTGGATCGTTGGCGGAATGAATGACTTGAATTGAGGATTGATATATGTGTAGCTGTGATCCTTTTGGATGGATGGGATGGGTGGCTGTTGTGCTCATGTTCATAGATTCTGGGAGAGACGTGGGCGATATCATTTTATACAAATAAGACTACAGAGCTTTTTTTTTCCCCTTGGGCTTTGATGGATGAGAAGATGAGTTGGGTTGAATTGAATTGAGTTGAATTAAGATGTTAGGTTCGGAAGGCATGGTGAAATAATCCATTGCTGAAGAAGTATGCACATACATATCTACACATATATATCTACACATACACATATATACATACATATACATACATATCTACAACTTGCATACTTGCATCATCCTTTGAATTGTATGAAGATGTGAAAGTGTTGCTCGTAATGCTGTTTTATTCATGAATAGATAGCTAGGTATTATAATTCGTTTGCTGTGGGGGCAAGAAAGGGGGAAGGGGAGGGGGGGAGGGCTAGAGGTGTATGTATGTATGTATGTATGTATGTATGTATGTATGTATGTATGTATGTATGTATATGCATATCCATAAACACCGAGGTACGCATCACATTTATCTCTCCGAACCCGGCGACATTTCCCGCAGCCATATACAGCGCGTGATCGCATTTTCCTCCGCCTTACGGGAGGGGTGGGGAATGGACATGAGCGACGGGGTACTACTGGGTACCTACGTATTTACCTACGGAGATGGACATCCGGACGAGATATTGGCTTGCGGCTTGCGGCTCGTGGCTCGTGGCTCGTGGCTCGTGAGAAGGACGTGTGGTTGGATTTTACGTCTGCGTCGATATAATCGCGGGTAAGGATGTGGAGGGCCGGGCTCTTTCTTCGTGCTTCGTTCTTGAGCTTGAGCTTGTGCTTGAGCTTGAGCTTGAGCTTGAGAGGTGGATGTACTGCTCGTTCGCTCGGTCGATAGCTAGCTGGTGCGACTTGCGTGGAGGAGGGAAAGGGAATCCCCTGAGGTGCGCGGCGATGCTCGTGCGGGGTTGGGGTTGGGGGTGGGTTTGGTTATTTTGGTGGTGTCAAGCTTGGGTTTGGGTTGATTCGATTCGATTCGGTTCGGTTCGGTTCGGTGATGGGGTGGGTGTTGATAGAGTGCTGGTTCTGGTTCTGGTTCTGGTTCTGGTTCTGGTTCTTGGGTTGGCTATGGTGGTACCGGTGCTAGGAGAGAGGAAGGGAGGGCCCTTGCGTGGGGGCGGAATGGCCATGAATCGATCTGCGGTTCGAGTTCGCAGCGTGCTGGGTGGAGGAAGGGGCGAGTAGGCCTCGGACGATCCCGAGGTTCGCGATGGATGGTGGTTCGAGTGTGCGGATGGGGAGACGGGTTGGTGCGGGGATTGTTTTGTTGGGGGGTTGCGGGCGTGGAGGTTCGTCGGAGGATGTTTCCTGCGATGCCTACTCGTGCTGTTGGGCCGTGGGAGGGGAGGCGCATGCTGGGATTTCATCGTGTGTTTAGGGGGGTGTTCGGTGCGCGTTGTGTTGTGTTGTGTTGACCGGGAGGATGAAGCTGTGACTTGGATCGTGTTTGTAGCTTTCTCTCAGTGCGTCGGATGCGTGGCGGGAGATGTGTGTGCCGTATTTGTTTGGTTGGATATTGGTACGGCGATATGACGCTGGATGGTTCTGGTAGTGGGGTGCCTTTTGGTAGAGATGGGAATATATATATCGCAAGGGATTCTGGGGGTTCTAAGCATGATGGATGATGGTTTAGAGGGTGAAGGGGAGGGGGGAGTTGATGGAGAAACATCGTGGATGTTTTATAAGAGGGAGTGTTTTGGAATTATACTAATGTATTGGTTTTCCGGTGTGCAATTCTGGGAAATCGTGTCACAGGTCGGTGGTAAATAAGCTTTCTTCTTTCTTCCCCCTGCTTTAGCGAGGTTGGTCTGGGGTGAACTTGTAGCATTTGGTTGCTTGACTTGAGTCTGCTTCTGGGTCACCGCACAGTTGAATCTATCATTCGAGGTGTAACATTGCTATAGGCAACGTTCAAACCAGGTCGATAGAATAATATGTATAATGGTAAGAACAGAATTGTCTCATAACCCTGATTATTCGATTCAATAAGAAACGTCGACTAATTACTTGAAGAACACCAATATCCCGAACAACCTCACTGCTTCGATTGGACCTGTGAGACCATCTCAAAAAGTACCTAGTTATGTCGAACCATGCAAAGAAATTTCACTTCATCCATCCCAAGAATTAACTAATCTGCTCGAATCCGATGAATTCGGATGGGATATGCTAAGACTGTTACATGGCTTCACTCAACATAAGTACTCTGTGTATCAAAACTTACATTTCGCAAAACAAACCGTAACGCTCCCAATATAACAATGCCAAAATCCATCCAGTCCGGACAAACAACGTGAAAAATCTCAAGCCGTTCGCACTACCGGACCCCCTGATCTCGAATACCGTATACCAAAATTCCGAAACGAGTTTGGCACGCGAATCTCCCACCATCGGTTCAAATTGCTGTTATACCCCATCCGCCGATCCGACCAAGAACTTGCTCATCACGACACGACGATGATGTTCTTGTAGCATCGCACTCCGATGGTACTAAATGGAGTATGGTGGATCAATCGTAGATTCATAGCCTCACTATCAACTTTGAGCACTTCCATTCTTGGCCCACTGTATCAGAGTCTTCGTGTTCACCTACGCGTCCTATCCCTATCTCCATGAAGCTCAATTGAAGGCCCGTTCTCGCAGCCCGCGAGATGATTCGTGATTACTAGCGTATTTACAGCCGGTCGATGATGAATGTGGTTGCTAAACTCCGTCTCCTGGTGACTGATCCTTTTTATCTCTGCGAGCAGTCTATTTTTTTTCCAAGTCTAAGCTTTCGATTCTGGAAAGGGTAGTTGGGGGTTGAGAGCGTGTTGACGGTTGGATTTGGATCTTGAGAGTATCGAGGATGATATATTTACTTGGGGTTGGAATTGTTGGGTTAGGGGGTGGCTGGTTGAAGATGTTAAGATACTACCAAGCTTTAAAATAGAGAGTAAAGAGAGGGAAGAGATGGAAGAGATGGAAGAGAGAGAACTGAGATTGGAAAGGATTGACTTATCTTATTCAATTTGGTAGATTGATCTTGAGGATTAGATGGATCTGGGAAATTGAATCTATTTGAAATAATCCATTCATTCAAATGATCAAACGGTTCTTAATTCATGACCTCGCAGCTGATAAAGATTCCTGAACATCAAATGTCTTCTCAAGACTAATATCTCGTGTTCTTGGACTTGTTGATCTGCTGTTCCAGACTACTGGAAAATTATCCCCTCTACATACATAGACTCAGAGCCACCGCTCTACCAAACCACCCATTAGAAATTTCATCCGCAAGTTTCTAACTATTACTTGTATGAGTTGTACCAGCAACTCCTACATCGCAGGACACAGGATAAATAGCTGCAGAGTATTTTCCAGTGCGACCAACAGCCAACCATCTATTTCATAAAATATAAAAGTCAACTTCCACAGCCCGTCTATCAATTTCCGCAGCTTCACATACTGTACCACCTAGCCGGAGGGATTATACTGCTGCGATAGTACCTCGATAGAGCCTCATCGCCCGATGGGCTCCAGTGGTAGAGTCCAAGGAATAATTCATTTACCCCTAGAAGGTATTCGAAATTGCATGAGATATTTAACCACATCGCCGAATGAGCAACTTCACCAACGCCTCTATAAACTCCCTTTCAACCAGTCTCACGATCAGTAATGATTGACCAAGTCTTGCCTTTGCATTCGGCACTGCCCAAGGGTTCTCCCCCGGAAATGATACCCAATCATTCCCGCGACCAAACTTCAAACCATGGAAGCAGATAGAACAAGAATTTCCCAAACGACGAGTTTTACCTCGTTCTGTAAAAGCATCGAGGGGATTGTAACGCGTAACAACAATTAAAACTTGCAAGTACATCGGCTCGTTCAATGAGGTGGAGTCAGTATTAATCAATATGTACTAACCGACTCCTGTAGCGAGCGGGGCCAAGCTATTCCACACCAACATCGATCCCGCACCCCACCAAACGCTAGATATAATTTCAAAAACTTCCACTTCAACCACAAGTTCAAAAGAGGCCGGATGGTCTAGTTGGTTACGACGCTTCCTTTACACTCCAGTTCACATCGAACTTGGAAGATCGGAATAGGTCCTGGGTTCGAGCCCCAGTCTGGTCACTCATCTTTTTTGTAGTTTTTTTGTGTCTTTTTGATGGATTAATGGTTCATCACGGGAATGAAGGGGTAAGTAAGTGAGTCTCTATTTATTCCTCGCTTGTGGATGAGGGAAGGTTTGGTGGGGTAGTTCTACTTAATTGTGGACCGTGCCATACTGTATGTATCTGCTAAGAGCTACTTGGCGTTGTTTTGGGTCAATGCCGGGCTAAAAATCTACAAAATAGTATATCTTTTAAACTCTTTTTTATATATTATAAAACTTCCATTTTTAAGAATTTAAATATACTAAACGTTTATTTTTTAACTCAATAATACTTTAAAGCATTATTTATAATTTTCAACTGATTTATTAATTTATTATAATTTTTTAAAATATGTTTCTTTTTCAGTTAATTTTCAGCCCGGCATTGACCCAAAACAACGCCAAGTAGAGTTACCTAGTTACAACAGCACCTACTCTGCGCAGTACAGGATTACCCGACTCCGTAAACAGTTTGTTTTCGAACTGACAATAATCACCCGTGGACATCTATGATTGTCTTGAAGGGATTCATTGAATTTCATTCATTTATGTATCGGAAAACTTTCAGTCACCAAACTGGATCTTGCCGGCCGCATACTACAGTAACTCTGATCCACAAGAGTGCCACATTACAATAGAGACATTTAGCCAGTTTTCATTTTCATTTTCATAGTTTTATATAATAGGCATAGTTTATAAATATGAAGATTCTATTAAAAAGCATTTAGCTATTATTCATACTTTTCAAAATTAGCAAGATTATAAATGGTATAGTATTCTATACAAGCGAATAAGCTAGATTGATTAATAATTCTAATATAAGTATATATCTTCAAGATTAACGCCCGTTTTTAACTATATTAGGCTAATTCGATGAAAACAAAGCTCCACTCTATATTCATCGAAATGAATGAATATAAAATAAATCGAAAGATTTTATAGTTGCCCTTTTAAGCTTCGTTTTAACAATAGATCGATCGCTATTATAAATTCCCTTATTCGAAACTTTTAATAGTTACCTAAATGTCTCTAATGGAGAAGGTACAGTACAGTACTGTAAAAGCGATACTGTATGTATGTATGTTGACGTACATATGAATGAGCCCCACTTATATCGGTACTGTCCGTACTGTACAGAAAATTGATGCACCCTGTTCTGTATGCATGCACGGTAAGGAGTCTCGAGCCCCTCGAGAATTTCGGTAAATACAGTTCGGATATGCGACGTCGCAAACGGTTAACGAAGTCAGAGTATGTGAATTCTACGCAGCAAGATCGGCGTGAAGTTGCTTTTCAGGGTTAACAGAGATGTGTTTTCAGATTATATTGATTAGAAGTGGATTGGCTCCTGTGTGATAAGAGTTAGTTTTATAGCTACTTAAGTTCACCACCATCACCACCACTACTTGAATCATACTTACAAATCTCGATGGGTGTAAATCAGACCAACGAAAGTTAATGGGCGGTAAAACGTTCCGATAACCAACAGCATACTATAGGTGATCAGTATGCAGTGAAACGAGGCAGAGAAAAGAACCCACATGATATCTAGTCAAAGTTCATTGATGGTATATCCAGACCACAGAGCGACAGAGTCAACATCATAGAGATACTTCAAAGGGGAGGTATCAGAATGAAAAAATAAGCTCCTGGAAGCCAAGTCTTATACTGAAGTAAGCAAGATTTTCAAAAATGAAATGAATCTTACCCCAGGACAAAGTCTCCATAGCCATTCGAGGTTCCATGTTGTGATCGTGGTTAGAGGAGAACCATAGCCCTCCGAAAACTCCCAGGATCAAACTCACAATCATTGCCACGAGGGATCCATTGTCTCGATGTGGCAGTGACGAAAAACACAACAAGCAAGCCCGAAAATACCTATCTGGTCAGTCGTTATACACACACATGCAACATATTCTCGAAAGTGCTAACAGTAGAAGTAGAGAGTATCAACAGCTAGCAAAAGACCAAAAGACATTCTCGGCGTTGCCAAAATACTATAACAAGCTGTGGAATGTAACGCGGATAACACCTGACGAAATAGAGTTGATGATATTTCCCAACGAAGTACACAAAACGATGGTGTCCCGAGCTCGCTTCACGCCAATATACCAATTCTGATCTTAGTAAATACCTGATCTAAGAAAGATGAAATCCTTACTTTCTTCGCCGAAAGCCTTGATACCCGGTGCAGCAGCCGCAAATCCTTATCAATTGGCATTCAAACAATCAAGACTAGAGGGAGCTGTCAGGGGGAGGTACCCAAAGGAGTTTTGGATACTTAAAGTGTTCAGATCGGAGCATGTAACAACAGATCAATCATCCGAAAACTCCAGAAAACACACCAATTGCCAGATAAGAGAGTAAACCAAGTCGTGGGACCGACGTATAGTCAGTAGCGCTTGACAGGAATTGAAATGGAGGGCGAAAGATTCCTCGAAACAAGAGCCCCTCGATTCTGTAGACGGACAGACCTATGAAAAGGGCGGCCACCGCGCCCATTGCAATCTCCAGTAAAAACCCCGACCATTGTCTTGTCTACTGTCTGACCGAACGAGCGAAACAGTAATACATTTGACGAATCCACCGAGCACCTCTTGCAGCAGCCGATTCATTCCGTTCGGATCAACCATTTATTTGATCAGATATATATTCGTTGAAATATTGCGTTCGGATCGGCCATATTAGACCTAATATCTTGGGTCTAATGTGGAAGAAAATCGATCCCAACGAACCCTTACAGAAGAAGCCAAGATTGCACGAGTTGATTTTGCTCAAAGTTATTGGAGAAGCTCCGGTAAGACACGAGACATGTATTATTGAAGTCAGGATCGAAGGCCATTGTCGGCTGTATTAACGTATATATTGTTGGGAGCCATGTCAAAAGAAATGACCAGACCAGACTTTGCTCTCGAAGCCAACACCACCGTTCGGGCGGGAGCTGAGGAATGAACGAACGTCTTTCAAGAAGGAGTACAGAGTTTGAACTCGAGACGACGTAATCTTGCGAGGGAGGGTGAACAAGGTAGTGAGATGAGGCTCGTAGGATCGAGAATCTCAGTCTCAGAGTCATAGGTTGCTAGACCCTCTTCCCGTAACATGGCAGCTGCTTCGTATTGATGATGTTAAGATAATACTAGGCATACGATCTAAGAACCTTGTGTCCCAGGGGTGTATGAACTGAGCTCAACCGTACACGCCATCTTGAGGTTATCAAAGCAGCCAGCCGGCGCCCAGAAGTTGCTGGGGAAAATGCTCGCTCCTCCGAAGAGAGAACAAGAACGCATACTCATGAGAAAGGTGATTGCTTATGTGAGTGATGATCTATTTGTTGCAGCATTTGTGCTTCGTAAGCGTTTCTTGGTCAATGTCTCCCTTGAAAACATCAAACTAGTTTACAAAACACAGAGTATCCTGCAAATATCTATGTTTGATCGATTTTTTATGATCATCTAAACTATTTTTCTGTTCCTCATACTGGGCAGTTTCTCGACTGCTTCACAGGGCATTTTTCAATCTTTCATGAGCCACCCACTCAATGTAAGAGTAAATGCACACATTCCCCACAACGAAGAGGGCCGAATGGATTATCGAAGTTGGTGGTAATGCATCTCTGCGATATGCTACAAGCGCTCCAAAAGGTCTGATTCAGCTGCACGAGAACTCATCATTAGATTGATAAAATATAATTTAGAACATAGTTTCATCATCACCCACCAACCCATAAGCCCCAAATCCACACCCCAAGACAGAATTGAAACATGCTCATTCTATCTTGATAAATTTTGGAGTCGATTCAATCCGATATCTATCTTTTCAAACGCATCTTCCCCGTACCAAACACCTCGATGCCGATACAACAGCCACACTAAGGACTTATATTCCCACTCTCCACGTCCTTAGTTTTCTCAGTATGTTCAACCGTTGTGCCCTTCTTACCGATATGCGTACTCTGTGCCTGCAGTAACTCCATAATAGCCTTTCCACTATCCGCTTCTCCCGCAGTCCCCATTACATCCCTAGTCTTCTTCACCTGTGTTCTGATGTAAACCCTCTTGATCCATTTCCAGGTCTCGATTCCCAAAAAGAACAAGATAGACTCAACGAAAACGACACCCCATTCCCAACTAATACCTCATGTTTAAAGACCTTTCGGTTTATAACAGGAATATATATAAGATAGGGAATACCGTAGCGAAGCCCGCCATGATAGACCAGAACAAAAACCGATTTCTCCAAACATCATGGAACCATTGGGTGAAATATTTTTTACTACCCGGTTGCATACGGAAAAATGATCTTCTCATATTTATCATCTCCCAGGCGAGGAAAAGGGAAAACCAGGTTAGACAGACGAATGTAGTGGCGCGAGCTCGGAAGACGGTATCACATTGTTGAGAATAACGGTCATTACATTCGGAACCGAGATCACCTGTACCCCAGCCGAAGAGAACGAGAGAAAACGCAGAAAGACAGAGAGCTGCCATCCAGAGACCGTAAACCAACATGTCGATCATCACTTCGAGAGTGAATACGCCGCTTTTTAGGGATTGAGGTGGTCGATCCATGATATCTGGTGCTGCGATCTCGAAGCCAAGACCCATATCTGGCATACCTAAATTTAATCGCGTCAGTTAAGTCTTTGTTGGTTAAGTTTTGACAGATCTTACCAGATGTAATCATAATAACCCATAGGATCTCTACGGGTGCAAGTGGAAAGACAGAAGTTCCAGTGTGGTCCTTGAAAGCGAGTCCGATAAGAAGAGTACAAGCTTGAGCAATATTCTGCGCCAACAAATGTAAGATGAACTTTTGAATATTGTCAAACATTCTTCTACCTTCTTCGATAGCATTGAGAATGGAAGCAAAATTGTCGTCCGTTAGAATAATATCTGATGCATCCTTGGCTACATCGGATCCTGCTTCACCCATTGCGATACCGACATCTGCCCTCTTCAATGAAGGAGAATCGTTAACACCATCACCCGTCATAGCAGCAAAGAGCTTTCGTCTATGAAGAGCTTCGATCATGCGAACTTTGGTATTTGGTGAGCATCGTGCAATAACAAGAGGTAGGATTGGAAGTTTATCGATTTCTGCATCGCTGAGCTTGTCAAATGCGCTTGCTGTCATAACCATCACATCCAGGCTATCCTGTCCTATTGTAGAGGTATTTTGAGGTAAAATTCCGACCTGTGCTGCGATTGCACGTGCGGTTTCTGGATGGTCTCCAGTAAGCATATGAACTGCGATACCTGCTTGGTGACATTTTTGCACGGATGCCTCGGATTCTGGACGTGGAGGGTCATAAAGACCAATGAGTCCATGGAAAATTAGATTATCCTCTACTACTGCCCGATCAGGCTGAACATCCGTCGAAATTGGTTGCTCCCATTTTTTACCAGCCAGAGCTAACACACACGTAGACCCTGGGCGGCAAGCGCTTCCATGTTGCTCAGAATCTCACCACGCATCTCTTCTGTCATCAATACAATATCCTCGTTTCGCATCCTTATCCGTGGACATGATGAAATTACCCTCTCAACTGCGCCCTTTGTGAAAACCATCGAATTGCCAGATCTATGCTCAAAGATGACAGACATCTTCTTCACGTCAGAGTCGAAAGGAAACTCAGCAACTTGTTTCCACTGAGGTGAGTCACCAGCAGTCCATCGTTCCCTATTCCAATTGAATCTGCAAGCAAATACTTGAATCGCAATCTCAGTTGGATCACCTCTTGCTTTCCAACCATCTTCACTTTTGTGAACATGAGCAAGATTTGCCATTGAAGCAATATTAAGAAAGGCTTCAAGGTCGGAGTTATCTTGTAAAAGATTGGAAAATGAATCTGTCTTTTCTTGACTGCTTCCATTACGCATTTGGTGAGGAGATTTCTCGCTATGAGACAAATCTCCATCCTCGGGATTGAACGGGTTATTGGAGGGTCCAACAGAGTAGGTTCCTCTAGATGGCATCCACACTTTTTTCGTTACCATTTTACCTTGTGTGAGAGTTCCAGTCTTATCCGAGCAAATATCTGCGAAAGTTAATATTTGATTACAGCATGAAAGAGAAAATGGCTCCTTACCAGTAACTCCGCCCAATGCTTCGAGGGCATCCATTTTGCGTACAACCACATGTTTTTTCGACATTATATCAGTTCCTGCAGCCATAGTAATGGTCAAGACTACGATTAGTGATGCTGGAATCATCGAAAGTCCAGTGGCTACAGCATAGATAATGACTTCTTGGTTGTTGGAAAACCCGTTCGCACCCAACACAATGATTGCACAGACGACAGCGACAGCAAATAGCAGACAAGCAAGTCGGGATAACTTCTTTTGCAACGGGGTACCAACATTGGTGCCAAGAAAACGACCGACAAAATCGGTTGTGGTAAGAGCCCAGGCCTGAGCATATCGGTGTGGCCTAGCTTTACCAGCTTCGTTGCGTTTAACCTCTCGGATTTTACTAGATTCTTGTCGAAGAGACTTGGCAATAGATCCGATTTGTGTTTTCATACCCACTGCATACACAATACCGCGAGCTCGACCTTTTGTTACTGTAGTTGAGCTAAAAGCAACATTAATACGATCGCCAGCTGTAGTATCAGGCTCAAAAACTGTAGTCGAATCCTTCAAAATTGGCAGCGACTCTCCTGTCAAGATCATTTCGTCGGTTTCAAAGTTCATGCTTTCAACTAGCCTAAATGTGGTTTATTAGCAACTATCACGAACAGATGAGAGGGCCCGGAAAAAAGTACCGAACATCTCCTGGAATTGTGTCACCAGTCTTAACTTCAACCATATCGCCAACAACAATTTCGACAGTTGGCACTACTTGGATTTTACCGTCTCTAACAGCTTGTGCCGTAGGGGAACTCAAGGATCGCAACGAATCCATCGTCTTCTCCGCTTTGTACTCATTGATGAAGCCAATCACGATATTGAGAAAGATAACTGCTGAGATGACACCACCTTCGATATACGAGCCAATACCGAAACTGACAGCCATGGCCATTATCAGAACCTATAAATAAAGCTGAATGAGAAATAATGTTCCAATATAAGCAGATATGCGTAAACGAACCAAGATCATCGCATTGGCGACTTGATGAATAAGAATCTTGACTGGTTGGACACCAGGACCATCATCAAGTTCATTTTTCCCGTACAATTCGAGACGTGCTTTAGCTTCAGCATCAGTTAGTCCATCCTGAAGATTTGCTTCCAATTCTTGTGCTACCGTCTCATAGTCTAACGCATGAGCTGGCTTGCTTAAGGGTTTGTTCGATTGTCCTGAGACGTGCTCGACAGCGTCGCTTTTAGCCATGACGTATTATCTTGTGGATTATTGATAGTATATGTCGGAATGAATATGCGATCATACAGGGCGAAATTGATAATAACAACAGGGATAGCAATAGGTATAGCAACAGTGAGAAAGAAAATATGGACTACAACTATTTTAATGAAACAGACTTCTTTTCTGGGGGAAATCAACCCCTCATATATATCTTAGTTGTATGCTAAATGACAAGGATTCCAGACCGTACTTATTTGTAGTGAGAAGAGACCAAGAGCTTATATCTTGCTAACACAAGGTCTGTTCCAAGTAGCTTGTATCCACCCCACAAACTGTAGATAAAGTGTCGACATGACGAATTGTCGTATTTAGGACTCGAGCACATCTTTATCAACTGGCACTAAACCATGCCAAGAATAGCCTCAACACCAAGGCATCGGCGGAATCTTCGGAACATTCTACGTCTTGTTCTACGTCTTGGAGCCAAGCAGAACCCAAAGGGCCAAGAGGACGAGCGACCGAAGTTCGTGGATAGTCCTTGCTATTCACTTGAGAGGCAATCATGACATGCGACGACAACGATATTGAGACCTTCCGTTTTGATCGCATCATCTCAATCAGTAATACTGATGGGACGCTTCACGTTGTTGTTGTGTCCCACTACGAGGTTGAAATAAAGTTCAACGACGTTGACTTGAAAGGGACTCGGTTATTGCTGACTAATATTGATAGCGTCAAGCCTGCTAAAAGTTGCCCAGAGCGCATTAAAGCTGCACTAAATCTTGGGGGCACTTGGCCTATGAATTTATCAGAGGCTCAAGCCTGAAAACTGACATACCAAGTAATATCGACCAATTAGATTTGTCCAAAGGACCACACGGTACTGCACCGCCCTGATTTAGCTACGACCCGAGCAATTGATCATTGATAAGACAAAACGAGAAGGCATGTTTCTGAGGAAGTCAACGCTTGTATTCCGCATTATCTCAACCTTACAACGTGATGGCGCGTGACCTACTGGATCTGTACACTTGCTTTCATTAGCTTCCACTTCCTATAGCTAGGTTGTCGCCACCAGTCTTGACTAAGGTTGACATCTACCCCTCTTCCAGAACTGCCTAAACAAACCAGTCCCAACAACATTAACATAATTAGCAATAATTCTTCTCTCCCCTCCAATTCCACGTCCCACACTCCACACCCCAAAATCTAAAAGCCCGAAAAGCCCGATTCCCTCGTTTATGCCGTCCTCTTCCTCCAATTCCACCGCCAAGAATGAAAATCCCCGGTTTTCCACCCCTCTCACCCACTTTCATTGTCTACCTCATATCCTTCTCTTATTCGGATGTTCGTTCGTTTAGTAGAGACTACGCGTTTATGAACGAGGTCATACCCCACTCATCCACAACAGATTTCTTCAAATGCTAGACAAACCCCTCTGGAGCATAACTCTTCCACCGGTGCTGTTCTCACCACAGCCCCCTTCCACAGCCTATATACCCGCCTGGTGCGTATAACTAAGCATAGTATGCAGCACTCAATACTACTCCAAGACTCGAGGTTGATGGCGTACATTTCATAATCCGAAGCTTCTTTCATACTCACACAATCAATCAGTCAATCACCTCCTTTTGTAGCACAAGTTCTCATTTCCAACTTGGAATATTCATAACCATCAATTCATGTCCATCCATTTGTCCATCCATCCATTACTATCCTTCCTATATATACATACACTACTAGGTAAATCACTAGTTATTTCTCCTTTGTTTTATCCTCCTCACCTCCAATCAGATCATCCCCACACCCGAGATCCTCCATCTAACTCCTCTTTTCTTCCCCAATCCATTCTTCCTCCATGCAATTTCCAAGAGGAAACTTGAAAGCCAGGCTAACACCAGGGGCACTGCACAAATGCAAAGACTTTTTTACTTCTCCGCTTTTTCCGCCCATCATGCATACCAGCAGGGAAAAAAGACGCCCAGATATCAACTATGAAATGCCATCATTTGTAAAAAAAAAATTGTAGCGAAAAGGTATTTTTTTTGAAAAAAGAAAAGGATGCATGAAAAAAAGGTCAAGTTGTTTATCCATGTAAGCCACAGGTTCTCTCTTTAATCATCTTTCTTCTCTCCTTGTCTTTCACTGTTGAGATTATCAGTATATGCCCAAATTTTTGGAGGGATCGGGAGAGATAAGCACGAGAAGGTAAATGAAAGAGGGAGTACAAACCTGGATCATAGACCAAGAAATCATGTAAAGCATTACCAGCTGGTACCATCGGTAGAACAGGTACCTTCTTGTCAGTAACAACCTCCAAGAGTGCTGGTCCATCACTTTCAATCAACCATTTCAAAGAATCCCTGACATCATCTGGCTTGATACATCTTCTGTGTTGTACGCCCATTGCATCTGACAATTTCATGAAATCAGGGTTGACACTGTGAGTATGAGCATATCTGTCTTCGTAGAAGATGTTTTGCCATTGAGTGACCATTCCTTGTTCTTCGTTGTTAAGGACAATAACCTTTAACACCGATGTTGAATTGAGCTGCAGTAGAGAGTTCGGTAAGTGTCATGTTAAAAGAAGCATCTCCATCAATATCAATGACAAGAGCATCAGGTCTGGCAACCTTTGCACCGATAGCTGCTGGAAGGCCATAACCCATAGTACCAAGACCGCCAGAGGTGATCATAGTTCTTGGGTATCTCCATCTAAAATGTTGCGCAGTCCACATTTGATGTTGACCAACACCTGTAGCGATGATGGTTTCCTCTTTCCTATCAGCTGTCAAGTTTGAGAGTTCCTCAATCAAAGTTTGTGGCTTAATAAGACCATCCGGCTGTGCTTTCTCGTAATGAGAAAGGGGGAACTTCTCCTTCCAGAATCTAATTTGATCAAACCATTCTTTACGTTGATCCATAGTCTTGCTCTCAACAGCTGGAATGAGTTGAGCAAGGTTGGTAACAACGTCACCCTCGACAGCCTCAGTAGCCTGAACAACCTTGTTGATGTTCTTTGGCATGATTTCGAAATGGACGATACCACCACGGCCTTCAGCAGCTGCTGCCTTTGCTGCCGGTGCAAACTTTGGAATGCTTCCAGTTACACGATCATCGAAACGTGCCCCGAGAGCAATGATGAGGTCGGCTTCTTGCATAGAAAGGTTAGCATAAGCCGAACCGTGCATACCAAGCATATGTAAGGACTTCTCATCAAGCTCATCAAATCCACCAAGACCTTGGAGAGTTTGTCGTTACAGGAATAGATGCTTTATCGGCAAGCTCTTTAAGCAATTTAGGTCCCTCTGGGAGAGAGATGACACCCTGACCGGCGTAAATGATGGGCTTTTTAGCAATGTTGATCAATTTCGCGACACGGTCAATTGAGCTCTCAAGCTGTTTCTTTTGAATAGCCTGTGCCGCTCTCGAGGCTTGGCTTGGTAAAGATGGCATAACGTGGTGAGAAGGAATGGCTTTTCGTAGAATACCAGCTGTGACATCCTTTGGTAAATCCACCAAAACTGGTCCGGGTCGTCCGGAGGTAGCGATTTCGAAAGCCTCCTGGATTCTTCTTGGAAGCTCGGCAATATTCTTAACCATAACATTCCATTTTGTGCAAGATCTAGAGATACCAACAATGTCAGCCTCTTGGAAAGCATCACTTCCAATTGCAGTAGTAACGACTTGTCCAGTGAAAACGACCATTGGCGTTCCATCGGATAAAGCATCTTGCATTGGGGTAATGACGTTGGTAGCACCAGGTCCAGATGTGACGAGAACAACACCAGGTTTGCCACATGCTCTAGCATATCCTTCCGCCATATGTCCAGCACCTTGCTCGTGTTTTGGTAGAATGAAATCAAAATGTTTTGAGTTGTAGATCGCATCGAATACGGGTAAAATGGCTCCTCCAGCATAACCGACTATTTGTCCATCAGCACAAATTCTCAAGTCGCCGAGTAGCGAACTTACAGATATGCTTAACATTTTGCCTTAACATCATTTCGTGAAAGATCTCTCCACCAGTCATACCAATGAATCTATTCCAAAATTAGCACCTAGTTGTGCCATTTGCCCGAAAACTGGGGACAACATACGACTCATCCATTTCTGAATACTTCTGTCCGGTCAATTCCTTGCTTGAATCGCTCTTCGAAGGTGTGATATTGAATCCCGGACTAGGAGTTTTCTCTATTTTGACTATATTCACATGTCAGTCCATCATCTTCCATCTCAGTGGCCCATTTCCAAACTCCAGCTTGAGACTGAAGCTCGAACCTCCAATAAATATCCACAGGCCAGAAGACAAATAGACATACCTGGCAACCTGAGGAGCAGCAGTAGCCTGCGCCCTGGTACCTCTCTTCTCAACCATAATTCCACCCGCCGCCTTCACACGGTTTGTCAAGCCCCTCGCACCAACAACCTCCATCCGTTTCGCATTACTTCCAATTGTGCGAATAGCACGTCGGGCTGGTATTGAGCGAAGCATATTGAATTCTGTTCAATCTCAGAGTGGAGATTTGGTCTCGCAAGCAAAAGAATAAAGAGAGGAAGAGAGAAGAAAAGAAAGAAATTATAATGACTCAACTCAATCCGATAGAGAAAATTGAGTATTTCTCAATTGGATCCTGCTCAGAGAAAGAGAGATAAAACTGTCGGGGAAGATGAAAAGTTCTGTCTTGGAAAGTTTAAAAAAAGTAAGTCTCCAGACTTATGATTCACACCCTTAATATTTATTTAGGACAACCAGATTCTTTTCCTGTGTTGATTTTCTAGCGGTATCGGGGGCAAAATGTGGGGAAGTGAGAGTAGAAGAAGTGTCGGGGTTCCAAGGTTCTTTTAATCGATCCATGCTTTAATATGATTGGTGAAAGAATTAATAACGAATGAATTGTACATAAAGGTTTCATCCAATCAACTATTAGATTTTACAGAGACAAGTATCCACACACCTATTAGGTGTATTCTGTTTTTATCTAATAAATGATTTATTAAAAAGATTTTTATTACTATATCTATACTATTAGGTATTAAATTATTATTTAAATAGTAGATACTTAGTATTGTTTTAAATTAATATTAGTAAATTTAAATAAGAGAGTTAAATTATAATCTCTTTAAATATAAAAATATTATAATATATATTTATTTAATAGAATTAAGATATAAGGAATAGATATATTCGTTTAGTAGGGATCTTATTAACTAATTAAAGCGTTAGAGTTATAAAAATATTCTTTAATATTTTTAATTATTTAATAAAGTAAAATATAATAATTCTAAATTATATACTTTTTTAAGAAATTTAATAGACTTTAAAATACTAGTTAAATAAACTTTAAAATTATAAGTATTTTAACTCTAAATAACTAATTAGATTAAATTATTTATAGTATATATACGAATAACTAGACTGCGACTTATTTATTTCTCGCGTTCTATAAGTAGAGGATATATTATTATCAACTTAATATATTTCTAATAAACACTTAAAGTATTATTATTAAGGTATTATATACATCTACTTTTAATTTACATTACGACTATTATAACTATAGTATAGTAGAATCTAAGTATAAGAGACTACGTTATATAGAATTCTTTAATATATAGGATTTTTATTCTAATTTTAATAATTTTTATATAAAGGAATAAGATTTTTCAACTTTAAAGAATTATAGAATAAATTATTACGAGCTCTATATAGATTAAAAATTCTATTAATTATTATATTAAAATTACTAAGAGTATTAGAGATATATAATTAAATTTAATTATATAAAATCTTACTAATGCCTTATTGTCTAACCTGATTATACGGGAATCCTAGATATATAGGATTTAATTAGCCGAATTTTTCGATCCCTTATAATCAGGTTCTACTGTATTATAATCAAAAACTATTATAGTGTATTATTGATTTCATGGTCACATGACCATACTAGCCTAATTCGCCTAGCATATCCACTAGCTTATCCTAGTAAGCGGATTCCCATAATTCGGGATCCGCTTACTTTCACAATCCTCATCTTAATATATACATTACTATAATACTTACATAAACTATTCAATAGTCAACCTGGAAATCATTAAGATTCTAAAATCAGCCGCTTTATATGTACTAGGTATACAAATTATACCTACATAGGTAGTTTGATGATAATCTACTAGGTAATTATTAAATTATTAAACTATAAATTACATATTATTTATGAATTGTTCATCCTATAGATTATCCGCAGTTCAACGATTCATCACCCCGCAATCCACTATTAGGATTTTGAAGAAGTTGCCTTATAGGGCGGTTTTTGGATGAAACTGTTGAGAGAGAAAACCGCCTTATGGGGGGGGCCCATGATTCAGTCTATCTCAAGTTATATTTTAGTTTCGCCTCCTCTCCTCCTTTCTCTTTCTTCTCCTTTTCCTATTCTAGGATTCAACACAGGAAAGAATGTTGATTGCTGTAAACCTTTGAGATATTTGCATATATATCCTGTAACCTTAGAGTACCACTATTCTGGCAGGATGCCATATATTCGTAGAATCCTCCGTAAATCTTATTATAGCGTATATTTTACGTATATAGTAGTAGGAGCTTTTAAAGCGTTTACATTGAAAGATTTTCGGAATACTATATTAGCTTTAAAATAGCTTTAAAATAGCTTTAAATACTAGTATACCATTCTCAATCCTATTTCGACTCTTCAACTTCACTTTAACATCATTAACTTTACTTCAATACTATCAATACTATCAATATCATTAATACTATCAATATCATTAATATCATCAATATCATCAATATCATCAATATCATCAATATCATCAATATCATCAATATCATCAATATCATCAATATCATCAATGTCATTAATATCATCAATATTATTAATATTATTAATATTATCAATACCATTGATAGTAAGTTATTCCATTCGTTAGAGAATTGCTTTTTCTACCTCGCTTCCACTCCCCTATTTCAACCCCTCCCCCCCTTCAATAACGTATTAACCACTTTAGATTCTAAATAGCTTTAATACTATCAATAACAACAACAACGACGATAATACTATAGATTTGTAATATGTTTGAATATGCTTAAATAAAGCAATATGTTTAAATAAGCTGAAATCACGTAATATGCTTGAAAAAGCCTAGCTTAATATACTAAGATTAATAGATTAAGCTTAAAATAAAGATATGGATTATTAGTGTTAACTCCTGTTTGTATGCCACATGCCTAAAGATCTATAGATTGCTTAATCTTGTATATCAAAATGCCATTTTGAATATGGAATTATGCCATAAATCGGATATGGCAGATGGCCATATTTTTGGTACTCTAGGGTAATCTACGATAGTAACATGTGGTCATTCTAATCTTTAAGCTACATTTTTACTTTGCCCTTCTCTCCTCCTCTCTCCCCTCCTCTCCTCCTCCCCTCCTCCCACCCCTTTTCCTATTCCAGAATTCAACACAATGAAGAATCTTGATTTTGGTAAGTCTCCTGGACATTTGCATATATACTGTACGGTAGGTTAGTAACATTCCCACATTCTAACAATTCTGCAAGTTCCTCAACTATCAAACCTTGCTAGTAGTCGGGTCCTTTTACTTCTTCCACTTCCTTTCACTTTAGCATCTAGTCTTTTCCAAAATCGAAGCTCCTTCGTTGTCTAGGTACAGAGTACTTACTTCATCCGGACTTTTTAGTTTCATAGGTACTTACGATTCCAAGAATCTGAATCCACCTTTCTTCTATCGAGTTCCCATCAATTGCAAATCGTTGTTCAGAAAGGATGGGTGATCAGTTCAGTTCACTTGTAAGATCATGTTTGATGATGCATTAATAGCTTCAATGCCCAGCTGAAATGGACAATCCTTTCCATATTCCATATTCCATATTCCATATTCCATATTCCACCATGAGTTTTCCCAAGGACCTATTTTCATTTGCACCCATACCAAAGGAAGTCGTTGAACACTTCTCCTCAAAACCATGGTGCAGACCCCTCCTCGAGAAACAATTCCCTTCGCCCCTTTTTTTCCGAGACGCGAACTCCCAAAGACAGTACCGCCGATACATTTACAACAGTTACTCTCCGATCCCCCGGCACAATCCCATTTGTCCAGTACTTTTACTCGCCGCCGAGCTCATCGCGACCTTTTGGCGAAGTTAACGTTTTGCTGAGTCTTGGTAGTCATGTAAATGGACATATCGATACTGCGCATGGCGGATTCATTGGGTCTTCGTTTGATGATATGATGTATTGTACTACTGCAACTGCCAGGACTAAGGAGCAAGCAGCTTTGACGGTGTATCTCAATGTTACATATAAGAGACCGATCAAGACGCCTGGGATTGTATTGGGAAAGTGCTGGATGGAGAAGAAAGAGAAGAGGAAGGTTTTTGGAAAGGCTACTATCGAGGATGGCGAGGGAGTAGTGCTGGCTACTGCTGATGCGTTGTTTATTATTGTGGGAAGAGAGAAGCTCAGGGGAAAGCTGTAGGAGGAGGATACCAGATACGATTTGCTGCGAAACGAAGCATTCGGAATTTACTGGTTCATCAGCTTCAGAGGCGCTTGCTCCTGTCGTACGCGAAGAAGATCCACACGATGTACAATTCATGGAGCACTAGGTCTACCAATCCGAACATTTTGAAATCTCCTCCTGAATTTCTCTCATTGTTTCCAAGCACCCTTTTCTTCTTGCAGTCCTACGCCTCTTATAGTCCTTATGCTTTGGTCTAGCATATCAAAAATTCCTCATTTTACCTTCTTGCATACCTTTCTGTAAATACGTGGTTCAATTAGTAGTAATCTTAGTTCTTAGCGAACACTGAAATTAAACGAAAGGAAGATTTCATTAACCCCTCAAGAAACATCCGAGCCTTTGTATTTATACTATCACTCGGGAAGAGTCGCGTCGAGGTCAAACAGACTGGACTTGGGTTCTTCTTTTCTGATTGACTATTCAGAAGGCCAGTAAGCTAGACTGCATGACAATTAGCAATCAACAGCTCGGAAGCAAGTCGTGTACCTCGGCACTTTATATAATGTTATGGTAGAAGCCTATCAGAAAAACACGTCTGCAGGAACAGACGGAGGGAAAGAATAAAGGTTTGCTAGGTCTGTAGAGTTGTAGAGTTGTAGAGTTGTAGAGTTGTAGAGTTGTAGAGTTGTAGAGTTGTAGAGTTGTGAGGCTTCCAGGTCCTCCAAGGTTTGATAATTGTACTATTTGGCGGGTGAGGGAATTGGGGAGCTAATTATACTCGTCCTAGGAAAGTTCATGATTGAAGTTGAAGGTGAAGGCATACGGTACGTCAGTCATTTGTTTCACCTCATCCAAATCCTTTTGCGTATGGCAGTCTCAATTATATATGTGAGATGTTGGATTCGCTCATAGGTTACATGTTACTTCTACCTCCATGTTTCGAAGTGTGAACCAAACCAGGCAGCTAGCTCCATTGCCAATTGAGGTAGCTGAAAGGCTTACATGATAGCTGGGCTCTAGCAAGCTAGTTAGTCTCTGTGCTGTCATGAATGCAAGATATTTCATGACTCGATGGAATTTCGATTCCAGTGGTGAGTGCTAGTAAGTTACATCCTACCAGACAACATTATCTATGAATTTGACACGTTCTTCCCGATATCTCACTCAAGTAAGATTACATATCCTCGATTATGTATATATATTTCAAAACCTCCCACAGAACACGAGAAATCTTTCCTTCAAAAGTCGACAGATCTTCCCTGGATTTATCATCCTCAAAAATTCAAATCGCTGAGGATCGTAGAGAATAGACTTTCATATCATATCTCACGACCGCACACATAGTGTCATCGAAATATATTTCCACTTTCACCCCGACAAACTCTCTCCCCCAGAATTATTCAAAACTCATACTTGAAACAAATACAAAAAGTACGATATAATCCGTGATAATTTCGCCAGTACATAAAACACCTGAACGAACGCGGGCTTCCAGACTTTCTCCTCAGATTGAAACAAAGGTTTTGGACAAGGCTTGCAATACTTCTAGGGACACTTTTCAACATCATGTTTGGCGTCACAAGCATGGTATATTTTCGATCAGCATTTAAGCATACTCTCACCACTCAGCCAATGACCGCTACCTCACACCTTGATGCTTGGAGAGGGACCTCAGTCGAATCTCAAGTTATCAACCCCATACTGAATACGTTGCCTGTCGAAACCATCTCGATGATCTTGACGTTTGTCTGCACAAGTGATTATAACGTCACTTCATGTGCCCTCTCCAATTTCAAACATCAAACGGAATATCCTATGTGGAAGAATCAACAGCGTTACTGTGATTGCTATCGCAATTTCCTAATCAATCCTGTTCTTGTGAAAACGTTGAAGGACACGGCTGCAGTATCTCTGACTTGCCGTGCATTCTACAACATCGTGTCTGGAGATGCATTGATGTACAAACACAACACCATCGAATTCTGTACCTTGAATGATGCAGAGAGGTGCCTGGAGAAAATCCCCAAGAACAAGCGCAACGCTATAGAGTCCATTCGGATCCATTACCGCTTCACGAAGATTTTTTCGTACTCCATTGACACTTGAGAGCCTGACTTCCGTCGCTTCCTCGGCTTTCGAGGCCATTGGAAACTGTGCTCGTGTAAAGTCATTGGCGGTATGCCCTGACGGTATCCCAGCCTTTCTTGCGCGCCATCGCATCGAAATTCACGAGTTGCCGGGCCTGAGAGCCTGGGTTGATATTCGTGGGTTGCAGCGATTTCAGATGAATATTGGTACGGCGAGCATGAGCGTGTGGGTTTACAGGCAGGGTCGCCCTGTAAATCTTGACTTTTCATCTGAGATCAGTTGGATGGAGAAGAAGATTCGCGCACTGGTGATTCACCTTCGAGTAACGGAGAAAGAGGGGGTTCATCCCGTAATCTCGAATCTGAATTTGCAAGAACTATTCGCTGAACCAAAGCTACTCTAGAAAGATTGATTAGCTGTTGAGTTTTGTTTTAAGCGTTGAGGAGTTTCTTGTGCTATCGACGATTGGGATGGTCTGTCTGATTCTAGAGTCTTGCTTTGAGCATTAGGAGATACCTGAAGGTGTATCGGCGTAGGAGATTATTCGATTGTCCAGGCCAAGTTGAGTCATACAAAGGTGCTGGGTTGTCTACAAATCGAAGAGATCATTCGATTATTCGATGTAATTTGAAGGGAATATTGCTAGTTTTATATCGGATTATATTGTAGCAACTGTCTGTATTTCTAGAGCTCTCTAGGAGTCTGTTCCTTATGCTCTTTGTAGTGATTGGCAATATGACTTAGTTTTAATCAAAATAATTCTGATTATGTTCATTTTCAAGATCATAGGAAGACCTCTTTGATAATTCCTTAGGAACTTGATCTACGATTCACTTTGGTGTGACGCGGCATTGAAGAATTATATCTCAAGAGTGAATCTACGTGAATCAAATAAAAACTGATTAAACGCTCAGTAACGCTCTTTCGATGCTCTAATATCTCATTTCTTCCCTTCTCCAGGGCTCTTCCCACACCTCAAGCATACAACTTCAACGGTTTACTCTACATCCTCCAATCACCATGGATGAATATTGGGAATCCAAAAATTGGCGACTGACCGTTACTGAGACAAGTCACTGTATGCAACCTTTCAGATCGTTGAACGCAAAGGTCAGTAATCTACGCATTCTCTGATACATCTCCGCGAAGACCGAAAAGCAGGCGTGCATGATATCTAACACTCCAACAGCAAGTAGAGAGCCATCGCGAAAAGCTACGAGTCTCCACGCAAACTTTAAAGAACTTTCCGCACACCCCCGAACATTGGAGAACCCGATCTGAAATCCTTCTAGATTTGGGGTTTCCGGAACTGGCGGCTGCGGATGCTTACAAGGCGATTGCTTTGATAAATCATGTGTTTGATGGGGGAGCTCTTCGTTCAAAAGTATGGTTCGGGATGGGAATGCTGATGTGGATTCGAGATATGGCGGAAGTAATCTCTGAGTGTCTCGCATGGAATCGGAAGGCACTGCTGATATTGACTAGGGTATCTCATGGAATGTCGATTTTTCGGAAGCAGATCTGGCAACGCAGATGGTTGGTTGGTTGAAGTATGAGCGAAAACTCGCGTGCGTTTTTGGCTGCACTCTTGGTGAATGGCTCTTGCTGAAGCAACGTTCTAGATATGCTCAATTGCTATTCGCGCTTGATCATCTCCGATCTTTTCGTGATATCAAAGGGATATCTGCAGAAGCACTGGAGAATTATCCAGATGAGTCTGGTTTCATTACTTACCAGCGATACGCAACCGAGTCGTACGAAACTAATCGAAAGAATATAGATGACTTGTCAGCCGATAGCTACAGAATACCTGAGCAGGTTGTTTGGAGAGCTACGGAGATGGGAAAGATTTTGATTAGAACTTATCCATGGGCAACTAACATCAATGCCAGAACTGAACAATCAATCAATGCTGCCAACGAGGCTCTTGCCAAGTGTTCGAAGGTACTCAGGATTAAACGGTCGACTTTGATTGTACCAGGCTCGGATGATATATCGTACGGCTTATTTGCAACGAAGGATATACACGCGGACGAAGTTGTTCTAGAAAATAGACCGGCTCTAGCTGCCAAAGCATCGCAGTTAGAACAGCATGAAAAATTGTTGGATTCATTAGTCTGGAAGCGAGAGATGGAACCAGAAGGTTCAGGTAGCTGTTTCAATTGTTATGGCAAATTGGGACATTCAAATGAACAGCATGGATTTATGTGTTGTGCACACCTTTACTTCTGTAGCAAGGACTGCAAAGATATTGCGCAGACGTACTACCACACTTCCCAATGTGGGAAGAATATCTCACGCATCTACGCTGCCGCACAAGGAGAGGAATGTTATCCAGGGGGGACCAGAAATTTCTGGCGTGATCTGGCTACGGCTATTGGCGATATGCAAACAGGGAGGTGGCCACCCATTACAGAGTCCCCTTGTAGCAAACCTGGCCAGTCACGAAGCAAATGCCGAGGATCCATGGTCGTTAGAAGCTCGGGTCATTGTGCCTTTGGAAATTCTGGAGATGCTTGGCGTCGATATCTTTTCCAACCAAGAGTATGATGCCTGGGTCTTGGAAACTCTATGGTATGTTTGTCAATCTCTTCCAAATACATCAGCAGATGAAAGATCAACTCATGTATACCCCATAGGCAAAAATTCAGAATCAACGCTTCAGGCGATGAAGAAGAAATGGAATATGGATGCTGGGTTGATGGCTCACATGCAATGTTTAACCATAGTTGCGAAGACCCACCAATGATATATAGCATGCATGCTGGGAAGGGCGGAGCAAAGTTCCAATGGTGTGCCGAAAGAGATATTAAGAAAGGCGAAGAAGTCTTTCTGAGATATGTACAAGATCTTCCGGAGTCAACGGATGAGAGGCGAAAAATGCTGAGGGGGTGGTTTTCGGGTGAGTGTAGGTGCAAAAGATGTTTGCTTGGTTGATTCTGAACAAATTGGGGATATTCAGGAGGCTCTCGGTTTTTTTTGACTGAGTCGGAATTATTGTGGCCGTCATCTGATGTTTGGTCATGTTTTTAAATGCTTCGATTTTTTAGCATTTACGAGTAGCAATCATATTTTCGATAATATTCTACCAATCTTTCCGTCTTGCAGATATGCCATTAAAATCCTTACCCATGCATCCTTGATCCAAAATCTATCTCCTACTACAACCCCCATGAGAGCCGCATCAAATGAGACCCATCAATTCACACGTCATATCACATACAGAAATCTCTTTCGAAAAAGTTTCAACTAGTTGCACAACAAATAGAATGCACCAATATAGTCGGCTAGATCTCCAGCCACGCTTCCGCATCTCAAAGCAATTCCCCATGATTACTACTCCAAGTTTCATTCTTCCTCCCTAACCTATACCCACCTTTCCCACCCAGTCCCACCTAATCCCACCCCTTTGCGCCCTCGCACTCTACTACTACACTCTTATTGAATGTACATCATACAACCACGACCCAAATTCAAGAAGCGAACAAAATAAAGCTAGCGACATCCTCGAGCTCTCCATGCCCTAACCCCTCTCAAACTTCAAAAATTCTCACCACGCTCCAAATACCCATCCACAATGTTACGCACACCCACCTAACTACACAACAGTCCAACTAACTCTCCACATATCCACCTATCCCACTCACACCTGCAGCATCTTCAACCCAAATCATCCATCCAATCTATCTGATTCATCGACTCTCACCACCACCGCCACCACCAACACAAACACTCCAATATTCCAAACGACTCGATATCGCCGAAGAAATTACGGATCTTGATTTTTGATCAGTGAAATTTTTTACTCTTCATTCTCGTCTTCGTTCCACAACTGACGCCAGAGTAAATCGAAAAGTAGATCGAAAGGATGTAATCATCGAACTAGCCTCGGTAAGCGAAAGCGAAAATGGAGAATCCAAATCCACAGCCAACACGCAGGGCGCATCACAACAACGCGAAGATGCGAATCTCGAATCGTGCTTTCGTTATCCTGCTGCGTCTCTGATATATTCGCGGTTCTTCACCTGGACCGTCGGCCGGGGATGGATGGCTGGATGGATAGATGTGTTACAAATTATTGGGGGTTGGCGAAAGAGTTGGGTGGAATAGAGGCGGTGAGAGAAAAGCACGCGCTGATAGAGTAGAATAGAGGAAGGGGTGGTGGAGAGGGGATAAATTCCATTGTTTTTGTGGGTGTGAAGTGGAGGGCTAGGTGAATCGTGATGTGGTTCTTACATTTCGTAACGTCATGCGATGATCTCATATTGTGTTTGTTAACAAGATCACATGAAAGTCTCCGGAGAAATACATTCTGCATATTTCGTACCTTGAGCGGAGAATGTATCTTGAGTTTTTATTTCTGTTTTGGATTTCTGTTTTTTTTTTTGCATTTAGCATCATGTGAATGAAAATTTGGGGATTCGCAGAACTTAGTTATGAGAATGGCCATACAAGACGTGAAGGCTGTATGTCGGAGATCAAACGATTTGCCAGCTGCCGGTAAGTGAAGAGTGAGAAATTGTACTACTGACTATGGATTGATAAGTGTCCATTTTCCTGTTTTGATTTTACTGATCTCCTTCTCCATACTCTTTCTCCTTTTCAGCCTTAATTTTCCCCGCGTTTTACTCTCAACCTCTGGAATTTAACCCCTGAAACGTATTCTGCAGTAATGTATGGGGTGAGAAGGAGCGAGAAGGAGTGGGGAAGTATATTGGTGAAGGGATGAGGGAGAGTGAAGAGTAGAAAGGATGGAAGATCCATAGATGCGAGAAGAAGAAGGGAGATTGGGAAGACTGTAAATGATATAGTGTTTTAAACGAACTTTTCTTCAACTGGTGTACACTCATATAATGACAAACTCTTATATTGTTGATTGATTTTATATCAATATTAAAATATGAATGCATACTCTACCTAGGTAGAGTAAGTAGTATTTGAATAGTGAAGTTAGAATTGAGAACAGATAATAAAAACAACAATAGACACAAAGGAATTTTAGATTGATATGCTACATGACCGACTTCTTTGGAATTTATTCTTCAATAGTTAATACCAAGTTGATTTCTGCACGTTTTTCTATTAATCGAACAACATCTCCTTCATTTATGGTGGCCGATGATTATGAAAAGCTGTACCCACATTTTGTACTCAAGACGATCTTAGTATCGTTATTCTATAGCATTTTGAATAAAATCCAAAAATCTGATTTGTTCGACGATATTATCCGGATGTCACGGTGATTTACTGCTGACACTTGGCAGTGTGTGGGGAAGATATTGCATGCTTTCAAGCTTCGTCGACAAATAAAGGATTCCCGGCAGAATGAAAACCTCATCTTGAGTATCTTCATACCTAAGTTCTTTACCAAGTAGCCTAACTTTGCCACGAAGAGCAAACTCAATGTATGTTTCCTGGATACCAATCTCTTTGGCTGTTGTAGAAACTGTAGTTAGTGCTACCAGAACCCAACATCGGCTTCATTCGAGTGCTTTTGCTTTTCCCGGAAATGCTACTTATGACTACGTGGGTATGTGATGGAATCCAGTGTTTAAGAATTCCGTTACTGATGTATCTAGTGGTCGGGGGAGGAACAGCAGGATTGGTCATTGCTTCAAGACTTGCGCGAATTGCCTCTGTGGGTGTGATTGAGGCAGGTGGGTTCTATGAACAGGACAATGGAAACTACAGCATAGTTCCATTTGGAGGCCTGCAAATGCCTTTAGCTTACTCCTCCGAGAATTATCCTAAGCAGCCTCTTGTTGACTGGGACTTGTTTTCTATACCGCAAAGGAATGCTGGGAACCGGCGAATACACTATGCTCAAGGGAAAACGCTCGGTGGATCTTCAGCACTGAATGCACTGTCGTATCATCGTGCCACGTCTGGGACATATCAAAAATGGGCTGAGGCTGTTGGAGACGAAGGCTTCACTTTCGAAGATCTTCTTCCGTATTATAAAAGGTCTTGTCACTTGACTCCACCTGATATTGAAAAGAGAAATTCGACATCTGCAACTGTAGTGTATGATCCAACGGCCTTCGATGACTCTATTGGGGGTCCCTTGCAAATTTCTTGGAATAACTGGGTTGACCCCACAACAGATGCGCTTGCACATGTTGTGCAAACTGTTGGTCTCCCAGTAAGTCCCATTGGTTTCAGTAGTGGTTCTCTTTCAGGTCATGGAGCCTGGGTTCCCTCCACGATTGAACCCAAACATGCTGTACGATCATCTTCGCGGTCAAGTTTCTTAGAAGAGGCCATCAAGAATACGGATATTATGATCCATGCCCACACTCAAGCATTGAAGATCCTGTTCACTTTCGATTCGCCGAAAAGAGCAAATGCGGTCCAGGTATCAACTTTGGGATTTGAATACACTATTCGAGCTAAAAAGGAAGTCATTGTGTCAGCAGGAGTTTTCCACTCTCCACAACTACTTATGGTTCCCGGTGAGAGGTCACTTTCGAGCTTGAATATAACATGCTAATTTATGAAAGGAATTGGTCCGCCCATAGTACTGGAAGAACAAAACATCCCGTTAGTTTCAGAACTTCCCGGAGTCGGACAGAATCTCTGGGATCAAGTCTCATTCACTGTACTCAACCAAGTAAATACACTGAGTGCGGGAAGTATTGTAGCGAACCCGGACAACTCTGCCGAGATTTTGAAACAGTATTTCGAGAATGCAGCGGGCCCATACAGCTCAGCAGCCGGATATCTATCCTTCGAAAAGATTACAGAAGAACTACGACGAAATCTCTCGCAAGAAACAATATCATCGCTGGATGATTTTCCACCAGACTGGCCAGAAGCAGAATACGTTGGGGCAGGTTTTGCCGGTGACAATTACACTACTATTGGAGCACTTGGCGGAATCCTTACAGCGCCACTTTCCCGCGGAAATATCACTCTAAGGAGTGCTAGCATGCAAGACCCACCAGTAATCGATCTAGGTTGGTTCAATAACCATGCAGATTCTGAAGTTGCCTTAGCGATATTCAAAAGAGTTCGACAAATATGGGACAGCGGCCCAGCCAGATCTATCAAGATAGGTTCCGAGATACTCCCAGGACTTGCAGTACAAACTGACGAAGAAATTCTGGAATATATTCAGCAGAATTCAGCTCCAATGTGGCATGCTAGCGCGACATGCGCGATGGGAAAAACGGGAGATAAAAATGCGGTTGTGGATTCAAAGGGGAGGGTGTTTGGAGTAGATCGCTTAAGAGTTGTTGATGCTTCAATTTTCCCTTTTGCGCTTCCGGGTCATCCCCAAGCTTCTGTTTATATGATTGCGGAAAAGATTGCGAATGATATAATTACTGGGAGATAACTATTGAGCGGATTGATACATTTCTTGACAATATTGATCATTACCAAACCAGGAATGAAGGGGCCACTAAAGACCTAGTAATAGGTACCTAGGTAGGTAGCGATAGAGGGTTTAAAATGTCTCCACAGAGCTTCAACAAGGGCAACCACTTGACTGCTGAGTGAAAAGGAAGTTTCATTGTCAAAATTGCACCAGTCCAACCATATGATAGTGTACATCGAAGTCCCAGTACTAGGACCCGAACATTATAAAGCCTAATAACCCAACCAACTCCACTGTGCATACTTTATCCGTGTACACCTCAGACCTAAACCTTCATCCACAAATTCAAGACACCCTTTGCATATTCCACAATCTCATCACCACCCAATTTACTCTCTCCATAAACACGATCCACGAAACTGATTGGCACTTCCGCAACGGTACATCCCATCGCCTTGGCTCTAACCATCATTTCCATCTGGAAAGTATATCCCTTACTCTCCGTACTTTCAATAACCTTCTGCAGAACCGCCTTCTTATATAATCTGAAACTACCCGTCAAATCGCTAACCCCAGGTCTTAAAACCGTATCTGCGAATAAATTGGCTCCCCTCGAAACCAGTTTTCTCTTCAAATCCCATCCAAATACACCTCCATCCCCGGCATATCGTGTACCGGTGACAATATCATATCCTCCGTTTGTAGATAGCGTCTTCTGTTTCGCAATCATTTGGGAGATGAACTTGGGATGATGAGAGAAATCCGCATCCATAATAATAACATAGTTTCCGGTCACGAATTGGAGACCATGAACATATGCCGTTCCGAGACCAAGTTTGCCGGCGCGGGCTTTGAGGAGGACATGGGGGGAATAAGCTTTAGCAAGCTGATTTGCGACGACTTGGGTTCCATCAGGAGAACCGTCGTCGACAATGATGAGTTCCCAATCAAGGCCTCTACAGATCTATCAGCCATGTTTTGCGCATAGATATGCGCAGAAGCGCGAGGATATTAGCGCAAACTTACTGTTCTGTAAATGTGCGATTAAGAAGCCATGTAATGATGGGAAGGTTGCGTCGTTCGTTATAGGTAGGAAGAATTACGGAGTACTTGTCTTTCGTTGCTTTTGGCGCCATTTTGAATAATTATTATCGGGTGTGAAGGAACGGAATGATCGAGAGTCAATCGTGACTATTCAATTAAATGTGCAAGTTGCTTAAAGGAGTGTGGTTGTTGAATTCTCGTGAAGCTTGGTGAACCCAGGTGTATCGTGTCCACAATATTGACTTTCAGTGATAATCTGATTAGTAAGCCCCGTTGATCCACACCCTTTGACGACGACGTTCTTATTTTATACTAGGTACCTAGGTAGCTACAAAAACACTTTACAAAGGGGCTTGAGTCGTTTGTGCCATCACACACCTGCAATTTATATACAATATCTAGAATACGGGCAAACTCTTCTTGAGAATAACAGCAGCCATAGGTAAGTGCATGGTATTTCCTCATATTCAGTTACCTTGGTTTCCACTCACGTGTATGGCGAGTCAATATGGATTACTACCTACATATCCCTTTTACACAGGGTGAAGTAATTGATATAGAGGTAGGTATCAAAAGGTATAAATGTTGCTAATAAAGTTGAATTGGCAGCCAGCCGGACTATTCTATCTAACCCTAAGAGCTCTCCCATACTTCCATCGCTCCACTACCATCTGGTGTAAGCTAAGCCCAAAGACCCGACGCAACTTTCTTCATTCCTTTTTCAGTACTCAATAAATCAAGGTTCCAATCAACATGCGGAGATCCCTTCTGAAACTGTCCATGAAAGAAAAGCACCAGTGGGCTTGAATTCCATAATCCGACCTGGAAATTCCGCGTCTCTGTATAAACAGCCACGACTAATATGACTGCGAGCACCAATAAAAAGCCTGGGAGAAATAGATAGCCCCATCGTACGATAACAATCTGTTCCTGTATCCATACCTTGCCTATGACAACTTGAGTAGGAGCAATCTGGAAAGTAGCATTTTCTGACTGCTGCAAAGGTCGAGTGTCGTTTGCTCGCAGTGCAGTAGTCATGTACGTTGCCAAAGTATGCATAGAATTTGTAACGTTTTGTCCTTGGTATAGCATGGAGATAACCTCGGTGCCTATCTTGTCGTCCTTGACGGTGTAGGTGCATCTCAATGGTACGGATACCAGAATTTATATTCATGCAGTGACTGAATAAAAACTAATAATCTCTGCCAAGAACACGTTTTTATTATTTTCTGCACCAAAACCACTTGAGTATATCAATCATCGTTGGTCCCACGTTACCTTCTCGATTTTGGTTTGCTGCAGTATGACAACAAGAGTTCATTAGATTTTGACGACAGCACAGCAGCAGGAGAGCTCTTTATTGGCTGATCGGTTGATCTGAATTGGTTTTATCTGTGGTATCGTTCCGTAAGATACTGAAAGCTCCCAAACTATACTAGATTTTCATATGCATTGTTGTGAAGTGACGTCAGGCTGACGAGTGTTACTTGATGTCTATTTGCCCTGCTGTTGCAGAGCGACAGGGCTTCGCCAATGCAATTAAGCGTGATTCAACTTTGTATGGGAAACTAATAGCTGGCAACCGGGTACCTAAATACTGCCAATGACAAGCATTCTCCTGGATTTCGACTGCGCTAGGTAGTTACACTAGAATTCGGAGCCTCATTCTGTCGGATACCTACATTTCTGACAAAGGGACTGCACTTACTTCAACCGAGAGGGAATGTTACTTCTTGAGCCTGGATCTCTGCTAGATATCTTGCTAGTTATAGTTCAGCAAAATGTAAGAAGAAAGAAAATGGAATAATGGCATTATCGAATTCGGATTAACACGATTAGCATCGAAAGGTGATTCATAATATGTCTTGCACCCTTCCCATCGTCGTAAGCTGTGTTCCACCACAATCAACGAGGAACAATGGTCATAAGGTCTTTCACATTTTGAGTTACAAATCCCATATCCCCCCTTTCTGAAAAAATCGTTTCTTTTAGTAAAGGTGCAGCAATGGGCACAAATACTTCACATTTGTCTTCCTTGTTCACTTGGCCTTTTTTCCTACAGGCTTGGAAAACTTGCAGCTGGCATACCTCATGGTATTCGAGCTTAACTGACCACATAGAAAGCTCTATTTCATTTTTCACTCTTGGCCAGCTCCGATACGACTTTGTTCTCCGATATTCACGAGCTTGGGGATGATATAATAGCAAGAACTCCACGCTCTGCTTTTGACTATCGCCAAGAATGTATGTTCAGTGGGCCTAGCCTGTGCTGGACAATTGAAAACAATCCGAGCTACAGAAGATGTCAGAATAGCAATAGGATTTTGCCTCTAAATCATTATATTTTTACCTTTTCGTGATTGGACAATATCGCTGGCGGAGTACGACGCACAATGCAATTAAATGAACTTGTGCGACTTTTCTGTCCTTGAAGACCTCTACGAGCCCAGAAACCTGATCAAACGGCTTAGAAACATCGAGCCAGTGTTCAGCTAGTCGCTGAAATTCAAAGTATAGTAAAGACTTAACAGCTTGAGAGCTACTGTACATGCAGTCGGATAAATACCCGAGAAGATATTAAAACAGCTAATTCACATCAAGCCTATCAATCACCCGGATCGACTAATCTGGATTGCATTAATTTCAGAGTTAGACAATCTTTACTTTCTTTTCTTAAAGTATACGTTTTTGTCCTACCTAGGTAATCCTACTGACGGCCGCCTCTCTAATACCAACCGGGTCCACCTCGCTTAAAGTCGACCCCTAATTCTGACACACTTTTCACTATCGAATATGTTCTACCTCAATCTAATCATCCAAATGACCTTCAATGACAAAAGCTAAATCGATTAATAAATTATTATCATCCGGGCGAGCTCTAAGAATCAAGCCAAATGCGGACATTCGAACTAAAACAACCTTTCGGATTAAGTAACCTCAAACGCAATACAATACACCATCCAATACGACCTGTAAAGCGCAATACTGGATTCACCAAAGGTTCTGTACCATATATGTATCCCCACCTTATTCCCACTTCACTGAACATTATCCATCAAATCAAGCGCCTTAAGCAACCTCAAGCAACCGGCCACACATAGAAGCAACACTAAAACATTCCTATATCATGCCAGTAACATTCCACCTCGAATCCACCTGATATTACAGCTAAGTAGGGTTGTCTACAGATGGACATTTAATCGCGAACTAAACGATCACAATCTAACATTCAGAATAAAAATGAACAATGCGACGAGGCTGCACAGACAACCCAAGAAAAATCAAGACAAAACGCGTCAACAACGCAAACAATGTAAATGAGAGGGATTAGAGACTTCAAGTTACATCAACGTATCGCGCACCCAACACTAATCGTCAAGCAAGCAGCTATATTCAACGCTCCAAGCACTACTGAAGCTGTTGATAACTGTGATGATGAAGACGCTGGTCGGTGACTCTTAAAGTAATCTCAAGAATATATATTCTAATGTACGCATAGTTTCCAAAGCCTTCTGTGAGGTACTCTTTTAGGTTTCTTTAGGACAATGCCATCATCAGGAGACGTGGTGGATGCTACTCCAAAGACGCTATCTTGAAGTACCTGTATGTATGTAGCATCACTTTAATTTACTGTACATTAATGCGTTTATTTTGCGCGCCTCACGCCTGTGAACTTCTTGGACTCTCAATGAGCGCAACTTTCAAAAAACTGGGGAGTAAAATTGCTAGGGAATATCTGTCAAATAAGGCCATACCCTTTATTGAAGTATTCCAGAGCTTCCATGGAGTAACTTCATCCCCAGAATCAGTATCACTCTCAAATTCCACTTTGCCTAGAGCTACTCCTGGTGGCAGTGGCTACAGGCGGCTTCCACTGGGCATGGGTATACCACATGTATTGATACACGCCCGAGTTATCTTTGGTGCCATATCGTTAATCGATAGGAGATATGTCCAATAGCCATAAAATACACACTTCGAACAGTCTTATCGTGTTCTTCCGTGAGGGGCAATACGGCCCTATCAAAATTCCATTCTCGGCCGGAATTTTCTCCACTGTGCTCATCCAGTCTTGCATCCATGATTTCCTCTTTCCTATGTCTTCATGCAGCCTTTTCCTTCCCTTTGCCCACAAAATCTATAACTCTCTTCCTCCCAAAATCCCTTGCTTTCTTCCACTTGCAATAAAGTACCACCACATCCTTTAACACCACAAATAGACATCCTCCAACTACACTTCGAGCCCATTTATGCTGTAAGAATCCCGGCTTTCCTCCTCTGGCTCTCATCCATATAGATGGCAATACGTATTTAAGCGCGCTACCCATTAAGCTCGATATTGCAGGGAACAATACTGCGCCCATGAACTGAAACGATAAACTGTGTGTACTGACATTTTGGCGGACTCCCCAATCATTTTCGTTCACGGCTTCTTGATCATCCCCGTTACCATTACCATTACGATTTCGATGTCGGTTTCGGTTGCGATTACCCGCGGGTGCCTGTGGGATATCTGGTGGAATAATATTTCCATCTTCGTCCCTCACTTCATCGACAATTTCCACTTCAAAGTTCAAGAACCCCTCACCTTCTTGTTCTCTGCGCTGCTCTAGAGCGATTTGTTCTGCAGTTTCTCCTTCTCGTGGTTTGCGCTGAACAGCCAGATCCCATTTCTTTTCTAAATTGTAGAACATATGATGATACAGAGTATTGTATGCAAATCTGACATAGGGGAGAAGTGCGAATGTGCGACCCGGGGATGGGGGCCAGGTCGTTATACTTTTGTTGTCGGGACTAAAGAGGAAATACTAGGTCATGTTAGCAGTTGGGCACTGGTGATTTGCCAAGTATACCTACGGTGACAGGTACTATGGCAAAGACAGAATCTGCGATTGCTGTCCGAGATAATATGAGCGTCGGAGCAATTAATGGCAGGCCTATCGCTGTTCTCCAACTCGGTACAGTCATGAGCCCACCCCCGAGGAATGGAAACATATATTTCGTTAAGATCTGATTGATGGGTAATTGTACGTAATTACCAAGAATACGACGGTCCCAGAAATCATCATAGTTCTCTAGTATCATCCCTCGAGCCTCGTCGGCCCCGAATACCAATGCCAGACTGTTGACGCCAAAGAGGAGAGATCCGGAATAGACGCAACTAAAGACTGCACCAGCCGCTGTAGGAAGTACTATACTCTTTGCCATGCGGTGTAGCTTGTCAACCGTTATGACCAGAAAATCTTTAGGTTGATCGATTTTAAGTTGGTATTTGCAGACTGGGCAAACGATCTTCGGCGCCAGTTCCTTGTCTGCGGATACTGCAATCCATTCCATCAAACACGACTCGTGGGCTCGTAGAGAGCAAGGACATGGGGATCGCCAAGGTGAAGTTTGAGGTCCGTCATCTGTATCATCCATTTGACATATCCAGCACGTTTTTATCTCCCCCTGTGGAGGTGGTGCTGTATCTTGTTCTGCTTCTTGGGAATGGGTAGGGTTGGCGGACTGAGGTTGATTTAGGATATGAGCTTCTTTTGATTCTTCGGAATTAGATGACACGGTCTCTTGAGCAATATTGGAAGACATCGGGGCCGCCAAAGGTTCCTGACTCGATTGCTCAGGACGTACTGGTTCAATTCTATCTCGCACCCTTGAGGGAGCTGTATATCGTTCCATTTTGGGAATTTGGATTGACTGCTAATCTTTGGTATTATAAAAGTTGAAGGGGAATTATCGCATTGCTTAGGAAGAGAATGAATTAAGAATTTGCAAATAATACCAAAAAGAAAATGCTAATTTTGAGGAAGTAGATTTTGTTAATAAGTGAGTAATCCAGCCTTTCTTACATTAAATGAGGGTTCACGAAATGTCGCCGCGGATTGTTTCAAGACGCCACATATACAAGCCACAGCTACCTAGGTAGTTCTTAGTTAATCATCAGCCTTGTCTCTCCACCGTGAATGTCACGAGGCTGAAGCCAAGAGATGAAATGGAAGTACCGATAAGATACTTCTTGTATTACAATAAGGTTACAACTTACAAGTGCTAGGTATCTCGTATTCAATCTCAACGTCATCACCTGATTATAATTTCATTCTCATACGCAATCCTTCTTCTCCTTCTTCTTACATTAGATGTCAAGATCGTCGTTATGTCTTTTGTTATCCACCCCCCTATTCCCTATCATCTTTGGGTGTCCACGGGTAGAAGAGAACTTCTTAATTTCAATTGGTATAGTTCTAGCGTAGGTATCGCCAAGGACTTTGATTATCGCCCCAGAATCCTCATTTGGCCGCTGCCCCCCGCTGCAAGAGAGTAACTAGATACATAGTATTCGTGATTTCTTATGTTGGATATTCACCCATGCGTATCAGTAAACTACGCGCGCGGATCTGTGAAATGAGGATACGGGCGATGCAGTCGAGAACCTTTCAAGTGAAGACCGTAATCTTGATACATAGAACTATGTGTTTGTGTCAAAAGAGTTGCATCGTGTGGTATATCTACACTAGTACTGTCCCGGTAGTAGGACGTCAATATTATGGAGTCCAATACTTGGGAATAGAATTTAGGGAAGATAAATTAGCTGATTATGTCAAACGTGGCAGATTAAGATTGATTTCCGCTACTTTCTTTCTTTCTCTTTTCCCGTTTTGCCTATTAGCTCTTTGGTAGGTAGACCTCATCCATTTCTCAAACTACTGGTATCTAGGTAAGTATGGCATAGTTCGTAATACTTGAGTCGAGTCTAGTCAAGTCGACTATAGTCAAGTAGCCTTTCCCAGCTCTTTCACTAGGTTCCGGGTACTTATGACGACGAAGACCTAATCCATCCTGTTTACCCTGCTTCCAAGTTTGTTATCTCAACCTTGGAAACCTTATCAACCCCATTATTATAGTAAATTTGCGAGTCTCCTACCGAGTTTGTTCTAGCATCTCAGAAATTTAATAGTCTGGCACACCCTTTCTCTTGTGTTCCGCACAGTCTCTCACTTACATCTTGCTATACTTATCGTCGACTGTGGTTTTTGGAGTACTCTTCTGGGATACTTTTTGTCCAGTTATTCGCAGTCAATCGAGCAATGAAATCTAAAAGACCATTTCTTTTAGCAGTATCCTCGATAATCGTAACTGCGATAATATTGGTTGCCCGTCATGGATCATTCGATGCGGTACCATATTTTGTACATCAAGAAGCAGGAGCAGGTTATGGGTGGGTAGAAGAAAATTGGATGGAGAATGCAGCCGAAATCGAGACAGCACAGGATTGTCATGTTATAGAAAGTTTTGAGTGGCTGGACAAATACAACCTATCATACCCTTTGAAAGTTGCCCATCGAGATATTATCGCAATGCCGAATCATGGAGCACGACCGTCAATAACCACTATTGATGAGCCCTTATTCGACAGCCAGAAAGTTTTCCAACGCGGAGAGCTCTCTATCGATAGCTCCGTCGACCACTGTTCACCGCTCACACTCGAAGTGCCTTATCCTCCAGTAACTGAAGTTGACGCCTCGAACATGATATTTGGCCTGCAGACCACGATGAAACGTCTCCGCGAGACAAAGCAACATTTAGCACGATGGCTGCCCAACACTGGAGCTCGTTTATTCGCAATAGTCAAAGAAAGTGAAGAAGAACTGGCATCCAAATCCGATATTTTTCGACTCCAAAAGGAGTATCGTAAAGCAGGAATGCAAATCACAATTATACCACCGGTCAAGAAAGAGGATTTCTTCAACCAACGATATTTCTCCTTGATAAATGTCATGTATGCTGCTCGCAACAAGAAAACGCAATGGACTGTGATTATGGATGATGATACATTCTTCCCTTCTTTCCGTGCTCTCCTCGATGAGCTTGCTCTTCACGACCATACCAAACCTCAATATATTGGCGGATTGTCCGAGGATTGGGGAGCAGTGAAAACGTACGGACTAATGGCATTTGGAGGGGCAGGAGTCTTTCTTTCCACTCCACTAGCCAAAATTGTCCACGATAATAATGAAGAGTGCAAAAACAACATGAGATTCACCTCAGGAGATACACTGGTGATGGACTGCATATATCTGCATTCAGATGCTAAACTAAAGCCAATAGCAGGACTCTCACAAATAGATCTCACTGGAGACCATTCTGGCTTCTATGAAAATGGTAGAAGAATATTATCTTTGCATCATTGGAAAGCAGGATCCGCGACCAAATACCCTTACGAGATGGACAAGATGCATTTAGTATCGAACGTTTGCGATGAATGCTTTTTGCAACGTTGGCAATTTGAAAACGATGTCGTCCTTACCAATGGATTCAGCATCGCGAAATATCCCGAAGGATCATTACAGCGTGGAGCGATGAGCCAATTGAATAACTCGACATTTGTTGATGACGGGGGTATCGATTTGAGGAGAACAGAGGTGACCTGGGATAATAAAAATGTGGATGTTAGCCACAGTCTAGCACCAACACGGCCAGGATTGAACGAGGAGCAGAAAACAAGCTGGATATTTTTGGACAGCTTTTTGATTGAAAATGGAAATGCGGTGCGACAAGTTTATTTAAGAAGACGAACAGAGGGAGAAGGAGAGGCGAGGAAGGGGAGTGATGAAGTGCTGGTCCTGAATTGGAGACAAGCGAAAAAGTACCAGCGAAAAAATATGAACTGAGGGATTAATTCCTTAAAGGAGACTTAGAATCCCTTTTTGGTTATACAGTATACCCTCGAGCGATTCAGGCATAAAATCGGCGTTGATAGGTGTTTGGGATGTCAGCTAACGAAGAAATCGCATGGCATGGCTGGAACTACATTAGCGCTTCACAGCGATGATGATTCAGGATATGATAATGTATATAGTTAATCTCATTGTTATACTAAGTATAGCTGGCCGAAAGGAGTTTGGGATAGTTCTTTTTGGAATCCTGGATAAAAAGCTGTTGGACTCAAAGCATGAATGAATGAAACATATGCCTTCTCATACATATAGATAGAAATAGAAATAAAGCACAGTGGAAATGTCACTACTGTGTATATCTCGCTCTTCACCCAGCCAGCATCCACAGCAACGAAAATTACAACTAAACCAAATCGGTCGGTCCCCGAAATATTTGTTTTTGCCGCAAGTATCCAGATTGAATTATATCTGCATTTTTTGTTGCACATCTGATAAATGCCGAAGTTATCCGCTCCTACTAGAACTTTTTTTTTCCAATTTTGATGGATTGAAAAGGAGTGATTGTGGCGATGTGATCTATTCACGTGTGGTTGGCTCGGTTGACTACTACTGTAACAACTTTGGGCGTGAAGATGGAAATCGGGGGCTTAAGGTTGGATTTGCATGGGCAGTTCGGACGGGTACAGCAAGGTGGGATGAGAAATGGAGTGAGTGGTGGGGTGAGTGGGGTGATTGAGAATTTGGGAATTTGAGGATTTTGTGGGAGGGAAAGAAGGAAAGATGGGATGGGGATATGATGGGGGATTCAGTGAGGGATTGGAGACGGGTTGAGACGGATTTGATGGGGGAAAACAATATGGGGGAAGGTTATTTATATGAATATTATTTATGTTAACATTGCATTTTATAGATTTGTTGATACAGGATGAACGGTTCATATGTCCATCCATGCATATACTCGAGTAGAAGATTTAAACATTGGTCTAATTATGGTCTACTTGGATTTATTGTATTGTACCTCTGTACTAGTATTGTATTAGCCCCTTCATTATCAAGCGATCCGTGGCCGAACTCGTCTATATCGGTCACCGTATATAAATATAAATCCAGCCAGTACCAAATCTCAAGGTTCTTCTTCTCACATCAAATCACCAGCCATCAATCAATCAATCAATCAAACTTTCTCCTCGGCTTCAATCAAATACATACGAATGAAGATGAGCTTAGAAATTCACTCAAATCAAACGTCCCACAATTAAGCTTGCTTTCATTGACCCATACGAAAGGTAACTGTTGAATTTTTCCGTCTGGAAATGAATAGTGGACGACGGAACGAGGCGCACCAATAATCTGGAGAAATCTTCGGGGCACAGCGGGGGTAATGGCGGGGTCCTTCCTCTTGTACCTAGGTATAGTCCTAAATTGTACTAGGTATACGACAGTGAATGTTATGATCTCGTGCCCTACATGACTTTTGGAGGCTTATGATTGTGATCTCCTGTTCGATTAACTCTTGCTGCTCTTCTTCTCCTACCCGAGCATTTATCCTCACCTCATTCTGCAGATTAACAGAATCGCAGATTTCCACTCGTAAATTCGCAGCAATCCATACCGACAGCTACCCCGCCTACGAACCCCTCCCTCTCGATAACTTTCATTCAAAATGGCTGGCATTGTACCTGTCGCAAGGTCTCTCAAAGATATCTACACCGAAGATGCCTTAGCTGCACAAACGGATAGATGGGATAAACTTCTCAAGCAATTCAAGAGCAATTATGGACACGATGCGCAGTTTGTTTCACGATCCCCAGGTCGTGTCAACATTATCGGCGAGCATATCGATTACTCCTTATACTCTGTCCTTCCTATGGCGATAACTGCAGATGCCTTACTCGCAGTTTCTACCCAAATCGACGAATCTGCTTCTACTAGTACAACATTCAAAGTACGAGTTTCAAATGTTCTGGCGGATAGGTTTCCAGCGCATGAGTTCGACATCCCATTCGATGCAGTTGAGATTGATTCGAAGGTACATGAGTGGACAAATTACTTAAAGTCTGGACTCCGGGGAGCTTTGGAGTTATTGAGAAAGAAGCATGGAAACAATTTCAGACCCAAGAGTATGGAAGTCTTGATGGATGGAACTGTACCTGCTGGTGGTGGCTTAAGTAGCTCTGCCGCTTTCACTACAGCTTCCGCCCTTGCGGTCATGTTTGCCAATGGAGAGCAATCTGTTGATAAGACACAACTTACTGAATTGGCGATTGTCAGTGAAAGAGCAGTAGGTGTCAACTCGGGCGGAATGGATCAATCCGCATCGGTCTTTTCTATTCGTGGCTCGGCATTATATGTTTCCTTCAATCCAACACTGACAGCAAAGCCTGTCCACTTCCCAAAAACGAACCCCGAACTCACATTTGTTATTGCACAATCGTTTGTTGCGGCGGACAAGCATGTCACTGGTCCAGTTTGCTATAACTTGAGAGTCGTAGAGTGCAGTCTCGCGGCAGCCTATCTTCATGCCGCTATCAACAAATCTAAAGACCCTCTTCCTTCCGACTCCGGACCTCTAGGTGTCTCTCTTCACGGATTCCATAGCAAATATTTTGGTAACTCTACGGCACCACTCGAAGAGCAACTTTCCGAACTCATTGACCTCACAAAGAAGACATTTACAAAAGAAGAGGGATATACCAGGGAAGAAATCGCTTCTGTCATAAACTTGACCGTCGCAGAGTTAAACGAACGCTTCACCTCCACTTTCCCCGTCCGCGCGGAGCACTTCAAGCTTAGACAAAGAACTCTTCATGTGTTCACCGAAGCTCTCCGAGTTCTAAAGTTTATGAAAGTCCTCGAACACCCCGAGTCTTATTTGAATGCCGACGGTGGTGATTCCACCGAAACTTTCAACAAGAAACTTGGTGATCTGATGAACGAAACCCAGACCAGCTGCAGAGAAGAATTTGATTGCAGTTGTCCAGAATTAGACGAGCTATGCGAAATAGCCAAGAGAGCAGGTAGTTATGGTAGCAGATTGACTGGCGCAGGCTGGGGTGGATGCAGTGTACATTTGGTACCGGCTAACAAAGTCAATGCGGTTAGAGAGGCTTGGGATAGAGAATATTATTCGAAGAAAGACTTGTCAAAGGAGCAGAGGGAGGCGGCAGTTGTAGTTAGTAAACCTGGTAGTGGAAGTGCGGTATTCGTTGTCGAAGGTGGAAATGTTGCCTAGATACCATACCTACTTACCTGTGATTAAAGACGATAAAGCCTTGCGGTGTTAATACCTATTATAGAATGCATTCTCGCTCAACAAAATTTTATTATTGTAAAGATTCTACTGTAGATGAGTCTCTTCAATGTTCAAGCTTGTGGTGGTGCATAAAATATGCATATTTGCATAATTCGCTAGCCAACGAACGTGCATAAATAATTCATAAATCCAGTCACTGATTCGAATGTCGGAGCTGGAACAATCACAATACAACTTGAAAATGGAAAGTACTTCATCAGACGCAAAGGGAGGAAGGAAACATGCTCGGCACCCCTCTTCGGGGAGAGGTAAGCTTTTAGTCTTTCATTTGTTCCGCCGTTGAAACTTCCAGAAGTTGGTTCATGTGGTTCTTGATAGCCGCCTTATCGCCGTCATCAAGGGGTTGGGGGCGTTTTCGAGAATGGCGCTTGCTAGATTGGACGAAACATTGTTATCGTATTTAGGATGCTTGAAAGATCCATGGATGATAGAAGAACGGACCTCGTTGTTTTGCTGCCGGGATTTGCGTGAGTGCGCGAACTAGGTGAATACCATAGATGGTTGCAGGCACATGATTTCCCATGGAAGATGACATCTTTAATGAGAATGAATAACTTTCTCTGAGCATAAGCTCAGTACCTCATTTAACTCCATGTTCATAAGATAGCTCTTTCGTGATGGATCGAAACAGGCATTTGACTAATTACCCAACAGCTTTACCCAGACGGCCGACAAGGGGTCCGCTGGATATCAACGAGTACGGATTATTCGCATAGACGGGGATACTAATGCTAACTTCAGATAGCTCTCCTCTGAATAGCCCTATGTCACCGACAAACTATATCAATACGACGCGAACACTCTCGCCAGGTGGTTCAGCGCCAAGAAGCCGGACACCTAGGCTTCCATCGCCAGCTCCAGGTTCGAATCTATCGTCCAACACATTCATGACAGCCCCCACGTCACTTTCGCCATCACAAAACACATCATTTCAATCCACCGTATCAACACTTCAGAAAGACTTCTCCTACATTCTGCGTCCAGAAATTTACCATCCTCTACCTGTACACGACATCCCTCCACCATTTCAATCCTCGCCAGCTTCGTCACTCCCGCCCAATCCCGACGCCAATACTCTCTCTTCACTCCTGGCAGCTGGCTATTTTCGAGCTGCGGCTATTCTCAGTGCCACTCTGTTAACGTCTAACCCTGGTCCCACATCACATGATGATATATTCAACCTCTTCTACATTCGTCTCGCCTGTCTCACACTCTGCAATCAAACACAACTTGCGGCTCAGGAAGTCAAAGCCCTCGAAGACCTGAATGCTGCCTATTATCGAGATGATGAAACGGGCACTCATATGGTCGGATGGGAGCTGAGAGTTTTGGCCGTTAGACTGCAGGGTATGGGATTAGGAGATGCTAGGAGAGGTGTTATGGGATACTATGATTTGGCCAGGGACGCTAGGAGTACATTGACGAAATTAAAGAAGCGTAAGGTAGCCGGAGAGGAGGTAGATGCGGAGATCGAATTATGGGAGGGAAGGTTGGCGGATCTAGGCATTAGGGTTGCAAGTGCGCTCATCGAGATGGGGGATTTGGTTGGGGCAGGAATGCATCTGAAGAGCTTAAAAGTGAACGAGGAGGGAGATGAGGTGCTCAGGGCAAAGAAGGCTTTGCTGTGGCTATGTTTGGGAGATATTGATGCTGCAAGGCAATGTCTGAAGAAAGGAAATGGCAAGGAATTCCTAGCGACTGAGATAGATGGAACGATCAGAGCCCTAGCATTTGTTGCTGAAGGGAGGTATGAGGAAGCCGTAGTGATCTGGGAAGAGCTCATTGCAAACACAGCAACTAAAGCTGGCAAAGGAGAGAAAGCTATGTGGAGACAGAACCTCGGAGTTACATTATTCTACTTGGGTCGTGGTGATGAGGTACGTATCATCTCCCTTTTCAGTATGGTCCCGTATCGTCATAACCCCATTCATTTCTTCCAATATCGATCCGGCCACGTTATACTCACAATCTAACCAACAGGCAAAAACCATCCTCGAATCACTGATCGCGGAAGATAATTCCTTCCATGCTTTAACCTTCAATCTCGGTGTTATCTACGAGCTATGTACAGAGGAATCAAGAACATTGAAGATTGCATTGGCGGAGAAGGTCGCTGGAATGGTTGATATCGGTGAGAATGAAGGTGTCGTAAGAGGGTGGGAGAAGGTTAATGGGGATTTCAAATTGTGATTGTTTAGAAGTTTTGTCATGCGCCTTATATTTGGTAGAGAGAGTACTGTATAATATAGCGGGATCGGCTGAGATTAGGTTTACTGTTGCAATATATATCAAAGCTCGATCGATATTCTTTCCTTGAGACTCACTGGTCGTGTTACTGCGGTCGAGTTCCTGCGACTTATGCAGTGAGGAGGCTAGGAGGTCTAGAATATGGATCTTATATCTAATAGGTAAGGGTACGATTGAATTGGTGATCGAAGAGGCGCTTTATATATCCATATATATATATTATACATACCTAGTCGATTATTACTTACAAGAATAATGAGAAGTCTAATTGTTAATTCTTAGGTTAATATAGATAGATATATTTACGTTTACCTACTACTGTACAGAGTAGTCCACGGGTAGTCCAACATCTATCTATTCAGTAGTTTATACATACAGTACCTGCTCATCACAACAATGTGGTATCTAGCTCGTTTAATGTCAACCCCATTTACTAATTAGAAGCACATCATACTGTGCAATGTGCATACTTGTATCCTCCGCACTGTACAAGTAGAGTAGCACAAGTACAGTAGTACAAATGATTCGACGCTCTTTGACCGCCCGCCGTCCCTTCTACAATTCAAGTTAGTACTCCGTCGAACGCCATTTTCGCAATCCATCTCTTTTGATTGCCGAAAAGGCTAAAATCGTGAAACGATGTCAGCGCATGGATTGCGATGCCCCTGAAATCTATCAGATAGGCAAACGATGGAGAATTGGAGCCGTTTTGCTTTTGCAAAGTGTCAAGATGCGTGAAACATCTTGATGGGATTGGCTGGTCCCGGGGATTGAGATTGGTTTCCGGAAATAGATTGAGATTGTTCGGAAGGATAATTTTTATACTTTCTGCTCTGAAATGAATGGAGATCTAGATAATGTCCAATGATATACTCCGTAGGTATGATATGATATGATATGGGCTGGTCTGGTCTGGTCTGGTCTGGTCTGGTCTGGTCTAATCCTTTTTTTCTTTCCTCTCTTGTTCTAACAGCTCAAGTATCTCGAGTATCTCGAGTAGCTCAACATCTTTTCACTCTTTTCAAGCTTCACTTCATATTTCCTGCTGGGCTGGTCCTTCATTGGTTATTGAGGACGGCCATTCATTTAGGTCATTGAATCATAAGCATAATTATTAATAAGCCACTCATTTCTTATTCATTCCGTACCATTCGTTCATTGATTCACTCATTACATGACATTCGTTTACCCGTTGCCAACCATTTGAATCTTGTAAGATTACATTTGTGGCAACAACAGCATTCATTCCTTGAGTCGCTGGCCAATCATCCAGCCAGCCAGCCATCCATCCATCCATCCATCAGTCGTTCTATTGTTCTCATCATTCTATTTGTACCAGACTTTACCTTATAATTTCATTCACATCAGTTCTAACCTTAATCATCAAATTGCATCTTCTTACTTTCTAGGCGTGTTGTTTATTTACCTACCAAGTCCTGGAGGTCGCTAGTATCCATATACTTAAGTTTAAGTACTTGAATAACAATACACGACGGAGTAAATACAATACAATCCAATACGATCCAATCCAACACAACACAACACAACATAATACAACAAATTACAACAAAATACAATATAATACACCCTTTCACTTCTTGCACTCAAACCAATCAACCTCTACCAAACCATTTTAATCCACACATCAGCATTGCACAGCCTTCGACATCCTGTGACGATCCTTTCAATTCATTTGCGAGAACACGAGATACATACATATCAAAAAAGAAATGTGTCTGTGAAGGATACGGATACATGAGATTCTCCAGCTACAAACATTTGAAACCTTCGAGTTCTTGAAAAAAGATATAATATTTATAGATTTCCCGGCCAGATTTATCCATTCAAGGACCTCCCATCTCCCATCCAGACATTTGAATATTTTGCGACGAAAGTTTTAGGAAGTTTTCCTTACCCCAAGGTGCTCAGCGTGAAGATCATATACACTTTTGGTACGAAGGAAAACATAATGTGGAAACGTCTCAACACGGCGAAGAGTAGTAATGGCACTACACGCCAGGCTTCGATTAGTGAACCGGTACTTGTCGAGACGACCATTTTTTGAAAAATCTTATGGAGCTGCTGGCGGCATAAATGTTGATATGAACATGCCATATTCGGACAGAAAAACCGCGCCTCCGCCTCCATCAAGGCCAAAGAGAGATAATATGCCAAAAGGTTTACCACTTCTACCATTGTAGGTCGCAAGCTTCCTCTGTTTGATATTGGATTGGGGATATTGGCGTTGAAGGGAGCTTGTCACGAGGGTTGGATGCTGGGCTTATGTTTCAGCTTAGAGATATAGCTGTCAAATTTACATTCTTATGCAATGTTAGCGAACCTATACTAATTCTTATATCAGTGAAACAGTTCCTCCCATGCAACATCCTCATCAGAATATCGATCACTTTAGACCTGCTTCTTCTGTTTACTCACAGCCTTCTCCCGGTCCTATGAATGATCAATTTCCATACAATACGTATGCGAAACCTATGACTCCAAATTCGGCAGAAGTTTCACCTCCAAGCTCTCCAGAGTTTGATGGAATCCAGCGGTAGGTCGAATATTTCTCTCGGATTGATATAGGTTACTTCGAGGTTATATCTTTACACAGGCTGAGCGACGATATGTGACCTCTTCACGATTCCATAATCCACCATCTCACTTCTATGAGTAGAAACTAATTCAATTTTGGATAGAAGTCAAAATCGATATCAAGACCACGAAGTCTCTCCAATCGATGAGGTGCCAGATATTTCGCGTCTTGGATTTGGAAAGTCGAAAGAAAGGGTGGATTCCAGATTGAAACCATCATCGAGCAATATTCCGGTTATGCGAAAGGAAAAGCGACGTAATCAAGTCGCAGCAGTAGCGGCAAACCTACTTAGAAAAGATGTAGACGGACCAAAGGGTAGAAAGATAGCAGATGTGAGGTGGGATCCATATTCTGGTGAACAAATGACGAACGAAAGGTGGAAACCACAACCCGCCAAACCAGGAGAGTATTCATCACTTCAATCACGAAATGTTATACAAATGGGAAATACATCTTTCATTAGTGCCGGTGCGCCGAAACCTCAAAACCAAATTTCTTTCGGGGAGCGCGTGCGCAAATTGAAGAATAATGCGCCAATCGAGAAACCGGAATGGAAAGGGGCAACAGGTCGCTCAAAGATTGTACCAACACCGGCAGATGATTACAGCATACCTCCACTCAAGATTCCCCATCCCACCGAAGAGTGAAAATCGCATTACATCGGGCACAAGCACCCCTGTATCATCCATCCGAAGTGCGAATAGTGAAAAACGCAGGCGGCACCGATCTTCATGGATCTACCCAACGAACTATCCATCAATGCACAACATTCGCTCAACGGCCGAAACAGTCCACAAGCCTATAACGAACGCTCAATTCAAAACCCCAAACCCATTCATGCAAGTCAACTTCCAAACTTCACCAATATTACCACAGAATCACCTTCTGCATACTATCCTTCTCACTCCAAAACGGATTCCACTGGTACCATTGAACGAAACTTCCGCGAAGCTCTGAATAACTCTTTCCCTCCGATCGATCCAAACGAACCATACGTCCAACCTCCTTCACGCTTTAGTGTCAGTACAAAGGCCACATCAGAAGCCACACAGTCCACCCGAGCACCCTCTCTTGATCTACAAAACGAGATGCATCCCCCACTTCCCATTCAATCATATACCATGACAACCCAAGGTCCTACTTCAATACTTTCTCGCAAGCGTCCTAAGTTCACCCCCGATGATACGTCATCCATTTATTCTTCCAAAAGTGTTACTCGTAAAGCTATCAACTCAAACAATCCCATTACAATCTCCATGACTTCATCCCTTCCCCGCGAACATCCCCCGCGCTCTTCCTCTGTCCTCACTAAATCCCTCCCCAATACTCCAGCCGAAACCGCGTCCTCAGATCCAATCTCCACACTTGAAGCGCGACTCGAAACGCTCGCACATCGCAGAAAGAATATCGAACGATCGATCAAACAAATGACGGAACTTATGCCTGCGGATAGAATGATTGTTACGGAGGAAGTCAGGAGGAAGAGAGAGGTGGAGAAAAAACAGATTGAGGCGCTGAGGGAGGAAGAGGCAGAAATTAGGAGGGAGGAACATGAGTGTGGATTGAAATTGCACAGGGCATGGAAGAGGAAGGATAAGCAGGCGGGATACGAGGAGACGGGCCTGTGGGTTAGGAGGGTTACGGGTTAGCATATGGGTTTGTGGGCAGGCGAGGATTGGAAAAGAGATCATCGGTACCGAGCATGGAAGTGATCATTTGGGTACATCGACAGGAGTTCAACAGGCGCACCGGTGACTTGAAGATGAATAAATGGGTCAGTTCGGATTTACGGAATGTCCAATGCATCAGCCTTGGCTTTGGGAGTTCATCGCATGCAGAGGTGGACTTTTCTTTTTCTTTCAGGGCACATATCGCATTGTCGTTAATTGAATTTGGAAATGTAGATATCCCGCTCAGACAGGTAATTACCATATGGATTTCCACATCTTGAGAAGCCCTGGAGACGAGAGCAGATACTCGCTCGACTCGAATCACAGAGGAGTTACCTCCCTACCTAGTGGGTGTATGATAGATCTAGAACACTGTGTTTCCTCACAAAACATACCAAACCACTACCACAACCATACCAAACTTCTCTCACCTCGAAATGTGTAAAGGGCAGAAACCTTGTGCAATAATCTTGCTCATGGCGGCCATGATCATCTCCCGTCTCGCAATCTTACCTTGCCTCACCGAGCACCGAGAGTAGGTACCTACCTAGGTAGGCATGACGAACGTAGCTGATGCCGGAGTACGCGCACGTGATGGATGATCCAATATGAAACATGGATGATGACACAATTGCCGTAATCGACCGGGTGGGTATCCACCTCACCTCATGTCGCCTCACTAATCCGTTTGTCTGGGCACTGGGCACTGGGCAGTAGCATCCATCCCCCGCCATTTCCGAGCCGAGAGAGATTGAGCTCGAAGCTTCGAATGGGTCGTCGGTGGGTGGTTGCATGGACTTTCAGGTTATTCCTCACTGTAAGGTTACTGTACTGGATGTCGTTTTTGGAATGTAGATAGAACTATAAGTAGAGAGAGACAGAGACGGAGATAGAGACGGAGACGCTGCGAAATACATAAATACATACGTATGATACACAGACACACACACATACATACATACCCGTGGACTCGAATACCCTAGATCGTACTTTTTAGTCACGAATAAATATACAAATAAATATACTAATAAATAAATAAATTGTTGGATTGATTATTTTCGGCACGTTGGGGTTTTTGTCTTGGTCGGGTGGGATACACGACGCGACGTAACGCAACGCAACGCAACGCAACGAACGCTACTCGACGGTACGCAAAGCAAAGCAAAGCAAAGCAAAGCAAAGCAAAGCAAAGCAAAGCAAAGCAAAGCAAAGCAAAGCAATTTCATCGAATCTTTTGGGTTGTTTGTTCCGTTTGACTTGATTTTGAGGGTCTAGAGTCTCTGGATTTGAGATACGCTCTGGGCAGTACGTGGGATAGTATACGGTTACAAAGATTGAACAATTTGTCGATACTATGGATTATGTTGAGAAGAGAATGGCTGCTGGTATGTTACTGTTTTTCCTGGTCTCTGGATTGATGAGAGCGAGGATGAGGTTGACGATGAGGATGACGATGACGATGGAATTCTTTTTTTATTTCTCGATGTAATTCGGATTGAAGGGATTAGTTTATTTCAGCTCATTGTCACATTGAGATGCTAACAATCATGTCAAATTCAGAAGCCCAAAGACCTGCCGGTGCAGAAGTGTACGTTTCTCCCCCTCCTTTCTCTCAATCTCTCACATCATCCTCCTCCGCACACACGATCGATGCACAAAACTAACACTCCCAGCACCAGCCTCGCCACGCCTCTCAACCTCCTCCTCCTCAGTCTCCTCGCCCTCCTAACCTACACGACCTTCCGCCCCAAAAAGGCCGCTCCCATCCCCACTCCCCCGCCCCAATCGTCTTCCGCACCTTCACGCCCCCCGAACTCCTCCCCTTCTCCGGCCTCAACGACACCCCCGTCTACCTCGCCGTTCGCGGCCGCGTCTTCGACGTTAGCAATGGGGAGAAACTTCTACGGGCCCGGCGGACCGTACGAGAACTTTGCGGGACGCGACGCGAGTCGTGGGTTGGCAAAGGGCAGTTTTTGATGCCGAGATGTTGACGGAGGATTTGCAGGCCGAGTTGGATTCCTTGGAGGATTTGGATGGGGAGGAGTTGGATGCGCTGAGGGGGTGGGAGGAGAGGTTCGAGGAGAAGTACTTGGTGGTCGGGAGGTTGATTAGCGTTGCGCAGAAGGAGAGGGAGGAGAAGGAAAAGGTGGAGAAGGCTTAGAGGCGTGGCTGGGAGTTTTGAAGGGCTGGGCTGGGGAATGGGGGATATGGATCGTGGATTGTGCCTTGTGGATGTGGAATGGAATGTGTTCGGAGAGGACTAGGGGCTTCTACTGCGTTCCTCGGGGGAAGCCTAACGAGAAGACCAATTGCAGGATGAGGAAATGGGAAGGACTTCTCTCAGTTTCCCACGAGTGGCTTACTATACTGGAGATCACCAACTGCTGGAGCAATACTTACAAGCCCCTTTCATTCTTTCCCCTTATTATCATTCACTCAAATTGAATCATAAGATCCTTTGACCAACCTCTTTACGATAGTTAGATCTCCTACGAGCTTTACCCAAATTGATGTTTTCACGAGACTTTTTGGTGTCGAGTGCAGTACATACATACATACATACATACAGTAAGTGATGCAAATTTGACCTCGCATAAAAGCCTCACCACCTCGCCCGTCTTGGTATACTTTCCCCACGCGGACCGCCTCTCAATGGTGCATTCGATTCTCGCACCGGGATTTCCCACCCGTCACCCATTGGAGCGAGGATCATCTATCGATGACCATCTTGCGACTTCTTGTATCGAGGGATTCGAAATCTTTCCACTGGTACTTTGGGATCTCGCTTTTGGCACTATCTATTCACGTCGTCGATTTTGCGTTTTTTTTTTCCCTCTTCTTCTTTCCCCCCTCGGAAGTAGTTTCGTTCATCACAAGCTCGCTCGGTAGCTGTTGAACTAAGTCTTTCTGCCTACCTGCCTCTCTGTCTTTCTTTCCTTCTTTCATTCACTCTTTCATTCATTCATTCATTCATTCATCCTTCCTTTTAACAATCCAATCGTCAACAGTACTCCCTCTCCCTCTCATTCTCAAGCCCAGGCTGAATCCCATGCTCAGCCCAGATAGATACCCGCTCACCATCCACCATCCACCTTGCGATGCGTCCTCGCATCAATCATCCTCTCCGACCGGGCTTGCACAGTACCTCCAGCTTCAGCTTGGATTCACCAAATCACACCCCCGAGTGCGTGTGTGGGTTGTGTGGGTGCTATGCGGGATATTGGGCGATGAGACGCGGGGCATGGTCGTTGGGTCCGAGGGTTTGATGGTCCGCGGGGAATGAAATTGAAAGAAAGGTGGTGGTGGTGGTGGTGGTATGCTGGAAGATGCCGCTGATTGCGTGTTCACATGTTGAGGCAGTCCCGAGGCTGGGCTTCGTGTCATTCTGTTCGCCTTTTTTTTTTTCGTTTTTCTTTTGAAAAATCCTGTGTCGATGCCATAAAACGCGAGCTGAGCTTTGCAGCGTCCTCGTCCTCGTCGAGGATGGAAATAGAACCGTTTTGGTCAAGAGCTTCTTGTGTCATGATATAGGTTTGCTCAATGGTGCTAGTGAACAGATTGAAAGGGCTGTCAGGAACGATGGCGGTGCGACTTTCTTGGCGTTACGATGCTGTTGCCTTCAAAGACTGCGCTTGTAGGTCTGTAGGTCCGTTCGTCGACGTTGAGCAAGTCCATTGTTTCGGTTGGCTTGATGGAATCGTGCCGCGGCTCGATACTTGCGTGGTAGCGTTGAGGTCTGATATCCATGGTGTGGAGCTCCTGCGGAAACTCTCGTTGTGCTGTTGTATCGGCACCTATATTTCTGAAGGGTTGGTGGCTTTCGGGCTAGGTCTTGCCTCGTTCCAGGGGGGGTTATGACGGCGTTGAAATGGTAGGATAGGAGAGGAAAGGAAAGAAAAAAAAAGGAAAAGAAAGGAAAAGGAATGAATCAAGGGCGTCTAGAAAACCATCCCCAATATCGATGGGAAATCTGCTGGACATGAAACTACCCATCGGATCTATCATCACTTTACTACAAAAAAGAACTAAACCCACGGGGAAATAGCATGCCAACCCCCGATAAATCTCATCCACATATCGCATTTGAATACTTCAAAGTCTTCCGCGGCGAAAAGAAGCGGACCTGGCAGTGTTATTCGCAACTCGCGCCCGACAGTCTTGAAATGATATAGAAATAGCTTACCTACAAAGCAGCCTGGACCTCACTACAACCTTTCCGGATCCCGATCCCGATCCCGGAGGGGAAAAAACCGCTGCTTGATCCCGTACCTCTTAAGGCTTGATACGGGGCTGATGAATGTCGGATGGTGGAGGGGGTGGGGGTGGGGAGCACGATGAGAGCGGGAGGGTGAGAAGGAGATTATTAGGGGGGATGTTGGAGTTCCGGGAGAGATAATAGTTTCCAGTGGTGAGCTGGCTCGCGGTATGCACTGCCGTATCGGCGCGCAATCTTCGGCGTAGCTGGTGTTGTGAGTATGCTGTCGATTCGCTGATGCTCAGCCGCACCGTCTTTATCGGGGGACGGGGGACGGGGGACGGGGGACGACGGGGTTGATTCACGTTCCAGCTGCGATACGCGGGGGATCCAGGATTGTGGGTGCTAACTTGGGACATTCGGGGAGGGAATCGTACTTGGGTTGATTTATAGAATGGGATCATAGTATCGAGCTATGGAAGTGGCTTGAAGGAAGAAGAGGCACGTAGGGAATATGATTTTGCAGTCGCAAAATATGAGAGACGAATTCTAAATTTGATAATGTGTAACCTTGCAGACTTCTTGGATGCAGATCTTATAAGCAAGCTGACGGCAAGAACATTGGGATCCGAAAACGATGAGGAAAATGACGTTTGTTGGAATTCATGTTGATTTCGTCATATGCATACTCGTTCATTGTGTAGTTATGGAGTGTTATTCCTGCTAGTATCAAAATGATATCTGCTTCCTAACCTTCATCAAAAACGAAGACAATTTGCACGCAGCCTATTCTATAATATATTTTCTGAAAATCGTCCCTTCCTCCTCACAATTACCCAAGCCCTTACCCCGGATTCCACGCCCTAAGCGACTAAGCCTTATTTCCATTCCAAACCACCACCCCCTGGACAACTTCTCCTTCCTTAATCATCTCCTCCGTCAACAAACAACTCTCCAACATCCACTTAACCAAAAACACCTTGGCCGCCTCTTTGAACTCCCACCACGTAATCTTGGCACTTCTCAGCCCTTCATGCTCCAGTAATCTCTCCGTGAATTTCCATTCGTGAAGATTCAGCGTACTCGATTTTTCCGTCGATATTCTTCGCGCTTCATGTTCCCCAGACGACGGAGGAGCTTCTGAAATTTCGGACAAGTCAAACCTTGGCAGATGATTTGAAACGGCTGCGTCGGTCCAAGTCGTCAAGTCTAATGTTCTCAAACCACGTAACTCGTTTATCATGAGTTTACAAACATCCTCCCAGACCACATCCCTTGGAGTACAGATTGTAGGCCTGAGGCTTTCTCTCGCAATCCTCAGATTTCTGACCCATCCCCGTGCACTCGGACTTCGATCCAGCCAAAAGGGTTTTATGGCATCGATATTCATACCAAAATCCCAGATACTGTCTACATTTCCATAGAGCACCTCTTCGGCTTCTTGTTTGGTTTGTTTGCATACACTCAAAATACGTGTATGGATACTTGGATTGGGATGATCAATGTGGGAATTGGCTGTGAGAACTTTGTAGGTGGTGAGCTTATCGGGTCTGTCTGGGGAAATGGGATAGAATGATTGGGCCGAGAAAATGGGGATTGACGTGGGTGGAAAGTAATATCCGTTATGGGGAACTTGGGTTGTAACTTTGTGGTGTCGGGGTGGAAGGAGAAGGAGATAGATTTTCAGACGGATCTCTATGGGTAGAGACAAGAAGGGAAAAAATGATTTGTCCCGAGTCAATGAACAATTGTTGATTAGCGACGACAACTCATGTGACGAATGATCAAATGGTTTTAGTGTATCCTTAGGGCTGAGAGAATGATTCTTCGCTTGTTCCATGCTTTCCTCCAAGCTCCTGTCTGTGCTTGGATGTTCCGAAGAATTGTTATCAAGAACATATGAAGTGGGATAGAGAATATCGACATCGACACTTCGACAATTGCTTCTACAAGACTTTATATCTGTATTTTTCTGAACATAAAAAACATTGATGGATAAATATGACAACTCCGGACACCCTGATGGGTCATCAAGCAAGGTGGACTGGGATGCCATTTTCGGGTAATGCAGGGGTGGAATGCCGATGAGAGTTCGACAGGGTATACAATCCGGAACCCGAGATATTGAGTTTTGGTGTTTATGTTATCGGTGTGTTGAAAGTCCAGTTTTTGAATGAAACAGTGCCTCCAAGGAATGTTGTGACTGCCCAGGTGTTGTCATATGCTCTCCGCTTGAACACTAGTGATGCCAGTGTGGATTCCGAGTATATGTTTACCTAAAAGTTCGCAGTATAGTATATTTCAAGCATGAAATTGTATACTGCGCGTCGCTGAATTGACAATCTTTAAAGAAATTGTATCTTGGATGTTTTGGAAACAAGACCAAAGAATTTAAAGAAGTAAGTAATGGAAGAACTGCATTTTATCTGTATGAAATATTATAGGCATGGGAAAACCCCGAATACCGTGCAAGGGGGAACGCCTTTGTGATATATCACACGAACAAACATATGAGATGAATATCAGGTCGGCTAAGCATTGAAAGGCGGAAGAATAATCAGTCCACGCGGAATTTCCACAGCCGGCTGATGGTGACACAGCATGACTGCATTTGGTGAATCAAAGTGCTTCAGTACCAACGTCAAATGCCCTTCCTCGTATCATAATGCTTACAACGCAATCTGATGCCAGCAAAACAAATATAGAGATTATATATCAATGAGTTCTCGCCGCAGGTACTCGGCAAATCCGTTCTCAATCGAGGCTGAAAATGCAGCAAAGAAAGTCATAGCCAAAGAATGACTTGGCGGAGGTATAGAGTGTATCTCAGAAGTGATGTCCAGCTTCCGGATACCTTTAATTTCCAACAGTTGAAAGGCCCATTCCAAGGGTTCATATGCGACGCTTGACAAGGTCTTGAAATCAGCCGATGTATACTGTGCCAAATCATCCCATCCAAATCTCGGCCGCCCTCCCTCAACAATCAAAGTCAAGCTCTTCAATTGCATCTGTTCCCTCAAAAATCCACATATACTGCGCCATTCACAGCGATTCGATTCGCGACAGAAAACGAAGCCCTGTTTGAAAAGAGATATGCTTTGTACTAAAGATCGGGTGCTGGGAGTAAGGTCGGAAAAGAACGGGACGATGGCCTCAATATCCTTATAGAAACTGAATGTCCGGTTCCCATATAAAAGATGAGCAGCTTCTCTATAAATCATGCGATTGACACACATTATAGAAGTGTGTATATCGACAGCAGTTGATAGCTGATACGTCGTGGATGCTCTGTGCCGTATGAGTGAGTGATCAACCACGTAGGAAGATCGCAGATGACGATTGGCACGGCTGGCATATACATCTGGTTTCTGGCTGCGAATCTCGAAGACTTTGTTGTTCTTATCGTCAAAAAGAAGGCTATAGATCATAACCCTGATCTCCGAGGGGATTCGCATGAAAGGTGAAGGGCATTCTGTGTATGCCATGGCTAACACAATACGTATCGTAAGACTAGAAGAGTGCACCGAGTTTCTTTGAAGTAGAAAAGTTGATGAGATAGGTTTTGTAAGAAAGGATTCCGTCCACTACATCCTTTTTCTTTTTTTTGACTATAATTGAAACGGATGCTAGACGAGCCAGGAATATCCATCAAGGTTCTTGTCTAATATCGGATGACACAATCTGGATCATTCATCAATATGGTAGTACAGTAGTAGTACTGCAGTAGTGAATCGACAAGCTTTGACAGTCCTTGTCCCAAAAAGAAAGTACTGAATCATGTATATAGTGGGTATGATAGATCCCACCTGTAGATCCGAAAACAAAAACCATATCGCCGAAATGGAGGCGATGATCATGAGTGGGTGGATAGGAGAGAAAGCCTATCATCAACATGATAATGATAATGATAATGATAAAGAGGATGAGGATGAGGATGAGGATGAGGATGATTCTTTGACAGAACTATCCTACCAAGAGAGTGTGCTCAAGTCAAGTTAGAGCAAGCCCTGGAGGCATCCTATGGTGATTAGTGACTAGTGATTAGTGATGAAAATCGAATATCGTACTTGAGACCTTGAGACCTTGAGACGGGCTAATGTTGCAGGCGCCGGCTTGAAGCCTCTTCTGCAACAAATGCCTCTTCAACAAATCCTAAGCACAAACTTCCTGTTGAAGAAACTTTGAACATTTTGAAGTAACCCTGGATGTATCCATCCATCTTAAAAACAGGTTCCCATCAGCACCTGCTGTAGGCGAGTTCGAATGCGTCGTCAAAAATCTTGCAATTATTACTCCGTACAGTCATAGTCAATCGAAAATCATATCTCGCGCTTAACCTTATCGGGGACCCATCCTAGTCTTTCCGCAGCAACAACACCCGCTATCCGATCGACCACCGACTGACAGCCGTTGACTGACAGCCATTGGATCCTACTGTAGGAGTCCGACAGCACAGTACAGTATGTACTCAGCACTGTCTGTGTCAAAGAATTCAAAGAATAATTACCCACGGAGCACGGAGTAGGTACCTACTGTAGTAGTTTCTTACGACCACCATTCCAAAGAACAACCCCCGATATTTCAATTGGGATAATTGAATACCTAGGTACTCCAGGGCTGTTATGGCTTTTAAATAATGACTATTTCGTCTATGGAGGGATCAATGAAGACTAACTCCTGCGTGGTAAAGCATATTAGTCAAATTCGTTACTTCCCTTCCTTACATCTCCTTCGCTTACGTTCATTCATTCTCTGTATTCCAAGGTTGTTTTTGTTTACTCTGTACAGAGAGAGTACTTATTCGCTTGCGTGCTTACTAATTAATTAATCATCCATAAACCCCTTCATCAACAAGTATCAACTAGAACCTCGACGGGTTGTAATCTTACAGTATTTTTAATATCAATCTCGAATGATTACGGTTTATCCACAAAGTATATCTCTACAATGAGATTTCTTCCCACTTAGCTGCATATCCCCAGAATTCATTCCAACAGATTCGCTATAATACTGTAAGAATAACGTATACTAATAAGTTTGACGTTGAAATTACTTCCCAGCCACTTCAATTATGCGGGAAAATGCAGAAGAAATCCAGCCTTCTCCACGTGTATCTGAAAATTTACTTCCCAGCCTCCATAATCAAGTCGTGTGAGGTATAATATGATACATCTCATTATCCCATGTAGGTTTTTTTGCTCTCAGACATCAAGTAATTGTTCTCGAGCCCATTTCTATATATCTACAAATTGATGCAATCATGCGTCTCAATACTTCCAGTTCCACTCTCTTTGTGCTATCATCAATCTTTTTCTTCGCATCAGGGCTTCCGTTTGCCCAGAAAGATGCTGTCTGGGTGGAACATGTGAAGAGGGCTACGTATTCTGTTGTAAATGTAGATGGGGGTTCAACATCCACAAGTAGTGGGAATGGACAAGCCGCAACTACTGTTATAGAAACAGTTACCAGTGCTACAACATTGCCAGCGACCACAAATTATATAATTTCAACTCAGACCGTCAAGGGTTCTGATACAACAGAGACTGTTTTAATCACAATTACACCATCCCCCACAACGGTTACTAGCGTCAGTTATTCAATCGTCGACGTTACTGTTCCAGTGACTGTTTCTCAGTCATCATCTTCATCTCCATCCTCATTCTCCTCCTCCCCTTCATCCTCCTCATCAAAAAAGACTTCAACACACACAAGCCCCTCGACTTCCACATCCATATCAACCTCTTCACGAACAGTCGCCACCAATTCAACGACCAATATATCGAGTGCTTCGGCATCTTCATATTCATCTAAATCATCACCAAGCCCGTCTTCATCTTCCCTGTCTGCATCTCCAACAACAATCAGACCATCTGCATCACCCAAACCTTCCACAAAATCCACACCAACTTCAACCGCGCCTCCAACAGTGTTGCCTTCAACATCTTTCAATTCTTCCAGGTCTTCCAGTGCGCCAGGTACTATCGCATCTTCCTCGACTAGTTTGTCATCCTCCTCGCTGCCATCTGAAAGTCTTATCAGCGCCACTAGCTCCTACTTTTCCCAAGTAGCTAGTTCAACCTCGACCAACGACGTATCTTCAAGCACTTGTACCGATGAAACATCATCTATCCCATATCCACTCACTACCTTTTCGTTGTCATGGCTTACTTCCTACACGGAAGTACCATCAAGTGTATCCACTACCACTCTTTCGCCGGTAACGCCTGTTACTTCAAATGACAATGGACAGTGGCATACTAGCTATCCTTCTTGGAATTCTACAACTGCCATTCCAAGAAGGTGAGCAATGTCGAGTTAATCGAATTGAATCTTCAATTTTTCGTCGAAGCGGCTAAATTTTGGAAGATGCCATCATTTCACAAGGGATACATTTGACAAACCATAATGGAATTCTCATAATGGAATCACTGCATTTCCCAACCTAGTATTTGAGACGTTAGGTTTGACACCAAGCCTATGATCTGAGCTAGCGTGATTCAGAAGATGAATGCTCGGATTCGTTTTTAATATACAGATTTCGGTAGGGGGTAATAATATTTTAGTTCGGAGTTGTGGGATCAAACGGGTTCAAGGTACCAAGAGCTGGTGACCTGGCCTTCTTATATCATTGTTGTATTTTGGGGGAGGGGTTAAGAGGAATGCGACGAAATAATGTTAAATGAATAGCCATGGACCCGGCGTCAGGTCCAAAATAGTTAATGAAAATAATCAAGAAGCAAAGGTTCTTACTATATCTACCATCGCACTTGGTCACCGTTCGAATATAATAAACGCATAGGGTGATGATCTGATTGATTGATATGATGAGAGCTTTCAGGAACACCTTCGAAAACTCTGGCTGATAGAGTAAAACTATCTAGTTGATGTACTCAAAGTAATCTTGGAAGACGTCGATCAAATGGATCCGATATACAGAGGGACACGTTCGGAGTTCGGATAAACTTATTCTCCGAGAATTGTAATCCTTGTCAACAATCAATTGTACTTGGGGGAGGCTTAGCGTTCCTCCCCCCGGAACTTGGTCATAACCAGTTAATCATATTTCAATCTCATACGACTAAAGAGCTACAGCATTCACATTAATCCTTCCACCATTCCTCTTTTATATCTTGCTTGAGCTACGGAAATCTGCTACTGCGCAAGCAACTGTCCCTGAAAGTCTGCCATAATGGCTTCTCCACCTCAAGTCGTGGAGGATCAGGCAAGACTCCTTGAAGATGCTTTGAATGTTGTTCGCCAACAGACACAACTTATGCGACGATGTTTAGAAAGTCCCGGGAAGCTTATGGATGCCCTGAAATGCAGGTATGTGAATGACGATAGGCCTGTTTCTGTCGGATTATGTGATTGCGACGACTATAATTCATGCGCCTTGCGAGATTGTCTTGTGCTGATTAGTTTGTTCCGAAATCCAGCTCAACACTCGTTTCCGAACTTAGAACGAGCAGTTTAGGACCGAAAACAGTATTATGAGTTATACATGGCAGTATTTGACGCTTTGCGACACCTATCCTCTCATCTCAAAGATTCTCATCCCACGCATCATCTCGCCGACCTCTACGAGCTTGTCCAATATGCAGGTAACATCGTGCCCCGGCTTTACTTAATGGTGACAGTCGGTACAGTCTATATGAGTGTACCAGAAGCACCGGTGAAGGAGATAATGAAGGATATGATGGAAATGAGCCGTGGAGTACAACATCCAACAAGAGGCTTGTTTCTCAGATATTACCTTTCTGGGCAAGCTCGCGAACACTTACCTCAAGGCGATGGTGATGGACCAGAAGGAAATTTGACGGATTCTAATAAGTTTTGTTCTAACGAATTTTGTGGAAATGAACAAGCTCTGGGTACGACTACAACATCAAGGCCACTCTAGAGAACGAGAAATGAGAACACAGGAAAGGAAAGAGCTCCAATTACTCGTCGGGAGCAATCTGGTTCGATTAAGTCAATTGGTAGATCTGGACGTTTACAAGAACACTATTCTGCAGCCATTGCTAGAACAAGTAGTGCAATGCCGAGACGTTCTAGCCCAAGAATATTTGCTTGAAGTAATCACACAAGTCTTTCCGGACGAATACCACCTACACACCCTGGATCAATTCTTAGCAGCTGTGTCAAGGTTGAACCCCCATGTTAATATGAAAGTTATCGTTATTGCAATGATGGACAGGCTTTCCGCATATGCTGCTCGAGAGTCAGAGTCGAGTTCCGGAGTGGATCGTGAGAAGTCAGAACAAGAGGCGGTCACTAAATTACTCGAAGCCACTCGATTAAACAAGGAGAGTAAGGCTGTGGACTCACAGCCAGAATCAACTCCAGTACCAGAGTCCTCGGAGTCAAATGGCAATCCCTCTTCAACGGAGACCAATGGAGCCAGCTCAGACGCAAAACCCAAGGAAGAAAATGAAGATAGCCTTAGTGTTGCTCCAACAGAGGTTGAGACGCAATCTACAGCTGAAACGGTTAACAAGGATGTTACGAACGATAAGCCAAATGCCGTTCCTGACAGCATCAAGCTTTATGAGATCTTCTTTGATCAAGTAATGCACCTTGTTGCTTCCCAGCGCTTGTCTGTACAAGATACCTTGGCATTGCTCGTATCATTAGTCAACCTGGCACTCAAAGTTCATCCGGATCGTCTAGACTATGTTGATCAGGTTCTTGATTATGCATCGGATAGAGTTAGGGCATATGCCAATACTCCTGAATTGCATTCCCCGAGGCACAGAAAAACATCCTAAACTTACTATTAACGCCTATCACTTCTTACGCGTCTATTTTCACCGCCTTGTCTCTCCCAACTTATATCCCATTACTACAACTTCAAATATATCCAACACGTCGAGCTGTTGCTGGTGAAGTAGCTCGCACTCTGCAGAGCAACTCTACCAAAATTTCTACTGTGGCTTCACTGGAGGGAGTGCTCGAAGTTCTCAAGGTTTTGATTAAAGAAGGATCTCAAAATCCTGCAAATTATGCCGGAGTGCAGCGCAAATCCTTGGAGACCGAGGAAACGATAGAAGAGCAGGGCTGGTTATCGCGAATCGTCCATCTAATCCATAGTGATGACAATGATACACAGTTTAAGCTTCTACAAATCACCAAGGCGGCTTACTCGGAGGGTAATGAGCGTGGTGAAATTTACCACGCCAGCTCTCATAACATCGGCAATGAAACTTGCAAGACGATTCAAAGCCAGGGAACATTATGATGATAATTGGGAGTCACAAATATCAGCTCTCTTCAAATTCATGCATTCAACTCTCTCAACTATGTATACGCGAGTGTCTGGATCTGCGGAACATTGTTTGAGGTTATTCGTGGCTTGTGGTCAAATCGCTGATCAGACAAACTTTGAGGAAGTTAGCTACGAATTTTTTGCTCAAGCATTTACTATATATGAGGAAAGCATAAGCGATTCTAGAGCACAATTTCAAGCAGTTTGCGTTATTGCATCTGCTCTACACGAAACACGAAATTTCAACAAAGAAAACTACGATACACTTATTACTAAGTGTGCTCTACATGGCAGTAAGCTGTTGAAGAAGCCCGATCAATGTCGTGCTGTTTTCTTAGCGAGTCATCTTTGGTGGGCCGTGCCTATCGCAGCAAGGGGGGAGACGGATGAGAAGAATGTGAAGTTTTCTGTAACAAACATTACATATTGGATAAGAGCTAACATGGCCTAGCTCTATCGTGACGGAAAGCGTGTCCTTGAGTGCCTTCAACGTGCACTTCGTGTTGCAGATGCTTGTATGGACACTGCTGTTTCAGTGGAACTGTTTGTTGAGATTCTTAATCGTTATGTCTACTACTTCGAGCAAGAGAATGAAGCGGTAAGTGCTCCTTTTCGACACACATTTTTACCAATGCTCAAGTCTAACGTATATCGACAGGTCACCACCAAGTATCTCAATGGCCTCATTGAATTGATCCATTCAAACCTCCAAGGCAATCAGGATTCGGCCACAATAACCGAACCAAGAAAGCATTTCGAACGTACTTTGGAAAACATTACTTCTCGTAACTATGAAGGTGTTGTAACAGCTGCTGCACCGTAGATCAGATGCGATGCCATTTCTCCTTTTATTATTAGCGTCCTAAGAACATGGGATGGATCATACTCGATGTAAATTATGTGAGATGGCTTGGGGTTTTGCTTTGAGGGAAACTAAAGAAGAGAGTTATCCTGGGTATAATATTTTCGGAAGCCAGCACTTACGTTTACGAAGACCAAAATAATGCAGCGAATGTATTTAGATTTGACTTGGCTCGTATCAGGCAAAGCAGTGATGGGTTGATTTAATTGATAGGGATAGCTATAGGCTATGTAAGCAGAGATGATAGTTGAAATAGATCTGAACAAGCGCAGCGAATACTTGGATGGTGTTGAAACTCGAGATGCAACTATGTGAAAGCTATGTGCAGCTTGGAAGAGGGTGACATATCTATAGGTATTTGCATAGATATAGATAGATACATATGTAGATATATACCCATCCGCCATACACATGCAAACACTTCTTCTCATAACTTGCAATTGAGGGTAATTCGCACAGAAATCGGATTGAAAGGTCTAGCTAGATACCTAACTCATCCATATACTCATTGTGATTCTCAATGACTCTTCCTCGTATACTAGACACAATACTACCCAGTAGTTCGTAACATATATTGTTTCATGGTACAACTTCTACTCCTCTCCCGTGCTTTTGCAGATCCGGTTTTTGACAGGGGGAGTTAAGTTTCCAAAGGACGCGAATCCAGGTCCGTCCGTGATTATCGGTTGTGTCGCAGACTTGCAGATAACCAACCCATCGACTTCGAACATTGATGCTTTCAAGCCACGAAAGAAAATCAACAATACTTTTTGAAACTCATCTAGCCCTGGGAGCTTTAGAATGTCCAATGAAGGTTAAATGACAGCTGGCCTGAATATCGAATAAGAGCCATTAAAGTTCAATCTAATCAATTGAAGCTATTCACCAAGGATATTGATATCAATCTGTCAACCAAACGTTGTTCATTGTCTACAGCATCCCCACGGCGTTCGTATTCGCAACCTTGGAGATTCGCAAGCACCCAAACATCAAACCACCAAGAGAAGTGGTACTCCTACCATCTACACCTAAAGAACTGGCACAAACTTCACAATGCCTGACGAAAAGCATCTTTACGAAGCGCTACCAATTCCCACATATTCCGAAGCAATCGGCGAATCTTCTCAAGGCTCAACACCTCTAACACCCCGCTCCGATTCCTCAAACGAACCCGCACATCCCGCCGAACGAGAAGGTCTTTTAGGGCATGATCCCGGAGCAAGAATTCCAGTTCCTACTCGTAGAGCTGGCTATCGGCCCCCTCCTACCGAAGATGGCATTTCCAATCGAGGGAGTATGGAACGAGATACGTTTCTGAATCAACGTGGCGAGCGCGAAAGTGAAGATGATGATGAGGTGCGCAGGGAGATAGAGGAGATGGAAATCCAAGATCCGCATACTTCACAATCGTCGTGGGGGAAACGCATATCCAGCCTCTCTGCATCGTTAACCTCGCACTTGCCATGGATTCGCCGGATTGGATGGCCGAAGATCGATGCAAATTTCTGTATCATCATTGGGAGGATATTTGCCATCCTCTTAGTTATGGCGGTGGTTTATTTGTTGTTTATGAGCGACCTTTTCTCAAATGCGGCAAATAGGATTGGAGGACAGATGTTCCCTGCGGAAAGTGTGAGGATCTTCGTGCAGGAGAGTGCTTCGGAAGAGAGAATTGTAAGGTGGATGAACAGAATTACAGAGACGGATCATTTGGCGGGTACGGAGGGAGATTACATCTTGGCGGAGATTGTGCAGGAGCTTATGGTGAAGAATAATTTGGAGGATGTCAAGATGGATGAATATGGGGTTTACCTGAATTATCCAAAGGAGGGAGGGAGAAAGATTGAATTGCTTGGGGAAGACGGAAAGCCGGTGTGGCAGGCGAAGATAGATGAGCCGCAACTCTATACGAATCCACCGAGACAGCAAACACCGGTCTTCCATGGTCATTCCAAGGCCGGGGATGTTACAGGACCACTAATGTACTGCAATTACGGATCGCGGGCTGATTACAAACGTTTTTACGATAGTGGAATGGATACGAGAGGGGCAATTGCTCTGGTCAGATATTATGGTACTCAAGGGGATAGAGCTCTCAAGGTTAAGGCTGCGGAAGCTTGGGGTTTCAAAGCTGTGATAATGTACAGTGACCCCGCCGATGATGGATTTACGTTAGGTGATACAGCCCCCAACGGTAGATATATGCCTAAAGATGGGGTTCAACGAGGCGCAGTCAGTTTGATGAGTTGGGTAGTCGGCGATGTTCTTACTCCTGGATGGGCAAGTGTGAAAGGGGCAAAGCGAGTATCGAAAGAGAACAATCCTGGATTGCCTAATATTCCTAGTATCCCTATCTCGTGGGGAGATGCTCAGAAACTTTTGCAGTCCATGCAAGGATTCGGACTCGAGTCTCCACCTGAGTGGACGGGTGCAGTTCCTGATGTTAAATACTGGACTGGTAATCTTTCAACGCCGAAGGTTCATCTTGTTAATGAACAAGATGAAGTCGAGCAACAACCAATCTGGAATGTTTTGGGTAAAATCACTGGCATCGAGCAAAAGGAAAAATCCATCATTGTTGGTAATCATCGTGATGCTTGGGTTTTTGGTGCTACAGATCCTGGTTCAGGAACCGCGGTATTTCTTGAAGTTATGCATATCTTTGGTGACCTTGTTTCTCGAGGTTGGCGCCCACAACGTACAATTGAATTTGCTTCTTGGGATGGTGAAGAATATAATCTTATCGGATCTACCGAACATGTCGAAAAGAACATGGAAAAATTGCGAAAAGATGCATTTGTCTACCTTAATGTTGATGTAGGAGTTGGTGGCAATAAATTCAGAGCAGCGGGTAGCCCCATTTTCAAAAAGGCTCTCCTTCGAGTCTTAGATCGCACGACCGATCCCTACCGAAACGCCACTCTACGGCAATTGTGGGGATGAAAGAGGTGCTCAATTGGATGGCCCTGGGAGCTGGAAGTGATTATGTTGCTTTTCAAGATATGGCAGGAAACTTCTTCTCTTGATTTTGGGTTCGAAGGTCCCGTATATCCATATCATTCTGCATATGATAATTTTGAATGGGATGGCCAGCCAGGGTGATCCAGACTTCCGCTACCACAAGCTCCTTGCTCAAGTTTGGGCCCTTCTCATTCTTGAATTCTGTGATCGTGCAGTTCTTCCTTTCGACATCAGAGCTTATTCCGCATCTGTCACCAAAATGGGTCATGGATCTGGAAAATTGGGCCGATAGCAAAGGTCCTAATCAAGCGGGTAGTATACCTTGGACCACGGAACCGTTAAGAGAGGCTGCATTGCAGTTTGCCCAGGACTCGAGAAGATTTGAGAAATTTGAATTAGAGTGGGATGGATTGGTATTGGCGAGTGGTGGGTTTGAAAGTCCTGGGTTGGCTTCACATAGGAAGAGTCATAATACTAGGATGGCTAATTTTGAAACTCATTTGTTGGATTTGGAAGAGGGTGGTGGTGTAGGTTTTTTTCCATTTTTCCCCCTTGGGTTTCTGTGATTTATGCACCCTAGATCACCTCGGTGCGATTATTATGTCGATTTCTGTCATGGTTTTCAACATTGTCTCATCTTTTTACATCTCCCATCTTCACACCAGTCAGATTCATTTAAAATCATTTACTAACAGCTCTTTCTCAACAGATCCCAAATAGAACACAATTCAAACATGTCATCTTCGGCCCACAACTTTGGTCTGGATATGAAGAGGCTTATTTCCCTGCTATTCGTGACGCGGTTGAAGTGGGCGATTGGGGATTGGCGAAGAAAATGTTGGAGAAAGCCGCGAACATTATTAAGAGAGCCAGTAGTAAGATGGCCGATGGGAAATAGATGGGAAGCAAGGGAGTAGGCGAAAATGGAATTAGGGAATGGGGGTAGATGAGTTTGCATAATATACACATATACATACATACATACATCAATGGCTTGGAGCAAGGATAACGGACCAAGGATTGAATAGCTGATGGTATGGTATGTATGGTGTGGTATCGTCCCGTATACACAACGAGCGTTTGGCGTTTCTTTCACCGGTTGCTTCTTCCACTCTTACTTTTTACTCTTTTTATTTTCTATTTTTTTATTTTCTTGGTTGTTCTTTTTTTTCGGTCTTTTCTTTGCATCACTCCCTCCATCTGGCTGGCGGGCAGGCAGTCTGTCTCCCCGCCAGCAATTCCTTGGTTGGACAATAAATTTCCGGTTCTTGTTTGGATGGGCTTGGGTTCGGCTCACTTGATTGGTCTCGATCGGATCGGATTGCATGGAATGGATTGGAATGGGATTGGATTGGATTGGAGTGGATTGGGCTTGGGAGGAAGGATCTTTGATGGGTGCGTGCGTGCGTGGTCGAGGGAGCGGGGAGCGGGGAGCGGGGAGCGGTAGAGAGTCGCGTGTACTGTACTGTATATAAGATGGTCTGATCTGATGAGTCTTGGTTGCTGGTGGCTGGTGTCGAAGGATTTGGGGGTGGGGGTGGGTGGTAGGGATAGGAGGGCGAGGGAGGAGGGGATAGGGTAGCTTTTGGGCTTTATGGATTCGTATCTAGTATCTAGTATCTAGTATCGATGACCAACCCTATTCCTGGATCTGCATCTCTTGATTCTTTTTCTTCTGATATCCATGGATGCAGAAAGAGAGAGAGAGAGAGAGAGAGAGAGAGAGAGAAGGATGATGAAAGGATGGAAGGATGGATATAGATGTGTGTAAATGGGTATGGATTGGATAAACTAGGAAAAATTGAGACAATCGAATAATTTAAAAGTTTCTCCGCTTACAGCTTGCTTTTTTGCTGTTTGCTATTTGCTGTTACTACTTAGTTACCACTTTTCAATCGGCTATTTGTATCTAAGACCACTAGTGAATAAGGAGAGCAGGAACTTCTCTCTTAGCGTCCACTCACTCACTCGGCTCGATTTTTTTTTAGGAATGATAATTATTCCCATTACTCGAATAGGTAGGCCGTATTATTTGCCTAATATTTATTTTTAGTATTATTATCTATAGATGAATACAAGCTTAATATCTCTAAAAGGGGAAAAAAAGAGTAGTTTATTTATTTTAAAATAATAATTATAGGAATTTAAAATGTATTATAATATTATATATAATAGTATAATAAGTATTTAAATATAATTAATTTATAAATAAGTAAATAAGTAAATAAATATCGTAATATTAAATTAAATCGTCTCTTCCTCTCTTTTATTTATTTATTTACTTATTTACTTATTTGCTTATTTACTTATTTACTTATTTACTTATTTACTTATTTACTTATTTACTTATTTACTTATTTACTTATATATATAAGATTAATTAATCTACTTAGATACTTATAATAACTAACTAATACTATATATATATAAATACCTATCTAGATAAACATTCTATTCTATTCTATTATTTAGATATAAATAACTAGATATATTTTAATTAATTATTTATTTATTTATCTATTTAGTTACTCGAGTAGTTTATTTATTTATTTATCTAATTACTCGAGTAATTCTAATCGATTAATTAATTCATACTTCGTATATATATATATATATATATAAGTAATACTCTAATAATACTACTTAATTAGATTTTTCTTTCTTTCTTTTCTTTCTTTCTTATAATATATTATAGTATATTTGATTTAGTTTTTTAATAAAAATATATACATTATTAAATTAAAGATATAATCAATCAATCAATCAATCAATCAATTAATCAATCAATGATAATACCCAATTACCTAATAATTATCTCGATAATTCTGCTCTTTTCGAAAAGAAAAAAAAAAGCTAGAATTGATCTGAGCGCATACGTAGTTAGATGTGTGTGTGTGAGGGAGAGGGGGTATTTGATAAAAAGGTGGTGGGTGAGGGAGGGGAAGTTGTTGATTGATTGATTGATTGAAATTGAGGATGTGATGTTATGTGATGTTATGTGATGTTATGTGATGGGATGGGATGTAGTATAAGATACTTGAATTCGCTTCTCCTATTCTCTCCTATTCTGTCATTTTCTCTGCATTTATCCTCCTCCTTCCTTTCTTTCTTTCTTTCGTTCTTACTTCCTTCCTACTTCTCAACTCAACCCAATCCAACTCGTACAATTTTTACTTTATTTTATTATACAAATCCAAGTAACCATTTCATTCCTCCACTGCTCTCTCGTTTTCCTGGCCTCATCTCATCCACCTTCCTCTCTCCAAACACATGCACCGTAACTTTCCAAAACTTCCCCGGCAAGCAAGTCACAACACCAATTCATGAATTTCGTCTCCATCAAAACCCATCCAGACACGCCATTTCATGCATTCCCGCCCATCCCTTGACCTCCCCAAACCAGACCGCCCAAAAGCAATGAAACCAAGCCAGCCAGCCCATCAGAAGACCATTGGAAAAAAACGCCTTTTTGCCCCAATACGCAAAGGAATGTAAGGGCCCATGCTCCGTTCCCATTGTTTCCATTCCAATCTCTAGCCATCCCGGGCCGAGGCGCAAGCCAAGTTTTATAACTCCACTCCATAGTCCAAAACATTCATTGGATTGAAAATGCTAAACCAAAAAAAAAAAAAAATAGAAAGAGAAAAAAAAGAAAAGAATTTGACCCAGGAGAATAGAGACATGGTCTCTGAGCCCCCGCCTCCCAACCCGAAAGAAAATATAAGAAATAGACGCTGTTAATGGTTCAGGTTATGCATTATCGTAATGCTATGCGTGTGTCATTCTCTTTCTCCTAGAAACCTAGATTTGTGAAACAACATTTTCACGAGATCCCTCTACGTGTTCTGGGTCTTTGCAATTTTTCTTCTCCTGTTTGAATAGGAACTTCGACCGATCTATTCGGTAAAGGATCAGTAGTTGTAGCTGCTCTGTACTCCTTAGCATTCATTGTTGAATTTCGTATTTCCCCTCGCAGTTCTTGTTAATTCTCTCAAGGGTAAATCCGTACTCGAGGGTAAATCAACACTTTGACTCCTATGTAACTGGGTTACCATATTGGACGAGCTAACAATCGTAGATAAAAGTGGTCTTCCCCCATTAGTTTCCCGCATTTCTAATTCCGAATCTCGTATGGGAATATGTTCTGCTTTGCCACGAGGTTTTTTACTTGAGGCTCTTGGTACGGTGATTGGTGATGGTTTGCGGGATCTTCTTGTCGTATGATCATCTGATGAACTCGCAGCTTCCGGGGATGAACTATGATTCCGGTCATGACGTTGACCACGGTTTGTGAAGGATCGAATTTCCAATTGTGAAGGTGTTTCACCCCGTTGTACTTTGGCATCGATAAGCTTTTCGGTAACAATTCGACCTAATGGTTGTCCTTCCGTGCCTCTTCGACTACTTCCGTGACTACCGGCTCGGTTTCGGCTACTCACTCTCTCCTTCCCCTCCATCACTTTCGCTGATGGAGGTGGTTGTATCATCCACCTTGTTTCTTCCCTACTTCTTGGTGCGGTACTGACAATAGGTGGATGGAGGTCATTGACTGGAGGATTTCGCGCAAGATAATAAGTCTCTGGATTTCCATCAGATCCTTGTCTACTACTAGGTTTCCCATCTACACCAAACATTCGTCCCGCAGATTCTGAAGCTCTTGTGATTGCATCCATAATTCTATGACCCGGTCCATGTGTATCTCGACCCCAAAGTTCTTCATCTTCTCGTTGATGATATCGTTTCCTATTCCATCCATCCCCCGATATTCGTGATCCTTCTTCAACAACTGTAGGGCTGCTTCCCGTATCCGTACTCATTCCAGTACTACTCGCATAACTACTCCCTTGACCTGCGGTATTGATTCCTCTCTGACTTCCATTCTTATCCTTCTTGTCGCCTTTCTTTTTCGGTGGACCCGGGCCCATCATAATTTCCTCGGTCCAATATGGATTGGTATTGAATGGTGAAGGATGCCTGTAGAGACCTGGTTGTTTCAGTTTCCAAGGCATGTTTTCTCGACTCGTTCTCGTTTGGCTTGTGCTTTCGCTTTCCTTCTATGACTGATCTTGGCGCAAGTGCTGCATGATAGTACATAGAATGCAACCGATTGTAGAGCGACATCTATAGACATGATTTTTTCCAATCCCGATGTTGCAAGTGAGAAAGGAAAAGAGTGATAGGTTGTAGAATGAAGAGGTGATCGAAGAGGCTTAATGCATAAAGGGTACGTTGCGCAATTCAATCATTCTGTGATTGTGATTGTTTCGAATGGGGAAAAGAGGATCTTCGACCAGGAAAAATGCTCGTTGTGACTTTCGGGATGACGCTTTTCTTTTAAGATGTGACCTTGGGAGGTATTGAGTAGATTGAGTTGAGTCTTGCTTGTATGGATTAAGTGAATTGAGTGAATGAGCCGTTTTATTAAGAGACGGTAAGATATTTGGATGTTGGTGGTGCCAATCTCAATACGTGAATTGGATGGATAGTTTTGTTGTAAGTTGTAAGTTGCAAGTTGCAAGTTGCAAGTTGTAACAGAACAGGTAGATATAAGAAGGTTGGTCTGGTGGTCGTAAGGTTCCAAGGTTAGTTCTACTAGGAATTGAAGGATTGATTAATTGACCATCCAATGATTTGAGTTCACCTGCATTCGTTTGATATCTTCTTGCGAGTCCAAGCGGAAATGCAAGTAATAAATTATAAGTTAAAAGAAGTGATGATTACTATTCCAGATAGTAAGTCGGCAAGGGGGTAGGTAGGTACGTAGGTAGGTAAGTAGGCAAGTAGGTAGGTGGGTAAGTAGGTACACCAGTAGGCAGGTAGGTAGTCACTATCGTATCCTATCTATCCTACCGACAACCTCAATATCTCCCAAGATTCGAGATACCAAAGACTGACGATGCTTGTATTTTGTGCTGTGCTGTTTGTGCTGTGTTGTGCTGTATTGTGTTGTAATGTATTCCAAGGTTGTATTATGTATGTTGTATTTATTATATTGGTGTATTGATGTGTTGTTATTGTTGTTTTATCGAAAACTTGAATATTGATTGAACCTCGGAAAGATAGAAGATTGAAAATAATGAATTGTATTGTATTGTAATCTAACGAAATGAAATGAAATCAAATGAACAGAATAAAGTAGAGTTGAATTGGATTGAATTGAGTTGAATTGAATTGAATGATAATAAATTAGATGTGAAATGATGTCAGAGTTTACTCTATAGGTTAGAAACTTTAATATTATTAATTTACAAATAATTAAAGGTCTTTTAAGGAAGGGAGATGAAATTATTATTATTCGAAAGAAACTCGATTACTTATTTATCTCTTTATATATAAATTTAGATATTAAATAAAAAAGTATATTATTATTACTAAGAGATTATTTCTTTATTTATTTATTAAAACGAATACTATTAATACTAGCTATTCTTATTATATTATATCTTATAAAGAATTATTAAAATAAGCTAATTATAAATATAAAGAATTTAAGAATAAATTATTTCTATTATTCTATTATTCTATTATTCTATTATTCTATTACTCTATTATTCTATTATTCTATTATTCTATTATTCTACTATTTTATAGAAATATAGAAATGTAGAAATTAACTAAAAACTCTACTAAACACTATATATCTCAACTAAACCTTTCCTATATATCTAATATTATATAGTAACTCCCTTACTTCTCCATCAAACATCTAATTATTTCATCTAATCGTACGGATTATCTATTACCTACAATACAGGCATCTCTCCACCCCCCTGGTACTAGCTAGTATGAGATTATACTCTATTCACCGATTTACCCCTTGCGTCCGTCCCACTCCCTCACTCCACTATTCATGGATCCGTCGAGCAAAAGTATACTTACTGCCCTGGGCAGCTGGATGTGTACAATGTACATGACTATCGCCACCAGGGGCACACAAACCATAAATCATACATGCATACATAGATCCTGTACTGTGCTGTGCATACTTTTACATTCCTTTCTTATACTGTACAAGTGTTCCTCACTTCCAGATCTTACATCTTACTTCTCTGCAGTAGATATCATCGGCATGCTGATCCGTGAAATTCATCTAGACGTGTCGGCACGTGTGTCGCGTATGTCAAGCAATCAAGATGATATACTCCCACAAGCTTACAAGACATTCGAGGTTGAACCCGTTTCATAACTAGGTACGCTTGTGTGTGGTGTGTGGGTGTGTGTACTCGTACTCCGTATGATGTGATATTGATCATCATACCAAGTAAATCCATCCATCCATGAATATCCAACCTTATTGTGCTCGTAGAAATGACTAAATTATTGGTATGGATCTCCGAGATACTTGTACCTACAGAGGACAGAGGGAGGAATAATACCTATTCGAGTACTCGGCACATATCCTTCATTCCTCATGCCAGCCATCATCTAACCCACTCCAAGCACTTCAACCCACTCCAAGCACTTCAACCCACTCCAAGCCACTCCAAGCACTTCAAAGATCCAATTCCCCATCTCCCAACCACCTTCCCAGTGGGAAGTTCCACTCGATTAACCGACTCACCTTCCAAACTCAGACATCTGGATACCTTCAGATCACAGGTCACAGGTCACAGGTGGGATACTGACTGTACATACAATACAGTACAGTACAGAGTACTCCATTTCAGACTCCAGACAACACCGTCCCGTACTCCTAGTACTTACTAATAGCGACGACTACTCCGTACTGTACACTGTACAGTACAATCTAAATGAAAACCCCACACCACTCATCGCCCGCCCCCACAACGCACATTCCACTTCAAACCGCCGTCTCCATCCTTCCCACTTACGATTCGTCTCAGACCGTATACCGTCCGGCATCTCCCCATCTATCATATGGATACAGTCTGTCATACGGAGGGAGTGCAGTACAGAGTACATTGTCCAAAGACCCCTACAGTAGAGATCCCAATCCTTGGACTTCCCCTGAACTTACTCGAGTAGCTCTGTACTGTACTGTACTGTACTGTACTGTATCTCCTCTTAGTAAAGGTTACCGTCATGTGCACAGGAAATTCTCGACGTAAGTCTTACGTGGTAGTTCTACAGTAGAACCTGGTTATACCGGACTTGGTTTATACCGAAATCCTGGTTATACCGGAATTTTTTTTCAATTTCACTTGATTTTATATGGAAGTAACGGAATTTTTGCCTATAACGAAATACCGTCATACTTTTTCGAAAATTCCGGTATAACCAGGGTACTTTGATATAAATTTATATGGGATTATTAATCAACACGTGATAATTTGCTAAAAAAAAGTGATTATATAATCTTATCAAAATTCTAATTTGTATAAATTGTATAAATCTGTATAATACTGTATAATATCTGTATAAATCCTGTATAATTTTTTATGCATATCTGGTTATACCGGAAACCTGGTTATACCGGATCTAATTGGCTGAAATTCTTTGTCCGGTATAACCAGGTTCTACTGTACCGAGTTACTCTAGAACCTAAGCACTGTCGAACTATGCGTGAACAAGACGATGAAACGAGAAACGTGAAACGAGAAGCGAAACATGAGGAAAGATACCTAGGTATACGGCATGGAGATTGACTACTTACTCGAGTATGCTGTACGCCGGATAGGTAATTTAGTATTCTTATTGTATGAATGAATATGTATAATGAATATTACGTTGTTGTTGTTGTTGTTGTTGTTGTTGTTGTTGTTGTTGTTGTTGTTGTTATTATTATTATTATTATTATTATTATTATTATTATTATTATTATTATTATTATTATTATGATTATTATTATGATTATTATTATGATTATTATTATTATTATTATTATGATTATTATTATGATTATTATTATGATTATTATTATGATTATTATTATGATTATTATGATTATTATTATATTATTATTATGATTATTATTATGATTATTATTCATCTTACATTTCTAAGAAATCAAACAACTAAAGGATCGAAGGATTAAAATAAGCTTAACAATTCCAGCGGCCCGTACATAGAATTACTAATTAGATAAGACTTACCAAAACCACCGCCTAAACTCGACTTTAACTCATCCCTCGAATTCACCCTTGCGAAACACTCATTCACCTCATTCACCTTGAGCTTTGGGTCAATAATTCTTACTCGAGTAACCCGGAACGCGGAATAATTATTATTTCTCACTCTACGGAGTACCTCCCGGCAACTCATAGCTACCTCGGTATACCTAGGTACTTTGTGATGTATGTATGTATGTATGTATGTATTTTATTTATCCGTAGCTGGAGTTCTATACTGTTAACGATTACGGAGAAAAATCTCGCTCTCGCTATATATATACATCATCCAAAGTAACCCTACCACACCATCTACTTATACAGTAGTTATACTGAGGAATACAATCTCCCCAACCCCAATTCCCACTCCCATTCCCATTCTTCAACTCCATTCCCAACCCCAACCCCAACCCTTCTAATGTATCCGTTACCAACCCCCCCCCTCCCCCTCACACAATCCCTAAATTCTAGCCCGCCACCACAAAAAACCCCATGCTCGAGTACGCGTAACCTCCATATAGTTAGTCAAATACCGAGAATCCCCTCCCGCGCGGTCCGTGGCGCGCTTGGTAGGTTCCTGCTTGTGGTTGTGGTTGTGATTGGGAGGTGGAGATGGATTTTGCGGCGGGGTGGTGAGTTTGGTGTTTGGGTGCTGGTTGGGTTGGGTTGGGGTGATGGTGATGGTGATGTGATGGTGATGGTGATGGTGATGGTGATGGTGATGGTGATGGTGATGGTGATGGTGATGGTGATGGTGATGGTGATGGTGATGGTGATGGTGATGGTGATGGTGATGGGTTTGGGTTTAGATGGGGGGTTATCCCCGAGGAATGACGATGTTTGGGGTTTGCTAGGGGGGTTGCATAGGATTTATGGGTTTTGGGGGATTGATGGGTTTAGGGGGAGGGGTGGTGTTGGTGTTGGTGTTGTTATTGGTGGTTTGGGTGGGAGAAGGGGGGTTGCTGTAGGTGTTGCTGTAGGTGTAGGTATAGTGTGTAAGATTGTGGCGAGGACTTGTGGAGGTTGGTTTCGCTGGATCGTTTATTAGGAGTGGTGGAGATGCGAGAGTGAGGGGATGAATTGTGATTTTGTGGTGGGAGGTTATGTCCATGCGGCGATAGTTGGGGGCATGGCGGGTTCTTCTGTAGGTAAGTGTGTGTATATAGCCAGAATCGCCATGCGAGCGCATGGCTGGCTTGGGATGTTGGAGATGTGGTGCTGGGGGTGTGTTTCCGGATATGGCGTGGAGTCTAGGTGAGATCCGGGTGGAATGTTCGGGAAAGGCTGATGGGTGTTGTTTTTTGGGGGACGATCCTCTCTGTGAACTGAGCTGAGCTGAGTTGAGCCGAGCTTCACAAATTGATCGATATATCTATTACTGTATATGTGGAAACGATTCCGCGCCGGTTGAAGGATGCGATGAGCGTGGTTCAGTGGAGCTTCTAGGTCGTCTACGAGTACAACTTCGGACGGTGTCACTACCCCATCGATGACTTTCCTTCTACTTTCTAATTAACACAACGATTATTTTGGTTGTGCGGATATGGAATAGTAGTCCAAGAATAGACGCTGGATGGAGCACCAAACACGACATCACTTACAGAACCTGTGAGATGGTTCTCCTCATTCCTTTCTTGGACTTGATTCCTGATACAGTAGGCTTGAAATAGGTCTGATAGATGTTTGGAAGTCCCAATCTATGATCAACAAGTGGGAATTACATGTGGGTTCTGGCTTCTTGCCATCCTCCATGAAAGCCCTAGCTGGATCCTGATCGTTCAAAGCAATTTCTCAGCTGTCAACATACATATAGGCCTTATTCCAATCGCCACCCATCCATACTTATGGAAAGGTTCATCCTCTACTAATCTCATAGTGTATATCAAGTATAGAATAGACAACAAAACTGCCTAATCAACCTTCTAGGACACATGGTGATATGATGATATGATGGTGTGATGTGATGATATGATCCCTCGTTCAATATATACTATAGTGATTACCACTGCATAGAACAAGATACCGCAACAACACTCACATCCCTAACCCCCAGATACGTTGTTGAACGATGAAGAATATTTCCATCCGTGCCAAGAAGACCGTCTCATTGGTTCCCGTTGGCTACATGAGCTAATCGAACTCATCGACCTAGTCGGCCTGATCGCCTAATCGAATCTCCACACCAGACACCACACCTCGGTGCTGTAGCACAACATGAGATAACGCTACTTCCACGATCACCACCTCTCCAGGACAAAACCCTCAGCAATGCGACGAATCCCGCCGATCTGAGGGCGCAGCGATGCGGTTTAACTTTTTGCGACCAAGTACCACCTGTAACTACCAGCGTGGCGTCTTCCATTCATTCCCCAGTGTGTTGCTACAGATTGGTTTTGTTTGGGAATCTGGGTTGGTCCTCTTGCTATGTACAGAGTACTGATTGATCATGATGGTAGTTACTGTACGGTCCCATGGTGTCGTTTGCCGGAGACTCGGTAACTAGTATAGATCCCGGAGATCCCGTGGTGGTTGCGCATCCATGGATCGCTTCGTTATGCTTGTTTGGGAAGGGGGATGTTGAATACTTGTATATGGATGGATGGATGGATGGATGGATGGATGGATGGATGGATGGTGATAGAGCTACCTTCAGCTATTTACTGTATTTATGTATCAACCTTGGTTGGAAATCTACTTTAGATGCTCGAATATATATATTCCCATACATACCCATCCAATGCACAAATCCACATCTATATACTTATTGGTATCAACATTTGTCCACGGGCATCACCTCAAATATAAATAAAATGACAAACCTCTCTCTCCCTCTCAATTGGCCACATGAAATCTCAACCCTTGATGCATTTCAACAACCAAACAAGGATCAAACACATTAATCCATAGTGATCGTCATTTTACCTTGGTTGGTCCGTGTTTCCATGGAGGATCTTTGCATCTTGGATCCACCCAATTTGATATCACCAATGCACCATACGGAGTAGAGTTTGGCGGCGTTGAGCAGCATTTATTTACCTTGATCTTCATATCAACTTGTGTTTGATTATTCTCTTGGCGTAAATAAGCCAAGAGAAAATGAGTTTTAATCTTGGTTTTTACAAGTAGAATGGGTTGTTATTGCTATTGTTGCTGTTGTTATTGTTAGTGTCGTTGTTATTGTTGTCGTCGCCATTGTCATCATTGTATTGGATTTTCTCTTGATGTGTTTCTGGTCTCTTGCTTGTGATATTTATTCATACTTTCAAGAAAGTGAGAGCTGTGGTGTTTTGATACCAGCCAGGGCTACCCACGTATCCAAGTCTGTCTGTGTTGTGCGAGGGGTGAATTGAATTGACTTTTCCATACCAATCAAAGAAGGGTGATAAGTAGCGATTTGAAATTGCAATTTGAGTCAAGCACTGCAAGAACGCGGATCGCACCATCTGTATCAAGGGACATCAGCCATTCCTCATTTCCACAGCTTACCTCTCTCCGCGCGCACATTGTCAGCAGGGACACCCGCGCAACTCATCGACAGTTGACCCGAGTATTATTTTCCCAAAAGCCCGAATCAAGAGCGAGATAAATAATGGCAGATCATCATCGCGAGGAGGTCGTTCATGGCAATGATCCGCCCAATACTCATGCATCCGCCAATCGCTGGCGCCACCACGAATCCAGCGCATTTGCCAAACATGCATACAACGCAAGTCGAGAAGCAGAGGAACGAAATGCACGCGCCGATTTGGCCAATTTTTCAAACAAATCGCGAGTGGAGGGTCGGGGATTACCTGGCCCGCATGCACCGGTCATGCTCTCGGGCAATGCGCAGAATGGGGAACTTGAAGCTGCGAGGAGGGAGCAGGAGGAATTAGAACATGAGGATGCTGTGAATGGGGTGCAGAGGGGCGGCGCGGGGGCGAGTGTCAAGTGTGGCCCGTTGCTTAATTATAGGAGGATGGAAAACGAGGTTTGGTATGGGAGTGTGTTGATTGTGGTGGATTCGCAGACGGCGAGGGAGGACTCGGTACCGGAATTGAGATTGAGGATTTTGGGGAGTAGACAGGCTACGCAATATGGTAATGGAATAGGTGTTGCCGCTGGTAATGGACATGCGCATGGCGTTATTAATGGGGTGGACTATTCGGAGAATCAAAATCCAACACAAGCATCCAATGGTAATACTACAACACATGGTGGACAATTCAATGCTTTCAGTAATTCGGAAGAAATCAAGATTAGGGGAGTCAAACTATATTCAGATGTGGCGAATACTTTCTGGAGATTCCATATACAAGTTCCTATGCAACAAGAAGAGATTCAATGCGAATATACCATTCCTGGACTATCATTTGCCGAGGGGGGAAAGACGGATAGACAGAACTTTTTCATACCAGCTGTTACAGAGAGTATGAGAATTATGTTCCATTCGTGCAATGGATTTAGTGTCGGTACAGATGAGGATGCTTATAGCGGTGCTTGTCTTTGGAGAGACGTTGCCCGACAACATGAAGTGTCTCCTTTCCACGTGATGTAAGAAGATACTGTATTGAAGAGAGAGCAAATACTAACATGTGATAGGCTTGGTGGTGGAGATCAGATATACAATGATGGAATTAGAGTTAGTGGACCTTTGAGACCTTGGACTGATATTGGCAATCCGAAGAAGAGAAGAGAATACCCTTTCCCTGAGGATTTGAGGAAGGATTGTGATTCATACTATGTCAAGAATTATATTCGCTGGTAAGTCAATGGCGGAAATGGAAAATTGAGAAATGGGTGATCTAATATGGAAATGTCAGGTATTCGACAGAACCTTTTGCTGCGATGAATGGAAAGATTCCTCAAGTCAATCTCTGGGATGATCATGATGTGAGTTTGGTTTTCTTTTGTTTGTGGAAGGTGTACCTGCTTATCAACCGCGTAGATCATTGATGGTTTTGGGTCCTACGTTGATGAGTTCATGCGTTGTTCCGTTTTCCGTGGCATTGGGGGTGTTGCTCATAAATACTATTTACTGTTTCAACATCACATTGCACCTCCACCATCTACATTCACAACTGGTGTGTTATCCTCAAGATCCTTGCTTTCGGTGATTACTGAAATTCTTAGATGCCCCTCAAACTACGTCAACGGATGGAGTTGGAGTTGATCCACGTCAAATAGAGAATACATATGTATTGGAGAATGATATCCCTGATCCGAGTTATATCATTGGTGATAGCCCTGGTGTAAGTAGTTTCGAGTTTGCGTTGTGGAATTGGCTAATTATTTGTAGCCATATGTAGCAGAACGCTCTCGTAGCATTTATGCAAGATTGGGTGCTAGAATCGCATTTTTTGGTATTGACGCCAGAACGGAAGTAAGTCTCTCTTATCAATAACGAAGAAGCCATATTGACTTTCCTTATAGCGTACACGTCATCAAGTCAACTATCCAGAAACGTACACAAAGATCTTCAATCGCCTTAAAGCTGAACTTACTGCCGCGAAAGCATCTCCAAGTCCTATACAACATCTTATCGTTTTACTCGGAATTCCTATTGCTTATCCGGTAAGCTTTCGAACATAGTGACTTCATATATTCTCGTGCTAATGTTTGTAGCGTTTAACATGGCTAGAGAATATCTTTTCGAGCCCCTTAATGGGCCCACTCAAATTCATGAACAAGCGATTTGGGTTCGGTAAGCGACATTTCCATCTATCGTTTCATCCATAGTCCATCTACTAACATCTTTCAAGGCGGAAGTTTCTTTAACCACTTTGACGGCAGTGTTGATCTTCTTGATGACCTCGATGATCACTATACCGCCCACACTCACAAGAAAGAACGCCATTATCTCATCGCACAACTCCAATCTCTTGCCTCTCAATTCTCAGTTCGAATTACCATCCTCGGAGGTGATGTACATCTTGCCGCCGTTGGTCGTTTCTATTCGAACCCCAGCCTGCAAGTGCCAGTCTCTCAAGATTTCAGATACATGGCCAATATTATTTCTTCGGCTATTGTTAATAAGCCTCCTCCACAGGCCGTGGCGAATTTGTTGGCCAAGAGAAATAAAATTCATCATTTGGACAAGGTGACGGATGAGACACTTTTGAGTTTCTTCGATAGAGATCCTGGTGAGGAGAAAAAGAGTAGTAAGAGTAATACTGTTACGATGCCTAGCCGAAATTGGGCAGTTCTCACTGAGAATTCACGATTGACTTCTTCCGTCCCTAACCCTGCCAATACTGCTGAAGTCCACGCAGAAATTGTTGGATACGATCTCGACACTAAAGAAATCCCCAAGGATGGCCACGCTCCACTTCATAAAGGGGAGCGAGGTGCAGGCAGTGAACATAAATCCGCACAACCTGAACATCATGGAAAATCAGGCGATGGCAGTTTAGATGTAGTCATCAGGGTGGAGATTGATCAGCACGATAGAGAGGGTCGAACGAGGGGTTATGGAATGACGGTTCCGGTCTTGAAGTACGAGGGCGAGGCGTTGGTGGTGGATGAAGGGAGGAAGAGTTGGGCGGGTAGCAGGAGGAGTTTGAAGGGGAAGAGAAGTAGGGCGACGGTTGCTGGTGGTGAGGGGGAGAGAACTGCGAGTGCGGGCGGGGATGGTGTGGTTGGGGAGAGAGGTGCGAGTGCGGGGGAGGGTAATTAGGGTGGTGATGTAGGATGAGGGGATATTGAGGGAGGCGAAACTTTCGGAGGGGGGTGCTTTTGACGATAAAGCGTAATGATGGTGAGCGGTCAACTAATGATGGTGCATGGACGTGCTATTGCCCAATTGGAGTTTTATCAGTATACCTATACCTATACCAATACCAATACCAACAACCTACATTTAATGGACGCTCCAACGAAAAGAAAAGACGAGCCCTGGAGGTACCAAGCCTGTACATTTCTCATCTGTAGTTGTACTACCACTGCCTCGGCCATTCCTAATCCCTTGTCTGATGATATCTCATGTGCTTTTTTTTTCTTTTCTTTTTTTTGAGTACCAAATGTTGTTCCTCGGGAAGGATGAGGGATGAGGTCAGTCACGTTTCTTGGAATGTCCAAACTGGGTTCTTGTGGGGTTGGGTTGGGTTGGGTTGGGTTGGATTAAATTGGATTGGATGGGATGTGATTTGCTACTTGGGTACTAGGTAGGGAGGGAGGGAGGGAGGGAGGAAATGAAAGCGGAGATCTAGGGAGTGAGTGGGACGAGGGGGGAGGGAACGAGGATTGGAATGGTCACGTCGCTTACGTGAAATATGGATGGATGAGGGATGACGTGTAGGAATTGGGATTTGAGGTTTGGAGGTGAGGATACTCTAATCTAGGGGAGAGCATTGAAACGATGCATGGAAATGATGGATGGATACGTGGCAAGGTTTGTACCGCGTCTCGCGAAACTCCGCTAGCGGGAAATCAGAGATATCATTCATTACATTCGAGCTGGCGGGTGTGGAAGGCTTGTTACTGCTGATATGGAGTGAACAGCTCGATGGGTTTCCCTGAGGCAGTTCGCTATCTCGTAGAGCGACAAGGCGAAAGCTAGATGGCATCCTAGCTCTTTGCGAGATCCTTCTTTGTCTCTCCTTTGTACTTGCTTGGGTCGCATCTTTGACAGTATTGTGATGCGGTCTTCAGAGACCGTTTCACCAGTGACTTCGTCGGAGAGTTTGATTCAGGCTGTAGATTGCACGGGAATTCTGATGCCACAGCCACAATTACCACGCTTTGTTCCTGATTGGGGGATAGATGAATTTGTCAGGTTGATCACGTGACACATCAGGCTACGCGCTAACGCCTCGGCATTCTATATAGTCGTTGTTCTACAACAACCTAGATAGTGATCCTTCAGAGCAATAAGAACATGTTGAAGATATATTTATTGACTTTCACGTCACACCGAGGCGATGTCAACAGGACTGTAGCATCCTGCAATGGTTGATAGTACGTCGGGCAATACGGGGATTCTTTTCGGTTGTGTCATGTAAGACTTAAGACGGTTGACGAAGAGGATGGGCGGTCGGATTCATTTTGTAAGGTAGGAATGAATGGTGATGACTTGAGAGCGAGAGGAAAAGATGGGGATGCGAATCTATGGCATCGATCAGGAGTCAAGCGATTGAATACGGTTCTTGAGTGTCCGCTTTCCTTCCTCTTGCAGCTGTCGACGTCGAAAATCATCTCAAATAGGCATGCCCCCAAGAATACTGAGGAGCGCAATACATCTCGGAGAATTTTTTCGAAGTCTTATAAGTGCAGACCCTCTTCCTCATCCGCACCAGCATCTTCTCGCATCCGTAATTCCATTGCTCGACGTAATGTTTCATCATCTAATGATCCTCCGGTGCTTGTAGTTGCGGTTCCATTTGTCCTCGATTCTCCATTCACCGTTGCGCTTGGTACACCATTCACTCTCGATTCTCCATCTGTTGTAGACGCAGATGAAGCTGTAGGTGTAGGATCCATCACAACGTCTCCCCCCACAATCCTCCCTGTAGTAAACGTTCCATCGGCCCAGGGATTACTCCTACTTTCTTCGCTTGCAGGGGCTGCTCCATTTGCTGTGGGAGTAGAGGCTGCTACTTCTGTTTCTCGTTCGGCTTCGGCACCTGCTTCATACTCGCCCCATACTCCACCTCTTGACTCGATTTCTGTGCGGAGGAGTGAGATGCGGGTTTCCATGCGCGTTATTACGACTTCATTCTCACGGATCGCGTCAACACTTCATCAACTTAGTTAGCAATTGTCCTCTGAATTAGCTTTTATTCAAACTATACCCCCAAAGGCACAAAATAAAACTGACATACCAGTCTTCATCTGCCTTCCCATCAACACATTCGGGAGCCCTCCCTTCAGCGAAAGGTTTGAGTTGCTCATTGGAATAATCGAGATGCGCGATAGAATTGCGCAGCTCGGCTGCTTTGAGGTGGAGAGTGGACATAGGAAGATCTTTTGAGGGCTTCTGCGAATGCAGCGGGGGAAATAGGTACGGCGTCGGCGGACATTTTGGGTCTCAAAAGTGATGGTTGAGTTGAATTTTTTGTAACCCTGGGGATGGTATCGGTATGTAGTGGTTGAATGTAGCTTTTATGGTTGTATATGAGTTTTAAAGTTGTGAAGGTTGATATTCTTCAGAATATCATGAAGAGATTTATTAGAAATAAAGGCTCCTTGATATTCAAAGGTTGAAATGGAAATGTAGTGAGCGAACGGTTGATTGATTAATAAATGGAGAAAGCTATGATGGAGGGGTTAAAGTTGAGTGAGGTAAGGTAAAGGTAGCAGCTGCCCGCGCGGAATTATCGCGAATTGGTCCGTGCACATATATTTTCTATTTCATCAACAGCTTAGGGAATCGCACAGCGAATTAGACTACCGAAGGGGGGTTGTTGCTCCAATGATTCGAAGTAAAGTATGAAATAATACCAAGAAGTTGAGGATGAACAGTCTCTGGCCCGCTGCACGAAGTTCGTGCTTACAGACTCGAACCACTGTACAAGCATGTAGGACAATTGATGGTTTGGTCTCGAGGCTTGCACATGGAACTACACGACCTTATTCAATATCTTCGACACCTTTAAGACGGAGGGGGCTAGGGTTAGGGAAGCTGGAAAGTGAAAGTTGTAACTGGATGGGAAGTTTGGGATTACAATGTTCAAAGAGGTTTTATGCTTCGAGAAAGAGGGCGCCAAAGATTCCCAAAAGTTCGACATTACCCAAGAAAGTTGCCTCAAGGTCTGAATCAGGGAAGAAAATATGTACGAAATATGCGGAGTTGCCAGCGGACTACGAAGATCAAATGGGTCTTGATTATCGGCAGGATCCTATCACACAGGAGGAAATCCAGGCAATTTTTGGTCGTGTGATGGATATAGATTCGGCGGAACGATTTCTGAGGGTTATACATGGACGAAGAGTAGCTGGAACATTACCCGATCCGGATGAGCCTAGTTCTCTAGCATACTGGGAGGAGATTGCCCAGAAGAATGCGTTAGCATGGCTGAGGAAGAATGTCCCTGTTGATGAGGATGAAAATGCTGCACTACGGGCCGAACAGGAATTGGCCGAGATTGAGGGAGGTATCGTTGAGAATTCCAAGAGAACTGGTATATATGTACCAAATGTCGGGGGAGGTCTAACAAGAGGTGGAAGAATTAACCTCAATATGTATAAGTCAAATGATCCAAAAGAGCCGGCAGAAGGTACCAAGAGTGTATATGGTGACAGTGGATTAGATGCCATTAGAAAGGCCAATGAGGCAAAATTTGCGGCTGAAGAGAAGAAAAGAAAGGAAGAAGAGAAGAGCCAAGCAGACGAAGCACGACAAAACACAGGAACACTAGATCACGTCAGATCACGATCACGAGTAGAACTTCGTCGAAAAGGTGAAAACCCATGGCTTCAATACTACGAAAAGAAGGCTCAAGAAACTGCCCCTTCTGTCGTTCCCGAACTTTCTGCCTTTACTCGTCTTTGGCCATCAGCATTAGTTGTCCTCTTAACAGTTGGTGTATCATGCACTTTGGCACACTTCTACACACCTCCCGCCCGAGCAGTTCGCATGTTTCCAGAAATCCCACCTGCCGTTGCCACAGTCTCTGCACTTATTCTAGCTAATGCAGCGGTGCTTTTCCTCTGGCGTGTCCCACCTGCTTGGCAAGTGTTGAATAAATACTTTATGATTATTCCTGCCTACCCTCGAGGATTATCAATGATTGGAGCTGTCTTTTCCCATCAAGCTTTCTCTCATTTCCTTCCCAATATGACTCTCCTCGCTCTCCTCGGGGTTCAACTCCACGATGAGATTGGACGCGCCAATTTCCTTGCCCTGTATTTCGCAACTGGTGCTGTATCCTCTTTCTCTTCCTTGTCATGGTGGGTTTGGAAGAAAGCGTTTATCTCGTCGACTCTGGGTGCTTCGGGTGCGGTTTGTGCAGTTATGGCGGCGTTCTTGTGGTATAAAAGGGATGAGGGGATCAGTATTTTTGGAGCCACTCCGCCGATCTCCTCATGGTTGTTACTAGGACTGCTGGTAGGGATGGAAGTTTTGTCATGGAAGAGAGTGAGCAAGGGCACAGGGAAACAGATTTTAGATCATCAGTCTCATATGACGGGATATATAGCCGGTATTATGGGAGCAGAGATTATCAGGTGGAGGGAAAGGGTTAGGAAGAGGCAGGCAGAGGAGAGGAAGAAGCAGATTCAGGGGGTAGTGGGTTGAGAGCGGGGAGTTGAGTTTTAGGAGTAGAGAGTTGGGAGTTGGGAGTTGAATTGTATTTCTGTATATTCTATATATCAATCTAGAGATAGTTCTCCAAGATGATATGAGTATACTTAGAAGAGAAGTATTACACTCATGGCAAGACGTAGTTCTGATGACAAAATATAGACAAAAACGAATTTCCTTCTGGGCGTAGAGCCTTGAGGGCACGACATTTTCACGTATCTTCAAGCCATCATTCTTGAAACTTCATATGTCAGATGAAATACTACTCTCCCGCCAAAAGTATTTATAAGTCGATCCCAACGTTGAAAACATGATATTTGAGAATTTGAAAACAAAGGCGGTGTTTATGCAAATGAACAGGGGGTGGCACAAAATGACCTTGGGAAGACTAGAATATTCCTTAAGTAGGTAGGTAGGTATGTTAATGATTAACAATTAGGTTTTCTTCAATGTCGATTTAGACAGGGAAAGAGAAAAGGGTGTTTTGGGGTAGGCAGTATTGGATACAATAACGGGTTTTACGACGAGATTGGTAAGATTGACGAATAATTGCTTAATATGAATGGAACAGTAGAGTAAGTTTCAGGTATATCCAGTTGGATGGAGTTTATTTGCATGCAAGGTGGGTAAGGATAATCAATGAGGCTGCCCTTGTAAGGAGATCGAATGAGAGATCAGATTGAGGTGTAGTAGTTATCCACAAGGATCTGACAAGTGCCAAGATGTTGTTGACGGCCATCTGCATCAGCTACCATTGAATTCAAGTGGCTCCTGGAATCAGCAGAAGCGGTAGTGGAGTGGTTATTGCTGCTTGGCTGCATATGGTGGGGACTTTTTTTCTCTGTTTGTTCGGGGCCATATGAAAATGCACCTCCTTGATGCTTTGATGGTGCTTTCACAGGTAAACAACATCTTCGATTGGATTCCGTTGATTCCGTTTGCTGTTCTTTGATATTGGGAGGTGATACTTGGAGTCGATGATACTGCGGGTGTATAGGCTCTTGTCGCCAAGTAAAATATGCAACGGGAGACAACGCGTCTGTCTTGTCTCTGTTCGGAAGTAGCACTCCGGGGGAAAGATGGACTGCCATATATCAAGCTTGAGCTGCTGCTGCTGATGATGCCAGAGTGATTGGTGTTCTAGGAACATGCAGGAGATTGCTTTTGAAACACTCCTCAGTCGACTCCAAACGCAAAGTATAAGACTGAAGTTCGTTGGTGTAGGAAAGGATTGAGATCAATAGGTACAATAGCCAAAGATATCAACTCGGCTTGTTTGCCTTGAATCCAAGTCAAGTAGATACTAGGTATGCTGGGACTAACGGAAAGATGCAGAAATACCTAGTTACTGGGTAATTCACGGTACCTCAAAATTCATGGCCACTTTCACCTTGGAAATTGGTAGCAAGACTCTTTCTCCAAAAGACGAGGGGTGTAAGAGAGTGAATGTTGTTTTGTTGCTTTGTTGTTTCGCGCTAGTCGAAACTTTGAGGTTTCGTCTTTCGCGATTCGCGACTTGATGACTGACCATTCAACTTCCATCTTCTACAAACCTCCTAACTTTTGCAACATTATTTCATCTCAAGAAATATCAGTTTTTGTGCAACAGTTTCCCTCTTACCCATTCATAATCTGCTGAATGACTCCATTCTCGAGATAAGTTACACCACATTCACCAGTCGCCATGGCGACATCAATCAATAAACTTCTGGAGGTATTGATCAACCATGTTGTCTTGCCTCCACGTCTTCCAGGCAGGGAAGACAGATATGATCAATTGGAAAGTGCCCTCTTAGATCATTTCATCACTGCTTCCAAAACCATGAGAGACCTCACAATTGACGGAATCTCAAAGAATTGGGATTGGATTCGTAGGTCTCTGGAGGCAGCCAAGTTATTGAATGCTCAAGGCAGGTTATCGAAAAGCTCACTCTTATCCGAATTTCAAGCTCTCCAACAAAATGTTTATTTGATACTCAACGTTGTGGAACAAAACGCAGCTCTGCTTATCTATCTGTGAGTTCTGACTTCTTCCGAAACTACTTATTTGGATTGCTTTGATGTAGATCTTGGCCTAAGAGGAATGATTTCTGACTTGACACAAAAGTTCCAAAAGTGGCGATCGGGTGGTTTTTGAAGCTTTCGAGACCTCTGCATGCGCGGAAGATGTTTTGGCTGCTGAGAATGCCCTCGAATGGGATTTCCCCGGACATGCGGTCGATATTCCATTGTCAACGTTCTATCAACAGGAATTCCTTGAACAATTGGCCACATTCTTGGAGCAAGCCAGTACAGAGTCCATCAAGAGATTTGCAGCAAGAACGAATAAAGCTGGGTCTCTAGCCACTGAAGCTCGCAATACAGTCTCGTGTGAGCTCATAACACAGATGCTCATGACATTACTGGAGGGCAATGGCCGCAGAATATACCCTTCGATATTAAAAAAACGCATTCGAGATGATGTGTTGTGGTTCAATGCTGAGAAACCATGGAGAAGAAATCCCTTTTATCTCATCCTGCGCGTTGCTTTGCAAAGACAATTACTCTCAATATCAGATTCAGGACGGACACAGTATAAATTTATGAGATGTCTAGCTATGACACAACTTCTTGAGCAAAGCTTCAATGCCGTTGACATCGAGACACTGTCATTTCTGAAGACCAAGCTATGCCGACGCCTTGCCAAACTCGAAAACGACAGCGACAAAGAATCAATGGTCCTTGAAGTTGTCTATGAACAGACATTCAAAGACCTAAGGCCCCTTTTTTATAAAGACAATTCAGCGAGCAACAGATCTGATTGAAGCAGAGTGGGCAAATTTTTAAAGAATCTAATCAAAGACCTATCATGCCACTCCCGAAACGTGCTGCTGATCGTGATCTGTACTTAACTCTCCCAAACAGCGGTCATTATCTACAGCGCATCATGTCCGAAGAGCTTCGTCCACCTACACGGTCACGTTAACAATAGAATCCCTATCGATGTGTCAGCAGCAGCCACTAAGAAGATTGGGAAATTTGGTAGCCGCTATCTCTCCCTTTGCGACATGGAAATTGGAATTGAATTCGGGCATAGCTCTCCGCCCTCATCTACTTCTGATGGCCAGTTGCGTTGCAAGGAAAATTCGAGACAAATCAGACAGTACCTGGCAGCTTCACAAGGCGCGTATACTTATAATCCAGAAGAAAGTTCTATCATGATATTGAGCATCATGGAACTTTGGATGTCTATGGATCAAAGTGCTTCGATGATTTTTCCACTGCTCAAGGATTTTCATCCCTTTTTTACCTCAGAAATGTTGGACGTCTTACAATTACCTCTACACAAAGACATGTGTCGCTTGCAAAAAGTTCAGGAATATTTGCAAAGTCGCTGCAATAACAGGGCTAATATGACAATCTTTGAGGATCCAGTACGAGGCTGCTTTGCCGAGCGCTATTTTTTGGAGTCTGTGGAAGCTCGGAAGCTGCAGGATCTCCTTGAACGTATCGAGACTGATGGAAATGAATGCCGCCGGAGAAAAGAATTGGAATGGAAGGAAATGAGCCAAGATCATGACAGGCTGATTAAGACCATTAGTGAAACTTCCTGTATATTTACAACTGATGGGCATGACAGATACTGTACAAAATGTTCTTTGCAACGAAAAGCTCAGAAATTCAGAATTCAGGTGAGATTGACCTTGAATTTGGCGGTCTTGTTTAGATTTATCATTGAGAATTTATGCTAAGGATAGAAATAGGTCCATGAATATCCTTTGCCTTCAAACATTACTCGAGCGAGAGTTGCTGTTTTTGAAATATGCTGCCCCAAGATATTCTCGATTTATCGAGATACCACTTGGAAGATTTTGAATACTTTAGCTTTTCCAAAAAGGCGAATCTGTGAGCAGGCGCCTTGGGTAAATTTACATCATTCATGTTTTCAAGGACAATGAGCAATGCTGATGGTACTTCAGGTTCTACTAGAAGACTATCCTGGGCTTTCAAGATATATGGATGCGAGTAATGAACGTGGGCTCTCATTGGGGTCGACTACCAAAAGTTTCCTAAAAACCCAGTAAGTTGAATCTACGATTTTGTAAATCCATTTAAATATAGAATACCAAGCACTGACTATATATATCAGTTATGCCAACGTTGGATTCCCCTGTGATATTTGAAGACGTATGTCTTACGAATGGCTTGACATTGTTTTACTACGACATAACTTCCAAGTTATGGACAGGTCGAGAACGCGAAGTTCAACGACCCACATTCTCTCATCATTTTCTGTTCACTGTCCCAAAAACTTCGCCATTCTCCATGCTATCGCCGGAGTTATCTGTTCATAGAAACGGCCCTTCCTCCTACGAGGTCATCGCAAGCCAATCAAGATGTCCTAGAGGTCTTAATGTTCATGAGTTTATGGCTTATCAAGCATTATTCTCTGGCAATGCCCGTCGCCTCACACAGTTGTTGGTTGAGCTTGGGTCGCAGAATCTAAACTTTAGTACCGAGGCAATGGCAATTTTGGTCTCACGCTTGATACTTGAAGCTGGACCTAATCCCAGCGGCGACGCTCTACGTGTTATTCACCAGTCTTTCAGAGATGAAACTTTCTGTTATAGGATGGTTGAGCAGCTGGAGCAAAAGCTGGAAATTATCAAGTCAAACTATCGTGAGAATCATGCTATGGAATCAATACTGACAATACTCTTACGTCTGATGCAACTTGCACGATCAGATATCAAAGTTTCGGCCTCAAGGTTACTCGAAACTGCTAGAACAATCACCGAATCATGGGTTCAGACTCTTAGGGAAGAAATGAAGCAAGCAACCGATTCTGTTACAGCTTCAAGGTGCCAAGGATACTGCTTGTGGGCTGCTCTCCTCTGCCGACGAACATTTTCCTATCAAGATGGCACACTGCTTGAGCCTACGGCCCTTCGCTGTTTTATCGAATGCTCGATCACACTTCAAGATAATCTTTCAAATGATCCTGCGCTCGCTCCGCTAAGTCTCAAGAATGCCATCGTTCGAGATTTAAAGGCTGTCTATCGTTTGCGACTAATTTTACGGAATTCTTTGATGGCTAGTCCTCAGTCTTTGTCATTAGCAGTTGGTATCGTCTGGCCACAGCCAGAAGGATGTGAGCCGCGCGTAGCATCATCTTTGACTTTTGACAGCCCCGAAAAATGGTGGGTTCAAGCAACAATCATCGGCTCAAGTTTTATGAAAGAACAGATACTGAGCTTCCATCTGTTCTACGGTCATCTTTTGATAGATGGCCAACCTCTCGGAATGCTCCCCGTCGAGTATAGGACATCAGCGACACTCCAAGATCTTTTTGGCGATGTCAATTTGCTCACTTTCCCTTCACCTTTACCTGGCTCGAATTTCCAATTGGCAATAAGTCCCTTTGGTCATACCATTCATCTTGGGTTTCGTGGCAAAGATATTGTTGTTCGAGCATGCAAGCAAAAATACTATCTTGGAGCTTGTACCAAGTAGAATATTCCACAGTAGTGATACCAACTTTGATCTACCAAGCCCACTATGGATGAATTGCATCCAGTAAGTAGCTCGAATATTTGTGTCCGGACATAAAAATTGCTGACACTATGCAGTTGGCTTAATCTTAACACAGGAACCATCGAAATACGTCAAAAACCTCATATTTGGAAATTCAAAGATGCTAACTGGCAATTGAATGTACAATCTCGCAGAGCTTATCGTCGTACTGTCTGCCTTGTTGATCCTCATAGCATAACCTTCAAACGAGTTTATAGAGTATTTGATTATTTCGAGTACCCAAATCACTTGACGGTCTATCAGCCGCAATTTAGGAATCTATCCGTTGAACTGAAGCGTCTTTCCTTGTCTTTTACTGTGAACCGAGACAGATTTCTTGAATCTTCACAGTTGCGCGCAATTATTGATGGCAACCAAGATTGTGGGACTTGGTATGGATTACGCAGTAAGATTGTACTACGAGACATCTTCAATCCACGAGTGCGCAGTGTCCTTGTACCAATGCCTGCCAGTAACGTCCCAGATAGTATCAAATGCAATCGGCATGGAATACACGTCAACGTGGACATCAGTAATCATGGAAACTTTGGCCGTTTTTATGTCAATGACACCCTAGGACGAATCGAATGTCCTGCTGAGCCATGGCTGCTGTACACTAAGACTCTACTACATGCTTTTACATCTTTCATTTTGCCGGATTCTTTAACGAAACGCACTGGGACGGAAGAAACTGTCGCATGTCTGAAATCCGGACTCTATCAACCTTGGACACCTCTTCAAACGACAGGTTACATGTGCCTCTGGAGAATTGCAATGCTTAGCCCAATCAGGGAGTACTATCCGAAAGATAGCAAATCTCTGCAAAAGGTTTATTGGAACGATGAATTGACAACAGCTATTCAGTATGATGGCTATGATTCAATCGTTCAAGACATATTCGACACAAATGAAAAGTTAACTATATTTGCCCCTGCAAAGATAGAATTACCGGAGTCCACTAGAGAACGACAACAGCATCTAATGAGTCGCAGTTACACTCGCTTGAGAGCTTTCAGGCGTCCTGATGGATATTTGGAGAACCATCATATCACCCTAGATCCGAAGTATGATTCAAGAGACAAGTATCGTGCTGATCAAAAGCGTAAGAATATCCTGGAGTGTGTCGATAACATAATTCGATGGCCTCAAACTATGAACACTACAGCGGATCTTGCTGGGATTCTCCAGGAATATCAAAATTTGACAGGTTTTACGAGTAAATTTGACAAGGTTCTCCTCACGGATTGCCTGGATATTGATTTCAGTCTCTCCTTCGGCCCTTTGTATCGATTCTGTCAAGAAATCTCTCCAGAAGACACATTCCGACTTCAGTTTCTCTTTAGCTTAATTTCCTTTCAAAATGATGTTGATATGGATATCGTCAGGGCGTTGCTTGCTTGCTCCATGTTGAACGATTTGAAAAGGCTGAAGCCTCCAACGTGGCCCAACTATGTTCAATTTCGCCAGAATCAGATACCTCATCTCACTTCTTTATTAAAGCTACTGGAGCCTTGTCGTGTACCCTACCCACAAGACTTTCGTGATATCTTCAATGGGTTCAACCTTCACGCAAAACAACGAAAAGCTCTAGAGCGTAGAGAACATCAGTACGACATGCAAACAGATGCTGATTGCGAGCTGTTTGCACAGTTTCTTCTCGCTCAATGGCCATGTCCTAATCCTTCAATCAATGGCTTCTCGACAGAAGCACAGATTGATTTCACAAAAGCTTTAATTATCATTCAACCGGAATGGACACGGCTGTTTCAGAACATGGAGCTCTCCAAATTTCTCGACCAGGTTCAAGCAGTTCTAAATCGAGTTCACAGTGGAGAAAACTTTGTGCTGCCGCATATGGAGGTTCAAGCACAAATGGTATATCCTTCAAGAATTCGAGGTAGCGAATTCATGTCGCTTTCGGCAAGCTTAATGCGAATGCCGTGTAGAATACCAGCGGTTTTTAAGAACGTGGTTGCATCAAGCATACATGAAGAAAACGTTGTAGCACCTGGGCATTTTGTTTCTATGGAGACCTTTTCCCTAGAGGAAATTATCACGCGTAAGTTCTATTCTTTCTGAGTTTCCAAGATGAAAAGGATGTTTTAAGGTTTACTTTACCCTAAATTTCATTCCAAAGATGTACTAATATTGGTTTTTTTAGATATCATGGACTCAAAAGCATCGCTAGTCCGCAGAAAGTATGGGCAAGAGCTAATGCAAAGCCTTCAAGCCTTCAAATTATTCGAGCAAATTCCGAAAAGTGGTCAAAAACCTGTGGATCTTCAGAAACTCACCAGTGATATAAATGAAGCTAGAAGAATGGTTTTGGAATCATACAATGATATATCTAAATCATTTAATCCTTCGGGTATCATCTGGTTACAACTAGGCGGCTTGTTCCCCTGTATATCGATGGTCACGCTACTTGAAAACCTGCGTTCTACCATACATAAATCTGTCAAGTTCGGAAGTGGTATGAGAGAAAGTTTGGTCAAGTACGCTTTGCAAATCACAACTCTTCAGCAACTTCTGCGGCTTGAAGCAGCATTCATAAAAGGTGATCTGCAACGGCTAGTAGAAGAACAGAATAATATTGGACATTCGAATTGGCAGCCAATGGAAGAGCCGGATTGGCTTTTGATTGAGGTCGAAGCCAATGTTCTCATTAGGCCTGATCAAATTGACGTGGCCAGGGCCACGATCAATCCGGCTTCGAAATCCAATTCCGTTTTACAGATGAACATGGGGCAAGGCAAGACGTCAATTATTGTACCTATGGTTGCATGTAAACTTGCCAATGCTGAGCGACTTGTGCGGATCATTGTGCCAAAACCACTGTTGCTACCAACGGCTCAGTTATTGCAATCACGTCTTGGATCTCTATTGGGCCGGAAACTTCTCCACCTGCCATTTTCGAGGAAAACCCCTACTGATACAGTGAAGGCTTACTTTGACCTTCACAAAGCTGCTCTCTTAAACTCGGGTATTACCATCGCCTTGCCAGAACACTTATTGTCTTTCCGACTTTCTGGTCTTCAGCGACTTTCGGATGGCTACGTGAATGAGGGTAATACAATGATCAAGGTTCAGCAGTGGATAAACAACAAATCCCGGGATGTCATGGATGAGAGTGACCAAATTCTGTCGCTGCGTACACAGCTTATTTATCCTAGCGGGGCCCAAAAGCCAGTAGACAATTACCCTCATCGGTGGGAAACTGCTCAAGCTTTGCTAGCTCTTGTTCAAGGGCACCTTTACTACCTCGAAAAGAACTTCCCATATAGCATAGAAGTAATTCAAAGACCTTGTGGTGGCTACCCAATGATATTCTTCCTACGAAAAGATGTCGAAGAGGAATTGCTTAGCCGGCTTGTTACTGATATTTGTAATGGGCGAACATCGATCCTTGACATTTCGAATTGCTCCAAATCAGATCGTACAGCTATCAGAAATTTCATCACTGAACCCAAAGTCAGTACTGGTGTAAGCAAGGCCGTAAAATCTATCTTCCCGGACAATCCGGCATTGAAACAAAATCTCTTCCATGTCAGAGGTCTATTGGTACACAGAATTTTGTTGTTGGCACTAAAGAAGAGATGGCATGTACAATATGGCCTACATCCTGAGAGAGACCCCATTGCGGTTCCATTTTACGCAAAGGGAATTGCCAGTGATCAAGCTGAGTGGGGTCACCCAGACGTTGCGATTCTTCTTACCTGCTTGGCATTCTATTATGATGGATTGAATGGCAAGCAATTATATCAGAGTCTCGAGCATGTCCTGAAGTCGGATGATCCAGCGTCAATATACGATCAGTGGTCTATCAATTGCCCCACGTTGCCTGATGCATTACGCGAGTGGAACAGTATCAATTTAGAAGATGAGCAGCAAATGTTTGAGTTATGGACTCATTTCAATTTTTCTCCGACAATCATCGACTATTATTGCAACAACTTTGTGTTTCCAGCACACGCCAAATCCTTCAGTCTGAAGTTGCAAGCCAGTGGTTGGGAAATTCCTTTATCCTCATTGGATAACCAAAATTCTATGACTACAGGATTCAGCGGCACCAATGATAACAGAAATTTGTTACCACTTACTTTAAAACAACAAGATTTGCCGGGCCTTTCGCATACCAATGCTGCAGTCTTAAGCTACTTACTTCAGCCGAGGAATAGAAAATATGTCGTTGCTGCTGATGAACGTAATCGCCATATTTCTGAGACCGAATTGCTTCGCAGGATCTCAAACATGGGTATCCGAGTACTCATTGATGCAGGGGCGCAAATTCTTGAGTTTAATAATGAAGCGCTTGCAAGAGCATGGCTCGATATTGACACACTTGCACAGGCTGCTGTGTTTTTCGATGATGCTGGAAAACCCATGGTAGCCCACAAAGGTTGTCGACCGGTGCCACTTTCAGCCTCACCATACTCTGATGACTTGAAAGATGTTGTTGTTTATCTCGACGAAGCACATTGTCGTGGGGTTGATTTAAAATTGCCTGCAGACTCTGTGGGGGCTTTGACTTTAGGTTTGTCTCTCTAGCCACAACTAAGATGCATACTAATTTCTAATCTGCAGGCTTGGGTGTAACGAAAGATCATATTGTTCAAGGGGCAATGAGATTACGGCAACTAGCAACTACTCAAGCAGTCACGTTCTTCGCACCCCCTGAAGTTAACCAAAGTATTTTGGACTGCGTCAAAAAGAGCCAGGGCCATTATCTAGACTCGTACGATGTCATATGTTGGCTCCTAGAGCAAACATGTATCGGTATCGAGCTTATGCAGCCTCTGTATTATTCACAAGGCATTGATTATTGTCGTAGAGTACAGGCTGCTGCTGACAATTCAGATTTTCTTACGGATGCAGGTCAGCGGGAGCAATATCTAGATACCCTCAGACAAAAAGAGCAGCTTTCTCTAGAACAACTTTACGGAATTAAAACAAAATCCAAGGCAGTTGTTGGATCTGGAACACTAACCTCAAAAATATCTGATTATGTAAAGGAGCTGAATGCAATGCGCAAAAGCTTTCGAGATACTGGAGATGCTGTCCATCATTCTGCCTTACAAGAGGTCGAGCAAGAAAGAGAAGTGGCTTACGAGATCGAAGCCGTTCGTGAAGTTCAAAGACCCACTCACTACGCTGCTTGGTCGTTTCCTGGCCTTGACAAAGATATCGTCACCTTTACCAGAACAGGACGTTTGCCTGCTGGATCTACCTGCTGTGAGCAGGCTTTTCTAGCCCTGAGAAAAACCAGTGTTGGAAGAAAGTTTGGCATCAATGCTGAGGCTCTCAATTCTCGGTTGTATATCTCGAGAGAATTCTTACGTTCCGTCAGAGTAACTACCCAGCCGCATGATAATTTTTTGGTAAGCAGGCATCATATTCTGTTGTTGTTATCACAGAATTGCTAATTGTCTTCTTTAGCGACAAGTAAGCTGGATCCTCTGGAGTCCGGTTACTGAAACAGCTCTGGTTATCATACCTGAAGAAACTGAGTTACTGATACCAATTCTCCGCGGTACTTTAGCCCCCGCATGCTATCTCTTGACCTATGCAGCACCTATAACCCGCAAGATGCTCTTTCACTTCAAGGATCTCAGATATTATGCGATACCGGCACTTCCCAAAGATTGGATTGCACCGACGTGGTTGTCAGTGCAGTTGTGTGTCTTCTCGGGCGGTCTTTACTTCGAATTTTCTCAATACAAGTACCTGTGTGACTTTCTGGGCTTTGAAGGTGATAAGATTATGGAGGAATCACAAGAAGACTATCTGGAGGAAGAATTTCAAATGATCGATGGCGTTCCTGATGTGAATGATAATGCCAAGACACAAAAGTCCGTCGGCCTTACATCCAGACCTCTGACATTCCTGCAAGAATGGCTGAGTGTAAGGCGTAAGGGGCAAGATTTTGCTCATAGTCCTATGGGATATGTGTGCCAAGGCAAGCCTCTCAACGAAAGTCATCCATTCTTTAACAAAAACGAACCAGGTGTCAATACGAAGTCAATTCAGCCTGATAGGAGAGGAGTATCTACCTCAAAAGGATTCTCGATGGATAACACCTCTGACGATGAGAACAATGATGACTGGGCTGATATGATTGATGATGATAAGGGCGTGCAAATTGAGGATGATAATGATTCGGACGACTATAGTACAGCTAAGGGCAGTGATAGTTTCCTAACAGATTCCGGAGAGGAGCTCTGAGGCGTGGCTGGAATATGCTAGCATTTGCTGGAATAAAGATATTGGTTTTTCATTTGATTGTTAGATTACGATACTGATAGGAAACGGTCTTGCTTTTTATTGTCGCAGGAATTGGTTCAACTCTGTAGATTAAATATGCTAGCACACACTTTTTACTTTTGCCTTGAGTTCTTGCACGCTTCAACGTGTTATTTGTTCTCAACATTCCGGAATGATGATGTCATCGTTTCATAGCTCTATACCGTCAGTTATATGAAGAATGCCTTTGCAAGACGGCTGTAAGTGAATGATTTCTATCTGAGGCTAGTAGATTGAAGCAACCTACAGCTGTATCCCTCTATTCAGTAGTAGTGTTGCAACATCATTCAGATCAGAGGAAATTCTTAAATTTGACTACCTCCATTTTTCACATTATCCTTTTTCTTTAAACATAACAGTACCGTGAAATTGAGAGCAAGCAGTATAGAACGGGGTATCTAACATTCATAAACTTATCGCTATCAATGTGTGTGCAAATACAAATCCGACAAGTTCATAGTGCGGTTATGATATGCTAAGTCTGGGTACTTTCCATGCCCTATATCCAGTGATCAACGGCTGAAACCCCTTGGAAAACTTGCTGTTTGATATTTATAGATATTGCAGCACTCTCTCCAAATGATTCTGGCATCTCAATATTGAGAGTTCATATAAATCACAGCAAAAAGGGTTCATATCCCCGGGAGCCAATTTTATCCCAATCCCCTCCTCCCCCCGCTCCCTCCCTCCCTCACATGACAACACACGACGCACTCGACTCTTTAAGAAATTTTTCATACGTCCGAAACTCCCAGGTCTTCTCCTCCCACCCAAGCACCCCCATCTCTCCCCAATCTATCCTCCCCGCAAGACTTTCCCGCTCGTTGCCCTGCTCACCATCTCTCTTTGCATTGTTAGCATACCCATACGTTCCTCTCTCGGACACCCACGCTATCCACACACACCAGACGTTGCATTTTTGACCTCTGTACTCCAGCGCCGCGGATGCAGGTCTCGATGTCGACGTCGACGAGGACACAGCAGCAGGAGTGGATGCGGGATCGGTAATCTCACCCTGTCTCATGCCGCTCGCCTTTCCGTCACGCGCGAGTTGGATATACAGTACATCGAACACTACTTTTAGTCTCTGGACCGTGGCGTCCGCCGCACCATGCTCGCTGCTGTGCAACGGGACGTAGATGGACAGTTGTTGCACGGGGGGTCCGGGCGGATCATAGACGCCTTTCTCGGCTGTCTGGCGAATTTGGGGGGGGAGAGGCCAGTGGGAGAGGTGGGGCTCTAGAAGCTGGGTGAGGGTGGCGAGGGTGCGGTTCCCTGGGTTTGTCAATGCGGGTCTATTTTGATTTTGGGTTTTGGTTCTTTGTTGGGCTTTGGTGAGGCGGATCCCGTCTTTTCTGGATTCATGTTTGGAGTTGGACGGCGCTGATTCTCGCCAAAGAGACATGGGATGTGGGGAACAGAGGAATACTCACGAACAACAATAATTCCAGCACCGCCGTCATGCGAAAGACCCACGCCATCAGGTTCGCTATCGGTGTTGACGTCTATATCAGGAGGGGAATTGAATATATTTTCGACGAGGCGATAGAGACTGTGGGCGCCGTCGCCGGCGAGATCTATTTCCACCAAGAAGGTTGTCATTGTTTCTTTTGGCGGCGGGTTGATGGTTGCAGGATTGCGAGGAGCTGGTGATGATGGGGATGGTGGTGATTTATAGAGATTTCCGGACTTGAGATTGTGTAGTTATGAGGAAAGATTCGAGGATTATTCTGTACCGTATTTGATGTGCTGTATTGTGTGTAGGCCAACTGAAATGGAGGCTGGGGCTTAGTGGGGGATTCTATTGCGGCGTGGAAGGATTATTCAAATGTAACCTGTCGTGCGATTAGGTTTCTATTTACGAGGACAGATATCTAGCTTTTCTAAATTCATGATTCGAGAGTAGGTGAAGAGAGATTTACCTACTTGTTGGTGGTTACTCAAGTATTTGATGGTGATGAATGCATGGTGTGTACAACGTATTGGGAATACAATCCGGTATCAAAATTGATCTCAATGAGAAATTGCAACACTGTGATTCTTGGAAGAAAACATGGACAACACAATCAATTTGTGAGTTCCCTGTTGAGACCTGAGTATTCAGCACCTACATATTAAATAAAGCATGTCAGAATAATGTTTTGTATATCCCATCCGGCAGGGCTAATTAATATTCTCACCCTATGTCCATGAACTCCAACTATTTTACCTACCTATCCTAGCTTGCCTTATTTCCCATAACCACCCTTTAACTTGTTTAAGACCACCTCCCAGTTTTGACTAGCGGTCCTATATCCTTACCCATTGAAGATGCTCAGCATCACTATCTAACCAACATAATGTGTACCCCTCTCGCCCCAAGGCTCTTCTTCTCTCCTCTCCATGCTTGCTTTCTGAATTTCATCATCCTCTCCATCTTTGTCTCTTGAACAAGGCCATCGATCATCGGTGTGCTCAAAATCTTCTCGCACATCCCACTCGGTCGTTCGTCTGATGATCATCTTGTCACTACCTACTGTACTGATATCCGCAGTATCATCCGGGGTGGATCGGCGAATATGTGCAAAGTTCGTAGCTCCATCTGGTCTTAAAGTGCCAAGTTCCTCGCCCTCACAGCTAGTTTTTCCATCCATATTCGTATTGTTAAATCGGAAGTTGAACATCGGCGATGTCTTCTTCAGGTTGGAATTGGGAGGAGAAGTAGTAGGGGTGGAAAGTTCATCTTCTTCACAGTCCTGAAAAGATGATATAGTACGAAGATGTTGTGGTACTTTGGGAGAGTTTTTCTTGAAAGACTTCCAACCGGAGCGAGATGAAAGGAAGGTGCTTAATTTCGAGTTGAAGGGAGAATGAGTGTTGCTGTAGGATGAATCCATTGGGTTTACGGATGCGGCGAGAGCTCCAGAAGACATGGATTCCATAAATGGCTTTAAGAACGGTAGGCAGGCAAAGAAAATGGCTGCATTGAGTTGGACGGTTGTCCAGAGGTAGTTGTGGTAAGAGATGAGTGTTTGATTCGTAAGTGTGGGAGATCCCGATGATGAAATGACAACAAGTCGTATTATTGATAGTGGTAGAATGCTGGTAGGTAATTAGATTATCTGTGCTCGTTGGGATATACTACTGCGATTGCTTACAATACCCTAGTCCCAAATGCTATAAAGACAAGAGCTTTACGCCTCAACGGCATTTGTAAACCCCAAACGAGAAATATTGGCAAAAGGATAATGCAACTATCAGATACGATGTCAAGTGCTCCGATAGTTTTCCAGAATGCGCCCTTTTGACGTTAGCCATTGTACCGGCATCGAGACAATGATTCAGCTCACAATATTGAAACATTTCTCAGTAGAAAGCGCGGCCCAAGGGCTCGGAAGATTGCATTGAAATACAATTGAAACCTCAGCACTTAAAGTCCACAGTATCACACCTATCTCGGTAACGCGGTTGAGAATTGCGTAATTTGAATCTGGGGTTAAAGCTCGCAGGTAGAACAACGTGCTCAATTTTGCAAAGCAAAGTGTCGGTATATAAACCAATTGAGATGCATAAGCATACTAGCCCGAAGTTAGCTCTATTAGATACGCACTTGGTTCCGAGAGAACTTACCTTTTGATAATACTCCAACTCTTCATCGTTGAGAGTATCTTGGTCCCGACCAAGTCCGTTGTTCACCATCATCGAAAGCAAAAGACTATGACAGATTCCAAAGCACTAGATCGTTACTTAGTGTTATCCTCAAACTGCAAGATAATCTGGCAGACTGACCATGGCAATTATAATCAAAGTGTCATCTGTGTTCCATCTTCTCACAACAAGATATTTGCTTCCAATTCTCGCTCCAACCCCAAGGATCATTGTGCTCAATCCCATCCATGATACTAGATTAACCAGAGGACCTTCATTATGGCTCGATATAATAATCTGTCGTGAAGACAGAGGGATCGATGTCATTTTGAGAATAATTCAATGATTGTAAAGAATATGGAGGAATGACAACGGATCGAGATATACATCTCTCCAATCCTGATTCTTGCATATGTCCGTCAATTGTAAAAGAACTTGGAAGTTTCTAACCAAAGCACTCATGAGGTTGTTGTAAAAAAAGAATTTGGCTGCAAAGATGCAAGGGAACACAGCTTTGTGATACACATGCAACTCTAGAAAAACAAATTTTGTACTCCTTATTTTATGATATCTTGCTCCCAAACTCACTCCAACTGTTAGCAGTAGAATATGCCCATAGCAATGACAAATACCAAAGTCCATGGCGATGCAATTCACGAAAATAATAACAAAAAGATAATTCATTCACTTGATTGAATCTTCCAATTCGGAGATTTGCTAACAATTACTCGGTTAGGACAATGTCTCGAGAGTTTTTGAAGTGTCGTAACTTCAATTAGAACTAGACGAACATGCCCATGAACCTTTCTCGCTCCTTGATCCCAGACCTCAACACCCACAGTGTTGGTTCAGCCGGGCCACAAGATGGCGATCATGCACGATGGAATTGGGATCCAAACATTCTTTTCTTTGAGGTTTGAATGAAACGGTTATGGTTCCCAACAGCGCCAAATGCGCTAGTTAAGTTACACAAGACCATCTCTTTGGTTGCCACATGTTGCTGTATGGTCTAGATAGCTATGCTGAGGTGACAGTGAGCCTCCAGGGCTAAGCCTAGATGTTCTTTTTCTCCCGGATCGAAAGCAGGTTTGACGTGGGAATCTGGGCGTCGAATTATGATGATCGAAAGCATAGCTCCCTTGAATGTCTGAGTCTGAATGGGAAGTTCGAATATTGTAATACATTCATTGTTTAATACGCTATAAAGCCGACGAATTTAATAGACGAGGTAATTTCCAAACAGCTGGAATCTGTTATCGAGAGCCCTGGAGAATCAAAGACATTTCAATAGTCGATTAACATTAATTCTAGGAGTGGAGATAGAGACGTGGGAAGTGAATAGCGGTATCACATTCAGGCTTAAAGGTTGGCATGCTTGCTGTAGCCAATAGTTCTAGTTGTCGTCGCAATACTCGAAATATTTATGTGTGTTACGGCGGCGATGAGGCGTCTATCGAGTTAATTAGCACGAACTACTTAACCTTATGTCCACGGGTAGCACTAGCAACTAGCAGTTTAGAACTAGAACTAGAACTAGTGAACTACTTATGTCCACGGGTAGCATTAGCAACTAGCAGTTTAGAACTAGAACTAGTTCTACCGATAACACGTGAACAGGCTAAAGTTACCCCTGGTGAAAAATAGAAAACGCTTCTTCCCCGCTGTCACTGTCACCTTGCTCCCTTGTCTTACAACCTCCTCTATAATCAGACATCCATATTCATATTTATCCCTTGCGCCAGCGAACGTATCATAACGTACAGATGTTATTAGAATGCAGCTCACTTCAATCATGCATCGGAGTATCGGGTTTACACCAAAAAGATCCAATGAGACCATTTATCTTGTCTTATTTTGGACTGCAGGTGGTGTCAAGGATTTCTTTTCCCTATCTGCCACTCGGCGATCCATGTAAGGCAGTTTCTCCTGTTATGCAGACTGCAGTCTGCAGTGTATCTTCAAGAAGAGCAGAAAGAGCAGATAACTCTCAGTTTTCGTTCTCATTTGCTTTTGCTTCATCTCTCTTCATTTTAGCTGCCACTGCCCGTTGTTCGTGAGCCTTTTCAGCAATTAGTGTTCTGTACCTACAGCCTTTTTTGAGTTTCAATCATGGAGGACAAAAATGTAGAATTGGGTGCGATCGCTGCTAGGTCGACGTCTTCTGTTGATATACCTCATGCCCGGTCAAAGGGTAATACGAGTAGAGATGACCAAGAAATGGCATATTTTGGAAAGCGCCAACAATTGAAGGTATGAGCCAAGTACAAATATCAAGAACGAAGCTGAAATAGTTCAGCGTAATTTTGGTTTCCTATCCATTGCGGGTTTCGTCTGTAGTTTACTTTCGACATGGGAAGGAATGTTTGCTGTCTTCTTGTATGGATTTCAAAATGGTGGACCGGCAGGATTGGTTGTAAGTTCTCTATCGCAGCTTAGTATAAACTCAAAAACAATGGGAACGTTCTAATAATCTTTAATGTTCAGTACGGCTATATCTTTTGTTTCTTCGGTACATTATGTACCGTTGCAAGTTTGGCTGAAATGTCCTCAATGTTCGTATAGCCTTTCAATGGAGAGTGTACAGATCTGACAGAAGAACTCAGGATGCCATTGAGCGGTGGTCAATATCACTGGGTTTCGATTCTCGCCCCCAAATCCCACGCAAAGTTTCTCTCATACATGACTGGCTGGCTTACGGTTATTGGATGGCAAGCAGGTCAAGCAAGCGTCGCTTTTCTCTGCGCATCATTAGTCCAGGCTTTGGTGATATTGAACCATCCTACTTACGTGCCAGAACGATGGCAAGCAACCTTGATATTCTACGCTGTTCTAGCTTTCATTCTATTTGTCAACACTTACCTGGCCCGCTGGTTACCCAAGATTGAAGGGTTGGTTCTCTGTATTCATATACTTGGTTTATTCGGTGTCCTCATTCCACTAGTCTACCTTGCACCTCATGGGAAAGCAAGTGATGTCTTTGCTACTTTTATCAACGGTGGCGGTTGGTCATCGGATGGGACATCATTTTTTATCGGCTTAATTACAAGTGTTTTCTCCTTTCTTGGTAAGACTATATATTCAATTTCGCCGTTCAAACTTCTTAACCGAGAATATAGCTAATCTTCATTCCAGGAGCCGATTCCGCTTGCCACATGAGTGAAGAAATTCACAATGCCTCGACAGTCGTACCTTGGGCGATGATCACTACTATTGTTTTGAATGGCATTCTGGGCTTCGCATTGCTCATCGCTCTCCTCTTCTGTCTGGGAGACATCAATGATGCTCTCAACTCGTCCACCGGATTTCCATTCATTGAGATATTTAAGCAAGCCACCAATAGTAACGCCGCTGCAACTGGAATGACGTGTATCATTCTAACAATTCTGTTTGCTGCGGCTATTGGCATTATGGCAACGGCTTCACGTTTATTATGGTCCTTTGCACGAGATAACGGAGTACCAGGCAGCGCATACATTTCTCGCGTAAGGAGAAGTTCCGAGCCATTCTTTTCATCTTGTCTGACTCTCTGCTACAGGTGCATGAACCAACAGCATTACCGATATACTCTATCCTTGTTAGTGCAGTCATCTCACTTTTGTTGGCACTCATCAACATTGGAAGCACGGCGGCGTTCAACTCAATCGTATCTGTCAATGTTGCGGCATTTTTCACCTCCTACATGATTCCTATCGTTCTAATCCTCAAAAAAACGTCTTCGAAAAGATCCGCTCAAAGACAAAATACATTGGGGACCGTGGAAAATGGGCCCGATACTTGGTCCGATCGTCAATATCGTAGGACTTATCTACTCGATGATCACTATGTTCTTCAGCTTTTGGCCCAACACTCAGGTCATTACTCCGGTCACTATGAATTGGTCCTGTGTTATTTTTGCTGGGGCTATTATTTACAGCGTGTTATTCTACATTGTTTGGGGAAAACATGCTTACAAGTGGCCAATTGTTGATACTATAAGAAGGCAGCAGTAGATCTCTTGAAATGGATTTTTGACAATATCAAAAGTTGTTTGTATATAATATAACATTGTTTTTAGCTGATTGATGGTGGACGGTAGATGAGTTTTTTGTGTAGCCATTTGCATTTAGATCATAACCTAGAGCTTCATCTCAGTAATTTCCGATAGATAATGAACTATTCAACTAATCTTAAGTCTTTTTTTTTTTTTTGAAAAAAATAAGTTACTATCATATCTCACATTGAGTCATTCGTACAAATTTTATGCCGGCCATCATTTGACAGCACGCCCATCATTCGAATTCTCGAATACACTCGTATCACCTGCACCTTGGATATTTCAGATATTATCCAGAAAACAATCTTAGACATGATACGTCGGATCAAGTGCACAAAAAGGGAAGCTATCAGCGTCTTGGAACTTGGTACTGTACAGTAAGTATGATTACCGATCCACAAGCCCCGATTTTCCTGGTTTTATTCGCTAATTGCCGATTGGTTTCCAAACTGTCGGGACGACATCTCTTGCAAAGCAAGTTACAAGTTACAAATCTAGGCTACCTCTTGTTCATTTTGGAACTACTGTATGATCAGAGCGTTCTATGGTCCAGATCCCCCCATGATGCTTGGAACCGGGACATACGAGACCTTCTCTACTTCAAATCATCCGATTATCTGATATCAATCACATTCTCCACGCGTTCAGTACAGAGTACAGTAGATCCAAAAGCTCTTACTGTAAAGAGTACATACCTAGGTACCCGTGGACATCTACAGTATCGTACAGTATCTGTACATGATCCACACCTCTAATTGTTCCCCTCTTTCATACCCGGTCCTCGTTCAACGGCTTATCCGCCCGGACGAGCGTGTCGATATTTCGATCCACTTATGCTTAACCCTTGCCCTCTCGCTGCCTTATCTTTTGTTCCCCTCCCATGATCACCAATCGGAAAGACATGACGGCCAACCCTGATCCAACATCCACACTTTCTATACGAGCATCTGTGGAACGCTCCGCTGTCACTTTTCCAAAAAAAAAAAAACTCAAATCATATAACGAGGGTCTGTTGGATCCGCGAACTGGCAAGCCACTCGAACCGATCACCGTAGCATTGGGGAACCCGTTCTGTTCTTGCGACCGGGTGGCGCACGGCTTTGAGTGCCGAGCGTGTTGGCATGTTGCCGTATTTCTTTTCGCAGAGGGAGGAAAGCAAGGGGGGGAGGCGGGGTGGGATTCTGCAAATGGTGGCTAGTTTTGTGGCTCATGGAACCTGTGACAAGAGATGAGCCGGGTGGCTGATAGGTAGGGTTAGAGAGGCTGACGATTACAGCCGTGCATTTATCTCATCCGTTTGGTGTTTGGAGTCCATCTTGGGACTTGGAAGTCCACCTCCGCCATCTCCTCACTCACTCCCCAGACTCAATCCTAACCATACCAATATCATGACCTCCCACCCCTCCACCACTATCTCTCATCCCATCCCCATCTCGATCCCCGAGTCCAAGCCCAAAGCTAACCTTCGCCTCCTCCCCTGTGACCCTCTTGTCGATGGCCCGGCTCTCCTCGCTCAACAAATTGCCGCCTTCAGTAATCCGCGCGAACCTTTTTTCTTCGTCTTGTTTCCTGAGACGGAAGAGAGAGAGAAAGCTGTAAGGAGATTGGTTGATATATGGGTTAGTGATGAGAAAGCGAAATATGTCAAGATTATTGACGAGAAGGGTATGTCAAATCGTTCATATTCTCCAACGCAAGCGTCTTGTGTGTTGATGAGGATATCGCGTTGCAGAATTGAAAGGCACGCTGCAGTTAGACGAAACCTATTAATGGTCAGCGAAGGAACTCTCATCAGCGCAGCCAAATGGCTCGTGAATACCGAACCACTGCGTGAAGAACAGAAGAAAGAACGAATCACTGTAGATTGGCATCCTGACAACGACTCAAATGATTGGGCCGAGCATCTTATCAACTGGATCCATCAACATCAGATCCGTCGCACCGAAGGAAAACCATGCGTTAGTACGTATCACTTTCTGCCTGTTCTCGTGCCTCCTTCCCCTTTCCATCCTCATCTACTCCATACCCTGACTCGCAACTTCCCCCACAGTCCTCGACATCCTATCAACACACCCTTCACACCAAAGACTCGGTGCTGGCTCCCTCTTGATGCAGTACGGTACAGCAATCGCCGATTCCCTCAATTTACCAGCGTTTATTGAAGGTACAGTGATTGCCAAACATCTATATGAGAGTCATGGGTTTATGGCGACTCCAAATCGATATATAGAGGTTGAGGTGCCAGAGAAGTGGAGCGCGAGGCCAAAGATTGAGTATTTCTTTTATGAGAGACCCAGACGTGGGGGAAGGGTGTGATGTGACATGGAAGAACTGTAAGGGGTGGAGTTCAAGAGGAAAATTGCGAGCCAAGGAGTGTGTAATTATGTGGAAGGTATGAGATTCAATAACTGAGGGTTTCTATCATCTACATGAGATTCGCATGATTTCTTGGTGCTTGGTCAACTTAACATCGTAACGCAATACAATACCACGTGCTCACTAGCTGGAAAACGGTATTTTTCTTGATGCTGTTTCCTTCGGACCCCTTGCCGTCAACTTTAAGCCATGCACACGTCAGCGTTAGGTGCCTCCTATAACTATGGCTAGCAACCTCTGGCCTACGTGATCTCTTTTCGCCTGGAATTCGAGATAGGATACAGATTTTCCACAGTGTGTGGCGTTCAGAATACGAAGGCTGGACCGCAACCCCGAACAAAGGAGAACACTGCCAGCTCAGTGGTAGTATAAAGAATCGGGTGATATAGATAACATGCAATCAGTGGGCTGTATTCATGGACAATTGTTCATCATATCTTCTAGTTTATATAATGTTAAATGTACTCCCATTCTGAGGCATTACGCGAGGGATAACTGAAATGATTAAAAATCGACATGGATGGGAGTTGATAGATGAGCAGCAGCAGGCATAGGTTGATAGGGATGTACAGACCGCCAGATAGCGAGCTAGCCGTCCAGAGCGATGAAAGGTCTCCTGTGTATGAATTGTAGCGCAACGTTGAGAGGTTGACCGCAGCTCTTCTCTTGGGGAAATCAGCAGCTGCAAAGAAGAACGGGAGAAAAGGTAACTGTCATCTTGAGATGGGAATCAAAAGATGAATACTTCATTGTGAATTCGAATGTGTCGAGTAGCAGGGCCGTCTGAACGGAGTGTCGTGTATTGACCATTATCTATTTTGCCTAACTGTACCACATTCTCACAAATCAATTTTTATTATGCTACGCAATGTGGAATTCAGTTGCGCTCAACTTGGCCAGCATCTTTTGTTGATTGGGTTCTTTTTGAGATACTCATATCTGATAAACAAGGGAACAGCTGCATCCGATATTCACCGGTGTATTCAAGACTTGGAACTTTCTCATCTGACGGTACATTCTTTCCATGGTATACTTGGCTTCGCTCGTTCCACCGGTCAGTGCCACTTATGGGGTAGATATATATTATAGTCTGACGTCTACCAAGCGGGGGATAGATGATAACCAAAAAGTTATGGGCGGCAACAGTGAAGACATTCGGTTTGAAGCTCAAGATGAAGTGGAGATGAGATTGCAGGACCGGAGGAAGAATGTAGAGGCAGCAAGTGATGCCAGCGCAAATTCATCCTCCTAGATTGCTCTCGGGGTACTACGTATATCCACTTTATTCCATCCTGCCCAGCTAACCGTAGATGGAGTGATCTTTTTTGAGATACCGTGCCCGGAAAGGGATCCCCTGGGTCAGTTTTAGGTCATCTTTATGCAAAAATATAATTGACCAAAAAAAGGGACTCAAAGTTGAGGATCCAGTTGGATCCACAAGAGAAGCGAATCTTTCTGCCCGTCTCTACAGGCTTTGAGTTGGTGCTATTGAGAACCCCAATCCATAAATATTAATGCCGTCAGGTCATACACATGAATAGGGAAAAGGAAAACGACTAGTATTGATTAGATGGCGAGTAAGTCTTACCTTGATGCCATTATCATGGTACCTCTCTCGATCATACCATATCATGTAACATCACCAAGCCAAAACATCTCATTGGGATATCGCAACACCCAGACACCAAGTGACGGGGTATCTCCGACCCGCTTCCAATGTCTCTAGAGTATTCTAATGGGGAACGAGACAGCTCCTTTTGCTGTGCGCTTTGACGACCAAGACTCAAACGGGTGATCCATGGTTCCAATGACCTTGACCTGGAAGCGAACAAATGGGAGACTGGTAATACACTTCAAGAACAGCTAGTGGGGTGAACCAATCCACGCTTCTATCCTTCAGATACGGTCGCACCGCCGACGTAAATGATCTTTCAGCCATGGAGCTCCGTGGCTTATTGCACATCGGAGAAGATACGCATGCAAGACCGCGAACATGGGAAATGAGCGAGAGTGGAACATCTTGGGCCTGGCGCCACTGACTGAAATTGGTCGTGCAGTAGAGTGCGAGATACCGTCGTCGATATCATGTATTCGTCAGACAGTCATAATGAACGACGGTGAGGATTACAACAGGCGCGGTGGGAAATTGCTCCGAGGGACCATCACTTCTGCGTCTCGTATGACGCGTGATAGGCGATGGGGGGACGGACTGCAATGATATTTTCCTGAGGGGTTTTTTCAGAAAAGCACTCATTGTAACCCATGAGATCTCTTTCTTGCCGTTGCATTGTGCATTTTAGATTCGTGAGTTTGTGCTGATTAACAACGTGTTTGGTCCGAGAGGAGTAGTTTGCGAAAATTCTCCGTGGATTACTGAGTATATCCGACGCGTGCATGAAATGTTTTTTGCAGCGGTCGTAGGAATCTTTCTGGAGATAACTTTGGAAATTTGGAATTGGATTGAATGGAGGATGTGTCATTTTCATTGGCGGGGGCCAAACAGACATGGTATATGGTCGGGGGGAGAGAGGTGACAGGAAGGAGGCGGGGGAATCAAGCCAGTTAGATATAGCCACAGTCTATCCCCATCACGAGATCGTTTCGATGAGTCTCGAGATCTACGTATTCACAATAGTCTGTTAGACGCATGCTCAATCTCCACTTCATTCTCTTTATTTTCTCCATCGAATTTTGTACAGACTACCGGGTAGATCTTGTGATGGTTAGAATTTCTAGCCAGTGAATAGAGCATCATACAACTATGTACCTGTTTTCATCTCCTCACCGATTCGCCTCCTCGGATATTTCATTCCCGCCAGTCTCCACTCATTCTCTTGATATACTTCAAATGCCCGTCCTTGAAAGTTTCAATAATATGCCTGTGAAAAGTGCTTCTCCGACCCCCAACTTCATCAGAAGGTGTATTGGCACTTCGAACGTCCTAGTCATTACTCTTTCAGATCAACTAAGCGTATTTTCTGAGAACAGGGGTCTATACAGTCTGGGGTCTCATGATGTCAAGATCTAGTGTTGTGAAGAAAATAGAAATAAGGTTATTGAGAGTCAGCCAATGATCTGGAATCCGTCTTGGATATGAAATTATCATTTTGATTTTTGGGGCGGCGGGGTGAGCAGCGTTATTACTAGCCTACTATTAAGCATCACTGGAAACCAGAAGATTTTGCAGCAACCTCTGCCTATATATAAACTCAACGAATGTAACCACGTTCATGTCGCCAGATTCTTCGGCATGACATCCCTTTCATAAGCGTGCCAAAAAGGAACCCGATCTCGAGGTCCCACGGACAAAAGACCATGTTCCATGAATCATAGTAGCAGCGGTGTATCTGGACAAAAATGACCCCGAATCGACGCCTTGATCGTAACAGGGAAAGCGCAGTAATCTAAAGAACCGCTCCATCGCAAATCATCGGAGATACAGAGGGACATCATCCCATGCTAAATAATCGAAGGTCAATGAGAAGCGAGGGCGACAACGGAAAGGAGATAGATGATGGTGGAAACAAGAAGTTAGGCGGGCTATTACATCGGAGTTTTGTTTGGGTTTCGAAGAGCAAGTGTCCCCTACAAGTTGGTTCAAACAGCATATCGCGATGATTTCATACCTTGCGATGGGAGAAGGTGCGTGTTCATTGCATAAACCGGAGACTGAAGCAAGCACAACAAGCACAACACAATACACTTTTGGTAAAATTTGCAAAATTGTTCGGAATTTATTTGTGATCTTGATTGGAAATATATATAAATCCTTGACTATTTGAAAACTGAATGCGAGGAGAAAGGGGTTGTAATCCCTACCACAGGCTCGTCAGAGTTTGGCAATTGTGAGAGTCTAAGAGCTCAATGACTTGAAAAGACATTTTGATATTGCGACCCAGTATGGGAGACTCCACTGCCTTCAAACTCCCCTATCCTCTGGGTCGAATATTTGGATCGTAGCATCAAATGATTGTATGGCAGAAAAAAACGCGAAAATATCCGATTATCTTGAGGACGCGAGAAGTGGCGGGGAAAACCCATAAATAAACGATAACAAAAACTTGGCACGAACCCAATTATGTCAAGAGAATTCTATAATTATGTATCATGAGAAGCCAGAGAAAGCAGGGTTTTATGAAGATGCGCCTCACGATGTGCCTCAGAAAGCCTTTATTACGCCAGTAGTTCTCCTGAGTACTTGATAGAATGACTAGCGAGGGGTAATTATAGAGAGCGTTTTAGCGAATTTCTTCACTTGGAATCCACCTCTCATGAAGATTTAGCAGAGGAAAGGGGCGGAATTATTGAATACTTGGCTCGAGACGGAACAATTTTGGTCACTGTTGCCTTGAATTTCTCAGCAAATGGGTTACTTAGTCAGGGCCGATGGCATTCTGTATCTATACCAATATGAGTGAGTCATGTTATCCATTTAGAGTTCTGCTTAAGCATGCTGTTCATGAATATAGAAATCTCTTAGAGTGTACTCTAGCCCGTCTAACAGCATATCTACAGATGTGGAGATTTCCGGGCACTCCAATCGCACTAGTCGCATAAATACCCTTGATCCAAATACACTGTAAAGAACAGCCAAAATAAGAAGATCTAATGAAACAGCAGCCAAAAATAACGACAGAAACGGAAGACTAAGCCTTGAACAACAATAATCTATGTACATATCGCAATGTAGCTATGGATTTGGATACTCAGCTTGTGGCATAATTAGCTCTCGATGGTCTCAACCCTTGAGCTCATTTCGAGATTTTAGAAGTATATGAAACATAACTTCATTGAGCATGTAGTTCCTGACTATTAAGAAACTCGAGCAGCGAAAAGTGAACCCCAATCTCGGTCATCGATATTAAGAAGCCTCTGAAATATGCCTCAATTCTCCGCTAGGATTTCAAGATGGAGAGATTCACTAGCAAGCCCAGTCACTGAGTCTGGCCGTAATCAAGTCAAACTGCCGTCGCCAACACTCGTATATCAACTGGATCGACAATGATAAGACGGAAATTATTCCTCTTTCAACTACATAGGCACCATACATATGCCAAAAGTAGCCCAGGAATCAACAGCACAGAAGATATCAACCTAGGACGGAAGCCCCGAAGCCCCCATTTACTCATGCCCAACTAGATACATATCCTTAATCTGGGTAGCGAAGTTGAGACTCGTCAACACCACTCATATATGGGAGTAAATCCAATAAGCGGATTTGATGTCCATTCGATGGAAAGTACCAGATTTTGTTGTAAGAGGTTCTGTCATCGTGAAGATGAATGAGCAGACTGGAAACCTTGTGTAATAGGGAAGCGGGCATGCAAAAATGAAGCTAAAGTTAAAGTTTGAGAAGTATGTAAGAAGGAAGAGATCCTGTAGGGAGCATGTAGGGAGCATGTAGGGAGAGCATGTAGGGAGCATGTAGGGAGCATGTAGGGAGCATGTAGGGAGCATGTAGGGAGCATGTAGGGAGCATGTAGGGAGCATGTAGGGAGCATGTAGGGAGCATGTAGGGAGCATGTAGGGAGCATGTAGGGAGCATGTAGGGAGCATGTAATAAGTTGAAATATCCAGATACGCAACAAAACTTTTGCAGCCCAAGACTATTGGTCTAGAGAGCGGGTAGTAAGTGAATCCCATCAAGCAAAGTATGTAGGGTAGGACAATAAGAATGAGATACGACGATGAGATGTAAACGCCAGGCCCAACTTTCTGAAACCAGCCATAATAAATGTAGAAAATGCTTTTGTTTGGGGACCCTACTGGATGAATAGTGTCAAGCTTTTTGGGGGATGGGTATTTTGGAATAGATGGAGGTGGGTATTATTATTATGTGTTCTGAAGTCTTTTATGTGAGTATTCAAAGTGCTCGACAAAAAGATGATTCTGAGATATGCAACAAAACTTTTGAGGAAGTCTTAAGGATGTGTGTTATTGGTTAAAGGGACGAGGGGTTGGCCATTCTGAGAAGGGTAGCGGTAAGTTTTATAGGGGGTAGGTACTCACTAGTGTGACAGAGAGAGAATATTGGTTTGAGTGAATGTGAAGGCGTTGAGATGAGATGGTATCCATAATATCAACAAAACTGCCCAATCATGCTTACGGGGCCTATAGATGTCGTATGTGAACTTCCCTCATACTTTCTTGCACAGTCTCAACGCTAAAAAGAGCAATATTGGTGTATTTACGAGACCTAACTTGGTTTCCGAATGGTGTCTACCAATATAATTCGAAAATGACATGGAGAAATTGGAGATGGGGCCGAGTGGAAAGCAAATCCAGATATCTGCCCACACTTTTCGGGAAAAGACTCTTTACTCGGCTATGGATTTCTGGGTTGATGTTGCCGTCAAGTTTCCTCGGTACCGAATGGCAGACAGAGTTTGTGAGAGTTGCTAGTAGGATTGATATAAGATCGACAGTGATGATACTTTATAGCACTTTGAATCTTTGATCCCACTAAGAATGATGATGGCTGATGGAAAGGTGTGATGTCTTCCGAGAGAATTGCTTTATTGCGAGTTAGGAAACAACGAGAGATGAAGAGAATGTCATGGTGATCAACATCCTTCCAAGGTTATCTAAAACGTTTGCTTGGTCGAACGAGGTGTATTTGTATTCTGTGCCAAATAAAGTAGTGTCGTTGAAGGCACCTGCGAACCTTGGAAGTTCGTAAAATTTCCTGATTGAGATTCATCGAGCGCTCAGGCATTCGATGGGTATGGCAAGTGTTGTCAATGTCTATCTAACCTAAGTCAGAGATGCGTCTTTATGCGTGCAGTTAGTTCGAGATGATAGACATGCAATAACGGCAGCAAGAGATTTGGGCTACGGTAATGGTGTTTCAGATGGCTTGACGGTTCTTGCAATCGAGATTGAATTCCCCAACCTTGGAATCTTGCAGACTGTAGTATAAGAATCCATGGAAATATTCAAACTAAATAAACCATCCATTAGCCATCAACTAGCTGTGTATTATTATTATATATCCATCACCGTTGCCAAACGTTATTTGAGTGAAGTTCAAATTAAGTAGATTAAGTAGATCAAGTAGATTACCTAGGTAAGTTATGCTATCATATCATAACCTTATCATATCATATCATTCCATGGATCGAAAACGAGACGAGAATACAACATTGATTAAAAACTACCCAGAAGTCCAGATGTCTGTTATGTTTTCGCATCTACCCGTTAATACAAGCGGGTAGCTCGTCTTGTTTTGCTCTAAGCTCAATAAACGCATTTAATTGGATAAACGCGCGGCCCACTTGGACAATCCACCAATCAAAATATTCATCAGTTGCCCGTGACCTTTTTTCCCCCGCATAAGCAATTGCCTTGGTTGCGACGACGAGTTTGAAGCCGAAGATGACGTCAACAAATGGCGCTATTCTAATAAGCTTACAATCCTACAAACAATCATTCCATCAACAACATATAACCTCAACCCACATTAACCAACATCAACCACTTCTTCAACACATCCATCTGCAGTACTTCCATTAACTTTGAAAGCCATTTTCAAGAAGCAAAAAGCAAAGAACAAAACTCAATCAAAATCAATCAACATGTTCCAGAATACACTCAGTTTTCTCCTTCAGTTCTTCTTCTTCGCTTTGGCGTTTGCTCAACAACCGGTTGAGATTGCTGGACATGGTAATGCATGGAAATATGGCTCAGGTGGTGGGGTTATTGGATTCATTGTTTTGATACTTGATATCATCGTCTTCAGTATGTGCCATCATCCCTTCCTTATAATATAACATCTAACCATATATCTGCAGTTGAGGTCCTCAAATCAAACCGCCCTCCTTCACATAAACTTCTCTGGTGTTTGGTCGTCTTCCTCTTCCCTATTCTTGGATTGGTTATCTATTGGTTATTCTCCAACAGACAAGCACACAACTCCGGAAGTGGCTCTTACGAAGCTATTCCATAATTGTGCAATGCTGTGCACATCAACATGATACGGAGCAAATGGTCGTATGAGGGATAAGGCGAGAATGATGAAGGAGTTTGAGTGATGAACATGGCATAGGCTTGTTTTCTTCGGCATATATGATTGGGTGGGATATATTTTCTGAGGGATTTGTGAATTTTTAAGGTTGTTATGAATGGAGTATGGATTATGCCAGAATAGCTAGCTATAATGAATGAACATTAGCATCTTTACAATTTTGATTCTTACTATTACTCGGGCGGGTTTTAAAAGAGGCATACGCAAAAATATAACTTATAATTATTCAACCAAATCTTAATATAATTTTTATAAAATTTATAACTATTATAGGTTTAGTATTTTTATACTTACTATTTAAAATTTTGTATTATAAAACCTAATATTGAATGAATAATAAGTATAATAAAATGTATGAAATACTGAAAATTTAATGAAAAATTAGGGATTTATATTAAATATTGAATAATTTAACGAATATTATAGTTAAACTTATCAAACTTCTATTACATAATAAAAGAAAAGCTAAATTTTAAATATCTTATTTTAGAATTTTAATATCTTTAATTAATACTTAAAGATATATATTAATAAAGTTAAAAATATAGGAAAATTTATGAGTTTTGAAGGGGTAAATTCGCTTATTTGGATTATATAAGCATATTTTTTTATTAAAAATTGAAGTTTTTTACTTCTTTATATTCAACATATATATTCGGTATAATGAGATAATATTCAAATTCTGAAAATATTTAATAAAACTTTAAAGCTTCATATTATTTTTCTATAATTTTGTTTTTCAAAATTTATATATCGTTGAATTTTAAATTAATATATTGATAAATTCTTAAATTTTCTAAAATCACTAACTTTATAGTATTATTATTCTTCTTAAAAATTATTTTTATAAGTATAAGAACTTTATAGAAAGATATTCAAAATACTAAATCTAATATATATATAAATTATATAAGATTATATTAAAGTTTCGTTAAATAATTATAAGTTATATTCGCCTATGCCTCTTTTAAAACGCGCCCGAGTAGGCATAAATTTTGATCAACCATTAAATCTAGACCCATCCCCATTGTTATATTGGGTGTCTCATCTTCCCACTTGAAGAATTAACCAGCGATGCCAGAGCCTGGCTGTTATTTCGTGATACTGGAGAGGTAAAAACGCGCGTGTCGATCCTTTGAAGGCCTTGTCTATATCGCATCTGTACCATCTTAGTACCGATAGAAATTAACCTCCAAAGACTCCTCTAGATCCCCTGCATTTCCTGCGATTTTTGGCGATTTCGAAGTGCGGCTGTAGTAAGGTGGTAAGGTGGTAAGGTGATAAGTTGATAGTGGTATTGATTGCACTGACTGAGTCCCAGGTCATTCAATATATCGTGCCCACTTCGAGGCATATTGTTGAAATTCGCTTTCTGATAGTGGTATAGTTCGATTATCGAATCATATTGCGATGGTCAAAATAATTTGTTGTAATCGGACAATTCAATCTGCTGTGAGATAAAATCCACCAAGAATGAAACATTCTAGAAAAAAAAAACTGTAAAGACTACTGAGTAGCTACACTAGTTATGACCGAATTAATTTGATAGAGAGTAAAGGCCAAAATGGTTCGATCGGTTGAGAATAGCAACCAAGAATTTTGTACCTACCCAAGTGCTCGCTCGATAGTATCATACTACAACCGCATTCATTCCATGGTTGTGAGTATTTGAAACTCTGGGCCAAAGGACTTCAGGAATATCTTCATGAAAACATCTTCGTTTGAAATGGATAGCAAGTATAGATTCAAGAGATAATAACATTTAAACTTGAGCGAGTTGGGCTCGTAAGAACTTTCTTACCCTCCTGCTTCAACTTCTCCAAAAATGACTTATTTTAAATATCAGCCTTTTGCCGAAGAGCACCCATATCATGTGATCCAACGCTGATTGGTTGCCGAAATTTAAAAAATTCGTTTGTGGGCTCGGCTAACTCTGACCAAAAGTTCTCACGTTCTGAAGCAACCACAATATTTTCACGACGACGAGACGCCCGACAACCACAATCGACAAACCACCCGACCTAATTCAAAATGGTATGCGGCAAATCCTTTGGAGAGATATTGGTTGTTGATAATGAGGAAGAGAGATGGCTAACGGATCATCACGATTAGTCGTCCGGAAAAGTAAAGACTGGCCAACTTTGGTCCAAGAACAAGGCGGACCTCGCAAAGCAACTCGGAGAGTTGAAGACTGAGCTCGGTCAATTGAGAACTCAAAAGATTGCTGGTGGATCTGCTGCTAAGCTCACTAAGATGTGCGTTATTCAATTATATTTGTTTTTCGACCTGAAGGATCGGGATGAGGATGTTCGAGATGCAAGATCAAAAAGATGGGTACTAATGAAATTTTCAATATAGCCACGACGTCCGAAAGTCAATTGCCAAGGTCCTCACAGTCATTAACGCCAACCAACGCGCACAACTCCGTCTCTTCTACAAGGGAAAGAAATACCTTCCTCTCGATCTCCGACCAAAACAAACTCGTGCCATCCGTAGACGTCTTACCAAGCACGAGCAAGAGTTGCAGTTGGAGAAGACCAAGAAGAGATCAGTGCACTTCCCACAAAGAAAGTTCGCTATCAAGGTATGCGATTCTGCCGACCTTTGGGTCAACATTCTTTTCGGAAATCTGATTAGAGGGATTCTACGGGGGAAAAACGTAATGGGGTATGATGCTAACTTCATAATAGGCGGAGGCTTAAATTTTCTGGACGTAGGTGTTTATGATTGTGAGGATGGCTGGCATGGCGCCTTTTGCCTGGTTTGTTTTCGCACGGGTCACGGTGTATCATCGAAAATAGCATGGCTGGTATAAAAAGCCTTTCCAATAAATCAAACGACTTGAGCAAAAACAAACCAAAAGATTTTCTCGGATTTGGTGTGATATTTTTGTGCGAATGGTTAGGCATGGTTTCGAAGTCGAAGGAGGGCTCCAGACTTCTACGGCTGGTTGTGTTAAGGAACTTGCGAACGTCGATTTGATACCTGGAAGCGCATGCACGAATACAGCAGTGATTTTGAACAAGTTGTTATACTTCACGATTTTGCTGTGGCTATGCTTGAGATTTTCGTCCTGATTGATATCTTTCACCAATCCTGATGATTCTTATGAAGAACAATGGACACGATTATGCCATCCCATGCATTTTACTTGTACCCTTTTCCAGACCTATTTATCACATCTGACCCACTCTTATTTCATCCATGTCCTCGGAGCAAAGAAACAACCATGTCAGCTTGCTGATTCTACTCACGATTCGATACCATAACCTAAATATCATATGACAACATTCTGAATGAACTTGTCCTATCACTTGACAACTTATACTTCGGTTTCATTACAACCCATTTTTGAAATTTCCAGATTGGAATATATACCCCTTGATATGTATATTTAACACCCCTTCCACCTTCTATGCATACCATCCCAGCAATCCAAAAGCTCTACAATGTCCCTCTAGACTTTCACTACATTATCCCCTCTCACGCTTCCGATCTCAAAGCCAGCAATACCCTACATCATCGCCCATAACACAAGCACACAAGTCACAAATGACATATTCCTAAAAGACCACATCACAAAACCCAAACCCCAAACCCCAAACCAAGTTTCTTCATCTTCCATTCATTCATATCTTCGACCATGGTCCGTCTGTCTTATCTACCTTTTCATTCATTACTTCCCTAACTCTGATTCTACTTCTCACTCTTCGATCATCCCACATCTATCATCTCTTTGCACTCGACTCGAATGGTCGATGGTGGATTTTGCTGCTTTCTGCTTTTTTGCTTTTTTGCTTTTTTTCCTTCTTTCCTTCCTTGCTTACCTAGGTACTTATATTGCGCTGGGCATATCTGATTTTGGGTTTTTTGCTTCAACTCTTTTGATCTCGTTTTGTCTTGTTTTGTTTTGCGCTTTTGTCTTTGTGTGTATGTTGTTTTTTGGGGTTTGGGGTTTGATGGCTGGCGCTTTTTTTTTGTTTTTTTTTTCTATTTGTTGGATGGGGGGGTATGGGTGCGGTGCGGTGCGGTGCGGGTGCGGTGTATAGACTGGGAGAAGGATGATGATGGGTGAGTGGAGGGTGGGTGAGTGGATGGTGGGTGGGTAGATAGGTAGGTATTGATGTGATGATGTGATGATGTGATGATGTGATGATGATGATGAGGAGGAGGAGGAGGAGGAGGAGGAGGATTGATATGAGATGATATTGATATGATATTGATATTGATATTGATATTGATATTGATATTGATATTGATATTGATATTGATATTGATATTGATATTGATATTGATATTGATATTGATATTGATATTGATATTGATATTGATACAATAAAATATAATATAATACGATATACTACACACAACAATTCCCCAACCGATATTTTCCATTCCCATCCCCATCCCCATCCCCATCTCCACATCCCCTCCCCTCCCTCCTCAAAAATCTTCCCACGTTCCATCTTCCGCGGTAGTTTCGATTCTTGCATTCCCATGCGGTGTCACATGCATTACTTCAAGGGCGATGGGAATGCCTTCACAGGGCAGGAGAACGAGGGGTGATAGAGACAAGGAACCATTATCATCGTCGTCGTCGTCGTCGTCTCTCTCTCTCTCCCACATTTGATTTCCACAGACGAACAACGAACAACGAACGAAGTGCTTTGCTGTTATTATTAATGTTACCCTCTTTCCCTCACAAGTGTTACCATCATTGCGTCTCCGCCGAGAGAAGCGCAGAAGGAAACGAACAAAACAAACAACAAACATCCTGGATCTATCCATATATCTCATGGTTCTTGCACCATTTATCCATCCATCGATCGATCGATTGACCAACCCATCTTCAAAACAGCTAGCTGCCTTTTCATCCATCCATCCATCCATCCATTTATCCCTTCAAACCCGCCCATCGCCCCCCTCCACCCCCAAACCCCAACCCCAACCCCTCACATCACTCAAAAAAACACAACCGAACAACAAAACAGCTCAACCCCATCGCCTCCTGCGATCAACCGCGTTCGTCTAATTCACGCATACCCACCATCCCCCATGCCTCCCTCCATGCCTCCAGAGCCAAACCCAGTGATATATGCATGCATGCATGCATGCATCCACCCACCAGCCGCCCAAGAGTGGGAAACGGAAAATCAGAAATGTCGTTGAGAATTATATTATGCTGTATTGTATCTCATCACTTTGGTTTATATTGTATCTCCTGGGGATGGATAGATGGATAGAATGGATAGAATGGATAGAATGGATAGAATGGATAGAATGGATAGAATGGATAGAATGGATAGAATGGATACAATAAACAAACCCCTTCCTCCCTTCCTCCTCCTCCCTAACTACCAACTCCCATACTTCTAATATAGTATAACTTGCAATTGGCATTTATACATCCATCCATCCATCCATCCATCCATCCATCCATCCATTCCTTCATTCACATCCACATTCCTCCTTTTGGCTCCCCAAGTATCCAAGTATCCAATATATACCACAACACATAGGATAAGATGAAGGGAGGGATTGATTAACTGTTTGACTGTTTATCTGTCTGTCTGTCTGTCTGTCTATCTGTCTATCTGTCTGTCTGTCTGTCTGCATTTGCTTGTATCGAGTTGTATTGGGGGAGGGGGGGGGGAGGATATTGAGGAATGTATATATGTGTATAATACAGGTGTTATATGTATATGTGTATATGTATATGTATATGTATATATGTATATATGTATATATGTATATGTATATATGTATATATGTATATATATATATATGTGTGTGTGTGTATCCATGTATATGTGCATATGAGTCTGTATGCGTATCAAGTCATCAAGCATTAGATTTGATCGAGTACCTAGGTATTTTCAGCTATCCATTTATCCATCAACTCATCTGTCAGCTCCCTTGGTATTTGTTTTGCGATGTTACCATGTCGATTGCATGAAATCGCCCCACCGGCCAAATTTCCCATGGTATTCATGATTCATGATCTTCGTCTCTCGTTTAGTTATTACAGTATCTATATCTGACCATCCCTTCACCCTTCACCCTTTACTCTTCACTCTTCACCCTCCCCACTAATCACCCTTCCCCTTTCCATATTCATCCATCAACCTCATTTTCCATTCCCCATTCCCCTTTAACTACCCTCCACTCATCTCACACTAACCCCATCCATTACGCTCTCTGTCGCCACACTTTCCGTAACCTCACTCTTTTCCTCCTCACAATCTCCCACCTCACTATTTTCGCTGGCTCTCTTCTTTCGCCTCTCATGCATCTCTGCATGTCTCTTCAATTGATCTAACCTATGAAAAGTCTTTGGACACTCCGGACATTCAAAATTTCCCCTCTCTCCATGAGTCTTTCTATGTTTGGCCAAATTTGATGACTCGCTAAAGGTCTTTCCACAGATACCACAAACGAGAGGTTTTTCTTGAGTATGGATGCGTTCGTGTACTGTACATGCACTTTGTTGTGGGAAAGATTTTGGACAATATCTGCACTTCCATGGTTTTTCACCCGTGTGAAGACGATAATGTTGTTGCTTCAAAGGATTGTTGTGCTGCAAAGGTTTTACCGCATCCTGGAAAATCACATGTGCATTCTTTGACTGTGTTAAATTTGTTAGCATGGTAAATGAATCAGACGGAGTCAACTCACATCCTGTGTGACTCGCCATGTGTCTCTCGAGCTTTCCTCTTTGTGAAAATCCTTCCTTGGGACCCATCTTGTGCTTTCGAGAACAACCTTGCCATTTACAGAAATAGCCAGAGGTTTTTGTTCAGTGAAGATAAGTGGAATTCTTTGACATGAGTTTGCAGATCGTTTTCTGAAGTAAAAACCTGACCACAAAGATTGTCATGGGTCGCCCACTTACAGGATAGATGATTATCTATTTCTGGTCCTTCAGCATTCTCAATTGCAGAAACCACTTCTTCTACCTCTTCATCTGCGCTTGGTTGTGCTGGTAGTTGTATGTTGGAAAGATCAATCTCCTCAATAGGAGTCATGGGAATTGGTAAACTGTGTTCATGGTTCAAGTGACTGAAGAATTGATTTGGATCTTGATATGAGGTGTTGCAAGAATCAACTTGACATTGCAAAGACCCTTGAATTGGTATGGCATGCATTTGATCCAGATGATTATGAAGCATCGAAGGATCACAATACATTTCATCAGTAAGACATCCAGGAGCAGGGCATGGAAATCCATTGATATTTGAGTCAAAGGTAAAGCCATGATTCATTTGCAGATGATCCAAAAGGGTTCGCGTTCAAGGGACTTTGACAAGATCCTGAAGGCATTGGACAATTGAATGTGAATTGTGGATCAATATGTTCTCGATGGAAATGTTTATGCCATTCATGTTGATCATGCATTGGCTGTCCACAACCCAACCAATTACAACTGAACATTTCCAATCCGTCACCAAAACGCATTCCAGTTCCAGAAAGTGAGGATCCAGATATATTATTGGTTGATTGTTGCATCGAGAGCCCTGGGGTGTGTAAAGCCGTTGAATCCAGATAAGGGGTTTCCATATTCATGGCCAATGATGGAGTTGTTGGTACGGGAGAGGGAGATATCTGTTGCGGAGAGTGATTGTTTTGTAATCCAGGTGCGAGAGGTTTGAAATGCGGAAGCTTGATACTGCTCTGCCCGCGACACAGTAGGAATCCAAGCAGAAATTATTCCAAGACGGAAACATTCTATCGGAAGGAAAGTTGTCTCCAACAACTGAACATCGTCTGCTAAGAGCACCATCCTTATTACAGGGTTCAGTATAAATAGGTTGTTCACATTCTGGGGATGTGCAGACAGGTTGTTCGCATTCTGGGGAAGTGCAGACGGGTTGTTCGCACTCTGGTGAAGTGCAAGGAACAACCACATCACGTCCATCACAGTCAGACTCAGAACACAATGAACCACTTGAACAAGAACTGCAACATTCGCTATTTGCGTCATTTTCAACATTGTGAGATTCTTGTGGTATTTTAGTTATCATAGGTTTGGTAGGAGGTCCTTTAAGTTGATTAACTCTTTGTCGTTTTCTGGGGGATTGTTCTGTATAATTTGGAATTTCATCTGCGACAGCTCTTAAATTTGAATACCCTGGGTTCATATACTGCTGAGCGGAAAGATGTTGCGAAATATCCATTGTTTGATGATAGACGTATGGTTGAAAGGCTTGTGGTTGCGACTGTGGTTGTGACTGTGGTTGTGGTTGTGACTGTGGTTGTGACTGTGGTTGTGGTTGTGATTGTTGATTTAGTTGTGAGACTGCTTGATTTTTCCATGCCATTTCCTGAGCCATTCCTTGAGTATATGTTTGATTTTGATTTTGATTTTGATCTTGATCTTGATCTTGAGAGTACATATTTTGAAATTGGTATTGAGTGGAGTGAGGAGGATTCGAAGGAAAGGTTGTCGCACCAGATTGCCGCATTGGGTAATATCTTTGCTCGTACTCGTTATACGGCATGATTTGGTATTGCTTTTTGGTTTTGGGGAGTCTCTTGATGAATCGAGGGAAGTTGATCCATGGTTGCGAATCTCACGGTTCACGGTAGACGGTAGACGGTTCACGGTTCACCTTCACTCGGATAGAAGAACTATGATGTGATGTGGATTGCGCGCGACGAAAGAAACCTTAGACCTAACAAATTATGAATGGCGGGGGGAAGGTAAATGAGCAGCGACAATATATGTCCACGGGTATGATAACCTTATGGATAATAGAGATTATTATCAAGTGATTGAAAAAGTAAAGCTGAGTTGAAGCCAACTTGCGATGTTATGTATTGATTAACAATCTGGATTTGGATTTGGATTTGGATTTGGATTTGGATTTGAATTAATTTCCAGGTTAATTTGAATTGCGTTGAATTGAATTGAATTGATCTGATTTGATAAGTTGAAAATATGTGCTGTGGGGTAAAAACGTGTGTGTACGGAGTATGTGTGTATGTGTGTATGTGTGTGTGTTGATTGTTGATTGTTGATCCACGGAAAGGTTTGAGTTTGGAATTCCAAAAGGTCAAAGGGAAGACAAAAGTTGATGGAGAGATAAATACAACTTGTGCAGAAGATTGTAGATGGATACTAGGTAAGTAGATAGTAAGTACCTAGGCAGTAGATAGTAAATACTATATAGTAAATAAGAAAGTAATAAATTGAAAGGTATATTTATTAGTAGTTGTGTAAGGTGAACAGGTATCCAACAAGGTGTTTTCTTCTTCTTCTTTTTCTTCTTTATTACTACTTGGTAGAATTTAAGTCTATATCTACTTGTATATCTATAGATATATAAATAAGAATATTAAAAAGCAAAAGTTAAATATATTCATTTCGTTTATTATTATTATTATTATTATTATTATTATTATTATTATTATTATTATTATTATTATTATTATTATTATTATTATTATTATTATTATTATTATTATTATTATTATTATTATTATTATTATTATTATTATTATTATTATTATTATTATTATTATTATTATTATTATTATTATTATTATTATTATTATTATTATTATTATTATTATTATTATTATTATTATTATTATTATATAATTATATAATTAGACTCTCGTCTCTATTAATTAAATAATTAATTCTCTATCTTATTTCTTTAAAAAATTAATTATTAGCTTAAGAATAATAAATACATTTCCCCGCCTTATATAGGTATATACTACCACTCCGTACTCCGTACTCTATAGTTATATATAGGTTTCCTACTCGAGTATTCCTTATCGATAAGTCTTTTAATCTCGAATTTTATTTAAGAAAGAGATAGAGAAGAGTACTCTGATTTAATAAATATAATATATATATTATTACTACTACTACTACTACTATTACTACTACTACTACTACTACTACTACTACTTCTATTATTACTTCTATTATTACTTCTATTATTACTATTTCTACTATTGTTACTTTTATTATTATTACTTTTATTACTACTACTACTACTATTACTATTTACTCCTTCTCCTCCTCCTTCTCCTCCTCCTCCTCCTCCTTAGTTTTAGTATGTCTATAACAGATATAATTAAATACATACATACATCAAAAGGAAATAACAAAAATGATATCCAATATTTCAGATCCATCCATCCATAACCAAGGTTAATGGTATAGAACCTTCCAAGGTTACTCTTTGTACCAAAATGGTCTCTCTTGAACTTCTCAATATCATAAAAGTCCTCTCTTCCTGTGTCAACCAATCATTAATCCTGAACCACCCAGTCATTCAAATCCCATCCCCCATCTATCCAATGACAACACAGCCTCACTTGGCTTTTGTAGGATATTTGTATCTCATTCCCTTTGAACATCACTTCTCTTTCCAGCTCCTTCATTGCTCCTGAATTTGACTTCTGACCATCTCAAATCCATCCATACCTTGAAATTTACAACATATCATTTTTGTCAACAATACAACAAGCCCACCATCCTATCTCAGCCCAATATTCTTTGCGTAAACCTCCATACCGCTATTATTCCTCCTCTGAGCCAGATTCTGATATTAACATCCATCCTTCTCAAGCTGCGAAGACGCAACTGATTTCTCCTCACCATTGTGAAAAGGAGAGCCGGAATTTCCTCCGAGGATTGATCCCAGCCCAGTTCTTCATCATCATCATCATCATATTAGAATTACGATCAAACATATACAGACAACCCCGACTCTGACTGCCCTTCTCCCGCGCGACAATCAGACCCCCTCCTAGCGGCCGCAATTGGCAGTTCTAGACTATTCGCAATACCCACCCTCTTAACCGTCCGCTCTATCGCGCACATTTAATACTCACACAAAAACCAGCCTCTGACCACACCTCCCATACCTCCATTGGCCCAATCCCGAACTCCCTCCTCACAACCAATCCCCCCACCCAACTCCCTTCCCCACATCACCTCCCCAACCACCAAAATGGGAAACTGCTGCAGCACCTCTGATCCCGACCCTCCCCCTTCAACCAACCCGGGCGCGTTCTCTCTTCCGCGCCCCCAAATCCAAACCCACCCAGCGGCACCACCGCCCCCAAATCCAGCGTCCCGCGCAAAGTAGGCGGGCCCGCGCGAACGCTAGGGAGCGGTCCCAGCGGCGCCAGCGGAAACGGAAGCGCACAGGAAGACGCCAGGAGGAAAGCCGCCGAAGCCGCCGAGGTAACCCCCCCCTCCCCCTCCCCATCTCCACCGCGCCACGGGCGCGCATCCCCACGCGCAAGATGAGAAAAGAGCACAGCTAAGACCAAGCACTTAACAGGCGCGCCTCTCATCCCAAAAGCCCAAAGGAAGCCTCGGGAAGCGACTCCAGGAAGAGCAAGCGCAGACGCTCGAGACGGTGCGCAAGAATGCGAGTGCGGCCGAGAGACAGAGGAGGGATGCGGACGCGGCGGCGGATGCTCGGGCGTACAATTAAGTAGCTGATGTCGGGATTGGGATTGGGACTCGCGCTCTGGCACGCCAGCAGGTCGGCCAGCACCAGAGAACCATCCATCGCAGCAGAGCGAGACCAAAAAACCAACCGAGAAAAAAAACCAAAACCAAAAAAAAAACAAGTACACAAATAAACAAACAGCTCACCATCATCCAAAGAAGAAGAAAAGGAAGACGAACAAGAAGAAAGAAAGAAAGAAAGAAAGAGGAGAGCAGAATGGCAAACCCCAAATACTCCTAAATCGCCCAGGAATTCCCGCCACCTCCCAAACCGTCGGAAATCAAAGTGAGATACCGACCTACCCGTCAACCAACCAACCTACCTACCACTCAACCAACAGCCCCCCCCCCCCTCCTCACCAGCCTCCCAAACCCAGCTCGCGCAAGCAACAACAGATCCCCGCATCCAAAGATCGCCAAGGCGTTTCGGATCTGGATTTGCGTTTGGTTACGTACGTACGTACATGTACTCGAGTATACATGTATACATGCGTACATGCGTACATTACATACGTACAGAAATGTATACATACATACGTATATGAACGTGGCTCTCGGCGTGTACTCCACAACGCAATGAATTTACAAGGGGGATGACGAGGACCACCACGACGACGACGACGATGATGATGATGGTAGTAAAAAAATAAGAATAATAATAATAATATTTAGCTACCTACCTACCTACCGAGCGGGGCGGGGCGGGGCGGGGTTAGACGTCGACCTCGGAGTTTGAGAAGATGTAGGGGGGATCCATGGATATGAAGGAGCCCTGGAGAGGTTAATCAAGCCGATAGATGTTTCTGAGGATGCGCCGTGAAGTGAGGAAGGGAAGGAAGGAAGGGAGGAAGGGGAGAAGATGGGAGTAGATGAGATGAGATGGTGGGACGATGTAATTCTATTCAACACTTTATGCAACGGTCTAGGTTCAGATAGAGGGGGGGGGGGGGTATAAATGAACATATATGTACGGATGCTGCATCGTACGTAGCATGGCTATGATGTTTATGCTATGATCCTATTACCATGGCTCCTAATATAATGCATAATGAGCTGAGATGTAGCGTGAAAAAAGGGAACCGGGAGCAAAGATCCCCATCCACCACCATTTCAGTCTCCATTCCCACCTAAGTAACAGTATACCTTCCGCTGGCGGGAGCTCTACCCTCTGCATCAGCAGCCGCCATGGTTCCCTCCTTCAATAACCTCATCAACTCCCTCATCGCATTCGTAACCACAACCTCGGTATCTCCCTCGACCAAAATATACAATTTAGGATCACCACCCGCCTGAACCTCTTTTCCAGCCGGATAGAAACTACCTTTCGTCGTGATACTCGTCCCAGTTGCTTCGAGGATCTTGGCAACATTGGTACGGTTTGTGACGGCCCATCTTGCTTTCTGTGGAAAATCGTTGATTTCCAGCGTTGCGTGGAAAGCACCTGCGTCGGGTCCTTTATTATCGATTGGCACACCGGAGCGGAGTTGACCGGTTTTGTTGAGACGTGCATTGATAGCGTCGATGGCTGAGGTGACTTTATCGAGGGGGTTTTTGGATCCACTGGAGGCGGCTGCGGTTTCGGTTCGGTGAACTTTGATATCTCCGTCAAGATCGATACCTTTAGGTACGCCAAGCAACTTTGGTGGAGCAGTAGAGGCAGAGGCAGGCTGAACAACGGATGCAGCTTTGAGAAGAACATCATCATCTTTCTCCTCCTTTTCTTCCTCGTCATCATCACCGCTGAGCTTGTGTATCTTGCGTTCACGAGCTTTAGTAGCTTCACGTTCAGCATCAAAACGCTCCAAGCCTTTTCCACCAAAGCCTGAGCTTTCTTTTTTAACACCACTCTTGACCTTATCTTTGTATGATTTTCTCATCTCATTAAGCCTATCGGGTACTTCTTGTCCAGATTGCTCTAGGGCTTTTGCAATACCTACTGAATATTGTTCTTGCTCCTCAGTAATAAAAGTAACAGCAGTCCCGGTATTACCAGCTCTACCGGTTCGACCCGCTCTGTGAACGTAATCTTCTAAATGATTAGGTGCATCAAAATTGACAACAAGCTTAAGCTGCTTAACATCAAGACCTCGAGCAGCTACTGATGTAGCAATCAAAATAGGAACAACACCAGCTTTGAAATCATCAATAGTAGAATCACGATCAACTTGATCCTTTCCACCATGAATAGACATACATGGGTAACCTTTTCTCATCAGATCTTTCAATAGATCATCAGCTTTTTCTTGTCGATCAACGAAAATGAGTGTTCGAGCATCTTCATCTGCATTGTAAAGTTCTCCCAGAAGTTCCAATAGTCGGTGAAATTTTTCTTTTTCTTCTCGAACTTCAACAATTTGTGTGATTTCAGGTGCAACGACGCTTCTGCCGCCAACAACGATTTCTACTGGTGATTGGAGTGTCTTTTTAGCCAGTGCATCCATAATTCGTGGCATGGTAGCCGAGAAGAGAATGGTTTGTCTGTTAGGTCGAATGTTGTTGAAAATTTTCATAACTTGAGGCTCGAATCCCATATCAAACATACGATCAGCTTCATCTAGAACAACATATGTAACACGTCGAAGGTTTGTAACTCTACCGGAATTTGCTGCCAACAATTCGATCATTCTTCCAGGAGTGCACACAATAATCTCCGCACCCCTTTTAAGATCGGCAATTTGATCTTTGATGGAAGCACCTCCATATGCGCAAACAGCACGGAGTCCCATTGCTTTCAGAAAAGGTTTACATTCTTTATGGATCTGCGTTGCCAGTTCTCGAGTAGGAGTCATGATCAAACCAACAGGCCCATCGGAGCCTTCCAAAGGTCGTTGATCTCGAATATGACGAAACATGGGTATCAAGAAAGCGATAGTTTTACCAGATCCTGTCTTGGCTACTCCAATAACATCTCGACCAGACATGATAGCTGGAATGGCTTGCATCTGAATAGACGTAGGTCTCTCATAGTCTAGTTTTCTTATAACTTCCAAGGATTTCACATCAAGACCACATTGGGACCATTTTTGTACGGGCTTAGGAACATCCTTACCAGCTACTTTTATGCCATCGAGCTCAAGCCGTAGGTCGTTAAGTTCAGCTTCGGTCATATCCGCGAGTTCTGCCGGTTCAGTGTAGAAATTTTTCCGGAATGGTGGAAGGTCTAACTTTGCATAATTGATGGTTGGAATATCTTTCTTCTTTCTCGACTTGTTTGCAATTGCAAGAATCTCATCTGGATCGGCATCCAAGGTTTTTAAATCAACATCATCATCCCCGAATAAAGGTTCAGGCTCTTGTGGTTGGCTCTTGTTGTTGTTCTTCACAAACGATGAGTTGGTCTTCGGTTGGGCGAAAGGGTCGCCCATTTCTTCCATGAATGCATCTAACGGATCAACTTCTTCGTCTTCATCCATGGCGGTCGAGTCAATTTGAGGAGCATCTTCCATTTGTACATCTCCGTTCGTATGTGGTTGAGCTTCGACTTCTTGCAATCTTTCTTCGCGTTTTTCTGCCGCGGCTCTGGCGGCAGCTGCAGCCTCTTCTTCCGTACCGGCGGCTTCCAAATCAGCATCGTCGTCATCATCTTGTCCCTCAGCACCGTTAGCGAGCGCAGCATCATCTTCCTCGGGGTTTGCCATTGGTAGGGTCGGTAGCTTTTCTAATTTCTTTCTTGATCCTTCATCTTCACCAAAATCTAGTGCACGTTTCTGAGATGTCTTTTCACTGTCGATGGTTTTCGCCCCAAGCCCGAAAACACTTAGGTTTCCTCTGGTTTTAGGTAACGCAGATACTGTAATTCAAGAATTAGCCAGATGATTGTAGTAAAAACGCAATATTTCCCTTACCTTTTGAAGTGCTGTTGAAAGCTGTTGGCTTTTTTGTCAGCTTGTAATCCTTTGACCGTAGAAGTTAAGGTGGCGGACGCTTTAGACAATTCCTTTAATGGTAAATCCTTTCCAAGTGCATGTGCACTGCTCGCGCTAACCCCTGCTTTCTTAGCTATCGCCTTTGGATCAAACTTTCCAGCATAATTTGTCGGAGGTGCGAGATCACCTGGTGTCGCAGCAGTCGCGGGAGAGTTTGGCGAGGTTAGAGAAGGAGAACCACTGGCCTTTTGATCTATAGCATCGAGTAGTTTTCGCGTCCCGCCTGCAGCCAATTCTTTCTCCTTGCGCTCTTTATCTTCGGCTATCTTCTTCTTCCATGCTTCTAATTTTGCTAAACGTTCTGCCTTCTTTTGTTCCTCGGTTTGTACTGCGGGTGCTGATACTTTCGGAACCTGTAAATCTTTATAAATGACTGATCTATCATGATATGAACCGCTGATACTTACATCATTAGCTTTTGCGCCACTATCTGATCTGGGAGTCTGTCCGCGATTTTCGTCTCCTCTGCTACGGGACCATGAGTCAGTAGAATCCTCGCGGCGCCTTCGAGCCCTAGCATCATAAGAATCGTCTCGCCTGTCACGATAATCTCGTTCTCGACTTCTACGTCGTCTCCTATCCGGTGATCGTTCTCTATCGGCATAGATTCTGCGGTCTCGAGATCTATCTCGACGACCAGATCTATGGTAATCATCATTTGACCTTCCAACTGAACGATCTCTTCTGCGAATCATATCTCGATCGCGTTCGCGACGCTGAATACCATTAGTATGTTCTCGTGGATTGACGCGGGGTCTGAAGGTAAGGGTTCTCACGTCAAGACTTCGAGAACGACTACGATGCCTGGGTCCTCTAACATCATCTCTTCGATCTCGATCGCGTCTGCCATTGTCATCTCTTCGGGTTCGTCTCGAGGAGTGGTGACTTCCTGTTGGCGATGGTGAGCGAGAGTCCCTGTGCCGAGCCATTCTTTGCCCAAGTTATGGTAGGTATTTCGATGGGTAGAAATACTTTCAGGCAATGATCAACACGACAGGAAATAAGTTATATTCCTCCAGGTTTTAGTCTGAAACTTCAGAATGAGTTGATCAAGTATATGTTCCGTGGATGATACTTGATATGTAGAGTCCGGAGATTGATCGTGATGGATGAACTAGTTCACAAGTCTGAGAGTGATTCAGCCTTCCAAGGTGACCTGCCACGCCTACCGACCTACCTCGCAGTACAAGTAAAGAAGATGATATTTAAAGAGCTTTTGGTCTACTTTGTCTGCCGTAGTGGTGATCGCGCACGGGCTTCTTGGAGATCCATGGCACTAGCGCGATATTGTTTGTAACATTCAGGCGAAAGCGAAAAGAGGGAAGGAGCTGACTTCAATCGCATCTGCAACATTGGATTCGTTTGCGCCGTTCCTGTCCCTGAGCTACATTCCAACCCACCTCACTCGTGAGACATTCGGCATCTGCAAAGTTACCACACCTCAACAATCACCATGTTGTCCAACACTGGACGTGCGGCTATCAAAAGAATCGGCGGATCTCAAATATCAACAAGCCGATTCCTTGCTACCATCTGGCAATCACAACGCGTTGAAGGTCAACAAAATGCCGTTTCTACCTCAAGATCACTCGCGGCATCTTTCTTAGCGCGTCGATTGTATGCTACTGCTACTGCTACTAAAGCCAAACCTACCACAGCGAAGAAACCAGCTACCAAGAAGGTGTCTTCAAAGACATCTGCCACTGCTAAAAAACCTGCCGCCAAAAAGCCCGCAAAAAAAAGCTGCAAAGAAGCCAGCCAAGAAGTCAGCAAAGAAGGTTCAAGCTAAGGCAAAGTCAAAGAAGAAGGTAGCGAAGAAGGTGGTATTGACCGATTCTCAAAAGTTGAGAAAGCAGTTGAAGGAGCTCAAGGTTTCTGCGTTGGTTTCAGAAGGTCCAAAACAGAAGCCTGAAAATGCATATAGGGTACTGTTTGAGGAGCTCGCTATTGGCTCCAAAGATGTCGTTGGTGCATCTAAGCTGGCGTCAACTCAATTCAAATCAGCATCGACAGTTGAACTGGAGGTAATAGCCCTACACCTCCTTTCCAAGTAGAGCCTTCCTAATAATATCACAGAGACTCAATCGCATTGCAAATGAGAACAAAGCTGCCAATTCGATCGCCCACAAGAAGTGGGTTGAGAGTCATACTCCCGAAGAGATTCGTCTGGCAAACTTAGCACGTCTTCGCATTCGAAGATTGACCAACAAGGTCTCCAGTCCAAGAATTATCAAAGATGATCGAGCACCAAAGAACCGTACTCTGCCTTTGGCAATCTTCGTGCAAGAAAGATTCCGATCTGGTGAATTTGCTGGCCTCAAAGTTACTGAATCCGTCAAGCGCATTTCAGACGAGTATAAGGAATTGACGCCTGCTCAGCGCAAGGTAAGTTACCATACGTCATTCCAATCCCAATGAGTTATGCTCCTAACACATCGACAGCCTTATGAGGATGCTTCCGCAGAAGATACCGAGAGATATTACCGAGAGTACAAGACAGTCTACAAGCATGAACCAGGTGCAACTCTCAAGACTCGAGCTGAAGCATAGATTCCTTGCAATTTTTGATGCTCCCAATTTCTCTGGCCGGCTTTGATGTTTCGTCTTGACTATCAATTGATCGTCAAAATATCCATGAATCTGCGATCAACATGCCATTTTAAGAAAGTCAGCGTTAGCAATGAAGTCAATTCTTTCTTGTCCTAAATATCAATGCGAGAGATGAGGTGTTTGTGCCTAAAGACTTCATGTTATATCAATTTCGTTCTTCTTGTCTCTGTGGGTTTCTCCTGTTTTACTTTCTCTCAATGGGCGAAATTCTATGATTCTATGATTATAAGGGGAACGTAACGGCATTCATAATGAGGAATACCCGATGCCATTTCCAGTTTAATGGTCTGATTTGGTGGTCATCTCAATCAAGAAATAAGTTCATGAATAACTCATCCATGGACGAGTGAATACCAGGTACTCTTTTCTGTGTCTCCATAGGGCATTTTATACTTTTCCCCTCCAAGAGTCTGATAGATCCACTTGCCCCTCCATAAACCAATCTCGGACTCGTCATCCCACTCATCCAACTCATCACCCCGCATTCTACCCGCATTCTACGAGTAATAAGCGATGAAAATAATTCAATATGCATGAATTTTTTACCTTTTCTTGACGTACTTCATCATCCTCACACCTTCTCCTCTTCATCAACCGATACTACATTTCATTCTTTTTTCACTAATGGCCTTTATCACTTCCAATCTATTTCTCCTTCATCTCTTGTGCACCCTATACCCATCTCCCTATGTAAACTCTCTACCACTCGACTCTTCATCCTTTCCTTCACCTTGTAGTTCACCCTCCTCGAAACAGCGTTCAGTCCTTTGCGTAAGTACTAGGTATGTTGTTAATATCCAACTGACTTTGTAGTTTTCCCTCCTCCCCTTAATCCGACCAACCCTCACTCGTCGAGTCGTATCACTCTCCCCATTCTCAATACCCCAAGATTAAAACCGTATACCGAATCCCCAATCCCCACTCCGCACTCCCTCACAATCCTCCATCCGCCGTCTATAGTCTACTATACCTCAATTCACCATACACCCCCGCAACGAACCAACCAACCACTCTACTCCCCCCAAGCAATAACTATCACCTCTCCCCCGCCCCTTTCTGACCTTCTATCAAAACCGTAATCATTGCCCATCACATAAACACTCACATATACACACACACACACACACACACACACACACATACACACATATATATATATATATATATACACACACATAAACCAGAATTTTACCCCAAACCTTCCCTCGCCAGAACAACAATCTCCCCAACGAACAATTCCAAGCTTTCCCCCCCGTGAAAACAAATAAGAAAAATTCATCCCTTCCCTAATCCTATCGCTCTGCAGAACTCTCCCGCTGTCTCTGGAATACTTTGCAGAGAATCCGAGATTGAGCTTCAAGATTTAGATTCTAGGATTCTGAATGCGATGCGATGGGATAGTGGTGATTTGAGATGCACATGCATGGGTCCACGTCTCGCCTGCCAGTAAACAACATCTCACTCCTCATGGAAAGGGGGCTGGGGCTGGTGATATGACGCTCCTTGATCGCAGGAAGCTCAAGAGGTCTGGAGTATGGATATCCCAATTGCCGTGCCGAGTGCCGACGTACATGCCAGGAGATGGTTGGGATATCGATCATCTTGATGGAGGGATTGGATGAACCTACTAGGTAGGTAGGTAGGTAGGTAGGTAGACTTATTAAAGTAGGCAGGTATCATATATATATATATATACATACATACTCGAGTATATATAACCCCTTTCATCCCCCTTGCAGTTCCAATTCCAATCTCCAGCCTCATCGTACAACCCAACACAACCCAACTCGATATCCATCTCCTCCCTCTTCTCACCCTCACCCTCACCTCTACCTCTACCTCTACCTCCTTCAGATGCATGCATGCACATGCCGCCATCTAATCTCACATCCTGCCTCATCAAACCAAACCAAACCAAACCAGACCCGCTCCGGAGAAACAACACAATAACATACCTACCTACCTACCTACCTACCTAGCAAGAGAAACCTGCAAATCCCCAAGTTAATCCACCAAGTTACCTACCCACCAACCGATCGATTTACCAAAGGAAGGATGGATGGATGCGCGAGCAAGCAATCTATCTCTATATCTAGATCTTGGTTCACCATTTATTTCATCATTTTATTATTTTGTATTTGCGCACACTTTACACCTTGCATTTTGTGTTTCATATACAGCACCTCACACCTCACACCTCACACCTCACACCTCACATTCACCCATTAAACCACCACCACGACCCACCTCACCTCACCTCACCTCACCATTTTGTACAAAAGCACATACATAGAAACCAGACAAACAAACTTTTTATCACACTTCGCATAAACTTTTCCCATCCCCCATTTACCACATGAACAAGATCAAGGTGTACAGGTGATTCCCATGTCCGCGGGTCAAATGCACCATTTTAAAGCCCAGATGCATATGCAGCGATGTATTAATTTCTAAAGGTACTTAAATCCAACGAGGCCCGACCTGGATGATCTGATTTCCCATCATTAACATGCCCCTTGATCGACATCTGGGACGCGGTAGCATGTACTAGCAAACGAAAGGAGGAGAGCCCTTCCAGCCTTCTCTGCTCTATCCAACGTCCCCTATTCCTTAAATCCCATTACTCGCACAAGTGAATGCGCCGCCGAAACTTCCACTATTGTAACCATCCACAATACTCTGAACACTCGTGTAGGTGCCCGCGCCCAAGAATAAGAGCCCGATGCAGATGATCAGGATGTTAAAGCCCAACCCCACCTTGCTCGTCTTGCGCATCCATCCGGGTCCGTGATCGACTCTTCTCATCCGGATATATGCGACGCCCCAAAAGATGAATCCGAAGAAGGAATCAAAGAGCGAAGACATAAGCGAGAGCAGGTCGGAGAAGAACGGGATGACTTCGGCGATGATGAAGGCGCCCAGCCAGGTGACTGCGAGAATGCCAATCCAGACAGCCCAGCCCTTGACGGTATGTTCGGTAAGATGGCGTTTGTTGCTCTGGAAGATCCGGAGGACGATGAAGCGACCCGAGACGGAAGCGTAAAGAACGCCGAGGAAAATGAGCGTTGGGATCATGAAAGAGAAGGAGATATCGACGTAGAGTTTCCTTCCAAGCGACCCAAAGGCTGGAGCCGACATGTACTGATTTCCGGTGAAAGCGTAGATGATTGCTCCGACCAAGCTGAAAACGATGACTTCGGCGATCGTCACAGCCCAAAGAGCTTTAGGAAAGTCCTTGGGATTTTTCATCTCGGCCATGAAGGAAGGGATGGTGATTTGACCAATAAACGTGTAGGAGATGTTGAGGAAGGCGTTGAATCCAGCGACGAATGTGACGCCTTTGACGGGTATGGCGGTGACCGTTGGGGCACCTCCATGAAGACCTGTGGCGGCGATTATGGAGGTAGGATCTGGGTTGTAACCGAGGGGGTGATCTTCGATTCCCGAAAAGATGGTGGCGAGCATGACAGAGATGAAGGTGAAGATTGCCGATGCGGTGGCCAGCCAAGATAGAGCACTGAAAGTTCTTGGAACAGAGCACACCCAACAGATGACCGCAGCAATAACAGCGAACACGACGGTACATTGACTGTGATTGGTGATGGTGTTCAGGTACTTTGCCGTAGTCAAAACATGGAGGCCCTAGTTTCGTTAGTGGCTGTCAGAGGTCCGAGATAACGAATCATACCTGGATAAAGGTGTTATTCAAGAGGAACATGAACAGCTGTAGCGTGCCATGCCCATCTTCCACCAAAGAGCATTTGTCCCACATCACAAACATCTCTCAGTTCAGGATGACGCATACAGAATTCCCATAAAACCAAGGATGTATAGAGAACTAAGAATGCGACAACCACAGTCAAGATGAGGCCCGGGACAAGACCAAGGACCGAGTAAGACCAAGGGAAAGACATAATTGCCAAGCAGATGTACTCTGAGAAAAGGAGAGCAGCAGTCTATCTCGGATTAGCTACCATTGGACGAGTAAGAAGTCTGTAGATGTACGACCTTTTGCCAGCTGCAACTGCGATATTTAATCGCAGAACCCTCTTCGGCTTGAATTTGCTTATTCAAGATGTCACTTCCACCTTCACTGTCGCTAGCTACGATTTCGGTATCTCGAAGATGTGGTAAAACGGGGGCAATTCTTGGACCGATAGTTACAGGGCCAAACCCCCACGTACTGCGCCAACTGGGCTTCTTGTATTCGGGGAATCCAATGCCATCGAAAGCGTGGCCATCATTGCTGAATTCCTTTTGGGATTTGTCATTGACATCATTGTTTGAGTTATTTTCTGAAGACATGACGGGGGATTGTTGGTTTATCGCCACTTTCTAGACGGGAAGCTATTTTCGTGAGGTCAGGATCTTCATCTCTTGTCAAGTTATGGGAAAGTATTCCAACAAAGGGGAGATGATGGCGCAATAGTCGTCGACTTTCGTACGTATTGCGCCATGGTATAAAATGAGAACATACTGGACTATTGGTGAATAGTGAACGGGGTGAGCTGTGACAATACCCTCACTCACATTAATGGCGGTATTGATTGATTCTGATTGATTGTGGTGATAAGTCTGGAGAGTAGAGAAGGAGGAAACTTTGTCAATTATCCACCAACTCTATAGTATCGAAGAAGTTTTTGCTTGTGACTGTAAGGAGAAGAGAGGAGAGAGGAGAGAGGATGGAGGAGAGAGGATGAAGAGGAAGAAGAGGAAGAAAAGGAAAGAAAAGAAGAGAAAAGAAAAGTCAACTACTAACTGTTGGAGAAAAGTCTCTATACTACTTCTTATACTTGTAGCGGCTACGAGCATTTAGTAGAGAGAGCTTTATCGAACTACTACCTAGTAGGTAATGGTAGGTAGTTGCAGGTAATTGCAGGTAATTGCACCTACTACTGTACAGTCTGTACTATATAAATCCCCCAACCCCGGGGAAGAAGCTACATTAGCGTGCAGCGTAGATTAAATTCAAGGTCCTGTAAGCACCTGGGAGACTTTGGAACGGATCCATTGGGAAGAGAGGGAGCGTGTGTGGGTATCTTGAGGAAACTACTTAACTGTACTGGTATCTAACTAATATCTTACTTGCATATCAGTATTTTCTTGCTTCCCGGCTGTCGTGATCAATCAGTCCAGATCTCGTACGAAGAACATGTTATGATGATTATACGGAGAATCCTCCTGGATACTTCGTACCACCATGCTCCCTTCGAATGAACCTACCTAGGTAATAACCTCTTTCCCACTGCGAGTGAAGTTTGTCCCACGTGGTCTCATGCATCGAGATATTATAAGACCTGCCCAGGTGACTGTGAATGTGATATTCTTGGGACTGGCCAGTGGCAACCTATCATCGTCGTCGTCAGCGTCCTCTTCTTCCTCTTTTCATATCCGAATATCATGTTCAACCGCTTTTTTGTGGAGGCACTTACAAGCTTACCGGAGTGCTGTCTGTACAAGTAAGATCTTACATATGCACGGTGCAATGCGGTACAATATGTATTCAGATGCCCCGCATCAGCCCTCCAGCCATCAATATCACATCAAAAATGATATAAGCTCTCGATGGCTTTTCTTGGTAGGCTAGGCGTATCACCTCCCGCAGAAACAAGAGATTTTGCCAATCTTCTTGTCAGATTCCCAAGAATTATCTATCATATAATATACAATCGCGCTCTCTCTGTCTCTGTCTCTTTCTTCATGCTAAGGTTATATGTGTGCACAAAAGACAACGTCGCTCTTGAAGGTACTGTACTATACAGAGTAATGTGTCAAATCCTTTTTCCTTGCCCTTGCCATGCATAGAACTAAGGTTAATCCATGATCTACTCTGTATACAGTACGTACTCGAGTAATCCATAATCCATAATCCATAATCCCAGAAAAGACGGGAACTGTAATTCCTCCATTCTGAGAATAATTCAAAGAGCTAATACCTACTACCTACTACCTATTACCTATTACCTATTACCTATTACCTACTACCTACTACCTCCTACCTCCTACCTCCTACCTCCTACCAGCCATCCACCCTCCCACCTACTTACTCAAGCATCAAAGAATTTCAACAAATCCTTCTGTCAAGTTCAGCTCCGCTGGAAATCCTTGGTTGGCTGAGAACAACTAATGATCCACTTCACAAAAATGACGAAATAGCCACACTTGATCTCGACATCTCATCCACGTGATGAGACGTCTTTCCCCTTTGAAGCTTAGTACAGTAGTAGCATATCGGTGGCTCCGAATAACCTGATTGATGTCTTTGGTTTGCCATCACTTACTTCATTTTATCTTCACTACCACTGGTGGGTGTACTAAGCCAGATGATGATTACCATGTAACCAATTATTGATTCCCATCAACTTTCAACCTTGAAACGTTTAATACCCAGGTAACATATGTACGTCCAAATCAATAATGACTCAAGTCGGGCGACGGGCCACGGGCGATGGAGAATTATTTGCCTAGTGCCTCGTACGCAGAGTTCCTAGTCAGCGGCCACATGTGTGTTTGAGTGGCTTTGGTGGCAGATTATTTTCACAGTTCGCCCGACTTGACATGATTACACGACATATCAAGCAGAGGGGGGATAATGAGCCTCCAAAAGCCAACCTGTCATCATCTACTGCATGACTTTTTCGCTCTCACTTGCTTGGGTACTTTTTCATGCCACTTGACTCTGCTACGTTGCTTAGATTCTTTGTCTCAAGCTAGTGCTTTGCCGAAATATATTTTCAACAATTGATCTCACAAACGCTGCCCAGTCGAGATTACATGTGGCAGTTCACTAGAACCATCTTTTTGCTATCCAGAAAATATGATATGATTTTTATCGCCGAAGGCTTGGAACATGTCAATTGCTCCTGATATTTTTTTACCGTCGTCGATCGTTTCGCGAAGAATGCGGAATTGATTTGACACACCTCAAGTGAGGCTATGACTATGAGATTCAAGGCGCAATGTGAGCTTGACGGTATCATCGCCACACTACAATAAATGTCGGGATGGATGGTGTTGATGAAGCGCTTCAGCCAGTTATTGAAGTCTCTCTACCATGAGAGTATATTGATGTCATTTGTTGCTTGTCGATGTTCGAGTACTTGTTATATGTAGGTTTGGAATGTGGCCAGGACATCTCTTTATGGATGACATCCATTAGTAGATAGGCCTTGGGATTGCAACGCCATCATTTTGACACTATCGTCGCATGTTCGCTTAACCAATATATTCCCAAACAACACAACCTCTCTCGTCAAATGGTGGTATTGACAAAGCGACAACCTAGCCCAACAGTTAGGTACAACGATTCGAGTTCGACAGTGGAATCTTTGTGGGGAGCATTCGATCCCCTTCGGAGTCAGGGATATACACAATCAACATTGGCCAACTAAAGATGTAAGGGCATACAGCACCGAGCCCGAACTTTTGCTATTTGAATGTCGCATACGATCTTTCCATTGGTAGTGGAGTTTTTCTGTTTACTTGGGCGTGCAAAGAGACCCGGGGGTGCGAGTATTGGATGTATGTATTGTGGTTTTGTTTGGATTGGAAATACTCACCATCGTCAATTTCAAAACTCCACTTGAAAATAAAATCAAGAGAGGCTGGTCGACCACCGAACGGCCAGTCATCTCAGCTCTAGCATTGCCCAGGTGTATTCAATTGGTGAATATTGTGGCACCCGACACGCATTTTGTATCTCGATATTAATAAGATATAGACAAGATGAAATTTTGCACCACTCTACTTCGCGCAGCGCTTTATAGGTCAGGGAGGGGTATAATCAATCATCAATGATAAAATTGAACACCTGCGCGATGATCCACTGACCAAATCAATAACTGCAATATGATTAGCCCATAATGTTTTAAGCTCACAGCTTCAAGGTGAGCAGTTGATTGCTTTTAGTTGTACCCATATATACTACCGCGGTAGTTCTGAGGTTACGATGTGCTGACTGACATACAGTCTTCTTGACCGATGACTAGATATTATCTTGGGATTTCCTCTCGCAATACAAGCTGATACTTATCGGTCTGTATTTCATAGCTTGGGATATTTCCCTTTGGCATGGAAATCCGAATCTTCCTGTATTTGGAGGCTCATGTTAGTAGGATTTCGTTGGTTTATTTTTCATGTATTATTCTGTGATTATGAATTATCATCGCTTCTTATCTTTTCACCGGGTGTTTTACTGTCAGTTCAACGACCAGGGCCGCTATGATTGTGAGAAAGCTGAATTGAGATGATTGTGCGTTTTATGCGGACGTTGTCTTTGACATATCCCCAATGCCGCACTATAAATCCCCGATCCTGTGTTCGTTAGCCAATGGGTTTATGGACGGGAAAGCTAGACGACATGTTTAGGGTGAGGTGGCTCTAATTCGATTCTTGGTACAGGTCTTGTCCTTCTTATTTTTTCCTGTCTTGTGTTTTTCTTTACATGAGTTTAGTGTATTTGGTTTTCTTCAATACAGCCATTATCTTCATTATTTGCTACTTTACTTCTGAGCTATCCTTCGTCTAGATCTCAACCTTGATATCTTTATTTACACATCCAATTCCCCTGCTATATAAACACGATCATGGATCTTCACAAATCTCTTTACCCACCAGGTGACCCCGCGAGCTCCCTCGCATCGCGGAACAATACCTATGCGGTCTTAACATCATGGGAAACCTGCTTCTATGTCTTTGCCTCGGCGGAAAACTGCGTGCTAGGTTGAGAATGGTGAGGTTGGGTAAGGGAAAGCAAGCTTGGAGTTCGCGCTCGAGTTTATCATCGTGCCGTTGTATCGCTGTGTGAAATGAGTTGGGTGGGGGAATCCCCCTTGCATGAATTGTGCACAGGGGACGGGAAGGGGGTTTTGGATTATTCTTGGGATTATTTGATTTTTAGATTTATAGATTTATAGAAAGAAAGGGACGAATTCTAGCTTTCGTCATTTCTGGACAAATAAGTGATGGTGAATTTCTTGGATAATGGTTTTACTACTGCCAGCGAAAGTTACCGCCGATCCGTGGAATCTTCTTCTCTACCTTCCAGCCTGCGGTGATGGCATCCATGGATCATTGAGAAAGTAGCTGCTATTCTTATAACAGGTGTTTAGATTTAGAAATAGTGAACCTGTTTCTTCATGCTCTAATTGAGGCATGGGTATGTAGATGAGTATTTACAGAAGCTACGGATGTATCGCTTTCATACACATACGTTCAATGCTAGTTTTCGGCTTCGGATTTTACTGAGATTATCATGGTCTGGAAACTCGATTCGTAGCACTTGGCTGGCGTAGTAATGTGCTGCGCAAGCTCCCGCGTCGTCATCGAGCGTTTCTCTTATCCAACTGGTCTTTGCAGTATATCAATCTGTGTGCAATAGTGATTGGTTTTTATAGATGGCACGAAACAACCGAGCCTCGGATTTATTAAGCGACGCTTGCCAGTCCAACTATCGATACTCGACCGGTGGATTGAAATTCGTTTTGTCGTGCTCTTTTGGATGAGGCATCTCCTTTCCCACGTCTCGGACCCCGGACCTGTGCTCCACCAACCCCTCTAAGAACCTGACGGATTCGAGTGATGGCAAGAGATGAAAATTGGCAGCACTTCTTCCTTACTGTCAATATTTCGGCGCGCTGGTGACTCGCCCATTCCCTCCGCCCTCCCCTCATCTTCCAACATCGGCAACAGAGCCGCGCGTCACATGTACCGGCGGAGAAACCGAACGGCGCGGGATCGACTTCGCATACCCGCACCGATATCTGCTCTCGCATGTCCAGGAGTCAGCCACGCGATATCTGCCGCGCCCATTCCGAGCCACGCGTCGCCGCATCCCGGTGGGTTTCCCCGACGAGAAACTTTCCCCCGTTGGCGTCGGACGCGGGGGTTCCCAGGATGCGTTTCGAGTGGGATCTCTTGTGGCGTGGTATGAGGGCGGGAGAGAAAATGGTATGTGTGTGGATATCGGGAAGTGTGGGGTTCACTCGGTCAACATGATGCCTTGGATGGAGGGGAGCGGGGTTCGGGCTGGCAGTTTGTTGTTTGGGCTGGGGGGTTCAGAATGACGGTGTTGGGATTGATAGAAGATGAATTAGGGATGGGTGATTTTTGGTGGTGAATCCGTAATCGTGAGTGTGATCGCAAACAGCGATTTTAATATTAATGTTGTTGTTGATATTAATAATTCGCGCTTCACTAGCGTTCCAGAGGCTATCCATTGCCGTAAAGGCAGAAGAGAAGTTCACGTTGCAAACTTTGCAGAGAGGAGAGCTAGCCATGAGAAAGGAGCCGTATATATACCAATTAGCTCCATGGGTGCGTTAGGCCCGCACTCGGTGCCGATAGGCAGAGACATGAATCGTAGTAAAGCCGGTCTTTATTAATTGAATTCTACCCAAGCTGTCTGTCTACCTAGGGACTTACAAGAGCCACACGTCTTGAATAGGAACGTCTGATCACTCCAGCTTAATGATACCAGCGCTAGCATCAGATCATCCTGCATGAGTATCCTTCCAACGGTGATCGCTCCAATGCCACGCTAATCTGCCTGCGCATGCTTTCGATCTCCGAAACTATACCCTGCGGGTGATTGCATTCGGGGGCTGGCAGACTTGCGGATTCTTTTGCATCTGAGTGGGATGGAGATGTAGCTCGTGAGACGGGGAAGATTGTTTCCGGGCAGACTCCCTTGGGGGGGGGGAGGGGGGTGAATCCCAGCTTTTCGATGATTGCTGGAAATGATGAGAATGAGAATGACAATGGTGCCCAGTGGGAGTGATGCTGCGCGATGGCAATCTCTCTTTCTCGTTCTCGTTCTCGTTTACGTCCACGGGTTCCGTTATTCTCACGAGTCTTTCATGTCCCGGGATGACAAGACCCGCAATCAGAGACCGGGATTGTTCTTACAGAACCATTGCTACTGTCACGGTATGCTGTTGTGTGTCGTATTTGTGAGGCGTGTTGTTCTACCGATGATCTTTCTCTGGCTGTCGGGCACTGGATCGAGAAGGGACCGATAAGAAGTGCTTGGTTGTAAATTTGCTGCTTGTTGTAAAGATGGCCTTGTGCTTTTGCAAGCAAGATAAGACTACATTGTTATTTATAACACAACCCTGTTATTCCATTTGGCGGGCACTTAGATCGTTAATCAGGGGTGTTTAATGGGAGAAAAACAAGCGAAAAAAGAGTTTTGATGATTTTGAAAAAAGCGTATAAAGAGGTGTTCATCGAATAGATCGAGGTATAAAACAAACATGGTGCTAATATATAGCAGGTGGAGTCTCAATGAGGGGACTTGCTACCATTTGTGAGGATGTTTGTTCTGCTGAGAATCTTTCTCTAGCTTTGGGTCGCTGTAGTTAGGCTGTCTTTTCATATAAAACTATCTGATCTATCATCGTATATAGAGCCATATTACTCTTGCCGTTGTGACAGTCACGTTAGGATGAGCCGATCATCACCATTACTATCTCTTGCAGAGGATAACCACAGTGGGGAGAGGCTTTTCACATTGATCCTCTGCTTTATCCTCATATGCATTTTACCTCCTTACTCAAATTTCCAAAAGAGTCATTTTCAATATAATTACTCCACTCTATCATCAACAGCCGAGCATCCATTCGATCCGCGAACATACCACCAGCAGAATTTTCCCACGTTGCTCTATAAATCAATGCAAGCCTCATAACCGAAGACCGGCATAAGGAGGATCTTCGTGAAACCACAAACCGAGATACCTCGCCCAGAGCACAACATTTCATGAGCTTCGCGCTGACCGCGGCGTCCGAGTTTCGCGACGAAGTAACCGTGCCGAGGAAATCGAGCATGCCGGATCCGAGGAGCAAGACCACCGCACGGAGATGGAGATGCAACGACGCAGGTGCGAGCATGCAGATAAATGCACCAGAGAGGATCTGGCCACGAGAACGGAAGCCGGGCCAGGAACAATAAGCCGTCACCTAAAAACCCCTCGCATCGCCGCCGCGCCATCGCGACACACAAGCACCACTGCCCCTATCGTGCACTCGAATCGCAGAACAATCAGCAGAATCCAGCGTCGTCACTACATCTGCGCGCTCCCAGTCCAGCGCAGTGTCCGACGGCGCGCGACGGACGTTCGGCGCAATGGACCACTCCAGACAGGATTCGGCCGAGCATCTATCTCTTGCTGCCCGGGAGGAACGGAAAGCGAGGAAGTGGGCGCGCTGGTGTAGATGGATCTTTGGCTCAGCCACGCCCACCCGCCCATCTGGTGGAAAGCTGGCTCGAATGCTGCGAAGGGAGTCCGCGATGCAAATCCCACTACTGCATCCATCCCTCGTTTAAGGATGGCCCCACCACGCCGGGCCCCTGAGCCTGCAAACCGAAGGATGCAGATTGTTTCCATGCAAAGACCCGTCGAGCCCCACGAGAATGCGCGCGTCCTTGCGGAAGTTAGCACGCGCAGGCTTCTCAGGAGGTGCTGGGACCATGCGGCTCGTGGAGTCGTGGGAAAATTTCATGATTGTCTCGGATCAAGGCCAGAGGGTGTTTCCGCCCACCCGTCCATCGATTGGGATGGCAGAGTGTTATCAGTCTTGGTATCTTGGATGTAAGCGGAAGGCGTCTTTCTGTCATCGGGCCCGGTGATTTGGTTGATCTTTCGATCTTGACGTTCTGGAACCTGTCGCGTTGGTGGTTGTTGATCGCGGCTGGGTGTTGGGAGGATATTCATGCTGCACGATGGCCTTTTCGTGCATTCTCTCGTGTCGGTTGGGCACAAGGGAGATTTAGCGTTTTGGATTGTGATTGCTGAGGATGGTTCGGTTTAAGCTGCAGGGGGGGAGTTCGGTACAACAGACCGACCACCTAGGTGCGTGAAACGAATTCGTCATCATCTCCACCCTCAAGGTGAATGATTGTAAGTTTGGGGAAGGATGGGATTGTGAAGAGTTATTTGGGATCGAGTCGCAATTGCTTCTCGAGTCTCATGGATTCCGATTTGGGGTTCTTTTCACAAAAATATCTCTCATACCACTCACTATATAGGGCATTCACAGCTGATGGCCCAATTGGTCTTTGTGGGAGAGAATTTTTGATTGCGATCGCGGTAGCGGGAGGATGGGATGAAGATTTCTGAGTTGATAGATCGTGAGATATGGTTACTACGTGGTTCCTATTATTATCGCTCGGGGATAGTATACAGTGCACCAGGAGTTTTTTGAACTCCATGAGAATGAGACGGCCGCGATTATTCTAGATATCGCCTTCTGGTGCACTTGTAGACGGTAAATAATTTTAAAAGGGACAACGAAACGGATGGTTCATTTGACGCAATGGGCGGATGTATTTCGTTGGCGGAGGATCCTCTCTCATTACTGTTTTTCACCTATCACCATTATTTATTCTCAGAATTAGGATTGTATCAAGCGTCCAATGCTTTGAGAAAATGTCCGAGCACTGATTATCCCAGAGTCAACCGTTGAGGTCGATCGGATAATAGGGGGAAATACCCCCATTGCGCCTCCTTATGGAAGGTGAATGACGAAAGATATCTTATAGAGCTATGACTAGGTACATGCAATATATTCATCCACAAGTCCAAGTATCGAAATCGATAGAAAAGGCATCGCAGATACATTCAGTTGCTCCCAGTCAGCTAGCTGTAGCATTGGAAGGCTATAGTATTTTTTTGTCGTGCTGGGTGGCTCCTAATTCACTCGAGATGTACTAGGCATATAAACATCATCCTTGCACATTTTACCACTTGGAGAACCTCACAGCGACGGATCGAGATCATCATTTGTGAATAAATAGAAATGGTTTGACTGTTGATTCTCTTGAGGAATCTGATGTGAGAATACGTGTCGAGGTTGTGGCGTTTATGATGGTGAGGTTGGTGACAGTACTGTAGCTTGTGTTAAAGATAAAGACAATGAGAGATGCTTTTATGACGACAAACTATAGCGACTAAAAAAAGTATCAAATTGGTTCATGAATGGAGATAGAAATGATGAAAAAGAAGTCCATAATTCGGCGGAATTGCTTGGCTCAATGTTTTCGTTCGATGGCGCTTTAAAGTGTTTCTGGTAGCTGGGTGCTGGGTAGATTGGGACGCTCACATTCTAAAGAAAGGTGAAGGGATATTATCTATCGAGTTACTCATTGAAGTCAGTGGAGCTGTGTGCTTTGAGGAAACATTGGAATGGCTTTTGGAGTGCGTAAGCTCGTTCCATTTTGTGTGTTCACACTCAGTATGAGTATGTAGAAATGCGGGGCTCGATAAGATTTGGTGGCTTATATGGATTCTAGTTTCAAGAGATAAGTTCTGGACTGATATACCATACTATAATTTAAGATAATAGGCTAGAGGAGCTATTCATATATTATAGGTTGAGTGTTGAAGAGGGAGGAATGAGGGCTGGTAGGTTGGAAAGTGGGAAAGAGTGTTTCAGTATATCATATGACAGACCGGAGAACGTAGGTAATTCCTCTGGTTACTCTAGATCTACTTCCAAAGCAATGTCCTGTCAGCACTTACACCACTCTTGTATATCAGCCGCAGTCTTTATTTCTTGCAGACCGAGGACAGAATACTCAAACTAGCATTGCATTACTAGGCTATCTAGAAAGAGTGCAATACCTATCTCTTATTTCGATAATCATATAGAGAAGATTTGAAGAAAATTAATCTGCGTGGTTTGAAGGAGGTGAAGAAGAGTCGCGTAAATCTGCTGTTGGAAGGATGTAGTGGGATAAGATGATGATGTTAATAATGACAGAAACTGCTAAAACCATGATTAAACTACACTCAAATTTCTCAACCTTCTGCTTCATCATCACAGCCACATTGTGGTAAGAATAATACCAATGAAACTTCATGTAAACTGTTTAGTCACTCATGCCCCCATTAACCCCGATAGTCAGTGAAGGGGCACGCACTTGCATCTCCGGTTCAGAGGTAAGGATAGAGTGATATACGCAGGGGAAAATTACAACAATAGTATAGACCACAGGCATAGAACAAGAACAGTGAAAGCTGCTAGAGGACCAACCGATTAACAAATATGGAAAATAAATGCAAGCCTACTTACATTTCTCAAGAATCCAGATCATAACCTCCCCTCTCCCTTTCTTCAAGCCCAACTCGGGGCTGTAGCGCTCAATGAGTGTTTTCTGTAACCATCTCACAACTGCAGAGTATAGAGAGGTATATTTGTACCTTGACCTATCTCTACTCGCTTACCTGCCCCCCCCCCCCCTTTCCCCCTTCCCCCACCCCCAATCCACCTGAGGTCACATACGCACAGGATACGTAGCACAACAGCAAAAGATAAAATTCATCCTGATTTTTCTCACGGAACAAAAATGGCAGATCTGTCAAAAGATGGAAAAGCGCAACACTATTGGGGGTTGAGGGGTATATGGCTAGCGTTTTGTTTGTGTTTAACCATTTGGTGGTGGTGGGTGAAAAGGGGGACCGTAATTTAAGATATATAATGTATTGTAAATAGAGATGAGAAACGATAACCTCAAATAATGACAAAGAAGAGGATAGATGACAATACCCATGAAAACAATAATAAATAAACGAGAAAAAAGAGCCTGAAATATCCCCCTAACCTTTGAGCCAAAACGTGTGGGCTCAACGGCACGAAACTCCGCACCGCCCATTGCGCCTATTATGAGGTTCAATTTTTGATGTAGAAGTTTCTGTGAGTGGGTAGAATTACTTTTGCAGATATTTTTGTAGCATCTAGTGTTGGTCTTGATGATTGATTATAGAGATCTGGATATAGGCGTGGGGTGATACATCGAACCCCCTCTCCTCGTCTGCTATAACCACCCGCCCTCCCAATTTCATATCTCACTCTATATAAACCCCAAACCTGCATTTCGACAACACCAAGTATGAAAGGTATATTGGAAGAATTTGTTAATCAGGGCCTCAAACCCAGATGTACAGGTAGCAAAACCAAGAACACAAAAAGAGACAGTATCTCTACTTGGAGAGTGATAGCTATGTGATTTGGTCTGGGGTTTAGTTTGATGTGGAGGAACGCGAAAGGAGTGGCGGTGATCAAAGCGATGACGACGTGTATAATGGGAATCATGACGAAAATACTGATTAAAATCTGCCTACTATGATATTAATATTAGTTGATAAATGACAACATTTTTACATGGAAAGGAGAAAGGTTAATCTAGCTATAGATAGGGACCATGAATCGCCAATTCCCTTCAAACCCCAAACTGAAGCGCAAAACTCTTTGTTGCTCTCAAGTTCTTAATAACTTGTAATTGAAAAGCAGGAAAGAAATCTATATCCATGAAAACATATCCTCCGAGACACTATGTACATTTTTATCCCTTTTCAGGTTTCATTTTTCCTTCTCTCGTATTCATTTCATCACAAATCATAAACGACTTCATACCACAAATGCCAATTCGCCAACCCCCTATATAACCCCTCTCACTCAATCTTCCATCTCCTCTCCCCAAGATTCACAGCCATCTACTCTATCAGGGAAGATAACGATTATATGTTTTGATAACGTCCACAGAGGTTATAAGTTATCACGTCGATAGATATAAAAGTAGGAGTCAAGTATGGAACTACCACGGCTATATCCACATATCTGTACCGTGTAAAATACAACCCCAAGCCAAAGATCGAAGATGACGGCGAGAAAACGATGCAGAGAGATTGGACAATCATACTCACATACCCAACGACAAATATGTTCTTTCCCCTCGACAACTAACTAAGGAGTCGAGATTTGAACCGATCCTTCAGCTGACTCTCCAGCGCACCCCATTTTCACCATCTCAACCATCGATCATAAAAAATCAAGAACAAACCCCAACAACGACAACAACAACAAAGCACACAAGCGAAAGAGATAACAGCGATCACAACTCCATTCCATCCAAAACCTCCCCTTCGACCCCCCGCCCACATCCTTACCTCGAATAAAACCCCCAACAACCTCCACCTCCACCTCCACATCCATCTCCATTCTCCACCTCCGCCCTTATTACAGGCGAGCCACACTCCATCCACTGCCCTTTTCAGTCCCACGTCCCCCAAGCTAGTATGTATTTACATTAATTACTAGAAATACCAAATCCAGCGAATTAGCGATCCCACCATGCCGCTCTCCCCTTCCCTCCTCACTTCCCAACTCCCCATACCTTCCCTCCCCCTACTCACCCACTCACCCACCCCCTCACCACCCAAACCATCCATCCATCCATCCATCCAACCGACCACATCACATCACACCAAATCACATCACACCGAAAGATAGAAAATGAGAAAACGAGAAAACAAAACGCCAACCAGCAACCAGCAACGCAGAAAAAAAACACCACTTGCTTTGCACCGTGTACCTCCCTCCCTCCCTCTCCACCCATCCCTCCACAGCCACACCAGCTCAAACGAAGGGCCAAAAAAAAAAAAAAACAAAAAAAAAAATGAAATGAAATGAAATGAAATAATTCCGGAAAGCCGGAAGGTCGGGAGGGTCGGAAGGTCGGAACATGTCGACTTTGTACTGTAGGTAGGTAGGTTTTAGTTCGTTCGTTAGACACCACGCTTAGGTGGTTACCTAGGTAGTGGTTGGTGGTTAGTATTTGGTTAACTTAGTAGTTAGTACGTGAATATAAGAAGTGTGTATATGATCCATCCATACATACACACACACTCACACACTCACACACACACCCCCCTCTCTCTACTCAATTCGAAAATATATACGAAAAAAAAAGAGATGATATATCTAGGTGGAGATGATCAATGATCCTGTTTATTTCAAAAGTTTCTATTTTTTTTGTATCTTCTTCTCTCATCCTTTTCCTTTTCTTTTCCTTTTCCGTTTCCTTTTCCTCATATTTCTTTATATATATATATGTATATATATTATTTCTCTTTCAGTAAAATGATTTCTAAATTTCTTCAATCCTACCCGAGCTTTCCATCCCCGTTCCCTGTCAGAGTTCCCAGCTTGTCGGGTCACTCCAAGGAATCATCCACCGCCACCCAAGGAATTCCAGAACCCATCTTCGAGGGCGGAAACCATCACATCCTTTCCTTTCCTTTCCTTTCCTTTCCCCCCCAACACCATTTGGTGAATCGTTTATATATACAAGTATATCATCTCATCTTAAACTCGTTCCGTCTCATTCGATCCCCAATTCTCCTAACCGTATCCCAAGCATTCTCGTAGGAGACTCTTGAAGTCATCGACCGCTAGATTGTATCCCAATCAATCTCCGCTCATCTCAAGTCATGAAGGTTATTTGTAAAAGACTGCAAAGACATGACGCGTGCACAAACGCATGCACAAGAACCTCCAACCGAAACACCATCGCAGAAGCCCGACGTGAAGTGAAAGATCGCAAGCGAAAAAAAAAAAAGAAAAAAAAAAAAGAAGAAAAAAACGAGAGTGCCTCCAAAATATCCTCAAGAACCCCTCCCAAAGGATCTCTTGCGTTTTGTCTTTCCTTTTGTCTTCGCATTTTCCTATCCATTCGTGAATCTTTCCATCTCTTCTAAGCAAACCAAAAACAAAACAAAACGAAGCAGAACAAAACAAGAAACAAATCGTACATCTCCCCCCACACACATCTCAAAGAGTAAGAAACAAAATTGTTTGTACAATAGAATCCAGGATTCTTGATCCGACTACTAGCAGGATCACTCGTGTGCGTGCGTATAGTCGTAAAAAGGAAAAAGACTCCCGAGAAGAATCTAAAAATCATCAAGCATTCCATCGAGCTCATCCAGCTCGATATTCTCTGGGCTTCTCAAATCCCAATCCCAAGAATTGACCACGGGGCTGCCAATGAAGACCGCGGTATTGGTCACGGACAAGCCCCGACCTTCTCCGAAAAATGGGTCGGATTCCACGGATTTCATCGGCGTGTCCGAAATGTTCGATGGCATATCCGTCATGTCTGATGGTTTCGCCAGGTACGATGGAGCCTCGCCGCTCAATTTCCTCTTTTGCATTCCGCGAGCCGTTTGAGTAAATTCTTTTTCATCCTTCTCGAGACCAACCGACGATGCACGATTGTTCCTCACGGGTCGCTCGAGGCGACCGGAAAAGGATCCAGTGGGAGTCGGGGGTGTGATCGAATCATCGTCCTCGTATTCTTCCGAGGATAAGTCGACTTCAGGTGACTCACAACGAAGATTTTCGTCGTTGGATTCCTCCGACGTGGATTCGGCGCTTGATATAGAAGGGGTGATGATTGAGCGTTGAGGAAAGTGCGATGGGTCTGGGATTGGTTGATGCGGGTAGGTCGTCAGGTAAAAGTAGGTTCTTCTCGGATGTACCGTTTTCCAGTTCTTTCCCCACGGGACAAGGGGAAGAAGCGCTCCATGGTCTTTTCAGATAAGTAGATAATCGCGAGGAAATGATCGCGGATGGATTGGCAGATCTAACTTTCGATTAGCTTCACGCTCTTCCGTGGTAACGAGTCACGCCGGGAGAAATATGAACTTACTGCTCCACGATCTTAACACTCTGGGATAGAATGTTGGCCAATTCCTTAACTAAATGAGGTCTGTTGGAAGTCTTTTGTAATTGAATAATAACGCCTTCGACAATTTCGTCATTTATTCCATCCAGATCAAATTTCTCTGGCTTTGACATGTTCAAATTTGGAATCCTTAACCTCTTTGACATCATCCTCAATCTTGACGTCATGGATTGAAGCTGGTGGTGAAAGCGGCCGGGAAAATTGTTCAGATTTAATTTGGCGCTTGGAGGGCGGTGGTGGTGAAGTTGAACATGAAAATTCACGCGATCGTTTTGATTTCTTTGAAGAATGTGGTTCTGATATCGACGTCGATGTTGAAAGCGGTGAAAGTCGCGCGGCCGCTTTGGAAGCGTGAGTTTGTGGTAACTCTATACCTAGATCAGGCAAATACAATGATTTCCGACGAGTATCATAAACCATTATTTTTGGTTGGGACGTTGAAAGTTGGGAAGAGGTGAAGTGAGGTGGATGAACTAGACGAGGGAAAGACTATAAATGAGAGAAGTTGTTGTTTCTCAGGATGTAAGGGAGATTGAATGTTTTTGATCTTGACGTTGAAGTCAAGGAATTAGTTGATAAGTTGAGTAGGTGAGTGGATGCGTAGGTGAATAGGTGAGTAGTTGGATAGTCGGATAGTCGAATAGTCGAATAGTTAGTCGAATAGTTGAATAGTTATAAGTTAGTCGAATAGTTATAAGTTAGTCGAATAGTTGGAGAGTTGAATAGTCGGATAGTTGAATAGCAGAATAGCAGAACAGTAGAATGGCAGAATGGCAGAATAGCAGAATAGTTTACATGAATAGTTGCGTAAAAATGGGAAGACCAAGAACTTAGAAAGGAATATTAGTTTGCGACGGGGAAATCTGACCAAGAAGGGGTTCTTTCTGTCTTAGTTAGGTTTGTTGTTGTTCCTGCAAATATGATCTTCGTAGCGACGGGCTAATTGATTAAATCCTTTTTAATTGGATACAGGGACCCCTCGGAATGCAACAGATGGCATGGTGCGGTGACACAAGAAAAAGACTGGGGATTCCAGGCAAGAGGTTGGCAAAAACTTCTGATTAGTTTTTTTGGTCTTTTTTTCTCTCCTCTCTTCTCTTCTCTCTTTTCTTTTTTTCCCTTTCGTCCCTACTCCGTATATTCCACTTTATGATGGATTTCTCAATTTGGTTGGTCTGTATTAGTTTAGTTGAAGTTGAGAGAAATGGATCTACTGCTCTTGTCAAATACAGTAAAAGTTGAAGGCGGTAAGGGAGACGACGATTGGTATGAATGAATATAGATGGTATTATTATGTTTGATATATAGGTTAATTACGATACAACTAATTGCAGAGTGCAAGTAGACTGAGGTAGTAGATAGACAGATACCTATAGGGATTCGGGAAGTAGGGAGATCCAACATGTTGACTATTTCCAGAATATCGATACGTAAATCATTCATTAGATGGTACAGTATTGGCCTAACCCATACAATCAATCTACTCTGTACATTCATTCCCTCTTTTCATTGAAAAGGGATACCTGAAACGGTTTGTTGTGTATCGTTACCTACCTGCCTGGAAAACGGGTATTTTTAAATTTCGATAATAATAGTGATGATGGATAAATGGGAAAGTCCGTGTACTGTTTCAAAACGTTAGTGATGATGATATTGTGAATTGTGATAAATGATCAATATGATGTTTAAAGGGGAAGTGCACTCTGTACATACGGAGTAGAGTAGGTAAATAGATAATTGTCTTGTTATCAATTAGATTCCACTTACTTACAGACAGTAGAAGCGAGTTAGCAAATCGATTTTGTCTAGAGTATGAATATCAAATCGATATCTACCTAGTACTCCTCAAGTTCAAATCCACAGTCCCTACTTGTTAGAATGAAGAAGAGCTAATTAATCTTTACTGGGTTCCGAGTAAATTTCTGAACGTAAACATAAAATATGACCTGATTTTGCCCTTCTCTTTCTAGCTAGAGAGACGCGCTACAAACTACTTACTGGACCTAGGCTATAGCTTCCTCTCGGCGGTGGTTTTCAAGTCACTCTTTTCTAAACACATAGCATTGCCTCTACAGTAGTAGATCTAGATGATCTATTTCATTACTAAACTGCTTCATCACTATTACTATCAGTCTATCACTATGGCTATGAGGGGAGGAAAGAGAACTTCATCTCTATTCATCCAAGTATAGGTAGGGTACAAGCTATTAGAAACTTAGAATATCAAGTAAAAGTCAAAATGTTACTACTGTATCTTAATCACATCACAATGATCACATCAATTTAAGGGTTCATTCAAATTACATGTACAACGTGATGGCAACTCAATCTGTTGAGATTGAGAAGAGCTGAGAAAGAGAAAAAAAGATGCCGAAATCTTCCATTCTTCAACAAGGGTTAACGCATTTCAATGCAGGGTCTGGTCACTCTGGTGGATTGGAATTCTCGAATCTCGAAATATCCTCAATACTGTATTGAACAGAAAGTAGCGAGAGATACGAATGATGACTGGCCGACATGAATGAAGAAATCCACATGAATCGTAGGTTCCGAGGTTCCCTTGATATCAATATGGAATAGTTCGTGGCGAGGACGGTTAGTTGACGAAGATAGAGGGGCTCAAGAGGGGATATTCCTTGAGATGAGGGACAGACGATGCCCCGCAACATCAAATCAAACTTTGCTGGACTGGATCTTCCAAGGTTATAAAAGCTGATCATTTTATAACCATTTTCTCATATGAACTTGAACTAAATAAGTGAAAGTCAATGTCATGAATGAAAGAACGCTCGCTACCAGCAACTTTCTACGGAGTAATGAGTTCGAAGTTCGAACTCTCTTGTTCATGCTAGACAATCAAATGCTGATGACGCCCGAGAGCTAACGTAATGTCAAGTTCTCAAGTCCTATGCTATATCGCTAGCTATCTTTCACCTTGACAGACGAGTATATATATATGTATGGTACTCAAAATACCAAAAAGCTATCCATCATCTATGAGCAATTCCAACTACTCGGTACTATGGAAGCTTCTCATTGAATCAATCGTATCTGGAAGAGCACAAGACATCATCCAAATCGCCACAACCATCTACCAACTCTAACTCAGGAACAATTTCTACATTCAACATTTCCATAACGTCAAGCTCCATAATATAAAGCTAGATCCATGCAAAATCGCAAGGTCCCCCCTAGAGCCCGAGCTGGTTTCCCTCGTCGTCTCGTCAACCCTGAAACTACTAATCCACTAGTATCACACAAGCCAATGAAATTCCATGCATTCTGCCAATTCGAAGAGAAAAAAACTTCAAATCATTATTGTTATTATTATCATTGTACCGTAGCTTTACTGTGGTCTGTAGCTTTGCTGTATGTACACTGTATAGTCAATTAGCTCCGTGAGCGTTCTTCCGAGTGGTCCACTACATTTCAGCGTCTGCGGTACTACCGCAGACTCTACTGTCTATCCCGGTATTTCTTTTCTAGGTGTAAAGCCAAACTTCGATTTTTTCCTTCTAGAATTCGTTTTCCTCTCGCTCAAGGCGACGGACGGGACGGGATTGGGGAAGGGGAAAGGGAAAGGGAAGGGGAAGGGAAAGGGGAAGGGGAAGGGGAAAATGAAAGGAGATTGACTCTTTCCCATCAGGGATAGGTTGTATTATTGAATTCTATTATTACACAGTAGGGAATAGGGAAATTTCTGGGTTCAAAGTATCAATCGTCGTATCCTCTCATATCTAAGCTATTATTCACCCAAAATCCAAATCCTCTCCTGGATCCGGATAGTCTTTCATTCCATGATTCCCTCTAATTCCAAGAATCATCAGATTGTGCGTGGATGAGACGATAACTCCCCTATGAAATCGAGAAATGAAATGGTCGGTAAGAGATTACCATCCATCCATCGCCATACTGTACATATTCACGCAGCCCAATTCTCAATTCATGCATAGAACGCGGCAGTTATTGGCCAACACGAGTAATGTGTCAGACGAGAAAACTGCGCCGCGGCATGCACATTCGCATCTTTACCTATCATCGTTCTTCATCTGTGAGAACTTCAATTCAATATCGATCGAGCTGCACGCCTGTACCATAACAATCTGTACAGTGACACAGCTTTACATGCATGATTCCCCACACCATGCCCTCACCCAATGTCTTGTTGGAAGAAGATCGCCCGCATATAGGGAACCTTTGAATATTCGCGGCTGGCAGAAAAGATACTGCACAGGACGTATATGCCGGGAATCAACTTACGCTTTGACGAGGCTGTCGGTCTTTCTGCATTTCTCCATAATCTTACCAATGATTGATTGATACGTTGATACGTTGGTGAGAAAGTAAAATTCTTGTTATCCGGTCGTCTTTTCTTATTTCTTAACCTTGATAAGTACGTAGATAGCGGCAGCCTTCCCCGCGAGTAGACGGGATGGACGACTGGATGAGGGTTGAGGGATGAGGGATGCAAGAATAAACAAGATATCGTCGACCTACATACGGAGCACATTCCAACCTACATACACAAAGTTTATTTTTCCCACTTGTTCAAATGGGTTACCCGTTGTTCTGTTATCGTTCCTCTCGTTCGTAACTTCATTTCGTACATCATTCAGTTTAGTTGCCCATATGGTTTGGGTAGGATTTTGGAGCAAATCTTATCCCGTTGCATGTTAATCCTTCCCCTCCATACCCATATCTTGACTTTCCTCCACCGAATCCTCGAAAGCTCCTCCATGATTCACATTCACCTGGGCCCTGGTTATGGGGAATCAGGATCGAGACCATGTTATCATCTCCGTTATTGCGAATCAAGCTGTCTCGTTCTCTCTCTCTCCCTTTCCACGTTGTCCCTCTAGCTTCGGCTTTCCCCCTCTGATCTCATCGCTTATCATCTACATCTACATCATCTTCATCTACTTCTCACAGATCAACATTTATCCCATTCTCGTCCCATCCATAGTCTGCTGGTCTGCCTATAGATCATCCCCCCTCTGCCCAATTTTCCCATCAGATTACGAGTCCATTCATACATATACATACAATGGAAGCCCCATCGCAACGTTGTTCTCGCTTATTATCTATCAATCACACTACAGTACCATGACGCTACCATGACAAAAAACTATGAAAAACGGTGCTCACTCCTCTGCCGATAATTATGCCCAATACTGACCCCCTCCCCCCCCTGGATCGAAACCCATGAAGATTTCCAGCATTCTCCAAGTTCTCCGAGTTCTTCAATCTTCAATCTTCAATCTTCAATCTTCAATCTTCAATCTTCAATCTTCAACCTCCAATGTCCAATGTCCAATGTCCAATCTCCAGAGTCTGTCTGGTCATCAATTCATGTCAGCAAATGGAAAAATGACCATGGAATTGACAATGGGAATGGGAATGGAACACAAATCTGACATCCAATAACTAGGTATGCATTAACAAATCAATGCTTGCTAATGCATGTATAATATGCATAATACGTATAATACGTATAATATACTATCTATGCATCACTGACTGCATCATAGTGCTGCATAAATTATGCATGTCAACAATGATCCCTTTTACTATTACATTATCGCTTACTTTATTTATTTTCATAAAGTGGTTTTGTTTCTTTTCTTAAAGTCCAATCATATCAACCAACTACCATCAATCATCTACCATCTACCATCTACTATTTACCATTTACCATCCATCTACCTCGTACTTATGCCTGCCTACCTAGGTACCTAGTACTGTCCCTAGATAATCCCTCACCGCCTACAGTAAAAGTAATCCGAAGGCAGAAATATGATTTTTGATCTCAAATCTCTGATAGAACGAGCTATCTGCCCTTTGTATCTATCCATCTGCCTGTCCAATATGTATCTCAGCATTCATCCATCATATTTTATTCTCCTCCTCCGTATCCTCCGTATCCATCTACCCAGATCCAACACTGACTCTCCAGAGTCCAGATAGATGGGTGAGCTAGCTTAATCCGGAAGCACAGAAGTACAAAGTACACAGATGGGGGAAGATTCTTCGTACAGCAGTCATTATATGCACCTACCCACGCACCACTCGTTGTACAACTAATCCAGTAACTCTCTGCGCATTCTTTTGCGGCGCGAACTGCAGCGCGATTCGTGGGGTGGGATTGTATTGACTTGGTTGATGTTGTGATTTGGTGACTTGGGTGTATTTTACCTTCTTTCTTTTCTTATCTGTTCTTTCTTTTCCCACCTAGCCATGAAGCGCAGCACGGGTATGGAATTTTCAATTCTATTTTCATGAATGAATGACAGTGAGCGGATAAGTGTCGCCATCACAATTACGCTACTCTGCCAGCTCCAAAACAAACCTTCTAATTACCATCTGCCTCCCAAGCGAAAAATCCATCACGACATCATACAACACCACACAACCGTTTAACCGAAAAAGCAAATCACAAAAGTATTGGATACATATAACCACAAGGCTAAGATCACTTTTCGGCCCTCCCCACCACCACTACCTACCTGCCCTGTCCAGCGTTACCCCCCATTCACAGCCTGTACACCCAGCCAGCCCTGCAATTTTCCCAAACCAGTAAGTGGGCAAAGAGCGGTAAGGCGGTAAGCTCGCGAAAATCCGAAAGAGCTTGGATGTTTTGGGGGGTGGTGCGTGGGTGTTTGGATTGTTTGCTGGCTGGTGGGTAGGCTTTGGCTTGCTTGCTTGCTGTGCACGTTTTGTTGTTTTGCTTTGTTTGGTTGTCGTACTGTACAGAGAGAGTCCTGTGTGTGCAGCATGCGATGCAGCTTGAGGTTCAAAGTTCGAAGCTTGAGATTTGGACAAGGCTTGCTATAGCGATAGCTATCGCGTAGTATGCACCTCCACAATTTTTGATGTTTTTTTTTCCCATTTTTTTCCTTTTGCCTTTCTTGCTATTGGACTTGTGTGGTGCACGATGCGCATCGCATGTGAGCATCTGAGGGTTTCGTCAGATCATCTATCTCTCTATCTCTTGATGATTCATCGGGACTGACTGTGCATTCTGAGGGGAAGGAAACTTGTCATTCTGTAGATCGCGTCTTATTGTTTGGGGAAAATCATCGATTGCTTGTAAGACTTTCCTAATGGGGTGCGCGTTGTACATCTATGACTCGGTCTCTGCATTCTACTCTATCTACTCAATCTCACGCCATCGGATCTTCTTTCGTCCTGAGCTTTTGTCGCGTGTAGTATGCGCGTGTATATACTATACTTTTGATCTGCAATCTGTAGTTCAGCATCCATGTCAGACCTGGATATCTACATCGACAGCTACAGTAACACGTATAATACAGCGAGGCTACAATTTAGAATTTTAGTTCGTACACATACACACGTAAATATACATACATCCATATATCTCTCTATACACACAACCCTGCACTCATGCGCCTAACCGCACAACTCGTACACTGGTAAGATCTTACAATCGCACAACATGCATCTATGTAGATACTCGGCTGCGGAATGCTGCTCTAATCATCTGCTCTACTGCTCTATCCATGTCCCCTTTTCCACCCATCAATCATCGATGTCGAATCGAGTCGGGACGAGCGCTACTGCCGATAAGAAACGATGATCCCTCCGTACAGATTATAGGTGGGTAGTCAGTGGCGGTACTACCAATCCCCAATCCCAATCCGCGACCCAATGGGGGAAACGAGGCTTCGGGGGCGGCTTTGGCTATGGAGTCTTACAGTGCCTGTGTTTACTCTTCATTCTTGAATTTTTTTAGACCTCCGTCGTTGAGTGAGGACGGGAAAGCACAGGGAAGATGGGAGATTAAAAATCATCCAGAGACGGCTGGCTTAGTGATGTGCATGCTTTGATAGGGAGGTGATGCTGCGGTGGAGAATAGTATGTATGTATATATGTTTGTATGTATATGCTGTCTGGTGACAAGATCGGATTCCTATGTACAGTGCTGCAGGAAAGTAGGGCGCAGCAAGCTGGAGGTGGGTGGAGGGAGGAGGAGCGGGGTGGCATAACTGTTTGTGGTAATAGGAAGGAACTAAGTGGCTGGAGTTGGGTGTTGTTTTCACTTTGTTTTTGTTTCCGTGGGGGGGTCTTTTTTTGGTTGGTGATTGGAGGGCAGAGGGGGAGGGATTGCGAGAAGAGGTATAATAGTTGAAGCGATGCGAATATGGGGGAACGTTATTTTACCATTGTGCTTGGTTGGTTTTGCCCAAATCTGGTTCTGATTTTGATTTTCATCAAAGGGGGAACAATAGCCGATGAGGAATGAAGGGGCTAAGTTTCACGTTGGCGAGACGATCGAATAAATGGATGAAGATGGCTGGGGCTTGGAATGGTCATTGCATTTAGTGATGCAGTACTTCCGACCCTTTCCTCCCAGAAGAGATGGATCAAAGAGAGCGGCAGATGCTGCGGCATCTGGCTGGGAAATCTATGTCAACAATCCATCCCTTTGCTACTTGAAATATCCATCGCGAAGATTCATTTTGCAATCCGCAGGGCATGTGACGAGAGTACCTCGAATCTCTCTCAAACAGAGCATCGAGCCGTGAATCAAGAGTATGGATTCTAGCATCTCTACTTATCTTCCGCATCTGTATCGTGATGTTTTCTCTTGCGGCGAGTGACTCTTCACTTCATGGGTCGGCGATCGATCTGGATTCTGCGATGTCTATTCTGTATTGGAGTCGTGGTGGTCCCCCGCCGGGCTTTGCATTTCATTCATACCTTCCTTCTATTTAGCGCGAGATCAGTCGTTTGATCGATGAGCTAGTTGTATGTTCGATGCTCACTATTTACTATCCGCTCCCAGGAATCTCACTCATGTTCGCTCATGAAACGTGCGGGATATGGAGTATGTTGACTAGTCTATCGAATAGAATACATCTCTCCCTCTGTTCCACCCCCGGGCTCAAGATCAAGCCGTGCAAGCATGCATACGTGGAGATGGTGTGAATGCGTGTACGGGTCTAATCGGATACAAACCCAAAGAGTACGAGAAGAAAATGCTAGGGGTTTTCTCAGAAGGGAGAGAGGTTCTGCTTCTCGTTATTAGCTGTTACTGGTGCTCTATCATCATGGTATATATACATATAAACTCCCGCCCTCACTTCCCCCAACCCACCAAACGCCAGCATACACCCCTTCAAACAAGCCGCCCAAGACTCACACAGCGTGAAGAGCTTTGTCGTCATCACGCACGTAACTCTCGATTCGAATCATTCATCATCAACGCGCTTGCATTGTTTGAAGATTTTGAGAATCCCGTTTGATGTATTGAGAGTGAGTATAGGAGAGCGAAGTCTAAATGCAGAGGGAGGGTTTTTTCTAGCCCTGGGTGATGGAGGGGTGGAGGGGGGCGGGGTACACGGGGGTGAATCATTGGAAGTTACTGAACCTGGAAGAAAACAATCCCATATCTGAGGATCAGCCCGAAAACAGGAACCCGGTAAATGTAGCAGCGGGATGGGATTTTTGGAGAAGATGGCTACATGTAGGTCGACTTTGTTCTTGCACACATGGGCCGAGAGCAACGAAGGTCCAATACGCTTCGATGGTTATACTGTGCGAGTTGTGGGTTTTCGTTGCTTTGAGCTTGTTGTATGGATTGCAGGGACATGGGAAGAGAGATGTCGTGTTCTCGTCGTCGCATCATTCTCGTAGCGTATATATTAGCGGCCCGGCGCTTTCATGATCGTTTGATCCGCTCCGAGTCTCGATTTTCTATCGTATTTAGATTCGGCTCCTGTACGCGAGAGCTGCCGCAGACGTACAAGTGGGGTGGATGATGCTCGCGATCGCGCATCTTGTAACCCATGCATGTGGTCTGGTCTGGTACATTGGCTGAAATTTAGATACGATAAAGGAAAGGGTAGGAGGTGAGTGTTTTGATCTTTATAAGTGTTGGTGCTTGGGGGAGGGGAGAGGAGGGGGGCGGGGAGTATAAAAGAGGGAAGAGGGTATAGATTAAGCAGTCAATTGAGAAGGGAATCTGTGTGTGGTGTTGTAAAGGGCAAGAGAACACAGAATTCCGGAAAATGTGTTAGAGTTCGTGAGTGTGTATGGAGTTGTCGTGATTTGGATGGAAAAGAAGCTAAGTTTGTGAATAGATTATTGTTTAGTCGAGGTCTACTGAGGTGAATATATTGTTGCCGTTACTGGGGATGTAGATGTTGTCATTTTTGCATTAATAGACATCATTGTTGTCTTGGCTTTCGATTATTAGATTGTAATTCTGGAGGTAAAATTAGAACATTAGACATGGGATGAAAGTCTTGAAGATGGTGTTGGCGAATATGGGTGGACTAGATAGTCCATGCTATTTAGATCGAGATAGCCCCTCGCTACCTTGGGCGCATAGTACAAGCTCTCCACTTGGGGTTCCTGTTTACTAGAGCTATGATGATGAATGAAGCAAGCATGTACAAAGGCTTTGGGAGGATGCATGGGTTTTTATCGGGGGGAAGGCGGCTGCGTCTGAAGGACATGGACCATCCATGGATACATCTGTTATCTGTTATAGATCCAAACATGATTTGTAGGGCTGGCTGGTGCTAGTGGTGATGCATGAGAAACGTAAGTGAATCATTCAGTACGATTATTGAATCGAAGTGGAAAAGAGGCAACGGTAGAAGATAAGCGGATAGCTATTTATATTCCGTTACTTTCTTATCTCGGACCACAATCGAGCAGAAGCAGGTCGAAAGTGATGATAGGGGGCTAATCAGTTCTATTGCATCCCGCATCAAGCTTAAAATCGAGATGGGAGGGGAGCAGGGGGGTGTATTAGACATCATTTTATTCAATAACCCAGTTTTCTTACTAAATTTATCATCTATCTTAACCACTTCCATCACCGCTGTTGCTATTGCTATCATTGTTATTAGCCCGATAATCTTAAACCAGATATCTTTTTCAACAATAAAGTGATAGGAATTCGAAACTTCTGGGCATCTGGAAACAAAGTGGACGGCTCAGAATACATATTAATCGCGATTAAGCCCCAGGCGAATGAGGTCTCTGAATCATATCATAATTTGTTTGAAGAGCAACTGAGAGGAAGGGGAGAGTGTTTACATATTGGAGGTGAGAAATGCAGATGTAAGATGAACAGGGGTGGGTAGGATATGATGGATATTTGAAAAAGTGAATGGATGGAACGATTGTGTATCTAAAAGGTAGAGGGTTGACTAAGAGACAATCACACAAAGACCAAAACGACGAGGAAAGACCATTGAATTATCATATCAGCTCTGCGGCTTTTCTGCTCAATCATCCAGAAGTAATAAGGCTCGGGGGAGGTAGCTCGGGCGATAGCTGTGTGGAGTTTGAGATCTCTTGAAATCAGTGGGGGATCCCACTGTCAAAGATAGAACTAGGTGATGAAGATGAACTAAGAAAATATCGTCGTTGTTTCCCTTGTCATCCTCGTTGTCATTGAACTTCCATCACCTATGTCGATCATCACCACCATTTTTTATTGATTCGCTGTTACTTTTCACTCCTAGCAGATAATTTTACATCAGAAATTGTAATCAAGAAGAGAAAAGGGGTGGTTCCGCATGTGAAAACTCGATTGGGAGAAATTATAATGATAGTTTGTTCCTTCGAAATCCATCACATTAATTTTTGGAAGTGTTTAGGTTTTCGCTTCTTTGATGATGATTGAAAATAGGGGAAGGAACAGTCTTTATATAGCAAGACATTAAGTAATGCTTGAATTTTGAGTGAATTAATTGATGTTAATTGGTTCAGAGCTGCAGGACCGAGGGGCAAAGTGATAGCATGAGGGAAGAAATGAGAGGCATGGATTTATTAGCTTTATATATAATTCTCCGAGAATGCTTTTGACATTGAATAAAGCCTGTATAATATCAATTGAATAAACCCTACATAATATCATTGTCTGTCTATCTCAGCTGCGCGATGACGGATTGTACTTAACGGTCTTTGGTATCCTCATGAGCTGACATTGATGGGGGAAAGGGTAAAGTCGAAGTAAATCAAGCATCACCGAGTCTTTTATCTTTATCTTCATTGTCATTCATTAGCTGACTATTCTTTATTGCCCATTGCCGTGATCAAATATTAATTCCACAGTATATCCTCAGATGATATTACAAGCCCAAGCCAATATCGATGCGCAAAGTCGAGAATTCCAAGTGTAGGGTATGGAGCCTAGATCTTTCTGACCGAACAGATGTAATCTGTGGGAAAGCCGATTTCTTCTCGATCTCCAACTAACGATATAACAGGACGAAGTGATGGACTGCTGATATATTGAGAGGTGTGTATTTTGCTGCTTGGAGAAAAGCCCAAGGCTGGGAACGAGTGAATGTCCGTAAGTCAATACGATTGTGATCGTTCCGAAGAGTTCAACTAGACGATTGATTCACTGAAGATTGATATCAGGCGAAAGCGGGAATTTACCATGGGAGAATTGAAGCACAGACAAGAAGATCATAGGGTGCCACATAAGATTTCCCTTTCTCACATTTACACTGCCATTGCACGCCAGAGAACTTAAAGAGGACTAGAATTTGGCGTTTCTTACACGTGGAATGCCATTGAACAAGGAATGCATCCTCAATAACGCTTCTGTGTATGTTTCTTTGCGAGAAAGTGGAATGGTACTCTCGATATTCACATATGTGATTACCAAATACAGCGAGGGAATATCAAACCGTAGTGACCATATTCTACTCTGAAACGTTATTCTGCCTCATCATATGTCATGAAACTATCTTCTTATTCTTTGCAAAGATAGCCTTATAAATTACTCGACAATTGCTTTCCTTCCATCTCCCTCTATCCCTGCTACTCTTAATGTTACTCATACACATTGGTGAAAAGTAGAGGATTGTCAAAGGACACGAATGAAGAAAACATCTCCATAACCACATCTTACTCGCCGGGCTAACTAGGTTCACTCAATCATATTGGTATTACCATGCTCATTCCGTGGTGCTGGAGATTTATTTAGATCTATCACATTGAGAAAAGGAGGATCCTGGGAGGATAATCAGATGTGGAAGCGGTGCTAGTGTTGCTATTGGTACCATGTTGATCAATAGAGAGCGAGATTTTCATACTCGAAAACTCCGAGTGAACCAAGTGACTTATGTGTGGAAACCGGAGAACCGGGAAACTGGACTCGGGAGCAAATAGAGCCTGATGCTCCTCTGCATGGAAGCCTCAAGCTTATTGGGTAGTTTCTTGAGGCTTATTTGCATATTTGAAGAGATAGATAGGGGTGAAGACAAGATCGACTTCGAGGGTAGATGGATTTTACGTTCAATTGATTTAAAAATTCCACAATTTAGTTACATTTTTGAAAGTAACAATCAAGGCTTAGGATTGCGAGAAAGAGTATAGTTTCAAGAGCCATAAACAAAATATCACTCGATGGATGGTGTTACAGATGTTGATTATCAAGCTTCAAGAAATCTTTGGAGATAGCTCTAGCTTTTTAGATGATAATGCCAACTTTGAACTTCTTGCTAATAGGTAAATATTCCTGTACAAATACCTCTTTTCAGCGATCTCTTATAGGTGACTTGATATCCATCTATGACCCTCTCAAGAAAAATGAGGGAGTCTTGCCGTCCAACCAGTGCCTCAAATATATTAATCGGTATACCAGTAATATAACAGACAGCTAAAAAGGATGAGTAGTAAAGTCAAAGACGGAGTGATAGTTGTTACAAGCGACAATATCCTCCACAGACACCTTACAGCCGAAGACACCCGATATTTCCACGCTGCGAGGTACAGTGCCGAGAAAATATTCGCTGCGGGGTAAATATAAAATGAATTGAATATGTATCTGAACAAGGCCATCTAATTCGAGAAGTCAACTGCCAATCGTAGCGCACATCTGACACGGGTTATCACACAAGGTGAAAGTGGAGTTCCCGTCGCATAGTCTTGGGTGATAGAAACGTGCTCAAAATCAAATGGTTTATGCCACCAGAGAACATACGTGATCATGGCACAGGTGAAGTATACAAAGGTGTAGAGCTCAAGGAGAGAATTTGAGAGACCTGATGAGAGGCGAGTCATACTCATGATGATGAGCCATGTTTACTAGAGAATGGCGAAGATTTTGCCGAATGCATCGGGTTTAGTTCTATATATAATAGATGATGGAGTTATGAGAATTTATTCTGGGTATAGAAGCCTTTGTAGATGTTTGACTATGGATAGTCAGAGCCATGGATATGTTTGACAATGGTAACTGCACGCACCATAATCTATCAATTTACGGCATGCAAAGCCTTGGGTATATTTGAGATGAATTTTTGAAAGCAGATTAGATCCGTATCTCCTTCAGCTTCTTGGGCTTGAACCTTGCTAACTGAGAACTACTCAGATGAATATATCGAGCCTCTCTCACGTGACATAATTCCATCCCAACGACCCAGCAGTATCGACTGCGGAAGATTCTACTCTACAAATATATTACCGGCGGGCGAGGGATTGAGTACGGATTGGATATTGATTAGATCGAAGAGAGTTTCGATAGCGGAGATGGCGGAGATGGGGCCAATGATCCCACTCCTCCCACAGGTGAATTTAAATTCTAGAAGTGCTTCTTTTAGGCTGGAGATGATACTTACATTGATAGCGATATCCCTATATCTAGCCCGTTCTTGAATGATTGGCACTTTTGTTAATGACGATTCCATAATTAGTTCGGTGTCGAGACCCCCGGGAGTTAAAGTGCCGGTATTGTTTGTGAAAAGAGCAATTCCGAATCAACATTCTGAGACGAGATTTTGATCGAAAAGAATGTGGAAGTAGGGGGTGGAATAGCTGCCGCAGAGTGAGAGATGGCCGAAGCAGACAATCTCATCCTATGCGTAAATGGAAGCTGAGGTGAAGTTGGATCTAGAAGGGATGACACCAATGGTTTGTTTTGAAAATAGCTAGAGAGATTGGATGAGAGTGGTATCATTTTAGAGGGAGCCTGTTATCTAAAGGTTTAGTGGTTCTTTAATGTATGATTCTCGGCCTGTGATTATAATGACACATACAGTTTGGCTCGAACTCCCAGATTATATATCACCAGTGACAGTTTTATAGGTAACATCAAAGGATTTCTGCAAATTTTTTGAGGCGGAATTAGGTCCGTATAAGCCTGAGTTGAGAGCCAAGTCCGCAGATCCAGCATCGATGAGGACTTCATCTGAACTTTCTGAGGCTCGGATCGTCAAGTTTGCAAACCAGAATCCCTAGGAGATGTTTAATTATTCACATGAAGATAAAAAGAGCGGGGTGCTAAAGTCGTCATAACTGGTAGGGCCAGTGACTTGAGTCTGTCTACTAAGCAATGGAAGTTTTACTGCCCTTGGGCTGACAGCTTGAACGGAGGAAACGAATGCTAAGGCATTGAAAAACCCTCCCGCCAGGGATCTGATACTTGGAATGTACATAATGCGAATATCGGAAGTTTTTGAAGCAAGCAAGGAAATGAAAAATCACTAGAAAGATAAGAGGAAGATGAGAAGAATGAGTATATCAGAAAAATGCTTCAACATCAAAGACAATACCATTAAGTGTCTCACTCGAGATCATAAACGCATAGTATCATCAACCAAATAAATACGCAGTTGTTCTCAACCAAGCCAGGATCATTGTAGTCCTTTGAATGAAGGTATGGAGATGCTCGGTTATTTTCATCGAACTATTCGTTTGAAAATATATATCCATATCCATATCCATGACCAAGAGATTCGGCACTGGGTGAATCCATAAGGCTCAGATATCCCTACAAAATCAAGCAAGATCTAAAGCGCGTGCTTCATCCGTCAATCATAGGGTTCGCTTATCACCTCGAGAGCAAGACCTAGGAGGAACAATCTAAATTCTGCGGTATGAGTAAGAAGTAGCAGAAACCCTTGTCAAATAATCGTTTATAGTAGTCTTGGAACCTTCAGTATTTGCAGAGCATTGTTTTTGAACGTGTTGTACTTACTCCGACCCAGAGATTGAAAATTTCATGTCGACTTTGAGTGTGCGGATGAACAACCACAACGTGAACGGGAATAAGTTCAGGGTTTAGCTCGTAGCCTACTAACCCCTTTTGGATCCACTAATTATCCATTTACTACCTCCATCGGAAAAGTGGGGGGCGGCTCATCCTTCAGCAATTCGAGCGATTCTCGTAAATGCTCAATGATGATTGGATATTTTCAGTGCCAAAAGGTGGATATCGACAACAAGGCTTGACGACATTTACTAACAACCAGCCATGGAAGGTCAGCCTCTCGCAAAGCATACACCAAAAGAAAATGAGCTCCAGTATTATACGGCCCCGATATGGTGGTAGCAAGGTCCGATCGGGTTGTGTTACATGCAAGTAGGTTGCATTCTTAGACGAAATCCCGCGGAGAATTAATTTATTAACCTTATCTTGGTTCAGGGCTCGGCGAGTAAAATGTGATGAAGGTAGACCTACATGTCAAAGATGTTTCAAGGCCAAACGCACCTGCGAAGGGTATGCACCACCACCATCAGCTTCTACTTCTGGTGGCGGGCTTCGGAAATTCATCGTCTATTTGGCTTCTGCGCCTGTTGATGGACTAAGTCTTCTACCCGGTATCACGACAAGACAGCAGAGATCTTTCAACTTTTTTCGACTCCGGACAGCGGCGGAATTAGCAGGACCGTTTGGTGCGGATCTTTGGTCGACTATTTTGCTTCGGACGGCGCATGATGAATCATGTATTTTTAATGCTGTTGTTGCCCTAGGGGCTCTCCATGAGAATTTTGGATATTCGAGGGATGCTCATGAAACCCATTCAGATTATGCGTTGACCCACTATCAAAAGGCCATTCAGAGAATAACCACTCTGAGGGATACAGATCTGACTTTGCATACAGACATACTCCTGATGATGTGCATAGTCTTCTCCGCGTTTGATAGCCTAAGGGGTCAATACAAGGCCTCTTTGATGCACATCGCTAGTGGTATAAAGATTCTGGTCGAAGCAGATAAGAGACTTGGTGGACTCAAAGATGGTTCTCTGCAGAAGGATATCTTTCTTCCCATATTTGTCCGGATGGAGAATCAAATCACCGACGTAGGACAAACATCCGCCGTGGTAAACACTACGCGCCTCATCCAACCGCCTATTCTTTCTATCCCTCGTGCCTTTAAGTCGATAGACGAAGCGCAAATCACTTACGACTCATCTCTTTCTTATATTTGGAATATGCTGGCAAGAACGGAAAAACTTCCTGCAACCCCTCCTCTGCAACCTGAAAATCATGAATATGAAGGCCTTGCGAAATGGTTAGATCCATTGGACCCTGCACACGAGAAGTTTGATTATTTTACCTGTCAGACTCCACCAATACATGGAACGAGCATGCCAGAGCGTTTTTCATCTTGGTGCGCGGCGTTTGACGCGTCTGATTTTCCACCGTCTCATCCCGCAGTCCAGATACTACAAACAAATCGTGCAATGCTTTCACTATTGTTCGGTGCGGATACAACAAAGGGCGAGATGCTTTGGGATTCCTACCTTCCTCAATTTCAGAGCTTGCTGGATTATGTTGAAAGTTCTCCCTTGAGTGGATATAGAAACAGCCCTGGTCAAAAATACGCGCCACCGACCTTCCATTATCACCTCGGCCTCCTTACACCCCTCTACTTCGTTTGCACTAGATGTCGAGATCCACTGACGCGTCGTCGAGCTCTACGTCTTATAGAAAATTGTAATCGAAAGGAAGGAATCTGGGATACCCTAGTGTGCACTAGACTTTCTAAGCAAGTTATGGAGGTCGAAGAAGGAGCTGCCATCGAAGCTATGAGTAGGAGTAGCATGTGTTCCAAACCCGGTGGCTGGGTGGTAGAAAGGGCGGAGCAGATACCCGAAGATTGCAGAGTTAGTGAATGTATCATGAAGTTTGGAGCGGAGAGAGAAGGATTAGTTAGATATAGACGAGGGGGGGTCTGGTATGTGGTAGATGATGGATGATTAAACCATGGAATGCCTACGGGGACCTGTTTGATGAATGGTTTGTCTATTTTCAATGTTTCATGATATCAGTGAGTCCCAGGAAACGCACCCTGGCAACTCTATTTATACAGGAAGGTTTGGAGCGCAACGAGGTATGGGGGACTGGGGACTTGCCCTAATTAATAATACAATAACACAATGCATCCTGAAATAACATTTCGCTATTAATAAAATTAATAATATATTTATCAGCAAAACAAATTTTCAATTCAACCATATGCCGATCAAGCCTCCTATTGTGAATAGAAGTAGCAGAGGCAACAGTGATGTATACAAGAGAATGTACATGTTCGAGATATTATGGTTACAGCTGAACATGCAGAATCTTAGAATTTCCACAGGAGAATCGAATGCAATTTAGACTCCATTATTGAATTGAAGTATGCAAATATCAAGCAGAGATCAGAGCTCCCCAAAGTCCTGGGCGCGTATCCAATTTTGAGGATGTAATACATCGCTAGGGGTGCATATACAAACAATACTAAACGACACAGAAAATATTTAGATGGCAAAGAGACTCAAATCGCATCATGACGAACAAGTAGGCAGAGAAGTGCGGAAAATTACTGAGCCGGCAGAGGATCGTACGACGATATGATAGAAGACTTTCTTTGATGTGACATTGTTATAAGAACGAGAGCGATTTATCGGTTGTAATTACCATTTCCAGATCACTTAAGATAAATAATTATGCTACGACATGGATAAAATACGTAGAATGATCTGACCAAAAGAATTGCCGAATTATCAGGCCAGTTGTGCAGCAGTCTGCTTCGCCAAGACATTAAATAAATCCTTCCGGATGAGAATTCCCCCGCACAATTTCTCCGGCAGAAAAGTGTTCCGATGAAGATATGCAACAAAAATAATTATCTAGAAGAGGAAAGCATGAAGCAGGAAGAATGAAGCTTAAACAAAAGATCCTCATGCTCGTCATTATACGTGCGTTGAGTTTGCACTCGCAAAACGTGGCAGAGGGCGGAGTTCAGTAGGTAGTTGGGTAGACACCTAGGTATTCAAAGTAAGCCTTCCCCCCATTGATTTTTTTATGTCTTCCTCTTCGTCATAAGCCATCCGTCGATGGGCTTTCAATGAATAAACTCCGAAAGATACTCAGATACAAACGAGAAGTGTATCTGTTTGTGGGAAATGGAGTTGTGAATTCCATTACTAGACCATTGTTTGTTAACTCAGTAAGCAGATCTTCGTGATCCATCCGGCATTTTATGGCTTCCACAAATTTCTCAGAGTTTCGAGAGTTTCGACCATATTGTCGTCCGTCTACTGTAAAAGCCTTGCTTTCGGTATCTTTCATTCTTAACCAATGAACTCTCTCAATGAATATCTCCTCTTTATTATTCACACTCGTCGCAACAGTGCCCCTCCCAGCTTTTATATCCTCGAACTAGTCTTCCATGACTCCCAAATTTCGAACTCCAAGATTTTGAGAGGGTGACTTTCCTAGCTTCCTAGCTTATATGTAGTGACAGCTGTCATATCAGCTTTGAGGTCTCTGATATTTTCATTCCAGACTTGCCTCTGACCCACTTGGATTTCACTCAGAGAATGATGTCGAAAGATGCATCAATAGCCATGTTGCGATAGACATAAGTAACCCTCATTCCAACTGTGCCAAGTTTTAGGACTACCCCACAATCTCCCGCAGCGAGTCAGTAAGAAACATTCCACCTTCACCAAATATATCTAAGTATTTCTGCGCAAAACATATCACCACGTTTCTACCCAAGATATGGCAAGTAAGACATGCCTACTGAGTTTGCCATTTATTGCGAGTTCGCCCATGAGATCTACGTTAAGAATGGTAGTGTCGAGAATATTGGATGGTGCAGAGGAAGTGGATTGCCCATGAAATAGTAATCTGGTGTAGGGACATATTAGAAGATTCGCGGAGCTCCATACAGAGTTCTGATGAGGTGAAGAGGAGAAGAGGAGAAGACTCCATTGAGAAGTAGTAGTGTTCGAGTATCAAGATAATCAACGTATCTGTCTGGAGTAAAGCGTGTAAGCAGCACAGTTCCCTAGGTACCTAGTTATTGCTCAAGTAATTGTAATTTGAGAACGTCAAAGATATAATACAATGACTTGACAATCATTTAAGATTTTATAACGATTAAATATCGAGTTGTAGTTGATTAAGAGAGTAAAGGCAGAGAGAGGTAAGAAGAGTTATAGTTGTGAGTTCTGCTTGGGGAGGTAAGGTTAATACCACCTAAGCCGCAATAGAACTAATACCTGTCCAATTGATGCTTCTAACTACATTTGGACTGGTGGACCGTGCTGCATCATCGGTAGTTTAGTTTCAACTTTTCCTTCTTGGGAACATCCAAAGTCTCCAGCTTCAACACTTCTTTTCTCTCAAACCATTTCATGACTACAGAGATCAACTGAATAACATGAATCTATTATATTATCACATCCCATCACATCCTATTCCGCATCATCTCATTGCATCTCATATGATGAACTGCTTACAAAGTCTGGTTTGCTCCATGCCATCTGCAATATCGTCCACGGTTTCATACCTTCTTCCAAATGTGGTACCAGAATTGTTCTGCACCTGGTACTTCTAACACGTCTTTTCCATCTCAGAAGCATCAGAATTGTATTTCAAGACATCAGTTGACCTTGATGTGCTAGCAAATGTACTTCTTAAACATATATAGCACTCTCACTCTACCTTTCCACAAGAGTAACAAAGATTTGGAAATCTTGATGTATCCATTGGATTTACCACATTGCCTTGGAAAAGATTTCCAAGGAGTCGGGGAGAACAAACCCGCTCAGGATAGAACTTTGTATTTATTGAGAAAGTTCTTGATAAATGTCCTGGACCTACTAGTAGAGTTTCTACATTCGCTGTAATTCGTGATCTTATGCAGGATCTAAAAGTTTGCTAGCGACGTGCTTTCTCATCACTACGGAAACCGATGCAGGTAGCCTTTCTTAAAGTTATGAAGACGTGATAGGTTCTCAACGTACCTGCCAATTCCTGCCTGCATGGTTCGCAGCTTCCCCGATTGCAAGATATGCCTATTATCTTTTGGTATTTGAATTTTGAGTGGAAATATGAAAGAGTCAATATGGCTTGCATCGAAGTCTCAACTCTCTGCAAAATACCAACTAAATCTCCGTTCACCTACTTAACAATCAAAGTGCTTCCATCTCAAATATTCATACATCCGTTTTTATTGTTGATGTATTGAATGATCTTTTAGACGACAAAAGGGCATATCCCTTTTAATCTTATCGCATATAGCGAGTCGATTATCTTCAGCTCAGAAGAATTTCCCGAAACAATTAGCCATCATGATATTATCTCATCTCAACATTACCTTGCTGACTGCTGGGATGCTTCTTAATGTCTTGGTTCAGAGTCTGTCATCTACTGACGAGTATAGAGATGCAGATCCGCAGCAAACAGGATATTTGTAAGTACTTTGTTTTGCATCAGAAGGATAAGACTGATTAACATTTAGATCTAATCACAACATGGACCCGGGAATTGTTGATAGTTCATCATTTGGACAGCTGTGGAAAGTCGCTTTTAATTTTCAAGAACAGGTTGGTAATTACATCATTTTTATATACCGATCTCGGCATGCCAAGTTTTCTACATCCTGCATGACAGACAAACAAGTCAAACAACCAGAGAATACGAAGAATACTCTTTACTTCGCTCAACAGTTCATCATTGGGCACTGCATTTGTGATGTGTTGTCTGGGCATGGGGTTACACTCAACACAAAGCATGAGCAATTTTGCTGATGAAAGCAGTTCTATGCCAAACCATTAACATATACACCACTTACGGGAGGTCCTCAATTATTATTTCTTGCATCCAGCCAAAACTATATCAGAACCCTCAATGCGGAAACCGGAGTTTTGATAAATTCAAGACAAGTCCATACCCCATTCTTACAATCTGATATAGGCTGTACAGGTAAGTATGTAAAAGGAAAATTGAATCTCACTCTGCTGATACTGTATGAGATATTCCAAATTATATTGGAATTATAGGTAAGCAATAGTGATTGTCTGATCTTGCACGCCCACTAACCAAGCTATAGGCACACCCGTCATTGACCCTGCTACTGATATAGTATATTTCTTTGCAAAGACTTACATTCCAAATTTTCGAGTTGCAGGAAATACTGGAACGGCAAATGGCGTTTATTATTTCCATGCAGTCAATATCAATACATTAATTGACGTGTTTCCACCCATACTGATTGATGGTACTATTGCAGATAATGACCCTCAAAAGTACTTTATTGGAGGAGTTATTTTACAACGCCCTTCGTTGACACAGATTGGTAGTGTGGTATATGGCGCTTTTGGAGGCCATTGCGATTTATTCAATTATACCGGTCTTGTGATGGGCATTGACATTAACAAAGCCAAGATTATCACAAACTGGGCAGTTGAAAGCGGACCACTTGTTCCGCAAACGAATGTTATTCTCCAGGGAGGAGGCGGTGGAGAAGGTGGAATATGGATGAGTGGCATGGGGTTGGCAACTGATGGAGCTAGGATCTTCACTGTGTCCGGAAATGGTGGTGTCAGTATAAAATTTTCCAGAAGTCATTGCAGCACACTAAAGATTTCAGGCTCATCAAAATCAGGGGACTCCAGCTTCTGGCTCGAGTGGGTGTCAAACTCTTGGAGAAGCAACTATTAATCTAGCTATAGACACAACTGGCGTGATAACCGTGTCGGATTATTTTCAGCCCTATGACTATCAGAACATGGATGCTGGTGATCAAGATTTTGGTAGTGGAGGTATTGTTCTACTCGAACCCACAGTTTTCAAAGGTACAGGTGTGAATAAAATGGCTGTCACAGCTGGTAAAAATGGAAAGATTTATATTCTCAATGCGAACAACCTCGGAGGATACAAGTTAGGACCCGGGCAGACGGATAACATTCTGCAAACTATTGTTACGAGCGCAGCGGTTTTTGGAGCATGTGGTTCCTATCCTCTCGAAGGCGGTTTTATTTACTGTACTCCAGTTGGTTTGGCAACGTCAGTATATCAGCTCACTTTTACGTCTACCGGTATTCCCCAATTTTTCTAAGATTGGCCAGACAAATGAGATATCTGCAGGTCGTGTTGGAGTGGGAATTCCAACTATTACTAGCTTCAATAACCAAATCGGTACCGCGATTCTTTGGATGACAGATCCTGATGCTGGTCTCCGCGCATGGTATGCTGTACCTCAAAATGGCGTATTGCAGAAGATTAAGATACCACAAATTGGAGGCGCGAACAAATTTCAACGTCCAGCATTTGGTGATGGCCGAGTTTACACGACAGACTCCAATGGTGTTCTTTACTGTCTTGGAGCACCTGTCAACCTCCCTTGTAAGTATTTCTCTCTTTTTGTGCCCTGTCTGTTTGGTTATCTGAAGCGATATGCATTAATCGAACATTCTAGTGAAATGTACTTCTCCTGTCGATTTTGGTATCGTAGCTCTTGGAGGAAAGTCAATTCAAGCCGTTGATTGCACTGCCAATATTGCGATTACTTCGATAAACGGCGCGACTGTTGGAAATGGATATTTCTCCGTGGACAATTCAACCCTTCCCATTGGTCCCTTGAAAGCCGGTGCCACATTCACATTCCCTGTTACGTGGGACTTGACCAATGTTCAAGTTGGACCTGCGGCGAATACATCTTTCGGAAATGTATCTCCCGGTATCAAAAGCACCCCTCTGACGATTTTAACAACAAATGCAGTCGCCGGTTACGCTACTCTGTATCCGATAAGTTTGACTGGTACTGAAGTTTCATCAAATCCTTTTCTCGCAATTGCTCCTACCACTGTGGATTATGGTGGAATCATTATCACAAATGGGAGTGATATAAACCCTCAATCAGCCATATTTACGATATCGAATAAAGGGTTAATGGCTATGACGATCAAAGGATATGCATACACCGCGGACGAGTTGGATGATAGTCCAACTTTTATTAACAGTACCGTGATAAATGGGACCTGGGATCTTGGATTTGGAGATTTTACCGCAGTAGGGCTCCCAGCCATAGGAAGTCAAATTGCCCCAAGTTCGCAGATATCTATACAATCTTCATTTGACCCAAAAAATGGAACTGGATCATATAACTCCTACTGGCAAGTTTGGTCCGATGGAGGGTCAGTCAATATCATCTTGGAGGGGATTGCCTCGACGGCCCCGATAACAAATTTCTCAATCAGCAACGTGGAAGGTGGATGGCTTCCTCAGGCTAATCTTCTTATGGATTTTGGAAGAGTTGCACCTGGGAGTTCTTCTTCCCAGCAGATAAGAATATGTAATATTGGGGGGTCATCATTGGAGATTAGTAAGAGCAAGCCACCAAATGGCGTCTTTCATATCAGTGACCCTGCAGAACTACACGAATCACAACAAATTGCAGTCAATGATTGTGCATATGGGACTGTTATTTTATCGGCCAACGTGGAAGAATACAACAAGCCAGATCTTTTACTTAACAATACTTGGACTTTGAATACAGATGATGTTAATTGGGGAGTCCATGTTATTGAAATTACTGGTACGGTCATCTCGAAGAAAGTTGGCCCTATAAACTCTACAACTGGAGAGACCATCTACAACTATCTTGGATGTTTCAAAGAATCTACAAACGGGCCTCGTCTTTTCCCTAATGAAGGCTATACTCCCAATATTACTGCCAATGATAATAACATGTGCCAAGAAGCATGTTATGGACTCGCGCAATACACCTTTGCTGGTACAGAATATACAAGTCAATGTTACTGTGGAAATACTCCTCCACCACTAGCTGCACAAGATCTTACTGATACGTTATGCAATTTTGCCTGCCCGGGAGATCTAAATGATGCATGCGGTGGAACAGGTTATATTTCGGTCTTCTATAACCCCATAGAATATATAGCTGGAGCTGATCCAGCTTTATATGGTCCCAAAACAATAGATAGTGTCGGCAATTACAATTACCAGGGATGTTACAGCGAAGCAACAAATGGTCGTGCTTTAGGAGGTTCAAGTCCCCCAGCGCCTTCAACGGGATTTACAATCGAGTTATGCGCAGCTAGTTGCAAGGGATTTAAATATTTTGGTATGGAGTACGCCAACGAATGTTATTGCGGAAACACCCTGGGTGTCGGCTCGGTTAATGAAACGAGCAGTTCTCCAAATCTAAATGGATGTTCAATGCTTTGCAAGGGTAACACAAAAGAATACTGTGGGGGACCTGGAAGACTTGATGTTTATATGCTGAAAACCATAACTCCTGCGTCGCAATCCACAACATCAACCAGTACAAGTATATCTGCATCTAGCTCGAGTAGCTCTACTTCAGCTTCATCGTCCTCAACTTTAACTTCTTCAACCTCATCAGTTACCCCCACACCCACAGGCCCAATCACAGTAGCCAACGTCCCAAATTATAATTATCTAGGATGCTACAGCGAAGCAACCACAGGTCGTGCTCTCTCTGGATCACAGCCCACGCCGCCAACTGGAGGTTTCACAATCGAATCTTGCAAAACAAGTTGTTCTGCATTTCAATATTTTGGAATGGAATACTCAAATGAGTTAGTATCATATCCCCCATCACATTTCTTGGCTGACAACTGAACCTGTAGATGCTATTGCGGCGCAACTATAAACTCTGGATCCGTTCTTCAAGCAAGCATACTTCCTAGTGTAAATGGATGTGATATGCCGTGTTCTGGGAATGCTAGTGAATACTGCGGTGGTAACATTTCTATTCTTCAATAAACGACGAAATGAGTATACTAATTCTACGAAACAGGTGGCTTAAGGCTCAACATGTATCAATTTAACGGCACAATCTCAACACCAACTCCGATAGGACCAATCACGGTTACGAACTTAACAGAATGGAATTATCTAGGTTGCTATAGTGAATCTACAACTGGTCGCGCATTGAGTGGTCTAGAGAACCCAATCCCAGGAGCGAATAACAGCGTGGAAGCTTGTTCGGCTGCTTGTAGAGCGTGGAATTATTTTGGAGTTGAATATGGTGAGCAGGCTTCTAAATTTCATTAGCTGAAAACGGGAAAGAGATCTTGACTGGGGCGGCAGATAAAAAAAATTCGGATACTAATTACCTTGCAATTTTAGGTGATGAATGTTACTGCGGTAACACTTTGAATGCAGGCGCGACACTTCAAGTAGGTATAACACCAAGTGCGACGGGCTGCCATCTGGTTTGTAAGGGGAATGGGACGGAGTATTGTGGGGGAAGTGCGAGATTGAATTTATATCAGGCTGTGTGAGGGAGGAATTAGCTGGGAGGAGGGAAGTGAGGCGAATGGGAAGAAAGTCATGCTGAGTAAATTTGAGAGAGAAAGGAAGAAGAGAAAGGGAGAGAAAATAGAGCAACCACTTTGATATTCGATGGTATTTTGATAGATGCGATGCTTGATTTGGGCGAAGATATCAGTTTCTGAGCATCGCATGCTAAAAGCTTGCAACGAAATATATTCAATACTTTACATCAGCGTCTAAAAGAACAAAGCTGATGATGTTTTGTGGATATATGCATATAACTAGCGGAAAGCAACAGCATTTGTAGCAAATAAGGTCAAGTGACTTATGGAATTACTCTAGATGAAAGTAGTGAAATCTTTGACTGATTTTTTTACTTGTTTGTTTCTTCTTGAGATGCAAGTTTCTGATGTAATATATGAGCAGATGATTCAAGTAGAAGATTCGGGCCAACGGCGATGGCAGGTACGATTATTTTGCTAGAATTACCGATTGGGTGTGGATCTAGAATAAGGTTATACGCTTCGGCATCTTTTGATTCTAGCATAAGCTCAAGGTGTATCATTAGCCGTAGAAGAAAGAGATTTAGATGAACAAAAACCCTGTGATCGGTGTGGATGTTAGATACTAGGTAGTTCTAGTGAGAGACGCACGGATCTTCGACGATGAACTTCATACATCGTATATTACTGCGTGAATGGTCGATCATTCAAGGTCGTTCATCTCTTTGTTTTTTCTGTGACATCGTTATAGCTTGTGAACTCTCTTAGGGGGGGTTTTTTGGCTTCGGTGTGAAGTCTGCAGGTGAGACTTTTCACGCGTGTGGTGAGGTGGCGGCGGGTTTGGTTGGGAGATTTTATGGATGCATGTGTAGGGAGGGGATTTTGGGTGATGGATCGAAGGAGGGGAGGGCAGGGCAGGGGAAGGGAGCGATGTGTATTTGTGGGAATATTGCTGCATGATATTAGGCTTTACTATGGTGGTTGCCGACACTGGGTTGGCCGGGGAATCGAGAAGCATAGTCGAGCACTTGTGCGAATTGAGATGAATATTCAAGAGACTCTATCGGCTTTTCAGTTGCAAGTGCAGAGCATCAGTCGTATATCAGTATCTATCTTTGCGATTGTATTCCAGCGTTTTGAGTTTGAAAAGCTGGTTTTGCATTTCTTTGAGCTCCTTATGGTGGAAGTTTCGTGCCTGTTGTGAGCGTTGTGAATGTGAGAACATTGCTTCACTTTCTATTCTACGTGCGTGAAGAATGGTTTTGCTTGGGTAGAAACTATGCGAAGAATTATACACCTTTCTGCGTCTATATTACTGTTTGATATTTGTCAGTAAGAAGCTTCGAGACTGTTTTTATTCCCTCGAATCCACTCGACCTCAATATCTTTCAAGTTTCACGTTTGAAGTTTCAAACTTTAGTTCCCCATCCTTGATCTTAAATTCAACCCTCAGCTTTACTTCTACTCCATTTTGAGGACAAACAACTTCCACGGCCTCTTGCAAGAGCTTACTTGCGTATTCAACCTATTTGGCTCATCATACGCCCTAAACACGAGTTTCTACAGTTTTGCAAATTCAAGTCACGCCGATCTTGCATCCTAGGTTCCTACTTTATCTCTTCACACTCTATCAATCGTCACTTTCTGATCTTTATTTCCATCGATCAACCTATGATCTGACACCGAGAAACTTTTCAAGACTGCCTCACCATCATCACTTGCATTCCTGGAATCGTCCCTATACTTCATTAAAAACATTGCAATCATGGATCCAGGCTCCAAACGACACAGGTTGGCTACAAAACCTACCTTTCTGCCAGACCAAGAAATTTTGTCTGGCAAAGAAGCACAACGTATATCTGCAACCATGCCTCCGGGAAAAAAGTTGGCAAACGCTGGCAGAGAAAGCACTTCTAATACCCCTGCCAGAGCTGGAGAGGATAGGGTAGAGGAAAGTGATACAGCTACATGGTTTCCGTCGCGAAAGTTATATACACCGCGAACATCAGTCAAACGACGAAGTCCTGACGATGAGTTTGGGGAGAGTGGTGAAGAAAACGAGGGTGATACTCGACCAAAGACAAACTTCTCGAGCGACGATAACATGCCATTTGTAAGACAGTCTCCCAATTCTGCAAAACGTCTCAAGTATCTAGATGATAATAGCCCATTTCTTGGCGAACAATCCACTCGTTTTGGACCACCACCAGGGGTGGAATCTGTCGAAGACTCTTCCAATGGTGGAAGAGACTCCGAAGATCTAGAAGAAAGTAGCTCCAGCGAAGATGAAAGTGACCAGAAAAATCTCCCTGAATCATCTCAAGCTTCACCGTCTCGAACAAAGGCGACGAAGACGACGAAGAAGACTCACCAAAAGCCGACGAAGTGTGCCGAAGAATGGTGGGAGCGTTTTCATACCACTCAAACAAAAATCCTCAAGTCACGAAGCCGCCGTACCTTTGCAAAAGATGGTGCAGAAGCCAAATTGGAAAGCATGAAGAATCATGATCCTCTTGCTGGAAATAATTCGGAGCGTGATGGAGAACCGACGAACTACATTGATGCATCCAACAATAGCATGTGGTTTAAGCTGCTCTCCGGTCTTGACCTACCTGAAGAATGCCGAAGGGACTCCACTTCATTGGAAGATGCCAGCAAAGGGTTTGGACGTGATAAGATAAAGATTGTGATACCTGAGCATGATAAAAGTCTTCACAAGACAACATGGCTTCTCAAAGGCATGAAAACTTGTGAGTACTGCTATCCCTTTAGTCTATGTCGGTAAACTGAATTCAGAATACAGCTCTATGGCATCATCAATTGCTCGGCGTGCATTGGATGATGGGTCGTGAGTTTTCTATCGAAGGACCCAAGGGAGGAATCAATGCCGACGCAATGGGGCTAGGCAAGACAATCGAGATGCTAGCCGTAAGGCAAGGCTATTTATCTATGGGGTTTCAATGCTAACGTTCATCGGAAGGCTATTGTTGCAAATCCCAGGCCTAAAGATGCAATCAAAAAGAAAATTGGACCTACACTGATTGTTTCTCCTGCTTGCATTGTAAATCTCTGCTTATTTTGTAGGGAAAGATTGCCATCTGCTAACTTAATCTAGATCGATCAATGGGAATCTGAGATCGAGAAACACCTGGAGGATGACAAATACCAGAATGTCCAGGTTTTCAAAGGAAATTGAGACTCAAGAAGGCAAACTTGATGGGTGCAGATATTGTGCTTACTTCCTATCAACAGGTGAGAATGAGCTGCCCCTGGCCAGATAATAAGGTTCTGCGAGGCTTGAGAAAGCTAGCATCGAGCAAAGGCAATCAAGCACCGATATGTGCAACGGCAGTTGAAGACTGGATTGAGAAACAACGTGAGAAGCAGGGTGGAGTTTTGCATAACATTAATTGGTACAGAGTAAGTTCATACGCTAGAAGGTTTTTTTCCACTTAATGACACGGCGTACAGGTGGTTCTTGATGAAGCAGTATGTACCTCATCATCTCTTTGCACAATCTCTACCGTGCATCTAACACACGCAGCAAAACATAAAAAATGAGGCTGTCCGCACAAGTCATGCAGCAAATGCTTTATTGGGCAAATTCAGGTGGGCTATGAGCGGTGTAAGAAATTCTATCCTCGAAAGGAATTCCCTTTTATATTAACGTGATAGACACCTATGATGAATCGTCGTGAAGGTAAAATATGATAGAGATTAATATACTAAAATAGCTGACACAAAAATCAGAACTATATCCCTACTTTCGCTTTGTCAAAGACCCAGCAATACCAAACCTTTACATGTAAGTCAAATTGCCCAAAAAAAAGTACACAATTAACAACTGTGCAGGTTCACACAGGAATTTTGCGAGGAAGATAATGTTCGTGCCTTCATTTCCCTGACACCACACTCACATTCTGACAAAAGTTTTAGGATGAATGTGACAAGCGAATGAACGAGACTCTAGGAAGGATTATTGTGAGGTGTGTAAACCAGATTTTGATGTCGCATCAGACCTAAAAGTTTGGGTATGACTAACCTGATGCTAGACGTACAATGAACGATAGGGTCCTTGGGAAAGAGATCGTGAAACTCCCCCCCTTCACGAAGAAGAACAATTTGATATGCTTCAACAAAGCAACTGAAATTCTTTATCAAGCAGTCGAGGAGCGATTTCGTGGCCTCATAGTACAAGGTTTGGAAGACGAAGATCCTCGGAAGAACATGCAGTATTCCATTGTGGCTGTTCTTAGACTTCGACAGTAAGGTTTTGATTATCATTACAGGTATTCTTCTGACTATCAATCTAGATTCATCGCTCATCCTTTGATTATTGAGCCTCAAATGAAGGTCAGTCCTGTTGTGACAGTTATTGACTCGAAATTTGTTCCAGGCTTATATATATCAGATCATGTTTGACATTGAGGAGCTTAAGGATATCCAAGAGCGGATGGGAGGTGCTGACGTTGCATTGCACCGTCGTATGTATACCGCTTCTTTTCATTTCCATATCTAATGATTCCTAGGAATGGACCTTTGGATCAGGGATCTCGAGTGTGGTCGCGAGAATCCTAAGTCTTTTAGGTTTGAAGATACCGATGAGTGTGGTCTTTGCAATGAAGTGGAAATTGAGGATGCGCAGCAGGTTCGCACCTGCAAAAATCGCCATATCTTTTGCAGACCGTGCATTGATCAGTATTGTGCTGCTCAAGCTGCCACAGAACAGGTTGATGTAAGTTCGAACCCGATTATCCCACGATGTACCCACTAGTCATGTTATTGACCTTAAAAAGGATGGTAAAATGCACTGCCCAGCGCTATTGTGTGCCGGGACCTTCGAATTTGACCGGCTCAAGAATGTGAAAAGCGACCCGAAAGAAAGATCGTCCAAACAAATAATGGGAAGAGATGAAAATCGATATGTGCCCACTCTAGGAACTAGATCCGAATGGCTAGAAGATGTGGATGCTGGAAAATTCACTTTGCCAGAAAGTACAAAGCTAGAGGCCATTCGAAGCATGCTTCTCAACTGGAGAGCACAAGAACCATCAGATAAAACTATTATCTTTGTTCAGTGGAAAACCATGATGTTACTCATCGGGATGATGCTTGTGGAAGAGAACTTTCACTTTGTATATTACACCGTAAGTCACGCCATAATAAATTTTGGACAAGTCTGATACGATTTAAGGGTGACATGTGCAAAAAGCCGCGCGCCCAGGCTATGAAAACATTCACGAATATGCCAGAAGTCACAGTAATGTATGTGTTAGGAACTTCTCTTTGAGCTTTTAGTTGGTATGTTTGCTGATAGATAATATAGGATCATGGGCTTACAAGTTGGAAGTGTGGGACTGAATATAACCTGTGCTAATAGAGCAATTATGGTGTAAGTTTTCTGGTTAGGCTTTCCAGGAAGATGGCTAACACTATAACAGTGATCGTAAGCATCATGAATAACCCCCCCCCCCCAAGCCGAACCACGCAACATCTATATTCGGCCGTGTTACTTGTTTGAAGGCCAGCATGCTGACCTATGTTTATATAGTTTGGTGGAATCAAGCCGTAGAAACGCAAGCAAATGCTCGGATCTACCGAATCGGTCAAACAAAAGAAACGCATTTTCGGAGAGAGATTATGAGACGTAGCGTCGATGTACGTCTTGCATTGAAGCAAATGAGAAAAAACTTCCTAATTGCAGGAACTTGTAAGGCTCTTGGTGATCATAGTCAAATGTCGGCTCTGGGTCATGTTGTTGAGGACGAAGACGGCAATCCAATTGACATCATTGCGGATTACGAGACTCTTGACGGATCAGAAATACTGGACCTACTCAAAAAAGGAGATATTAATATAGATATAGACGGACCTGGGGTGTTTGATGACTCTGAGACTCAAAGGGATGCAAATCGAGAGGACATGGGAGAGCCGGCTGTGGAGGATTACGCAAACCTGGAAGACTCCGAAGAGGATGCTTTGACACGGGCTCTAAAGGCTCAGTCAATGCAGGCTACCGCTGAAGCAGACGACTACTACAGTGAAGCATACGAGTCTTCAAACGTCTGATATGGAGATATCGCTCGCAATAGCCCGATCAGTTGTTTCAGGTATTTCCTATCAGCCCTGCAAAGGTAATTGCTACTGTTCTTTTCTTTTCTCCACGTTCTCAAAACCCCCTGAATACTTTCTCTACATTCCCCAGGGAACGAACAAGCCGTCCTATCTCTCCGAAAACACCAATTCCATAAATCTCTCAGCATCTCCCCGAAAACTCTTTTCATATCCATTATCTTTCACCAATATCATCCCCACAACTCACCCCCAAAAACTTCACGCCAAAGACCCGATCTCTTTCCCGCGACACAAAATCTACAGCTTCTACCACCCCTCACCCAAAATCAACATCCTCACAGTCGCCCTCTCAAAAGTTTTCCCCTTTGCATTATTTTATCATTCATCATCCCCCTCACCAAATCCCTCCATCCACCCAACTCCTCTCATCCACTTCCCATCTCGACATTTTCCCCGTCATAGCGAGCCTTACCAAGCTCACTGCATCGTCAGAACCCTCGCTCTCATCTCAACACTGGATATCCTGATGTGGATTCTTCTCCTCCTCCTTCGTTTTCACCGTATAGCAATTTTAAAATGGGACGAATAGACGAATAAACCAGTAAACAAACAAGCACCAGCAACTCATCCAACACATACCAAACACAGCACCCAAAACGCATTCCCCTTGACTCATCTCGCCTCGCACACGGCGGAAGCAATTTTCCCCAGGGTTCGCGCGATGGCGCAGAGAGCCAGTGCGTGCAAGAGCATCTTTTGTTTATCGGGTGCAAGGAAAGGAGGGGAAGGAAGGGGAAGGAGCCCATTCATTCGTTTATCTACTGATTATTTACTTATCTACCAATCTATCTACCAATTTCCTCGCATCCATAAACATCTGATCAATCCCCCTAAAAGCGTGACGGATATCTGGCGTGCCGTACATCGTCACACCCCTGCAGTACCTACCATACCTATATATATATACGGGAAAAGTTACAGAGTGTAGAGTTTAATATTTGATCTGATCCGATTCGATCTGATCCGATCCGATCCCATTCGTTTAGTTAGTTCTATACTGTTGTATCTCATCTCATGTCCACCCTATGTAAAAGGTAAGTAAGAGAGTAGAAGGAAGGGTAGAGGAAGAGGATGATTTGAGCGTTAAGTATTACGCATCAAGTGTTATAATTCAAGTAACAAGATTGGTGACATATAACGTAACGAGGGAGCGAGAAAGAGATAGGGGGTAAGTAAGGGAGAATGAAGATGGACAAGATGAATAGACCAGACGATTTCAGCAAGCAAGGCAAAGTATAAGTCAAGGTAAACGAAATCAAAATGGTATCATCATTACTGCTTTAATACGTTCCTGTTACCAGCCTCCTAACAATTTCCACGTTTCCCTTCCCTTCCCTTCCTATTCCATCACCCCTCGAGATCCCTCAAGATCACCTATCCCTCAGCCAACAATCCCTTAACCAACAATCCTTCATTCAGCAATCCTCCCCTCCCTCTCTCCCTCCCTCCCAAAAGAAATGACTCCCCACTTTAAATAAACTAATGTAATGTAATGTAATGTAAGATAAAGAAATGTACTCAAGTGTCATGCACTCCAATGTGCCAATCATCCAATTTAGATCGCACCCTGGTAGCTGAAACAAAATTTGCACCTGCATCTGCATCTTTATCCGCATCTCCATTTGCATACACATAAAAGATAAAGGAAAAAAAAAGCCCTTTTCCATCTGCCATTCCCAATTGTTGTTTGACTTGATCCACGCATTCAGATTCACTTCGCACAGATACGATCGCATCCATTCAATCCACCACTATTTGAAATGAAAGTAAACTTAAAATCGACATGGTTCATCATATTAAAGTATTGATGATTCGACATCAATCCCTGAGTAATTCCGCAATGATCAATTCAGAGTACATCCATTATCGACCCCAAGATCATGAAGTCTCAAGATAAACACTAGATTTGGCAGCTCGATCCTCAAGCATCATGGAATGCGATTCCGAGATTCTGAATAATCTTCGTCCACTTCTGATGCGCAGTTAATGATTGCCTGATAATCTCGCACCATCAAATTTCCTATCATGTTGATAATTTTGATCACCTCTCTCTACCCAACATCCCCTTCATTAACCTCTGTCTCATCTCCTCACCCCCATCAAAGCCCCCAGCACTACCACCCGTCCCATAACTTCCACTACCCGCTCTATTAACTCTCAATAAGTCATTGGAACCACCATCAAAAGCATTGCTCAATCCTGAACTTGTGCCATAAATACTATTTGTATTTGCATTACTTCTTGAACTACCACCGCCCAAATTGTTCATATTTGCTTGACCATAGGGAGATGCGGATGTATGACCTAGGGTTGGAAGATCAAGGGTGGGAAGATCGATGTAGGAAGGGTCCGCAAATTGATTATAGGATTGTTGTTGATGAGTTGTTGGAGTGGGGCGGGTATATGAGGAGGTTTGATTGATGGTCGAGGATTTGTAGTCGGGTTGAGAATAGGATGGTGCTGCGGTAGAAAGGGAAGTTGTGCGGGGGTTGTAGGAGGTTTCAGGTTGTGAATAAGTGGGTGAGGGGTTAGCTAGAGATGATGAGGTTCGGTACGCGGTATCGGGCTGAGAGAAAGAAGGTGATGGCTGGGTTATGGTGTGAGGACTAGCTGTGCGATAGGCGTTTTCTGCATGAGAGAACTGTGGTGAGGCTTGGCTCATAGCACCTGCTCGGTAGCTATTGGCCATTTGAGGCGAAGGCTGATGTGTGCTATATCGTTGACTGGCTTGATTAGAAGGATATTGTGAGACATAATTGGTAGCAGCATGATTCGGGAAATAACTGTTTGATGGATTTCTCGGAACACTCTGTGTCATCTTCTGAGTCTGATCATCTCGAGGATGACTTTGTTGTGATGCTTGATGTTGCATTTGTACCTGCTGTGGCGGTTGAGAAGTTTGCTGGGCCATTTGCTGAGGTGTCGATTGTGGAATCGATGCCGACTTTTGATGTTGACGCCCCTGAGGTGCGATTGTTGTTGGAGTAATACTACGTCCATTCTGTTGCCCAAGGTCTTGAAATCTAGCATAATGAGCTTCAAGGCCATCGGCAGGTCGAGTGACAGGTGTACTTTGTTGTGATTGCTGGATACCTTGTTGTATGCTTTGCACAGAAGTAGCCGGGGAATCTGGGATGGAACTTGGTGGTATAGGTGGTGTGGCATTACTGACAACCGATGAACCAGTCTTCTTACCAGTGGAAGGACCATTGGCTCCAGGGACCTTTGGCTTTCTTTGTCGCTTCGGGGGCGGTGGAACAAGAGTTTCAACCATAGGAGGTACAGATTCCCATTGTACATTCGAGGTGCTGTCCTTTTGCACCGTGGGGCTCTCAGCAGGCGCAGGTAGGGGACTAATATTCTTAGCTGGATGCGCAGTTTGAGATTGTGATCCTGAAGTATTTTGAGACGCAGTCATTGGAGCATTCTTGGGTTTAGTAGGGCCACGTTTTCGTTTTTGCGCACCAGCGCCGGCAGAAGTAGCACCAGCAGCAGCACCAGCAGCAGCACCAGCCCCAGCACCAGCCCCAGCACCAGGAGCACCAGGAGCACCACCAACTGTAGAAGTACCATTGTTTATAGGTGTTCCCTGAGTCGAATTGAATTCAACCGGGCCTCCAGGTGCACTTTGGTCAGGATGGAACGCTTCAAGAACAGCGCGTTCTTCCGGGCTATACTGATCTGGCGGGAGAACAGCAGAGCTATGGCCTGCATTTGAGTCTGTGTTCCAATGCTCTGCCGGGTATGTAAGTTGTGGCTGGCCACTCTTGTTGTTTATGTCTGTGATTGGCACAATTGGTGATTCCTTTGAAGAAGTCGGTTGGTCGGTCGTCATTTTTGCAAACAGCAGCGGTAGGCGGATGCTGAATATGTTGTTCCGATGGACCTGGATCTGATGTAGTGGCATCAGCATTGCTAGTTCCACCAATGCCATCACCTCCCGTTTGTACTTCCTTTCCCTTATTTCTCGATCCTTTTGGTCTACCCCTTCTTCGCTTGCTTGTGGATTCAGTCTCGGGGGCATGATTCTCGATTTGTTGTTTCAAAGGGGTTGCGGGTCGCTCAGATTCGGCCTGAATTGGTTGATTAAATTTTGGAGTTGCCGTTGATGCTGATGGAATTGCGGCGGCTGTGACTGGAACAGGTGGAGCTGACATTGGGGGTGCAGTGTTGACTAGAGCTACAGATTGAGGTAATCCCCAAGTTGGAGCCTGAACAGCAGGACCAAATCCGAAACCGTTTGCAGCCCCTGGAGGTTCAGATGTGCCATTCTCGGGACCCTTCGAGTCTCTTGGTGGCCTTCCACGGCCCCTCTTTCCTTTGGCAGAAGGTGTCTCTTGCGTCTTGGGTGCTGTGGTTTCTGGTGCTGCTGACAGATCTGGAAATATCTCTGCCAACCACCCTATAAACAATGCTCCCGTCTCTCTTGTATTGGCACTCTCAGGAAAGATACCATCTTCGGGTGGCGGTGCACCAGGTATCCCCCCAAAATATGCCACTGCTTTACACACTTGATCGACAACGGTAACTGGATTGATGCTTCTCAACAATGTCAACAATCGCGCTTGTTCATATTTTGTCTCGTCTGGAGTCAGCGGTCTCGCACGTTGTTTGTGTTCATCTCGTGAAGCAAACGGGGACGCGCGATTGCCGCCTTCATTTTTGGCCGCATCGAGTCCTCTCTTCTTTGGAGGAGCATATTTTTTCACTCGCGGCAGCTTTCGCACGCGAGGCGGTATTCTCACTTGTTCTTCTCGCTGCAGCATCACGTTCAGCTGAAGCATCTTTCCCAAGCGCCTCTTTCTTTCCTGGCGTACTGGCCGCCATATGCATAACACCAAAATTGCCCTTTTTATTATCGGTCTTGCCTTTCAGCTTGGATGGAACGGGATTCCTAACTCGGCCGTCTTTATTAGGACCCAACACGCCGTCGAGTACCGGGTTCGAATTCAATTCCACCAACTCCAACGCGCCAAAGCCGGATTTCGGCGATGATGACGATTGATCTTTTTGTATCGTTTTGGCAGGTGCGACGGTTGGAGTAAGTTCTGTATTGTTCTGACCAGAAGTAGGGCGCGATGATTGTGCCATCGAATTCTCTGTGGTTGATGTAATGTCGAGATTGAATTTACTAACTAAATTCGCGTTCGGCGTCTGTATTTTAGGATGGAGCTCGGTCGCATTAACGATATTGGTATCAACAAATTGATTAATACGAAAATGACCAAAATTGCCTTTGTTTGTTACAACTGAAGATAAGCCAGAGGATACCGTTGACATGATCGTGATTGAATGAAAGATGTTGTCGCCATGATACCTGTTTCGTTGTACAGGGAATTACTTTGTAGATTTCAGAATGTTGCTTGGTTATTATTGTGAATGAGCCACGGGATCGCGTCTAAAATAAGCTACTGGGGACTGTACGATATAAATTTATTACGAGGAGGGGGCAATGGGAACATGAAGAGAGTGAGTTAGAACTAGCTATAGGTAGATGGAAGGAAGGGATTCATCATCATCGTCATCGTCGTCGTCGTCAATAATATTTTGATCAGAGAAGAATAATAAGGAGAGATAGAAAGAGATATCGAGGGACTAGATGTAGACATAAATAATATACCTCGTACAAGTAGATATACAAAGAGGAAGAAAATAGGACGAACGTGTTAGCTAAGAAAGAGGGAAAAAGAGTATGGATATTTTATAATTATTTTATAATTATTTTATAATGATTTTATAATTATTTTAGAAATAATTATTTTACTCTATAATTAAATTTATAAATATAATATAAAGATAAAAAGCATATCTATTATTTATAGTTTTTTTTAAAAAAAATAAGAAATAATATAATATCTTAATATCATATTACTATATAAAATCTATATATATCTATAAAACATTCTAAATAAAAAATAACCTTTAACCTCTATTTATACTCGACTATAATTAATCACTAATCTAATTAACACTCTCCGGCTACTTATTACTATCCGATATTATCATACTAATATAAGTATTATAATATAAGTATTATTTATTACATTTATCAGATATATTTACTCAAGTAATTAAGCAAACAACAAATAGCCCTAAAAGCTAAAGTATTCAATCTATATAAAAGTAACCTCCTACTCATCCTTAGCTTGCACCTCTAATTATTATTCATCTGCCTCCCCATCATCAACCCATCCATCCACCCAGCCCATCCACCCAAGGCTACCAAATACATACCTAGGTAATTATCGATCAACCCGGCACGCAATCTTCTCGTTCTACTTCCCTTCCCTTCCTTCTCTTCCTTCTCTTCCAACCAATACACAAACCCATCCATAAACCCATAAACTCATACATAAGCCAACAACCAAATACCCTATCAATCATTCATCCATCCATCCATTCTACACTCACTCATCCCTACTCAACCTGAAAGTGACTAACAATACCCGCGCACCTAGGTACCATACCCAAGGATAGGACACCCAAGGGGACACCCAAGGGATAATACAACATTCATTCATTCATTCCCAGCTTATGTGCTGTGCTGTGCAGTGCAGTGCTGTGCAGTGCTGTGCCCTGATTGGAAGCATAGGGACCGACCGAGTCAGCTTCCACCATGCGCACCCATGTGGGAATATGATTATTCAGATACTCAGATACGAAGCCATCTGAACCATTTGATAGGTGCAAAGGGTGGAAGATTTTGTTGGATGGTGGGAGCTGACTAAAGTTTGATATGTGAAACACCACACCAACGAGACATAACACATATATCTATCTATCATCTCTGGTGATAGGTCGATATAATCCACAACTCCTGGATGGAAATTTGTATATACCTAATACTTGTACAATTCATTATGATTCGCAAACTTATTACACCCGCGCCTTTCTCTTATCTTAAATTCCCGACGAGTGTTTGCTTTCATCCCAACAATGCAATCGTTGCTGACATGAAGTCCTAAAAATCAATCAAAAAAAAAGTGGCGGGGAAAGGGCATTTCCCAGCCTTCTATCCCATCCAGTCCATCCTAATAGCTTCCAACATCCTGTTCCCATCTCCATAATTGAAGATCAAATGAGAACTTTTCCCCATCACATACCATACTGTCAAATCAAAAATATCTTTATGACTTGACGTTCCACAGATCCGTTGTCCATCCCCTTTCCTTCATTTTTTTGCTATTCCTTGCAGTCGAACTTCTCTTAGTTTTGCTCGAGGCAATGAGAAGTTGTTTGCTTGCCGATGCAAGTGCATTGACAAGTTCTGGCATTCTTCCAGTTTTCGAGAAGAGTTCTAGTAGATCAGAATCCTCGCCGGCAATGATAGTAGACAGATCCATTGAACGCATCAAGAATTCACGAGTCAACATAGACCCAGCCATCTCCAACGTTGTGATCCATGCCACAATAGTTTCTGGCAGATAAGTCTCTCGTAAATTTGCAAATTCGGGTTGTTCTAATAAACATGTTAACATTCTGATAATTGGTCAAAACAATCCGCTTACCTTGTAGGCTTGTTGTTAACCATCCATTAAATAGTGGCTGTGAACTGATGGTGGCCGCCGGAAGAGTTGAGGCAAGAACTCCCTTCCAGGTTTTTTGTAACTCGATATCGTTGTCCCTTGTGCGTAAGTGTCAGTGCTAATTTATATGCCAGATATCAAGTAACTCACTCTTGAATGAGGTAGTATAAACCCCAGACACTCTCTATACGATCTAGCGTTAGAGCTAATGTCTCAAGTTCTCTGAAGCTCTTCGCTTGTTCCACCATGTATCTCTTAAGGTGTCTTTTCTTGTCTGCTGAACCGTCAAGAACTTCGGTTAGATCTTCATTATCTTGCGACTCCAAACCATGGAAATCAAGGTTCTCGCCCAATAACGCTCGAGTTTTACTCAATGCGATTTCAGAACTGGGTATTCTTTGGGACAAAGTGAAGGCAGCTGAAAGATGTAGATTTTCTGATACATGGTTAGCATTTGAAAGAGAACTGGTGAGTTGAAACTTACTATAGAACCGTTGATACAATATTCTACCGACCATGAAAGTCTCAGACCAAAGTCCATCAACAAGTAGATACCATTCCAAGCTTCTGATGAGGAGTAGGTCAATCCTATCAAGGGTCTCGGAGTCCTGTCCCATAAAATCTCTCTTGACCTTTCTACCCCCCTTACCGTCATCCATGAGAATATGAAAATCTTTAGGTGATGGATAACCTTGGGCTCCATCAGGATGATCTGCGAGAAGGAACCTTGATTGATAGTTGACGAATTGCTGTACATCCAATCCTAACTCTCTCATTAGTCTGATTTGGGTGACTCGTTGTTCATGATCCGTAATATCAATTAAAGTGCGGCTAAGCGTGGCATATCGTCTTGCTCCAGAGAGCTGGGAGCAATACAGAGGAATTAATTCTGCTTTATTTGCAAGTCGCAAGAAACTGATATACGCTACGATGACGTTCTCAATGACTGACTCCTTAAGAATACCACCCAAATCTAATCCAAGACCTCTGAAAATGAGAATCGCATGAGTGAAGACCCGCAAACTTTCATGATCGCCCAAATTGACATAATTGGTGATGTCTTGATCTTTAGGTTCTTCGTTCGATCGAGGTATCAAGTTTGAGGTAGTTTCTGCATTTGCAAATTTTGACAACGCTAGACCTTGTTGATAAATAAAATCCGCAAATTGGTCTCCAATCAATACGCCCTGAAGCATTTTCATCGGATGTGAGGTTTCTTCCGCAGTCCGAGGATCTGTCTTGAGGCTTTCTACCAGTCGCTTCCCAGCAATCGCGTTATCTCCATGAAGTACAATAGCGTCAAGAGTCCCAAAGCTAAGAGTGCCATCCATCAATCCTTGAGGTCCTGATTGAATATAATTATCGAATTGTGTTCTCAACAAGGCATTGTAATGTGTGAAAACATAGTCGTCCCATGATTGGCAGACAGGTTCAACACTTTGAATGTCGCCAGAAAGAATACCGTATACTGCTCGTTCATATTCATCATTTCCACCCTTTCGAGCAAGTGCAAAACACATGCGTCTCCAAAGAGCCCCTGATGCAGCATCACATTCCTCTTCATTTTCCAGTGGCTTCTCATCTGGTAAACCTGACATACTAACGGCTCTCCAAACCTCAGTTCGATCCATACACCATTCCTTGATCTCAGCTGCACTTTTACCCCGGCGAAGCATTTCATAACATCCCAACCAAATGGCACGTTCGAAATATTCGTCCTGTACCTCCAACTTTCGGCCTTGACGGGTCACTGAATCGGGATCAAGCTGAGTTACTAGAGGTTCGGTTTTAGACGCGTTCCACATGATTTTCTGTATCTCATGAGAATTAGGATCGAGAGGTCGAGGCCAGGAATGTTGATTTTTCTGGAGCTTAATGGCTGCTCTTGTGTGCAACCAACCATGTGCGATAATATCTCCTCGATCGGCATTTTGTTGTAAATCCTGAACTAAAACGTCAATTTCTTCTCCTGATTCCTCAGCCGTATCTTGAAGCCATCGAAGTACAGTCTTCCGTTCCAATGCTAGTTTATCAGTCTGCAAGAAATTATCCCAATATTCTCGTTCGGTCGAATACTGGTGAATAGGATTCCGCTGAGGCTCAAATTCATTTCCGTTATTTGGATTGGGAAATCGTAGGCGTGCCAATCTTTTTAACAAATCCCAAGTTTGCGCCTCTTGCTCCCATCGTATTAAGTCCTTGACAGTCGTCCTAGAAGTTGTTATAAACTCTTCCTCCTCATCTGAATTCTCCATTTCCATCACATCAGTATCTTGCGCAATTTTGAAACCCCTCATCTTCTTTCTCCAACTCAAACCCTCCATTCTTCGGCGTTCGGATTCATGGCGATCTCGTAAACGGTCCAGTGTATCAAGAGCAGTCCTATGGTAAATCTCAATCAAATCGAATGCCATCTCTCGTCTCTCATCTCCATCAGTCACCCTCAAAGGGTTATATCCATCAAGAAATTCCGCGAATTTCTCAACCTCATTTCCAACTCGATTTGCGGCATCTTGAAGGGGATACAGGACGGCTTCCGTTTCTCCTGGACTTTCGATCATGGCTGGTTTTTCATATTCAACTATCATACAGAAGATTAGTGATTGTAAAGGGCGCATAATGACTATAACAGTAAATGCGCAATACTGACCTGGCTCTTGCTCTTCACCATAGCGCGACATCCCATCATAAGAAGAAGGGTCTTCGGAAAGTTCTCTTTCAAATCTTGATTCAGGCTGCGCTTGATGTTAACTAACATTCTTGAACAATTTAGCTTACATTCCCCCCAAAACCTAACTTACAGTTACAAGCTGCCAACTTCCCTCTTTAAAATTCTAGAAATGGAAAGCTCAAGTCAGCTTCAATACCTAAGCAGCGATATCATTCCGGGCCAGTTTATATTTCCAAGGTTACCTGAGACTTTGGTACATCCAATCCGTTTGTATGATTATTCATAACAGAATTGCGCGTTGCCATAGGCGCCATGATTGTTGATGTAGAGATTGGCAAGGGAAGATATAAAGGAAGTAAGGTAGGTGGTCGGTGGTAGGTGGAAGGTATTAGGTATATTATGTTCAATGTTGACAATGCATGGACTAAATCATTAAAATTGAAGCTTCACGGCCTTGGGAAACTTTTAGTCGCGTCCTTAGATGTCAGGGATTCTATCTGACCGACTAGGTTTAGCGTGATACTCAGAATTGACGCTAAGGAAATCTTCTACTTAAGAGATTTTTCTTCTACAATTTTGGAACTTTTTTCTTCACAAATGTCTTAACCGCCCTTCTAATTAGAGTCTCGAATCAAGCCTTCAATGTTTGGTTAGGTCCATAGGGATCTCTTTGCGCGCTCATGATCGGCCATATTAACGACTCTTCCTGTTTCCGTTACCTGATCTTTTCGAAGGTTTGAAGGATGGCAGTAAACTTGGAGAGTTACATCTTTTTGCAAGTGGACTTGTAGTTTTTGATTATGTGCGTATGATATTTTATGGATGTGAATGTTTGAATGGGTGGTGATATTGATGTTAGGGTGATGTTGATGTTGATGTTGATATTAATACTGATTGTGTTACATATCTGTGGCATCATACTATCAAAGTACAATTGTAGTACAGTACAAATGGGGGATGTGAAGAGCCTCCATGACCATTTTGAAATCTCATACCCATCTCTCTCTCTTTCTCTCTCTACCTATCAATCATTGCTACTTCTGTTCAGATCTCTGCTTCATCTTCAATCGTAGTAGATTTGCTTTGGGACAAGAAACACTCTTTGCATCATCACCATTCTTTTCATAGAATGCATTACAGCAATCATAGAGAGCATCAACTTGTGATCTGCATTTGTCTTCATTGTAATTGTTCTTTACAAGACAATCTAGTGTATGGAATATATCAGTCAGATTTCCTCAAAGCCAAAAAGGGAGAGAGGGAGAGAGGGAGGGAGCTGATTAACCTTGGATTGCACACTTCATTGATGTTGTCAGCTTTAGGTCTATGATGTATATGAAAACAAAGAGAGATTAAGTGATGGATGGCACAACATACAGCTTTAGATTGGCAAGGAGGAGTAGAAGAAGTTGTATCATTTTTAGATGACTAAAATCCCAATATCAATCAGTTGAGAACTCAAGTATCAACTTCAAAAAAAGTAATTTGATAGAAAGGAAGGATCGTTTACCATGTTCAATCAACTTTCACTCTGTCTTTCAACAAATAAACAGCCAAATATTATTTTCTTTTGATATTGACTTGGATCTTGACTTGGATTTGCCTCAATATCTCTCCGCCCAGTGCCCAAGTATCCCTCGTTCAAAATGTGATTGATGTAGATACAAGTGAGGAAATAATTAAGATAGATTATTAATCTCTTCTAAAGTACTTGGTGTTGTTTTGGGTCTATGCTGGGGTAAAAATTAACTAAAAACGGAATGTATTTTAAACAAATTATGATAAACCAACGAATCTATTAAAAATATAAATAATGTTTTAGAGTATTATAAGATTGAACACTAACTTTCAAGTATATTTATTTAAACCTTTAAGAATTAAAGTTATAAAATATAGAAAAATATATTTAAAATATACTCTTTTATAAATTTCTACTCTATTATAGACTTAAAATAGTATTAAATAAATTAGTAATAAATATAATATAATTGATTATAATTTATAAGATCTATAGCTTATAAAGTAAATGAATTCTTTATTTTAGTTCTTTAGTTCTTTAAGAATTATTTCCATATCTAAAAGCAATTAATTGCATTTTATCGAAAACCAATCAAAATCGATCAAAATCCTCCATATTCAATCTCTTTCCTTTTGTAGTACTATAATTTTAGCGTCATCGGCCGGCGCGTGAATTTGACTTCCACCACCTATTCTTACTCCTCACAATTCTTACAATCTCAAGACCTTTTCCACCTTCAACCCACAGAACCATATAACTTTCTCCCACACTTTCAAAAGTAGATCCATTACTTGAAATCAAAATCCAAATTTGCATTGTGAGTTGAATTCTTACATTCATGTACTCTTTGTCTCAGGAACTAACCCAACACTTTCAGCCTCGCATTCACACAAGTACCCCACGAAATCCATCCAGCCAATTTCCAATTTCCAACCTTCAACACCTCTACTTCCAAATGTCTGAGAACGAAGGCAGCCCAGCTGGTGAGAAGCCAGAGGTTCCAGTTTCCGAGCATTTGAACATCAAAGTCACCGACAACAACAATGAAGTCTTCTTCAAGATCAAGCGTTCAACCCAGTTGAAAAGTTGATGGATGCTTTCTGCGAAAGACAAGGCAAGGCACCCAACTCCGTCCGATTCCTCTTCGACGGTAGTCGTGTTCAGCCTACCGATAGTCCAGATAAGGTATGCCTTCCCCTCTTATTTCCAATGCGGTTCCGCATGTCCATCTTTCACGAGGAGCCATATTGCGCCTTTGTGTCGCATCACAGCTCACTAACAACTTTGATTTCAGTTGGATATGCAAGATGGTGACACTCTCGAAGTTCATCAAGAGCAAATCGGAGGCCAATAAATCAATCCTTTCAATCCCACCACAATCAAACATATCATACATAACACGACGATACTAAAACTTTCACTAAAACAACCGGGCAAGCGCACGATGGGAAGGGGAAGGGGGAGGGACGAGGGGTGAAATGGTACCAAGGGCTTGGGAAAGCTCAGAGATAGCAGATAACACAGAACGGAACGGAGAGAACAAAAAGAATGAACATCACCGAGTTATCAATTAAAGGTTAGCAAAGTGAAGACAATCTTATGATTTGGGCTACTTTTTTTTTCTTGTGTTTGGGGGAAGACTTCATCGATTTTACATCTCGATATTGGCGCTGATGGGCGTCACATTTTCTTTCTTCATATTTCAGAGCATATTTTCTGGCTTTTCGCCTGGGAGAGTGGGAATTTAGATGCTTGTTTTCCTTGTGGTAAAGAAATTGAAGAGGTTCTCCAAGTACTTTCATTCTTCCACCATTTTGGTTATGCTATGCTATACTGTGCTATGATTTCGCACAATCTATCGTTCATTGCGCAAAAGAATCCCCATCTACCCGTCTAGATCTCACGATTCATTTGGTGGCAAATCCTAAACCCAGTGTAAAATACTTCTTCACAATATCATTCCCCTCTCCTCGCCCCGCTGTAGCGATATCTTCCTCTCTCAAAGTGCATTGCGCCTCTGGTGAGATGCGAAATTAACGTATAGGCTGAGTGCATGATGATGGATTCCGCACGCCAGACGAGGAATCCGTCACGGATCAACAAACCCACGCCCATAAACCCACGCTAATCCTCCCACATCCCCCTCTTGACCCTCTCCTCCTCCTCCCTCCTCTTGTCCTCCTCCTCCCGCTCTTCCCGCCGTCGTCGGCCCTCCTTCTCCCGCTGCACGCGCTCGTATTCCCGCTGCTCGTCGGTTTTCTTGGGGGCGCGGAGCCCGAGGGCGCCGGCGATGAGGCGTCGGGCTACGGCGTCGGTTTTGGGTTGTCGTTTTTGGGGTTGGGAGGGGGAGGAGGAGGAGGAGGGAAAGGAGTAGTCGTGGGGGGGTGGGGGGAAGGGTGATTGGAGTTGGGAGTGGGTTGTGCGGGGGGAGATGGGGGTTGGTGGGGGGGCGGAGGGGAGCGAGGGGGTCGAGGTGCGGGGGTTTGGGGGGGGATTCTCGGTTTCGGTTTCGGTTTCCGAGGAGGAGCTTGCTTCGTCTTCCCAGGAGTCGGAGATGGGGGCTGGGGTTTTGGAGGTTTTGGATTTGGATGTGGTTGTGGATGTGGATTTGGATTTGGATGTGGAGGAGGGGTCTATGGACAGGTTTTGTAGAGTGGTGGTTAATTCTAGGAGGGGCGGGGTTAGTTTGGATGTTTTGGGATGGAGAGAAGGAAGGGAGGTAGGGGGGGGAATACCATCTGATTCGGTCGTCATTTTCGTTCTTGATTGTTGTGTCTTATCTCTTGATTGATGAGAATATATGGAAAATCGTCTGATGCTGTAAAATAGAGAATAGGATATAATGGAGTCGAGAAATCGTATTCTTTATATACTTTTTTGCTATGGTAGACCTAGGGTTAAGGTTATATTCGTAGAACTACTGATGAATTAGATAAGATTGATAGATTGATAGATAGATTGATTGATGAACTAAACCTTACAAGGTTAATGTTACCCCGCTAGATCCTTATGGTTCGTTCTACCGAGCGTGAAGCGGAATTTCTCCGGTAGAACTAACCTTACCGTAGATGTAGAGGTGGTGATTTTACCTAGGTGGCAGTAGATATTTCACAATAATTCCTCTGCGTCTTGAATTGTTGGATTGAGTGGATTGGAAGGAAGTACGTCTCACCTAATTAGTGGTAATATAGGAAGTTTACTCGAGTATGAAATAGAAAGTCTAGTTTGTTTGTTTGTCTTCTCTTGAACCTTTATTTAGCCTCTTGAGCTACGGGCCGTAGAACTAACCGAGTACTGATGGTAAATATATTTGGGATGGAAATGTGTAACCTACAGAGTACATGGAAGGGATTATGCTTGAATGGGTACTTGATGGATGAGGTAGAGACTTTAATTCTATTTCGAGTGATTCTTTTTCTTTAAGGGGGAAGGGACGGGGGAAGGGGGGAATTAGATTTTGATTGGGAGAAATGACCGTTAGGTAGATGAATGGGGTTGAGAAGTATGAGTACTTACCTAGGTACTTATATCCTATACTCGTAGCAAATACTAGTTTTTACTAGTACTCGTAAATACAATACTATAATATAATGTATTTTAAAGACAATTTAGGACTAAAGTTTTAATTTCGATTAGAGAACCGTAAAATCGTATATTCGTTAATTTCTAATATATAATTAAAAATATTATTAAAACTTTTTTTAAAATCTATTATAAAGATAACTTTATAATACTATTTAATATCTATTAGTTTTTAAATTTTTAAGGTTATATATATATTTAAATTTAAAATTATAAATATTTTTCTTATTTTTTATTTTTTTCATTTTATATTTATTTATTTTTTTATTTATTTTTTATTTATCTTTTTATTTATCTTTTTATTTATCTTTTTATTTATTTTTTTATTTATTTTTTTATTTATGTTTTTATTTTTTTTTATTTTTTATTTTTTTTTTATTTTTTTTTTATTTTTTATTTATTCTTTTTTATTTTTTTATTTTTTTTTATTTATCTATTTTCTTTTATCTATTTTTTTATTTTTTTTTAAATGTATTTAATCTATTTAATCTATTTAATCTATTTAATCTATTAATCTATTTAATCTATTTAATCTATTTAATCTATTTAATCTATTTAATCTATTTAATCTATTTAATCTATTTAATCTATTTAATCTATTTAATCTATTTAATCTATTTAATCTATTTAATCTATTTAATCTATTTAATCTATTTAATCTATTTAATCTATTTAATTATTTAATCTTATTTAATCTATTTAATCTATTTAATCTATATAATTTATTTGATTTATTTTATTTATACTCTAAAATTAAGACTTTTGTTTTTAGAAATATAGTTTAGAATACTATAGTTCTATAATAGAAAATACTAAAAGTTACAACTTTTATCCTAGATTGTCTAAAACTGTTATATATATATAATACTACTATACCTATTAGCCGACTAACCTGGTTGTATGCTTGGTTTCTCCACACGTCGAGCTGTACGTACTACTGCATATCTCAATGATCAGGATTTAATTACTCGAGTAATAAATAAAAGCCTTTTATTTCCGATAAATGGTGCCGGTCCCGGGAAGCTTCTGCAAAGGTGATCTAATCACTTTTATAAACATCAATTGTAATATATACCACGCCGACAACGATGATAAGAATTCATTCTTGGTCATTGATTTACATGCTCATCTAATCTACTTTGAATTCTCGTCCTGGCCTTGATTTGAATCTATATGATAGATACATTTACCTTCTTTCGAAGAATAAATCATTAATTAAATGATTAGTTCAAAAGCTTTCACGCGGGGTAGACTTGGAGGTAGCAGTACAAGGTCCTTGAAGTATTTTGTGAAGGGAAATATATATGAAGATAGATATGGACAAACGATTCAAAATTTGAAGATTGGAAGTCATACTAGAGTTGTTTTTCCAAGGATTTACAGGTACGATGTTTAGCTGCTCTTGATATGGAATATAAATCATAACTGATTTGGTACAGGGAGACAGGTGAGTCAAGGTAGGAAACATTGACTATACTATCAGTATTGATTCTATTCCAAAGGCTACGGCAAATGCGAAAGAATCAATAGAATGGGGGACTAATATAGTTGGTGGTGTGACGCCTGGGAAGACTGGGGAACATTTTGGGATTACCAGTTCTACCTACCGTGAAGGAGGCAAGTCTACCATCATCATAGATGTCAAGTCAGACTAACATTTTTATATAGGCAATGGAAAAGCTAAAACCAGATGCAACGGGAATATATGTAGCAGCCCATCAAGCAGCAAGTGCCATTGAGGAAGCAATTGAAGCAGAAGTGCCTCTTATTGTTGCTGTAGCTGAACACATTCCCCTTCATGACATGTTAAGAGTATGGCTAAAATCTTTTCAATGAAACCTTACTAATTCACTCAAGATTCATTCGATTTTAGACACTCAAACAAAAAGTCGATTGGTTGGTGCAAATACCTCTGGTATCATATCTGCGATTGGAAAATGTCGAATTGGATTTCAACCACTTTCTTGTTTCACTCCAGGTCGTATAGGTATTGTTGCTAAGTCGGGTACTTTGAGTTATGAAGGTAAGATATTGGAAAAATATTCATGACAATTACTAATGATAAAAGCCGTTGCATCAACAACTAGAGCTGGACTTGGTCAAAGCCTTTGTATTGGAATGGGTGGAGATATATTGGCTGGAACTAATTTCGTAGATGCTTTAAAGGTTTTTGAACATGATGATGATACTGAAGGTATCATCATCATTGGGGAGATCGGCGGTGAAGCTGAACTTGAGGCTGCAGCTTGGATTGAGGAGTACAAGAAGCGTTCCCCAAATCCCAAGTATGTTTCCTGTACACTCATTTTAATTCTTCTAACATCTTATAGACCTATTGTGGCACTAGTAGCTGGTATTCATATACCTCATGGTAAAGTTATGGGTCATGCTGGGGCTTTTCTTCTACCAGGAGAGCCCGATGCAAAGACGAAAATCAAGGCTTTCGAGGATGTAGGAGTTACTATGGTCAATCATCCAGCTAGATTTGGTGATGCAATGAAAGTTTTATTGCCAGATTCTGGAACCTCAATCAGTGGTGTAGTAACAAGTGGTACTTCACAAAAAAGGCATATACATACTAAGAGGGTATGTCCAACATCAAGAGCTTCAACAATGGTAACACAGAAAAGAACCTTATACCTCAGAGCAGAAGGTGCGATGAAATTACTCGACGAGAAAAATATCCCCCGAATCAAAAAGCTTTCGAAAGCACCTTCTCGTCAGCATCGGAAGGTTACTATTGGCATTGATCGAAGTAACCGCTGCCCATGTATTAGATTACAAGATCCGAACGCAGAATCTGACTATCCTGTCATACCAGAGAAGATTTCCTTCTCCTACAACTCGGGTCCTAGTAATAATATACTCAAGAATTGTATTTCCCTTCTCAGATTACGACATGAATCATCATCAACGCAACAAATCATCCCTAAACTCTACGAAATCTTCAAAGAGAAAGAAGCCTTCCTCCTCGAATCTTGTTTAGCGAAAAGGCTCAGAAAGAAAACGCAGGAAGCAAAGATGACGCCAGTTATAACCGCCAACTTCGGATTCGACGACGCAGCATTCAAAAGTCGCAAATCGCCATCCCGATCTCCACTCTCTTCCCCGCGCAGATCCTCAACACCACATCGAAGCAGAAGCAGCAAAACATGGTATCGTGTACATCCGATTTCCAGGCAAAGGCAATATTGGAACGTTAGTCAATGGCGCCGGCTTGGCAATGAATACCGTAGATGCACTAGCAGACGCGGGAGGTTACACCGCGAACTTCTTGGATACGGGGGGAAAGGCGACAACAGAGACAGTCAAGAGGAGCTTCGAGGCGATCCTGGGGGATCATAGGGTGAAGGTGGTTTTCGTTAATATTTTTGGTGGATTGACGTTGGGGGATATGATTGCCGAGGGTATTATTTTGGCATTTAGGGAGTGTAAGGTCGAGGTTCCGGTGGTGGTTAGGATTCGGGGGACAAATGAGAGGGAAGGGCAGAGGATTGTAGGTTTGATTTTGGGTTTTTGCTTTTTGCTTGAATCATCAACTCACTGTTTTAATGCAGTCTATACAAGATATCCTCACTAACACCTTTTAACTTTATAGATTGCGGAAAGCGGCCTGCCATTATACGCATATGACGATTTCGACGAAGCAGTGGCTAAGGTAATAGATTTAGCTAATTCGAGGGAAGCGGAAAATTGCGAAAAGAAAATTAACGAAGGGAAGATAGCTAGAGCATGAGAACCCTCCCATTAAATTGCTGAGATATCCTTCTATAACTTTAAGACTGCGAGAGAAATCTTAGCAACCAATTAACTTCTTGACATTGTTCACTACCACCACATCATTTTCATTTTGATTTTGATTTTGATTTTTAGACCATCTTCTCCAACTCAATACTATACCATTATCCATAAATTATACACAAGATGCAAAACCCCCAGAACATATACCTACATGGAGAGGAACAATAGAGCAAAACCAAACCAAACCCTGATGGACATTGCCAGTTATAAGAGTGGGAAAGCTGTGAAATGATGGTCTCCTTCAGGAAAATCCATCAACCATGACAATGACAAAATGACAAAGTAGTCAAATGTGAAAGAAGGGGTTGCGGATCAAGTGATCTAATATCTTTGAGCGCATATCTAGATGGTAGATCAGGGATAGAAAGTCAAGTGATTGTTTAATTAGGTCTCATCATTAATAGGGCAAATTGAATAAAAGGGTTTGGGGGTGGCTATTTGTTTCGTTTTTTTTGTTGTTTGCTTGTAACTCAACCTCATTATCCCTCCGCAAAAGCTCCAACGCGCCCTAATTGGACGCAAATTTTGTGTTGCATACTCACACGAGCGACAAATACTGAAAATATTTATAAAAAGTATTGTTCTCTAACATGGCCCCTTGTCACATCATATCACATTACATAATCTGAGGAGTCTGTTGATGGCTTTGAGTCTCTGGTTGTACAATGAATGTACAAATCCAGACAGTTGAATGCTAAACATCGCTAGTTTTTCACAGTTCCCGCAATATTGAGGTATACGAAGAGTTCGAGTTGAACGGTGCATGGCAATTGTCATCTCGAACTCGAGAGAATAACACATTTATCCAACAGGTATTGCAGAACACGAAATGGATAACACCGCTACAAATTTTTAATTGGAAGATCTTGTCAGGATATATGGGTATCTTCTTGGGTAGTCTACGGCACAGAGTATATGAAATATAAACATGCTTTCGCGAAATACATTGTCGTCACAGGCGGGAGGTATTGTCGCCAAGAAGCTGTGAATGTGACTGTCTCTCGTTCATTGTAACAATAGCTTACAGATGGAATATTTTCGTGGCTGAGATGCGCAGACTAGGTGCTAGGTTACACATGCGCGAAAGAACTATGGTGTTGAGCCATTCAAAGCTACGACTATGGATGAGGATCTACCGGGCTCTCTACGACGAATACGGATACCCACCCCCCGTCGAATTCTTCGCTAGTTCTTCATTATTGAATCGTTCGTGATGGGGACACCGAGATCTTTGTGAGCATGAGAGTAGGTGAGTGAAAGAAGACAGAATTGCAAAATTGAGAAGACAAGCATAAAAGATTGAAATCAGCTAAACTCTGCTGAATGTAAGATCTTGAGTTTGCATATCGTTCCCGTGAATTTACCAGGTAGCTAGATATATAAATATATATACACACACATATATATATGTATGTATATGTGTATATCTGTGAATCAGTGGTGTTCTTACGTTCTTAGCAGTTCTTGAATGCTGGACTAATGTCGTGATGTTTAAATTAGTATCCATGGCAGTTAGCGCGGAAACGAAAGATGTAAGGAAGATGTATTACCACATTGCCATATGGCTGCAATTACTTTACGGCTGGATTATAGGCGTCATAGGTCAAAGATGCGATGGAGTGGGGATGGAGTAGCTGAGATTTTGGCTCTAGGCTGGGATGGCAGTTGCGGAGATGCTGGGAGGACTTGGGTAAATAATTTGCAATTAGATGGTAGCTTTCAATGGATGTATACTTTCACCATGGAACTACTTGGTCTTATAAGCATAACTCCAGCAGATGACGGTAGTGCGTTGTTCAAATACAATTCCTAAAAGTCTCCACTGCCAGCGCGCCTGATCCATCTCTTATAAAAAAGTGTGCTCATTGGGGTGGGCATCGTCATTTTCTTGGAGACTTTTTTTACTATGAGTATTGGTTTCAATTCAAGGAAGTATACTATGTGTATGGTGTTGGAGATTTTACTGCGTTTTACATGGTCGACGGACCACTCGGCACCGAGGGAGACTTCGGTCATGGTCACGAAGGAGATAGATGGCCATATTTTTGTGTAGTTTGGGATGATTAGCAGTGAATATCTGATGATATCTATAGATGGTAAGTATTAGACGGAGTTACCTTCTCGCGTTGCCGGCTCACTACCGTCAATCTACGATGCTGATTCCCCCGAAAATATCTACAAATGGCAGAGTGTGATTTCAGCTTCTTTTTGCTTTATCTACCTTTGCAAAGTTTTGAGTCTCTACGGGTGAGTAAACGCCTCATTCATACATATATCCTGGGACTGAATGACCAAGCCATTCTCGCGCGATCCATTACTACTTGATGAATCGAAACTTATTCGCCATAAATGACCAAATATTGATATATATTGGTGAACGTATATTTGTTATGAGGTCTTAAGCTATGATAGTCATATAAGACAGATTCATCTTCTGATGTTACCCCTCGTCCCAATCAATACCGATCGGAAAGGAGCTCGCTTAATGTATAGCCAGGGTAACTCAGATGTTAATTTCCAATTCTTCTGCATTATGAAATGAGCCCCGTGGCCTACACCTGGGCGATTTTGTGTATATTTAAAGAAAGACACGGCAAGACATGAAGGTAAAGATTGTGATTTGGTGGCAGCGGAATAATTGATTCGGTGAATGTAAATATTTTCCAAAAAATCAATGGCATACCCCAACTTGAAAATGTACGATCACAGCACCAGTACCAAGACTTGGGAATGGTAATTAAAATCAGCAGTAAAGGATTCTGTGGAATTTGTCCAAATGTTAAACTTACGGATAAGAGTAGGAAAGATCATGAATTTCCTTTGCGCAAAATAAGCTTCGTTTAATAAGTATCGAAACATTCGATACTTCCCCTGGACCGTCTAACTCGAGAGTGAGATATCGAGGACGGTGAACAGAAATCTCTAGAATTCAATCATACCGTAGATTTTCAGGGGGTACGGTCATAGACTCACAGTCAGAAGCCTTGTGGACATACAGGATCAGTTATCAGTCACGCCTGCTCTACAATCGCACTCCAACATAAAGCTTACTAGACGCTACACTTAACAGAAACAGACATCTTATCTAAAGTATAATTGTAGACAAAGCCAGTGTTTAAATACCAAGAAATTGTTAGTTGATGGGAAAGCTTCCATGACCTTGAATTACAGAAAGTTTGTCACCTGGATCCTAGAGAACTCTAAAGGTGTAAACAAAAGACCCGCACTTTCCTCAACATCAACAACTATACCAAATTTGTACGCAATTATCCAGCTCAAGGCCGTATGCAATGTTGAAGACCAATGCTATCGAGCTGTTTATTAGGGACAAGAAAATACAGTGGGTAATCATATAAACTTGGAGTGTGTGCCCATATTTAATTTTGCGTAAAGGGTTTTAGTTGAGGAGATCACTAATTAGTCGTGAACAATGAGCCCTGGTCTTAGATAATGGGGGAAGTATGTAAATCGTTTAAGTAATTTCTAGTCAGTGAATACTAGTGGTGAAATCCATGTATTGACTTATCATTTTGTATTTTTGTTTATTTCAGATCCAAGTCTTCTAAGAGGTATAAGCTATAAAACTGTTAATCGCAATGTTGTCTTTATTTTTTTTATCTTTCCTTGTCAATATATGGGGCCACAGTCTATTTGCTAAAAGAGGTATGTTATTGTATAGACGTAGAAGTCAAATAGGGGTGAATTGCAGCCGGGAATATTTCCTATTAGTCCTATATTGGAGATCAACGATACATTCTTACATACAGACATTGATAGAAATAAGCCAACTACCAGGGCCATATGAATTCTGATGAATACCTAAAGATCTTACACAGATGGTGCATAACGGTGGAGATATTTGAAATATGACCAATTTCTGCCCTAAGATAATGAACGAACTTAGCCTATGGCACAGAGTTGCTTCTAATTGATCCGCAGATATATCCATCATGCAAATCTTCTTCGCTGTCGATTCTATGTACTCATCATTGTTATTTTGCAAAGAAAATAGACAAGTGTCGACGTTTCACTGTATCTGATATAAAGCCTCAGCTTCTCCACGTTTTCAAGAAAGACAATAGTAAGATTACTATCTTTGCCCCATGCTTCAATCAACTACCTGTGAAAAACCCCCGTAACTAAGTGCTATCATTGGTCGGGCATTATATCAGCGAAAAAGGCCCCTTTGAGTAGCCAAAGCTCAAGCATTTCTCTTCTACGGACACTTCAAGAAAGCCTGTCCAAGAATTAATATGCAATACCGTTGATTCACCTACAATCTCTTGTTACCTTGATCATCTTCCTTGGAACTTGGTACCGCTCGAATGTCTGATACTAGAGAAAAGAAATTCTCTAAGGTCTCAATCGCATCTTCTTCTCAATTCGTCCCTTTCCTTTTATGAATTCGATTCGTTGAATAATATATCACAATTTCATCCATGGTTCACTTACGGGTCTCTAGTTCTACCATAACCAACAAACAAACAGCTAATACTCTACTATCACCATTCATTTTTTAAACACGAATATGGCGAACAAGAGCATATACGAGAGTATGCAACCAGTGTTTTGGAAGGATTTCGTGAGCAAATCACACCTCTGACAAAGTTCCAAATATCTTTCTGTTTTGTCTGAATATAACAGAGATGAGATAGCACAAATATGCACATTGTTGTCGTCAAGTACTTCTGCTGTTATATTTCCATAACTCACATCGCCCATCGAAAAATTATATACTATTCAAACTACTGCTGGTATGACTTTCTACATGGAGGGAGGAAGAGACTAGGATTTTATTGGAGATACACTTGCCCTTGGTACTATAGCTTTAAATGAGCATATTATGTGGTTTCATTAGGAATATTGGAGGCAAAAATTTTATATGATGACTTGTTTATCCGGTCGTGTTGGTCCTTCATTCACTAATTTGCTCAGATGACCGAATAGCTTCTAGTTAACATCATTGGCTCGTTGTCAGTGCTTACAGTGAGCTGGAGAAGTTATCAGAAAGATGACTAGGTAATAATCAGAGAGCCAAGCTGTCCAAGTTTACTTTTAACACATTCGATGAACCGAAAATAATCACCTAATATTAGATCCATCATCATTTAATACGCCCTTGTCGCCGTTGATGTATACATCTGGAGATTGATTATTCTTCTAGCTTGAGTGAAAACAACTCCATAGTCGATAAAACAGACACGGATAGATGAATTATGATTTGCGCATGTCGAATCAACTCAAATGGGCAAGACTCCTCATCAGACAAGTTCAGAACCTTTGTATTGCAGAGTATGGATAACCTTATGGAACCTGGAAACTTATACTTGGCGTTGTTTTGGGTCAATGCCGGGCTAAACATCTACAAAATAGTATATCTTTTAAATCCTTTTTTATATATTATAAAACTTCCATTTTTAAGAATTTAAATATACCAAATGTTTATTTTTTAACTTGATAATACTATAAAGCATTCTTTATAATTTTTAATTGATTTGTTAATTTATTATAATTTTTTAAAATAAGTTCCTTTTTCAGTTAATTTTTAGCCCGGCATTGACCCAAAACAACGCCAAGTATACCCACCAACTTTAGCCTTTTGACCCCCATAAATATACTATTCTATTGAATATGAAAAATCAAAGCACCTTCTGTTCACCCTCCTGCTGTCTGTTTATCTCCTCATTTATCTCCTCGATATTCAATATTCAATTTTCCACCAAAAAGCTCTGTAGCTAAAACCCTCGCTTGTATTTGGTCTAGCTTAATAATAAGATTGCTAGAATAGGGTGTGCAGCCGTACCCGTCAACCCATTCTGCTTCAAAGAAGCTCAAACAGGTCCGCGAATCCATAATATGTTTATGAATTCTTGTAATTGTAGAATTACAGGAAGAAATTATATACGAATGAGGATTTTGAAAATTAATATTCCACCACTGTCATGCACTCACATATATCTAATCGCTGTCATTATCTCGCAGTACGTATCTGATGATTACCTTCATACCTCAATATGGGAATCACTAAGAGACACGAAACTGATGACCTTCAGAAAAAGAAGTGGTAATGAAAAGTATAAGTAATTTGCCATTTTTAAGGACATGTACCTCGTACAACGAGTAATCATAACACAACTATTCTAGAGCGGAGTCTTATGCGATAGAGTTCTCTACCAGTAATTCTAAAAAACTCACTAGCCATGCTTCCCTCAATTCACTCGTCTTATTTAGGTACTAACTTGTTTTCTCACTTATAAAGTGCTCCAGCGTGATTCTACAATTTCCTGCTCGTGTCGCTGGGTAATAATCAGGAGAGAGAATGCGTTATTGCCTATTGTGGGATGGCTGACTCAAATCAAGAGAGATAATATAGCATCCAGTAGCTTACATCAGTCTTCAAACCTGAAGCAACCGAGTTGGCAGTAGACTAGCGGAGACAAAGTCTCGTTAATGATAAAAGGAGTTGAACGACAGCGAATGTTGACTTCAACAGCAACAACTTTAGTTATCATGGCAAGAAATGCATTGATATGATCGGACGAATTAAAAACCCCTCAATCCTTTCTATCCTTCCAATAGTATCCAACACAACCAGTGGGTGGCTATTCCAAGTCTAATTAAAATTCTTCAAACTTCCAAGGTTAGATGACTCTTTCTCTTTCCTGACGCGGTTCTTAGTAGACGTGGAAATGCATCTGAAGAAGTCGAGAATCATGCATCTATTTATGCACCTCCCAATCATATTTCTAGATCCAAATATCTGAAAATAGCTTACCCCAACGTAACTCACTTCAAAATCAACGAGCATGTCATGACGAGTGAATCCATGAACTCTGAGAGCAGGCGGTTGGGATCCATAAGAACTATCAACTTATATAAAAAAAAATTCTAATAGTCCAAAGTTTTTAACAAAAGGGTATGTTTCACTTCTTCATTCAATTAGATCTGTCGCTCTAAATATGAAAAAGTAGAGATATCACGGCCATTCCAATCCATGCTCACTCATCGGGCCAATTGGTCGGTTCAAGCCATTCACTGTCAAAATATGAAGATACAATAAACTATACCTCGTAAGCGAAAATCCTGTTGCAGCGACAACAACCAAAAGGCGAAGAAGAAAAATCGCACATGCAGTTTTAACTCATAGTTTTCTCCCGACTGCCAAAATGTCCTTAATTTCGTCTTTAACCGAGCATCCTGATATGAAGAGCCACTCAGCCACTGATTAGATCCAAGCCTAGTCATTATGCTCGCTATTCTAAATCCTTCAGTATACAGTTCATGAGTGTACGAAGAAACTCCAATACTTATAGGTCGATAATCTTGTCTCCATTCTCTTTTGTATTCACTGCCTAATTCGGCTGGATATCTATCTAAAGTTTTACATTCATGCTTCCACATTCTGCCGCTTGGTGTCACTTCATGGATCCGTCACAGGTCCGTATTACTTCCACTGGCTTGATCGACTTTCTCACTTGATAGTTTTGGATACCTACCGCAATCGAGCCATGAGAAAGACGAGGAACTTCGCTAAGCTAAGTACGAGAGTTGTGGAATAAGATCAGATCATTTTGTGCTCCCAGAACCTAATCTACTAGCAGAAAAGATGAGGAGATATGAAGTTCAGATTATAAAGAGATATGGCATGTTCGAACAAACATTTGATTTTATGTTGAATTTGTTACCGATGCTGCAGTTTCACTTGTATAATTCATACCAAAGCACAATCTGTAAATCGCCAAACGAAACACAGGCACCCAAGGTATGACTTGGAGACTGTCACAGCTGGTAGAAGTATAGACTAGAATGTTTTATAATGCAAAAGATAACCCAGTTTTATGCCATAAAAAATGACAGCACATATTCTACGGGTGATAGTAGGAATATACAACCGGTCTTGCTTCATAGTATTGGCACTATCGGCAATTATAATTGATATTAGACATTGATCCACACCCTTTTTTCAAACAGTGGTGCTTTAGATATGTTCTCATGACCAATTTCCGTCAGTTTTCCCATTCGCAGTCAGAGAACAGGTAAAATGGTCCAGGAATATAAAGGTGAGTTGGCTCAGATATGAGCTATTCACATATTTCAGGTCACTACAACTAAAGATATTTTATCTGTCTAACTACGTTTCATCAGTCCTCTCCGCCCATGGCTGTGACGCTGGATATAGCAATTCGCCATCCATGCACTTGCAACTATATCACTAGAATCTCCTAGCTCTTGATAATCAGGTTACCACTCACTTACTCACTTTACTTCACGTCCCTTCCCTTGTGTTTCCCACTTGACCTTACTAGGTAACAGAGCATAAAAGAAATCTCAACATGTTACTAACCTTTAACAAACAAACAAGAAAGTAGCCAGTACTTTATAGAGGTTGGGGTTGAAGAGCTGTGTTCAAGGCTAGAATAACAAAGGCTGAACAGTTTTCATCCGGGATAATTTGACAAGAGCATACTACAAGCAAGGTTTTGAAGTTAGATCGTCTATAGAATCAGAGAAGAGAACAAGGGATATCGTATGCTTTTGCCAATTCTCCAAATCGGTGTCACTAAATGGCAACGACGTGGGAGAATTATCGACTTTCGTCTAATCGAGTAGTAGTAGTAGTAGTAGTATTTATTTTCATCCAGCGGATAGGCCGGAGGCCATCCTGAACCTCCCTGGGGTATGGGGATGTGCTAAACTAAGGTCTAGTACAAATTAGGGCTTAAAAGCCTGTTCGATTGCTTCCCTTCCACTTCTTTTAGGATGGGGGAAAGAAGTCTAATGGAGTACCTAGTTACTATGGCGTATTACGACTTGAAACTAGAGGCCAATAATCACGAGCTAATATGGGTCACTGTGCATCGTAACGGATTCTTGGCAATACGGCTTTGCGTTGTATTGTAGAGCCACCGCATCAAGGGGGGTGCTATATACTTCGACAAGCTGCGCGTCTTGCCCAGATACCAGGTTGCCCTGCCAATGAAAACTATTCATTATTCGTATTAACATGCACACATTCTAAATATGACCAAATTGGCTTGACTGTTGACCCCCACGACCGCGTGAATCGTCGCAGTTCTCAACCTCCTATTCACTCACTCTGCTTGTATCTGAAATTTCTTGAACTGTAGCAAAAAACAGCTCTAAAGACCGGGGACTAAGCTAAGGCTTAGCCAACGATATATTCTGGTTCAGAAATGTGCTCTTATCAGCTTTTGGCCCAACAGGCGTGGGGAAATCCGATGTGGAATGAGGAGGGTGAATATTCTTGCTTATTACGCTTTTGAATGAGTATCGTTGTCGGATTCCAAGGTTATGCATGATATCAGAGAACTAGCCTGTCACATATCATCGAAAGCTCCGATGCCCTCTACCGCAGTACTTCCAAGCTGCGAGTAAAAAGCTTGGAAGCACAGTCACATATGGCATCACCGTCGATCGAAACATGCCGGTAAGTAACTGATGAGATTATGTCTGTTGGTTTCCATCAACAATAGACGAAGTATCCCTTGAATAGATCCATACTCTTCTTCAATCCTTCTGTGCGGCAGATCTAAAGCAATTCACTGTTAAATTCTCCCCCTAAGCAACCTGGGACTTGATATGCTAATTATTGTGATAGTCTAGTGCATCACTACCCCGATATATCCCATTCACCCACGCGAGTTCCCCATTCCTAGATTTCCATCAAGGCGACGGCATAAAGAGACTGTTATGACCCCTGGTCAATGATCGAGTAACTACTACTATTTTCAACAGATTGGAAGGCCTATTGGGTTCTTGAACATAATGATTGAGATTGATCCGATATTGCTGCCTGTCAGCATGCCATAGTTTGGAGGCAAGTAGCACGCACTTGTCGTCCAACTACCTTTTTTGTGAGGTTTTTATCATTTAAGATGTAGCCGCTGTCGTTCTCGGGTGAAAAATGACAATATGGGTGAGATCCCTTTATTATTTGGATGGATTTTAGATGCTGAAATCTGCTGAATGTATGTCTATGTTCACAAAAAAGAACTATTGTCCGAAATTGAACGGATCATGGGAAATGCGCCTAAAGATTTATCTATTACTATATCGGTGAGAACATTATGGGTTATATGAAGTTCATGTGCCGATGTGTACTTCGTGCCCCTATTGTCCAATAGTTTCTCATATGGTTTGAATGAACCTTGAACATTCACCCTGCGATTTCTTCGCCTCGGAAGCTAGAATTTTCCATTCTTGCGCATCCCATCAGCATAAAAAGACCTCTAGTTCAAAACCATTTGTGCCCCCAAACTCCATGTGGAAGACGTGTCAGTACAAACATGGCTGCGAGAGCCATGTTATGAAGCTCGAGGCAAATGAAAGGACAATTTATTGGCAATTGAGGGTAACACAGAAATAAAGCCTTAGAACCTTATGTGATATGGGATTTTGATAGTGCTTGTTGTCATTTGTGCGCACTTGCTACCTTGATGAAATGATATATAGATTCTTTTGACAGAGACTCTTCATAGAAATTCTATATACGCATGTTTACCATTGAACACAAAAATACTACCGCCAAGAGCCCGCGAGAGCCCTATCAACACGATTACAAAGGCTTCAATATCTTGTATAGGGCTCAAAACAAACAGCCGAGAGATACCAATCAAATAGACATGTAGCCCCCCCGTTCTCAGATATCTGCACTTAGTTTCATGATAATTGCTGGTCTGTACTCATTTGATCACCTTGATCATAGATATACCTAGAAATTGAATACAATACCACAGATTCTCAATTCACCCTCATCATTCGCCCCCTCCATTAACAAGACCCGCACCCTCAGAACATAAAAGAACTTGGAAACAATATTTCGAAGAACCTTTCGAGATATATTGCCAATGCCATAAATACGACCTCGAGAAGCTCCTATCAATTACAAATCTGGAGTATAGCTAAAGAATGAAAAGGTCATATTTATAAGCTGATAGTCTTTGTACTTTCAGATATGCAGAGATGCCACTTAGAGATGATGATGATCATATCTCCCCTTGTCTATTATGTACCATTATTGCCAAACGAAAAACGGGTATATCAGACGATTGCTTCACGTATTCCCACCAAAAACCAGTTGGCTTTCCATTCCAACAGAAAACCTCTACCTCAACAATGAGATACAAGGCATACGAATCTTCGAAAACATGGTGCAATTGTGGGTTTTGGGCCGTGTAACATCACGAGAGAAAAAGAAAAGAGAGAAAAGAAAAGAAAAGGAGAGCATCTTAAAGTGCCCCTCATACTCGGCTATCCCTTCCCACCCAAACCCCAGTCATCAATTCCGCCGCTTGCACATCCCGCAAACTCTATTCGCTCGGATCCGAGGTTCCATTTCTTGATGGTTTCGTTTGATCAGCTCTTTTCACGATCGACGCGAGGCCCAACCCCGCTTTGTTCACTTTCTGTACCTGGCCTGGTAAGCATCAACAGACCCCCGGTTATCCAATATAGTTCGGGAGGCACCAAACTACTGTAGCACTTGTCTCTCAGTACCTTGGAGCAGGGTGCAAAGAACGATGAATACCAAGACACGCTAAAGACGAAAGAACCTTCCACAACTTCCCGCCAGGAAAAGAATTTTGCTTTAAATAGAACGGGACACCTCTAGTCTCGACTCTAACGAACAAGATAAGTTGAATGTATAGGAAAGTTACAATAAAAAGATCAATGTAGTATATTCTAACACAGGGGCTAAATGACCATGGAATCCTTTCCGCTGTCAATCCGGCCTTTCGAAATGAATCACGTACCTTGTCTTAAGATCTAATCATGTATATTTCGAACTCTCAATGTACTAATATCTGTACAGATTGATCAACCCAATTCTATCACAAGCCCCATCTCGTATTGATTCTTCACCCCCTACCCGTTCCCGCTTCCTCCGATTCACTCTAGACTACTTACCAACGTACCTAGGCATCAACACACCCGATGAATCATCCCTACCCTCATACATAATTTGAAAAAATCTATCTCATTCCAGATTCCAGGGTGACAATTATTGTGGAAAAATATTTCATTGGTCATAAATCATCTCGGCGTTAGAAGAAAGAATATCGCGTGCTGTGTCCTCTCCTTCCTCTCTTATTCGCTTAAAAAATACTCGAGTAGTTGCCTCATCTCCTGACCTAATAATGACCTTCCAGCGTCAAAGTCCCCGTCTTAGTGATGAGGTACTCATTGACCGCAACATCCTTCCCGGATTCCTTTCCATAACCCGATTCCTTGATCCCACCAAATGGTGATTCGGCCGCTGATGAGTTACCTAATTAGATGAGGATTTTTAGTATCAGATCGTTCTTATGGGTGGAAAAAGGAGGGGGAAGGCTATACGTACCACTATTCATACCAATCATACCCGCCTCGAGATTCTCGAGGAGTCTCCATGTACGATCGATGTTCTTGGTGAAGAAGTAGGATGCTAATCCCATCTATCATATATATGTCAGTACCTGACTTGATAATTTATCTTCAATAGAATGCTCTGAAAATTTACACTAGTCTTATTCGCCGCTTCAACTGCCTCATCTTCAGTGTCAAAAGAATATAACGCCAGCACCGGCGCAAAGGTTTCCTCCTCTGTAATCAGCATTTCCTTTTTCGCACCTAGGATAATCGTCGGCTCGAAAAAGTACCCCGTGGTATCCTTGACTTTTCCACCTCCGAGAACAATTTTTCCACCGTGTTTAACGGCATCTTCGACTTGACTTGTGGCTTTATCAATACTACGGGGAGTTGTGAGAGGTCCAATTGTGGTTCCCTTTTCAGCTCCATGGCCAAGCTTCAGTTTAGAGGTTTTTTCTTTGATAAGGGAGGCAAAAGAGTCGTAGATGCCGGATTGAACGTAGACACGGTTGGCTGTTATGCAGGCTTGACCGGCGTGACGCCATTTTAGAGCCATGAGTGCTGAATTTATTAGCGTATTGCTCATGGAAACGTTCCTTAGGATAAATCATCCGAGATCCCAGAAATAATACGGCCAGACAAGGAAGCATAATACGTACCATCCGCAGCTTGATGCAAGTTCGCATCATCGAATACTATGAATGGGCAATTGCCTCCAAGTTCCAAGGTTACTTTTTTTAATCCATCAGAGCACAATTTAGCAACCAATTTACCGACTCTCGTCTAAAAAAAGGTTAATATCTATATCTTTCTCCGAAGAGAGAAGGGGAACTTACAGAACCAGTGAAAGTCACCTTTTTGACCAATGGATGACGACACAAGGCCTCACTCAACGGAGGGGTATTATCTAAACTTGTTGTCAAGACACTGAATACACCCTTCGGAAATCCGGCCTGCTCGGCAAGCATAGCCAAGGATAATACAGAGAGAGGTGTCTCTGGTGATGGTTTCACTATCATACAACAACCGGCTGCAAGTGCTGCCCCAGCCTTTCGCAAAATCATTCTAGTTATTGTTAGTGGGAGAATCATGTATATTATTGAGATGACTTACGCAATGGGGAAGTTCCATGGGACTAATGCGGCAGCGACGCCAATCGGTTGCTTCACGGTGAAGACTCTTCTATCTGGTGCTGAGGGAGTCTGGTTGAGCAATGCAAGTTAGCGATTACTGAACACGAGAACGATGCCAAGGAGCTGAGGATCTTCGGCGCAAATCTGTGAAAAAGTATGCACCAAAAAACATCTTTTAAAATATGAGAAATTGCATTAGCAAACACACCTGGATTGTTCCGGTAATCCTCTCCGCCTCCCCAGCAAACCACCAGGTAAATCCCAAAGCATAATCCAATTCCCCCAAACTCTCGGCAATGGGTTTCCCAGTCTCATAGGTAACAATCTTAGCAAGATCCTCCTTGTTGTCCCTAATTAAAGAATCCCACTTCAACAGCCACCGAGCTCGAGTTCTTGGATTAACTTTCCTGTAAGATTGAAATGCCGTGTGAGCGGCCTGAACAGCTGCATCTACATCGGATGCATCGTTATCGGGTGCTGTGGCCCATACTTGGCCATTTCCAGGATCTAGTGAATTTACATCAGTTAGCGATATGAAGGAATCGATTGGACACGGTGGTTTGATGTCAGGATTGAGAACCTTTGATGTCGAAGCGTTTGCCAGATTTAGCTTCCACCCATTCTCCGTCGACATATGATTTATCATGGAAGAGGGATATGTTTTTGAGCTAAGATGCGGGTCGTTAGCGTTGCGAGCCGAATCAGGGGTACTTCTGTAATTGTTTGAAATACTGCAAGATCTTACATCAAATGGAAGTTTGGCTGAACTCATGACGGAACTCTTTTGAATGGTTGATTACTTTATTTGTGATGTTGATGTTCAGAGTGAAGAAGGAAATAAATGATCAAGGATTTTCACTCCGTCAATAGCTCCCTCACAAGATAAATATCATCTCTCGTCGGAGATACAAGTAGAACTAGAGTGAAGTGAAGTGAAGTGAAGTGATGTGGTTGAGGTTGAGGTTGAGGTTACCTAGGATTAGTTGTACAAAGGAGGGGTTAAATCTCCTGGCGGGGCGGGGTAACCCAAAGGAAAAGACGTTCCATCAGCAATGATGATTCATGCACGTGATTTCTTTGCACGGATGACGGAGATGTTGATCTCGAATCTTGACATGTTGGGTCTGTTGATTGCAGATTTTCATCTGTGGTTGGACGAACTGATGTTGACAATCCCAAATCTCTGGCATGCATATGTATGTTTCTGGCGGTGGTATGTAGTCTTGCGAGCTCAACCAACACATGTATATCTAGTAGTTCTATATAGCTATACTTGGTAGGATTCACAGTGAGTATGGATGAGGTATGCGTAATGAATGCATATGCTACCACAACCGGAATCTCACATGCTCGACATTCAACGCAGAATATCTCTCTGCGTCTCATATTCCTGTTTATTATTATCATCAGCCTTTCGATCCGCAACCTCAGCAGATCCACAAAGTAATGAATGCATGTGCTACTACAACCGGAAATGTCACGTGCTCTCTACTCCTCCATATCCCTCCAGGGCTGTTGATCACCAGCCTTCCAATTCGCTCTATGAAGTAATGAATGTATAACCTCCCACATCCGGAACTTCACGTGCTCGATATTCAACGCAGAATCCCTCTCTACTCCTCCATATCCCTGTTTGTTATCAGCCTTAGCTGATCCACGAAGTCGTCGATCGTGGAGTTGACTACTAGCTGTAGGTACTCAAGTAGATACTGGTGTACCACTGGTGTACCTATTAGTGTGACAACTAACTGTAGTATAGTTGATATTTGTATTTGATATTGATCGACATCGTTGCCTATAAGGCCTCTCGGTTCACGCACTCCGTCATCACTACACACTCTACTAAATATTGCAGCAAAGATCAAAATGTCAGCCGTTCTCGCCGCTCCATTTGATCCCAAGATCACGGGTACCCTGTTTGTGGCACTCGCGTACTACCCTCACAAATTGAAATCAATCCTCCCGATTAAAATTCAGCCATATATTACTTCTTCGTACTTCATCCAAGCTTTGAAGGTTTTACTTGTGTTTGGTATCTTACGAGTTATCAATCGTAAATTATCTCAGCTTGTATTGAACAATTGGAAGGGACATGCGAAGTTTGTCAAAAGTCAGGAGCTAGTGTTGATCACGGGTGCTTCAAGTGGGATTGGAGAGATAATTGCAAGAGACTTCTCATCAAATGGTGTAAAGGTTGTGGCGATAGATGTGAACCCCCCAAAGAATCCTTTTCGTAAGTGCGTTCTCCCGCAAGCATGTGATATTGATGACTGACAATCTCAAAGCGTCGAATGTCTTCTATTATCAAGTTGACATAACATCATCATCTCAGATTGCATCAGCAGCTTCCGAAATTCGGAAAAACCATGGAGATCCTACCGTAATCATCAATAATGCTGGGATTGCTTCTGGTCAATCAATTTTAGAAGGCACCGAAGCACAAACTCGGAGGATATTCGATGTCAATACCATATCCCATTTCCTGATGGCTAGGGAATTCCTTCCCGCGATGATAAAGAAAAATCATGGTCATGTGGTGACAATCGCGAGTATGGCTAGTTACCTAGTCCACGCAGCTAATGTAGATTATTCTTGTTCCAAAGCAAGTGCCCTTGCCTTCCACGAAGGTCTTGCATCAGAATTGCGAGTCCGATACAACGCACCCAACATTCGAACCACGTAAGTACCTTCCCCTTCATTTCCGACTCTACCACCAGTATCCCCATACTCACAAACAAGATAGTGTTGTCAATCCATCTTGGGTCCGCACCCCCTTGATTGAGGATCTCATCGCCCAACCCACCTTCAAAGATCCAGTTCTCGACCCCCGAACCGTCACCAACGCCATCGTCAACCAGGTGTTATCGGGAAGAAGTGGCCATATCCTTCTACCAAGCGAAATGCATATCGTGAGTACCATACGCGCATGGCCATGGTGGCTCCAAACCTCTCTTCGAAATATGATAGCTCCAACATTACTCTTTGTAAGGAATCCGGCGCAGAACGAGTCCACTGAGCACATGGGAGGTGTGGCTCCGGCGACGTCCACGTAAATATTTAAGGGTCATGCCATTTCGGACTTTTTTGTTTGTGCTTACCTTGTGCGAGGAGTGGTTGAAATTTCGGGAGTTTTTTCCAATGTTGGTCTACGTTACTCAGCGTCTTATGGCTATTGTGGTGAAGTTGAATGTGATGGGGATTCTGAGAAGCTTCTTCTTCATTGGTAGACGAAGCTGGACAGGAAGTCGGCAGACAGGTAGATTATAGACAAATATGATAAGACTCCACTGAGCACGTATGATAGATTAACGTGCATATTTGTCTAGACCTGACGGTTGTCAATTGTATGCAACAATCACTCAAACGGACATCAGACGTAGCCAAAAAACTGATTTCTTCATCAAAAAGAACCAAGTTTAGAATAATATCATGCAAGCCGCAGACCGAAGCCCCCTTCACTTCCCTATCCCACAGAAACAGCCCCAAGATCTAGATTCCTTTCTCATCAAAACAAAAACCACATACATCTAGAATTCGTCGTTTTTTCTGCAACTATCAAATCATACCCACTCCATAGGGAGCGTAATGTACCCAAGTACCTTTGTAGATCCTATAGGAGCAGATCCTGTAGGAGGTCCTGTAGGAGGTCGCTCTAGCTACTCTCCACTTGCCTTACCAGCATGCTGTAGTTGACATGCATAAACCGCATTGACCTCTCCCTCAACGCATGCACAACCAGCTACTTCGTGTGTCTGCCGCACAGCGTGCAGCACTGTACTCTATATATATATGCAGTACCATGTAGTAAATAAAATGGGTAATGGTCCCACCACGACTGCCGAAGAGCGAATGCAGCGATTACTCATTATTACAGTTGCCAATAATACACAGGCCAGTGCAGCAAACATCTGCACCCGTAGCAAAATACCCACCCAAACAGACCAACTCGGAAAAGAACCTTGGAGCCAGACCAGAATCGCAGCAAAAGCACAGGCAAAGTCGAGAGGCGAAAGGAAACGATTTCCTGGCTCCTGGACTCCCGGATCGATGTACCGTGGAAATACGGGAGGTGTGTACTCGGTGTGACAATGCTGTACTCAGACGTACAGTCGTGCCTCTGCAACACTTGACTTATTGCCAGACTGCCAGTACCTACCTAGCTATGCAGTGGACTGTGGGTGGAATGCAGCGAAAGTCTGGAGAGGAGTGGCGTACCGGTACTGTACTTCAGCAGGCCTGTCTCCTTCCCTCCACAAAAACTGCTCGCTCGCACGTATCGCCAAGCCCAGCCAAAAAAGTATCGCACGCTGCCAAATGCGCAAAGTCCGCGATATCCGTGGGTTGGCATTGACAGATGGAGGCTGGGGTGTTCAGCCGCATCGCAAATTTGGCCCGGTTTCAGTATATACCGCTGGTGCCGCGAGGAAAATAATTCTTGGAGAAAAGTGTATCAATGTACGCTTGGTCCTTAGGATTGAAATTCATCGTATTTGAGGGGGGTTTCAACTTTCGCCACGGGAATGATGTGATAGAAATTCTAATTAGATTTTATGGGTTGATACTGACTGATATTGATACATGGGATGAAAAGGGAGGAATGATGGAAAAGGTAGGTAAGGCGAGAAAAAAAGCCAAAGAAAACGTTTTGCTTGGGTGGTTACAGCTGGCTGGTTGTAATACTGCAGTGGCGGCTGCATATAAGCGTTCCGGGCTTTTTGAATGGCTTAAGCTAAACAACGGCTATCTGGATTCCTTTACTCGATTCATTAAGGATTTGCAGCTTTTGTAGATATATATGCATGTCGATATCGAAGAGATGGTGAGAAAGCTATATGCCTACCGTACTTCCTCACTATAGTTCTATGTAGACGATTAGATGCAGATGAAGAGATTCGTGGTTTCTACTGGTGTTTCCATTTCCATTTCTATTCCATGTCTACCAATGCCTTACAGTACAGGGTGTACTCCGTTAAGAAGGAACAGGCAATTGACTTTTACGTATTATATCATACTTACATCATTTCCTTCAGTGGAGGAGGCATCTATATTGATAGATCATCGTTGAGAACTCTAATCATATCAAATGCACACATTATCAAGGTTCACAGTATGTCATATGTACAGTGCATATGAGCAGTGCATACTCTGTACATACCTCCTGTTGCTTATAGATCAAAGAGCCCAAAGCTAATATACAAAAATACCAGGTACTAGGGAGGTAGAGAGTAGGGAGTAGGGAGTAGAGGGTAGGGAGTAGGGAGTAGAAAGTTGGGAGTAGGGAGTAGAAAGTTGGGAGTAGGGAGTAGGGAGTCGGAAGTAGGGAGGTAGGGAGGTAAACACAAACCAAACGCTTACCCCAAACTTTGTCAATAATATTTGATCAGGATAAGATAGATCTAATTCAACAAACAAAAGTAAATACATACATACCAGTGGAAAAAATGATAAACTATTATTATTCCCCAGCGGCCACAGCGGTCAATTTCAAAAAATAGATCCTTGCCTGTTGTATTCAGCCCGATCCATGGATTTTCTTAACGTCAAAGATTTTTATAGATTTCCGATTTCCGAGTAAATATTAACGAATCAGGTTGGAGATTTAGCTAGTACATCTGTACATTATTGATATGATAGAGTATGATATGATATTTTATCACGTACCTTACTTTCTGTACGAAAGAAATGACTAATTAACCAATTAGTTGCTCGATTAGTTGACCAATTAGTCAACTCATTCCCATCCTTAATCCTGATCCTAAATCCAAATAGTACTAACAACGGTCTAACACCAGTCTAATACCACTTGGGCAGTCTAATATCATTATAACACTAGTCTAACACCAGTCTAACAACAACCTAACACTAATACTGTGATTTCAACCTCCTTCTTCTATCATCCCATTCGATATCTTGCTAATACACCACATACACCACACGCGACACCAAACGTTCTATTCATATCTCAGCTCCAAACTTTACGAATATATGGATTCTAATTCCCTAACATACTTTCTCCACAGGGGATAAGTCTATCATTCCCCATATTTCCCAATACTCTCCTCTGCACGCTGTGTGTCTGCAAGTATCCACTCGGAATTCAGAAACGACATATCCCGACACAAAACCATCGAGCCACCTTACCGGCTTCCATGATCCATGAAAATTCGGTGATCATTATATCCCCAAATAACTCAATGACTGGTCCTTAGGAGTTGGAACCTCATTTTTTGTGGTGTGGAGGATTATTGTATTATTGCCCTTTTGTTGCAGTCACCTAACTATCCCCCCTGCGGTGCCTTTCCGTTTGAATCCGATCGTTCGTTTCTATCAGTGGCTCTCTATTAATCTGTTCCTCCATTCGGTGTTCCGACTCAAAAGATGTAGATTCCGGATTCCGGTTAGCTTTTTTTGGAGTACGCACGCGTCTGTGTCGTATTTAAGCCGAACTGCCACTTTATGTGACAAGGAAATACCTGTCTGAGGGAACTAGATCTACTTAGATCATTGCCATCAAACCATTTTCATCATCTCTAGACTTCTGACCAAGGGATTCTTGTTTGATGCCTCCCATGTTTATCCAAGTAAGTCTATCCAAGTAGTCCTCGTAACTTTCAATACACACCATCTTGTAAGTGTAACCTGGACCTAGTGGACCACAGTGACATCCATCGACAATCAAGAGGCAATTAATCACAGCCATGCTCGCCATGCTTCTAGGTTGTAGCTTCTTATTCCATCATGGAAAGGAAATGGGCGGACAATCAATGATTCAAATCATGGCTGAGCATGAGCTCAGGCAAAATGTCAAGTTCACTTCTCCATAATGATATAATGCCATATATGATGAGATGGATGATAATAAAAGCTCCCCAACCCGTGTTGCTGGGACCTTTTCAATCACTCATCATTTCTTTATACACATCTAAATATTACATCTACCTATAATCTTTCAAACCTTTCTCTTGTCCTACACTTCATTGCAGGCTTTTCAGCCTTAAGTCACACCGATCCATATATTTGATATACACGACGTCTTTCCTCTCTAAGCATCTACAATATTCACCTGCCAAACCTCTCACCTACATATAAAAAACATATCACATTTACGGGGATACATCCGTTTCAAGTGGCAAGGAAGAAACTTTTATATTAATCTCGATACTTTTTGGGTTATTTCTGCTTGCTTGACGATTTGCTTGCTTGATTCTGTAAACTTTCTTTTTTCAGTGCCGACTACAGCATACATATGCAACGGCTCGGAATCGGCATCCTGTCAAATACATCCCAAAAGCCTCCGGGTATGCAAGATAGAAGAAGTGCCCGGATAGCGCCACTAATGCATGGGTGTTCGGTAATGCCTGTCCGTGGTTCTATGAATGGGTCTGGATCTTTGACCTCGTTGGATGATTCACAGGATGTTCTTATTTCTTTTGATGGCAATATAAGTACGTCATCTCCGAGGGTCATGGAGGGGATACAGTCTATATCTCAGTCACAATCTTCGAAGAATTTATATCCTTCATCTTCTTCTTCTTTCAAAGACTCCATAGGATCTCAGGAAATCTATTCTCTACCTTCATCAACTCTAAGGACAAACAACGGAAGCAATATGTTGGTCATAGAATCTATCATCATTGCAGCTACGGCTTGCGTGCTATATATCCTCAGCACTCGATGGAAGACTCATACACATCATCTTCAGCACAAGAGTGTCAAGGCATCATCCTCATCTTCAAATCCTACAAGATCTATACTACCAAGCCCTCTCTCCCACATGTCCCGCCTCTTCTCCTGCAGTTCTCTCTCGACCTCAACCTCAGAAATCTCACATACACCCACACCCCCCAGACAAATCGAAGCAGGTCCCCAAAAACCGCCCTACGTTCTTCCCCCTCTAAAACCCACCTCGCCCCATCCTACCTCTATGGGACTTAAACGGCTCGAAAAATCAAACTGGCTCACTATCGATGAGACCTATCTCCCCGAACACACCATCCGTGCTTCGCTTCTTGAAACCCACCACCCATGTGTCTTGCAAGTGCTTCCACCAGCAATAGAAGCCACGCACGAACTCCTCGACCTAGTGATTGAATTTCTCCTACAGCGATATCCCGACAACTTTACACTCCTCAGCCCCTCTAAAATTCTCAACAAATTAACAGGAGATGAACACGTGATTGGACGCCAATGCTCCAACCCCCTGGAAACAGCCGCAAGACTCTGCATGGAAGATTTTAACATCCTCCTCCAAGATCCTTCCTCATCCGATCCCGAAGAATGGAAATTGATGGCATCCGCAACGCTGTTTCCCGCGGGCTGGAAGCTACAGGAGAGAATCGGGAGCAGTATGGCTGTGTTACACGCACCCGTTCCAGGATGGAAAGAGAAATTAGGCAAGAGTGTCAATAGGTAACCCCCCCTTCCCTATGTTGAACAACGATACAAAATCAAGAGACACGAACAACAAAACTAATAAGCCCCAGATACTTCACGCACCTCACCCCTCGCACCTGTATGGAACGCAGCAACCTCTTCATCCAAACCACGCCCATCCTCTTCCAAGACACGCCCGAGACGCCACGACCCACGGCCCTCACCCCCTCCGACATCTACGTGCGCCGCGAGCGGCAAACCTTCACGCGCCTCGAGAAATCCGGCGCGGTCCTCTTCACCGTGCGCACGTACATGGAAAACCTAACGTCGCTCTCCGTATCCGAAGCCGAGGCGCTGGCCAAACAGCTTCGGGGGTGGGAGGCAGAAATGGCGCGGTACAAGGGGATTGAGAATTGGGGGGAGGCGACGTTGGGGTTCTGCGATGCGCGGGTTGAGGAGCGGGAGAGGGAGTTGTGTCGGAGGAGGGATTCGGGGATTGATATGGGGGAGGATGCGGTTGAGGAGGCCTGTTAATACAGCGCGCTTGTACGTTGTACGTTTTTGAATGGAAATTGGGACATGGATGGGCTTTGGAAATGGCGAATGGGAACGGGTTGGGGTTTGGGAATGGACGCACGGAAGGAAATAATAGGCCTTTTTTTTCATCTATCTTTTTTTTTTCTTCTTCTCTTCGCTTTTCTTTCATACTGGGCGGGACCACTCACGAAAAACTTCTCCTACCTTTCTTTACCTTTCTTTTCAAAAATTTCTTTTTCTTATTCTCCCCTTGCTCGAAAACAACGCATTTAAAAAGGGCAAGACAAGGCTGGAAAGGGAACGGGATGGGGTTTTCTCGACTTAAAAGTTTCCAAAAGTTAAGCATTGGGGCGATGAGCAGGGAGGGAGGGGAAGCGAGCTTTTCACGTTACATAATTTGGGCCATGGGAGAACGGGACTGGATGCCACGGGACGGGACGGGATGGGATGGGATTGGTTATTGCGACGCAAGCGAAACGATGTTTTGGCATGGCTTTCGGCGGGCATGGTTGGATACCGGCTGACTGAGGTGGTGATGGATGTGTGGTGTGGATGAGATGAGATGAGATGAGATGAGATGAATGGCTAGTAGGTTACTAGACGAGCAGCGTGCGATGAGATAGATAGATATATTATAAATAATACAAAGTACATACAAGATACACAGGATGAAGATGCACTTCAAATAAAGATTCCTGGATACGTTAATTATGGTTTTTTTTTGGGAGGCTTTGATCAGTTTCATGTTAGCCTGGAGGTGTTTGATAGATGGATATTGGATATTAGATGAAATATCATGTAATTAATTCACAATTAGCGATTTCTTCCTATCATTATCTAATTGCCATTCAACATAAGACGATATGATACCGTATGAAGTCAGAATGGAATGATTATGTGTACTATTCTGTAGTAATGAAGATGAATCTAGTTGTGTAGTTGTGGGATTTGAGGTTTCAAGGATGTAGATCAATTATATTTTGTGACGTAACACAATGGATGTGATGATGTAATAGGGGGAGGGGGAGGAGAAACACATATGTGTGCGTACTGGGGTAAAATTTAATGGGAGAGAATGAGATTTCTAGATTGAGGATATATGGATAAATATATTATTTTTCATGCTTTGCTAGTCTTATTCGTGTGATGGCCAATCCTCAGAATATGCCTTGATCCAATTCAACCACCCCAGGGATGAAAAACGCCAAAGAAATATCATGGACTCTTCAACATAGTAATACATCAGCTCAGTGAACCAACCCTCCTCACTCACCACCTCTTCTGGTCTCCACCCCCACTAAAATCCCCTCCCCTCCTTTCCTTCTCGACCCTCTCATCAAACTCCTTCTGTGCCTCTATCTGTGCCAAATTTCTCTCCTCTTCTGTTTTCGAAAATGTAAAGCTATCTGCACTAGCTATTCCATCATTCGATGATTTGGGTGTGTTGGTTCGGATTCTCGCCCAACCAGACTGTTGGGATTGTGATGAAGTGTGTATTTGTATTTGAAACGGGTTTTTTCGCCTCGGCGAATACGTTCCCAGGCCGAGCCTGATGTCGAGGTTGGTTGTGGGGATTGAGATGAGATTGTGCTGGTGTTCAACCCTTGGCTGGTAGGTGATACATCATCAAATAAATCGAACGGTTTCTCTTCCTCTTGTGCCGGGATTTGCGCAGGGGTTTGTTTCCTTTGTGGCCAATTTTTTGTTGTTGGAAAATGGTTGAGGGGTTGTCTGCGCAGTGACTGGTGCATTATCCTCTCCAGACCAATCCGCACCACCAGTCGGACTAGCATCATCATATCCCTGCGTCTTTTGAGTCTGCGGTTGCCCTTGTCCTGGTTTCATAGGCGGTCTTGGAATACCTGCAGGACTGGGTAGATTTTTTTGAGTTCTGGCAACTTCTTCATGTTTAGCCTTTATGATGTCCTTTAACCGCGGGTCGTTCATTTCCCCTACAGCCCCAACGCTAGCTCCATATCCTCCGATATTATTATTTTCGATACCCATTGTCCAATGTAACAATACCATAATCCTCGGGCAAGATGCCAGGCAATGACCGCCTGACGCCCCTTGATATAAGGCATTCGTGCATGCGGAAAGACGCTGGAATTAAAAGTCTCGAGGTTTGGCTGGTTAGAAAGGGAACCGGAAACGTTGGAGCAGTCTGTATTGCTCTATAAATTCCCGCCGATAAACCCGCAATTGGCGCAAATGAATTTATTTTTATTATCTTTGCAGTATTGAATGCAAGGGCGTCGATTTCGTCCTGTCTGAGTGGACGATTGGTGAGTTTACTTGCACTCTGGACTCGCAGATTGATGACCTTGGATAGGAGGGTTTCATTGTAGCCGAACAGAGGACCGAATATTGGCAGAGGTTGAGGTAGCTTACTACTATCGATTCTGTATGTTTGGGTACCGACAGCTTGGCCTTGGCCTTCCTCCGAAGACGCATATGGATCGTTGTCGGAAGCAGGAATGGAATCGAATGATTCGTTTGCCTCTTTAGAAGAGGAATTCTCAAGGACCATGGTGGCTTTAATGACGAGATGTCGAGGTATGTGAGATATTTAAGAAGTCGGTGAGGGTAATTGCAGATGTAGTACGTTTGTTGTGACTCTGATCAATGAAGGTGTAACCAAAATACCTTTTTTGCACGACAGACAGCTCTTGGAAGCTCAAATGAAGCCCGGAGCTTATTAGATGTTGTGACGTCTTCTAATTTGCGGACAGGATTGTGGTGGGCGTGGCTTTATCAAATTTATGGTGGGGTTCATTTTAAACGAGATCACATGTTGTTCTGGTCTCTTTTGATACTCATACTGTTACTACCACCCACCTCATACTTGATACCTTACACAATCTCTTTTCAAGTTTTGACCAGATCAACAGGTAAACTATTTTACTCATATCATAAACTTGCTAATGAGAACTCTTGCATGTATCATTCTTTATAGACATAATACATCATATTCTCATGCAATGGAGAGCAAAGAATAGGTCCGTACCTGGGTTCCGGATACCCAGGACAAAGCAAACACAACAAAAGGGAAGGCTGTTGTTTCCTATCCACTTGAAAACTCGTTTTGTGAGCGTCAATCTTGATCTCCAAGTAATACGGAATTCATTCTACGATGCGATGATTCGCAGCCCAAGCTTTACCACAAGCTGCAGTAGCATTAATTGGCACACGTCCGAGTGGACCACATCTCATAATCACAGTATCGAATTATATAATTTTCGTACCTTGATTGCAAGGTTGAGCAGCCCTTTAAATTAGGCTGTGCTCTGGATAGATGCCCAAATGAACCACTATCTATATATTGCGTATTCGCGGGCTGATTTCGTGGCCGATGTTGTGGAACGTGGAGGGGTCTCTTTAACAACGCTGACCCATTGTTTGATCTTCAATAATATGCAAGAATGCTTGAAAATTCAATACTAGATCTTTCGCATGACTTCTTAATGAGTCAACATCTCTCCAAGTTTCGAGGTCTTTCATAGTTGAGATGCGTGATGGTGTGCGAGGGATTGATCAACTGCTGCCACGTTACTTGTCGGCTGACTCGCCTACCAAAAACCTTGATCATTCTTGACTTGCATATGTCTTGATAACCCATGGATATCCAGAATAAGATACTGAAATACTTGATCATTGGACCAACGAGGCTTTACTGTACATTCCCTCACATAGTGCTTGCGTTACCATATTTTCCCCGCATAAGATCACTCATAACTTAAATGCATCAACATGTCCTCTCATGCCAAGACCTGACATCTAATATGGATTAGCAATTTCTTCATGCATTCGACTCCAAAGAAAGAAAAACACCGTTCGAACAGTCGCATACCTCGTCGATCGGAGCCAGAAAAGAAAAGTAGGAAAGAAAAAGACAACAAGGATAAGGATACAGATTTCGAATCCGTCATCTCCGCATCCTCCACGCCCTATCCAACCGGTCCACCAGCATCTCATTCCTCAAAATGTCCTCTCCGCTTTCTCCTATCCGGTATGATCGATGCCAAAGGTGGGAAGCAAAATGGATGCCCTTTACGCAGAGTACAGCTTTGGCACACGATCCCACTTTGCTTACTGGCTATCATAAATCTCTTGCTCATCATCGTCATGCCGTTAGGATTAGCAGTATACAAGATCACGAAGAGGGTGCATTCGGTGGTTATTGAGATGATGCGATCAGATATGGATATCGAGCTATATGTAGATAAGGGGGGTGCAGCAGATACCGGTAGTGAAATTTTGGAGGAGAATTAGGATGTGATGATGTGACAGTGGAGGATATATCGAACAAGGATCTTTCGCCTACAAGCAAAATCCAGCGTTCGATGACTTGCGGGCTTGCGGTTTCAACCTAGCGACAATTGCAGAGTGCAAGCAGAAATCTATTCCTTCGGCTTCTTCTCGAAGTCGGCTTCATTCACGTGGCGACTTCTGTGCGAGTATCTGGGTCTGCACAGCTTGATCACATTTTTTTTTCCCACGGCGACACGACCGAGATTCTAGAGCGAGTCTATGAAACTGTCTTACAACCAAGTTTGTACTTTACGGGAATGCGATGTACCAACGGGAAAGCGAGAGTTGTTTCACATAGAGTGGTATTTCATGTTTGATTAAATGGCACAGGGTGGGATACCTGTGATCCAATGGAGGCTGACTGTTTCCGATACCCTGTTTGCGTACTTTTTGTTTATCCTTTTGGCGATTAGTTCAAGTTGTGCTGGGATTAATGAGTGAGTACTTCGTTTCTTGTAAGATCTGTGGATGAATTCATCTACTTTCTTCATGGATTCTAAGATGTTTGTGTTTGTGTATTTTGGGGTGGAAGATATTTTCGAGGGGGGGGGGGGGGGGGGGCGGGGGCTGAGTACCTACCTATCTTGAGAGTAGAGATTCAAGCTTGGGTTCTTTTTGAATGCCCTCTTTTAAAATATGTGGAATTCTGATTTTGCATCACGTCCAACCATGGATGCTGTATGTATAACATACCACGAGACTCAATGGCGCCCTCTGATACGCAGAATCGACCCTCGGTCTAAATTGTGATCAAGGCGAAAATCGTGACGCATCAATCGATTATCCCGTTCAGCTATGGTCGCAGGTTTTCAAAGGGAGGGATCACTGGACACTATTTCGTAGATGGGCAACGATGGTGAACTCAAGAGGATAAGTAATCCACCACAAGGATTTATTCGAACGGTATGAAAGCGGGGCGGTTGTGTGACTATAAGAATCAGTCAAGGTACACTGGAAATGAAAGAAACTAAGTGCATAAGTTTGACTTTCCCCATCTTCCTTCCACAACACGCACTAAAGATCGCGTAGAAAAATCTGAAGGTTCAAACTTGCGCGCAAGGGTTACTTCTACCATCTCTAAGCGACTCTTCTGTATGGATCGTCTGGTTGGAGATCAAGTTGACCTAGGCAGGTAATCTTACATTGATATTAGTACTTCTCTCTAGTTGTAGAAGGACAAGAATACATCCAGATAGCAGTGATGATGCCCCAGCTTATCCACCCACATAATCAACCCTTTCTGCATTCCATTGGTCAACCAATGGGTGTGTTTCACTGATCCTTCGTGCTCGAATGCTATCTATTCATCACCAATCTGAGGCATTCGTTCGGTTTAAATCGGTAGTCCCACAGGCTTATAAAACAAACATATGTATTGACTGACAGCGACAATAAGATACTTCTCTTTTATCAATTTCTCGTCATCCATATGCTAAAGTACATCTCATGTATAGTACAACTTCTGAATCTCCATAATTTAGTTCATCTGGTTGCATCTTATTTGATCAACTCAAGCGGTGATTTTGCAATGGTGAGAAACCAGAGAATCGAGAAATTTGATTATTTGGAATCAGCCTGGAGACTCAAGGTTAGATGGTTTTTGAATCAATATACGTGTTCTTAAGAGAAGGAAATAAAATGGGTAATTCCAATGATGTAGAAATGAGAATTAGAAGAAAGATGAGGATGGGCTAGATTTGCGCCAAGACTTATAGTTCACTGTTTGAGAATTGTGGCATGCTTGGCACTTACTCATGTAGTATCTTACTATCGAAGGACTAGAGTAGTGAAGTAGTGAAGTAGTGAAGTAGTGAAGTAGTGAAGTAGTGAAGTAGTGAATTGCTGAAGTGCTGAAGTGCTGGTGTGCTGAAGTGATAAAGGACTATTATGGTAGAGTATGAGGTAGTGAAGTACTTGCTAGGATAAGCCCAGTAACCAAGAAATGTAGATGTGCAACATAACCCCTCCTGAAGGTTCTGAATGGTCTGAGTGAGAAATCGTTGAAAATGCTAGTCATACCTGCCGAGGCTAGGATATTGGGAGGCGATTGATTTTGGCTTGGTGGCTTATAAAGGGAATGATGAACTGCAAATGATTCAATATGTAATCCAATTGCCAGGATGGGGCTTGTACTGGGAATATGCAGACGTGCAACAGAACTGGTGTAAGGGCTCTGAGTGGAGGAAATCTGGAAACGGTGATGGGCTAATTTTAAAAGTCTGGGGCTGAGAGAAACAGTCATATTCTAAACTTCACTTGCGCATGTGAAATTCGATAAGTTGATGAATGTGGTAGATTTGCCAGGATGGACCTTGGAATATGAATATGCAGATGTGCAACAGAATCAGTATGAGCGCTCTGATGGAGCATCATTGGAAAGGGTGATTTTCCTGGGTATTCATTCATGTTAGGACTTGAAGAATCGATAACATGGATACCCGTGGACATTCTAATTTCTATATTTGCATGTATAATTTTAATTTGTCTATTAATGACAAGTTTGTTATGATAGGCTGTAATCTGAATAGGTAGATTCACAATATTCTTTTTATGAGGATTCTGCGTGTATGAAATGCAAAAAAAGGTACTTTACTGTTTGAGACGGAGATTAGAAAGATGCATATATTATGATTTTCATTAGAACATATAAATCTCAAAATAGCAATAGGCTGATAAGCTTGTCAGAATGAGCCGTGTATTATGAAAACATATATGTTCAACATGATTCATACGAACTAACATCAATGCTCTAGGTGGAAGGATTTGAAAGCGCGATACTAAACTTCAGCTATTGAACCTAAGATGTGGCGAGTCATACTTCTTGTTCAGATTTATAGTTACATTTCATGAAAGAACTATCTGTATGCTTGTCAGGATGGGCCTTACAATTTGAAAATGTAGATATGCAACAAACCTGTTTAAAGGGCTTGGAGTATGTGATACTGAGTAGGATGAAATTTGGCACCGACTTTCCGCCGTTACTTATATGGCGTCAGTGCGAAGCTTAGGAGGATTAGAATACTAAAAGATACCCGCGAGAGAGCTATATTTATTGGGATGGTGGGTATGATGCCACTTGTATGCCAACACATGGCGTGTTAAGCTGGGTGAGACCAGCCTCGAAAAAAACCACGTATTAACAAACAAAGCCCCTATCTAGAAAATATAAATTGGAAATATCAGCTCCATCACGTCTCCACAACGCATTATACAGTCCGACTTTATCAAGATTTCTTCACAGAAGGAAAATGATAATAATGATTTGAGGGAACTTCAAGGCAATCTGAATTGAAGAAAGGACACCATTCATAAAATGGTCTTTGGGGACTTCTAATCAAGACCTCATTAGAAATGATGAAATGCAAGTCAATACCTAGGGAATCTTTTGTCAGGATCAGGCCTGTAACACATAAAAGTAGATGTGCAACAAAACCATTTTATGAGCTCTGATTGGAAGGAGATTCCATCATCTCACTAGAACAAAATGAAAGTAACAAACTGAAGCCCTCCCATAATCTTGAATTTTAGTATGAGAATTAGGATACTACTCGTACATTTGTCAGGATGAGCCTTGCATTCCGAGAACGTAGATGTGCAGCATTCTCTTTTCAAAAGCTCTAAAAGTGGATGAGTTGAAAGTGTTCGGAGATCCATGGATATCAGTTGTAGCTATAGACATCAAGATAAGCGGGGATTAGAGTTTCCATTGGGGCTGAGGTACTATTCTGACCGCTTGTGAGGGTGAGCCCTGTAAAACGAAAATGTAGTCGTGCAAAATACCCTTTCTAAAAGTTCAAAGTGGACCAATGATGACAATTCAAAGACGTCAGTAGTAGCTACCTGAACTGAGGAAAAAGACGGAGGCCAGATCTCCCATCAAGGCTCGCAGTCTGACTTCAAGCCCCATGATGAATAGGTACTACCTTAACAACTTGTAGGGATTGGTCTCGTAAAATGGAAGTATAGATGTGCAACATGCACATGTAGGAGTTCTGCAAGTGGACGAATAATCTATATACTACTTCCAAGCGCCATCACTAAGCAAAATGGAGGATATCAAGGGTTCCCAGGATGGCCCAGAATGGGGCTCGTTCTACTCGAAAAGCCGACATTCTCATTACCAACATGTTTGTTGGGTTGAGGCCTGCAAGTCATAAACTCAGATGTGCAACGCATTCTCCTTGAAGTATTCTGAGTGACTTGATTGGAAGTGCTAGTCATACCTAGGTACCTAGGTAGCTCCTGAAACTAACAAAAGCGGAGGTGCCCAGACTGGGGTTCGTCCGTCAAGACGGCGACGGACTTTCCTATTATATCTAAACTTGTTGGGATGAGACCTGCAAATAAAAAATGTAGATATGCAACACAACTCCTTCGAAGGATCTGAGTGATTTGAGTGGAAGCCTTGTTTATAAGTAGGTATTGACGGTAAAAAATCCGGCCGTGGATTAGACTTCCCCTTTAAGATTGTCGGACATAATTGGCTTAGATCTCATTTCTGATCTGGTCTCAATTCCGGCCAACCTAAAATGAACCTTATGAAACATTCGTTATTTCCTTTTCCCTATAACGTGATCCCCTGGTGAACTAAGTCTTCCAAGCTTATTGCGAGTAATTAAAGTTAAGCAACCCATTTTACATACCTTATCACCCTGGAAGTTGCTCTTATCGCCGCCTCTGACACCTTGAAAATTCACAAACTCCACATGTAATTTTATGATCCTCCGTTGGCTAACCGCTCACATATCAGGATAACGATTATAAGTATATGCAAATGTGGTTTTCTGATGCAAAATCTAGGACACTAAAGACAGGCTGACGTCAACTACCGGCGCTAAAGATAAGCGCGTCATATTTACCGAGGTGCCCCCATTTCTAAATCCCGGTAAAATGGTTACGAAGGCGTAACCGGCATATTCCGCAGGATTCCTATTTCTTTTGCAAACTCCGATAGAGGAGGTGCGAAACCGATTCATGGTAATGTATAATGAGGATAGACTTTACCGGCGCCGAGGTGATGGTACCGATTTAGACTTCTTACCAGGTTACGTGGAATCGGACTTAAGAGAAGTACTAATCATACCCTACTGTAGGGGGTACTTACAAATCTCTGGAGATAAGGCTCGCAATTTCGAATCAAAGATCTACAACATCCCTCCGTAGATACTGTAATTACATTTCAAGGGCTCCAGGGCTCCGAATGAAAGGTTACTGGAACCGATTCGGGTCATAATTACCGTTACCGGAACGGATGTCAAGGATCGCCGTGCCAGGGTATAGTTCTCGTACTCGTATTCAGAAATATGTATGCAGCAGACTCAATCACTCTGACTAGACATGCAAAATTCTCAATATTCCTACTTTGCATAGGTGTGCAACATAATCAATGATTCTATTCCAGAGGTGCAACATAATCAATGATTCTTTTCCAGAGGTGCAACATACTCAATAATGCAACTCCAGATAGGCAACACAATCCATACTGTAGTTCTACTTCGGACAAGCTGCGTATTATGTAATTCTACTCCACATACTTTGAATGAAGGGTTTCAGGTCCCTTTTGAAGGGTTAAGTGGAGCAACCGGAACTTAAACATCTCGGGAATTGGGCCAATCGCACACTTGTTCAGCAGAAACTCGTAAATTCGCATTTGTAGATGTGCAACAGACAGAGCAATTGTCATCTGCGAGCTCTGACCTGAGGGCGAGTGGAGATGACTCGAAGGGCTAGTTGGCTGTCCAGAAGTGAAGTTTTGGGAGCGGGGCAACGTCTCCCTGCCCAACTCTACGAGTGGGCTCCCGAAATTTTAATCACAAATTCTGAAATCAAGAGAATAGGCTGGCTCGGGGTTTCTCATAGGGGTTTTGGGAGGTGTAACAGCATGAATCGTGATGTCATGTTGACGAAGTGTCGTGATGTGTATAGCAGAATTTATTCCTGGATAGTGGTGGTTGAAAACACGGCTACTGCTACTGCTAATCTCAATTAACATTATGTATGCCATTTGGATTGATCGGACGTAGAGAGGAGAGGTGTACGGAGTAGTGTTTATACACTTGTCACGAAGGATACACCCTGTAATTGAAGAATGTAGATGTGCAACATTGCATTTTCAACGGCCTTGAGTGCAAGATGCTAGTCATTCATCACCGGGGTTAAGATGAAGGTCTGTTTTGGGCGTTTGGTCAGAACTCGTCAAGTCTCAAGAAGTACTATGCTCATTGCTAATATCGCTGGGATGAGCCTTGTAATATGGAAATGTAGATGTGCGACATTGCACCCGAAGGATTCAAAGAGGCGCTAATTAAAACAACGGCCCATCATGATCTTCTTACAGTACTGGATTAAGACCTAATGATCCAGACTAGCAATACCCGTGGATACAGCTTACTTATAGTCTACAGAGCTTGTCAGGGTGAGCCTTGTAAGCACAGATATTAGATGTGCAACATATTTGTCTATTCAAAAGCCCAGGTTTGTGAGTGGTGCATTATTCGAAACTAGCTCCGATCAAAGAACTGACAAAGAATCCATGGATCCATGGATGGCTTTGAGCCTCCAGATTAGACTTCCTGTGGATCTCCAGCTATGTCCAGAACCCACCTTGGAAACGGGCTCTTACTCTATTTACAGAATTGTCATGCTCAGGATATGCCCTGTAATATGATTTTGCAGATATGCAACAGACCACTTTCAAAGAGTCAAGTGAAAGTAGCTGAGATGTGCTTGACATCGTTGGTGGAGCTAGGACAAACTGCGATTCATTAGGTCGTAGTGCTCAAATTAGTGATCCCAATTGTCAGGATTCCCCCCGAAATGTGAATTTGCAGACATGAAACAGATGGCAGCTGGATTTCCTTCTACGGGCTGTGAGTGGAAGATTATTTAAAGTGCTAATTCTAGCTTCCGGAATCAAGGCAAGCAGACAGAAGCAATGAGGCGACTCATACGGTTGTAAGGACAAGTCCTGTGATCTGGAATTGTAGATGCGGATGGTCTGCATGCAAGTTTTATATGCAAAGGAGAAGAGGATTATTTGACAGATTCTGACGGGTTACTGAATAGATCTTGTATTCAAACTAGCCCTAATTATGGCTACGAAAATGAAGGGAACTTGAAAAGAAATGCCGCGAGTCATAGAATCCCTAGTAATGGTACTACTAGGAGGGATGCTGCCTGTATATTTAGATTGTAGATGTGGAACAGAAGTTTCTTGGTATGCTGATGCTAAATCAAAAAGCTTTGGAGATCTAGACACTAGAGGTTTATGGGATTCGCACACATCACGGGCGATGATGAGAAATGAGATGCAGTTGATTGGAAAAAGTTCGACTCATGCATAACAAATATTAGATCCAAGAGAAAGAAAATGCCCCATATTTTGGAACTGTATATGTTGAAGTCCAGAATTTAGCCAATTTGTATACCGCGAAGACATTCATCTAATTAAAAACACGATGCCCATAACAAAATGCTTTCAGAGTTGTCAGTTGTTCACACTAACCGTCTCCGAGTAACTTTTTGATATTTTCCTCAGTGCTGTATTCATATCTATCCTTCACTTCATGAAGTATTCTAGAGGTGGACAACTTGAGCATGAACAGTTTTTGTTCCCTGGAGAGTTGGTAACACGGGTACAAACTCCCACCCCCGTGGTGCTTCAATCACAAACGAAAGTTATCAGTATATTTATGAAAGGATTTGATTCAATTATGAGCGTTTGTTTCTTATACTTGAAGCACAATTTCTAGTCCGAAAAGTGGAAACAGAAACAAAGAAGAGAATCCGGGTTTGGTATCAACAAACAAAATTGAAGCCTAGATCCTTTGAAGATTAGAAAAAGAAACAAGAATCTTTAGTACTCGAACTCGTTGCTTTTGACTTGCATGCAGAAATCATCCAAATCCTTCAAGAACTTTATCCGTCACCTTCTCCCGAAAGATTGAAAAGGCGAAGTTGAAAATCTTTCGTAAAGATTAGCCCAAAATCTTCCCACGTGGAACAAGAACAACCAAATCCCATCCTTCAATATGTCGGCACGCGAATATGGAGGCCAGAAACACCCTGGTACCTATCTCACTACTCCCAGAAATAATACTCCCAGTGAAGTCCGAAGATATTTGGTCAGTATCCTTGTTCAAAATCACGGCTGTAGTATTGAGGAAGCGAATGAGGTTGCTTCTGTTTGGACTTATGGCCGAGGATCGGATTTCTATCAGTACGATTTAGAAACATTTAAAGAGATGTTTGGGGACGAGGTGGGAATGTTGTTTTTCTTGTATTCGAGGAATCTTACTCCAGGTGGAAGATTAAGAAGTGCCTGGGAAGGTGCGTTTTTCATAGCCATCCATTACCCCCGAAAGGAGATTGATAAAAATGATTAAACGCATGCTAATTGATCCAGATTTTCTATTGTCAAATTGCTGCGTTCAATGAGGTGAAACTCTAGGGCCAGGGAAATGTCACTTGATGTAGATTGACATGATCCCGTCGCCTGGCTTGAGTATTCCTTTCGTTTACTCTAGACTTAGGAGAGGAATGATGTTAGCTTGTCAAAACAGCTACTTTTTGTTTGCTGGGCCAAATCAAATGGAGTTTGCAGACCTTGATTTAATGATACACTGTATTAAATCACTTATATGATAATCCACACATTGGAGATGACTAGAAGCATTGCTGATTGGGGTTTCCCTTGTTTGTTTGATAATCGAAACCATAAAGGAATCTATCTTTTCATGACATGTTATAGAAAGTAGCTTTAGGTCACGAGATTCTTCAGATCAGCCGGGTGTCGGGGAAATGTATCACCTAATTTTTTCAACATGGACTAGTTCTAATCAAATAAATAATCGACATCTTGGCCTTTCTTACGCACTGGCCCAATACTCTAAAATGACATCACCCCTTTATCAAATCCGTCGAGGGTCTTCATATTAGTCTTCTAAATCTCAAAACTACTCCCAATGCTGCAGTATCCATACACCTTTCTTAAGTGGCGGAGAATCCTTCGAGAATACCACCTGCTTCGGCTTTACTCTCCATACTTTCGTGATGAAAGAGGACAATTTTCCTGCGGAACTCGCGAGTTTGAGATCATACATGATTTGACATTAGATATACTGCGGATCGCCGGAAACTTCCACATATACATACTTAGTATATAGGGAGCTGGACAGGTCTTTTCGATTGATCCGTTTTGGCTGGGTGAGAAGATATAGTCTCCAATAAGATAGACTAGGGCCATGGCAGTGTGTTAAGGATACCACAGATAAGTTATTTGATGCACACTAAAGGCACATATTAGCTATGCTGGTCAGGATGCATACTCGACATAAAATAGGTAGTATGGTAAGCTGTATCGGGAGAACGCGATGTACATAAACTATATAAGTACTCCCAGGATTTTCTTGGCCCGTGGAAGAAAAACTTGACATTTTGAGCTCTGAGATAGGATTTAGAAGAGGTTTAACATTCATGAATCAATTGAGGGGGAAACAACTTTATGGAAACTGAAAAGCGTTCATTCTTTTCGTGTTCATGAGGAGTTTCGGTGTCCGCAGGGACTAAGGGCTACAGAAAGATACCTGGCTTATCCCAACTGAATCGGAGATCATTACTTGCTCAAGTACTCTGAGTGCTTGCTGAATCTGAATTGAGGATGTTATTCGAGGGAAGGATACTGTGACAAGTAGTTCGAGCACAGACTTTCGAAGTCTTCCTTACCGTTACTCAGTGTATTGGTATGTTCTCGGAGCACTAGTTTGGTTCCCCCAAGTCAAGGGTTGGATTCATACCATCCATATGATCTAAGTAGCTCATGTAGCAACGTAAGCCTAAAGCTTATAAGTAGAGCTTCTGTCAAACCCTCTCTCGTTTCAAGTTTCTCTCCTTTATAGTTTTGTTCTGCTATATATCTATATATGTACATTCTATTAGCGGCTGTTGCTCTCTTCACCATCTGAACTCTTTTCATCATTTATATACATCTGATATCGGATGGCATACTCTGTTTAGTCTACCAGGGAAAGACTGCGAGCTTTACACAAAAATGAAACAGAAGGTAGTACTTCTTGTCTTCACTTTGCCTTTGTAGACCGTATCTCGGCCTTCTTGCGGTCTTTTGTACGCTAATTAGTTTGCAGTTTGCTCTAATTCCACGGTAAATATATTATCTTTGAAAGAAAAGGAATGCGCTTCTATGTCGCTGTGAGTAGCTGTGTGCTGGTAGTAGCTGGATATCTGGAAGATTTGAATGTTGACGATGCAGTTGAACCCTCACAAGTATTCAATGTACGATGCAAATTGAGGTTTACTCATGCCGCCTCTTCTTCTGGGACGATATCTGATGTGTTCTTTGAGTGAATTAAGGGAGTGATGTGGGTCTACATATCCATATAAACCCATCCTTCAACTCTTGAGGATATACTACTTGATAGGCTCAGGAGTAGAAGTGGGTCCGTCAAATACAACTCCTCGCCAAAAAAATCCTTTCTAGATATTCCAAGTTATCAATATAATTGTCATTAGTGATCCGGAAATATTTGATCTAATTGACAAACCAGCAAAATAGTTTGCAGTAACCAGCCTCAATTATCTCGCTAGCGCCATTTCAAATCTTCTATAAGTTCTCTCGTTCTGCGCACCAATATTTCAACTTCTTCTCCAGTAAATCTTCCTTCGTAGATGATTAGGTGTCTTTGGATCCAAATCAACCTTCTTCGTAGCTGATGAGGTGTCTTTGAATCCGATTCATTCTTCTTTGTAGATCAATTGGTGTCTTTGTTTCCACTTGATTATTTTGCCACCATTGCCGTTTGGTATTCGCTCTTTTCAATCAACTGGTAAGTTTCATCCCTTCCTATGATCTATGATCCTTTTACTAACTCTTGCTTCTCAATTAGATTGTTCACCCCTTTGATAGTAACAATAACAATATTGGATGTTTGGTCTTTGAGTCTTTGGGTCTTTGGGTCTTTGGTTTCTGGTCTCTTTGGGAACTTGATTATTGTTACTCATTGCCCAGGTGCTTTCTTGTATTCTCATGTACTGTCTCTCTTGATTAGAATTCAATATGACTATTTCTTCCAATGCAACACCACTTTTGATTCTTCCATCTTATTTAAATGACTAATAACTATACCGCTTCATGCTTCCGACGTGCTTAATTAGATGTTTTCTCCCTTGGGAAATCGTTTTAATAGCTTTCTTCCTTGCCCTCAATCCTCATGTATTGAATAATGATCGATGGATCACACAGGCCTGTAATTGAACCGAAAAACATATTTCATCAAACTGTAGACTATGTTGTGAGATACCTAGGTAGTTTATGAGTACTCATGCATGTAGACTCATATATTGCACACTCACAACTTCTTCAATGGTAATGGGAGGACTATATCTATAAAAAGCCTTGTCAATGAAATGCAATGCAATACCATGAAATGTTCCCGCAGCTTCTGCGGATACAGATACAGATACTTTTCTTTCTTCTGAATAAAAAGAGGTTCATGCACGTGCTTGTTGGTTTGTTTGTTGGTTTATTTGTATGATTTTTTGACACGTGATGAAAACAACGGCTCGCATCGCTGCCTGGAAGAACTTGCACTTCCTTGTCCAGGTTGTATTATAATCTTACACAGCCTTCTCTGACAAAATATAAATATCCCCCACGATCCTCCAATATCTCTGGGTTTCAATAATCAAACTGCTTTCATTCATTTCATTCATTTTACAATCCAATACCTTCATCATGTCTGGAGGAGTTTTCTCCGCAACTCTCCAGTCAATCACCACCACAAAGCTTACTGAACTTTCCAAGAAACGAAATCATTTCGAGGCCCAAAAGGAAGAATTATCCCTCAATTTGATCAATGAACTTGATCAACGAAAGAGACTTCAGTTGTTGCTCGATATTGTGAAGCAAAGCTTTGCAATCAATCCATCAATTACGAAGAAACATACTCGCAAAAACGGCATCAAATCGTCTACCGTGGAACTTCTCGTCAAGAACCTCGAAAAGTTCCTCGCACAAGCTGAATATGATCCATCAATCTCTAAGAAAACTCTAGAAAAGTGGGAACAATCGCTTATGCAGCATGTTAATGTTCAATCATCGAAGTACCAATATGCCACGCTGTATGGCGAACTTGTCACAGAATGGCTTTCAGCAGAACAAAAGCAGAAAGCTACTGATGTCGCGAATGAGACATCAAAAACTCATGAAGACTTTCAGAAGATCAAGAACGAAAGTGTTGCGAGGAACGAGGGGCGAGAAAGTTGGGAAAAGTTGGTCTTTGAGCCCTTCGAAACTGACCAGAAGGAAATTACAACATACCTGAATGATCTATTCGGAAAGGACAGGAAAGATGGACAAGCCATGAAAGCCTTGAATGCTTTACGCAAACAAGTTGAGCAATTTGGAATCGATTTATCAACTCCAGGACAATTCAGTCCTTCCGTCCTGCGCTGGACCATCAATGGACTTATATCTTCCGGTCTTTTGTCGGAGGAAAAGCGCGCAGCATTGAAAGATTTTCTCGCCAGTCCAGTCATTCTTACTGAAGTGGCTGATGTTCTCAACATGCGCCTTGCATCAATAGATAACTGGGAATGGAATAGTGATCTTTCTGTCGAACAACGACGACATTTGAACGGCACCTATCATATGTTCATTGATGAAGATCTTCTCGAAGCACTGTTTCTTCAATATATGGGCATCAGATGGTCAGTATTCTTAAAGAAGGCCTTTATAGACTTCTCTAATTTTGATGGAGCGTGGTCGCCATTGGATAAGCCTATTCCTCCCACAGATAAAGCAAGAAGAGATTATTATCTCGGAGGTCACTACTATGGCAGAGGAAGTGTTTATCACATGCAGAATGTTCAGAAGAAACGTCAAAACCTGTACAGAGCCATCTACTTCATGTCCCAGCTTCCTAACTCGGAGAAAGATGAATATGCCGATGAAGATGGAGTCGAGGAAGCTGATTATGAGGGTTTTAAATCGGCACCTCAACGGTTTTTACTCAATACTTCTGATGATAGTCCACCAGAACCGCCAAGTATGACGCTGCAGCGGATGCATGTAGCACAAAGAGGGCCGGCGCAGAACTTCCAAGCAGCCTCGAAGAAGAAGAAAGCAACTCCAGAGTCATCAGACAGCGAAGATTTATATTCAGACTTCAATCCCAATACATTTTTGAATGGTGATTCTGGGAATCTTGACAAACTTCCGCAAAGCCCCATGGAGATTAAACAATTCCTCCTTCACTTACTTTCTACTGAGATCATCATAAATACCAAGATCCACGGTGAATTCACTTGTGTCCGCTCCGAATTCGAATCTTTCAATCCATCATTGCCGCACTCGACAATTTTCTGTGTTCTATCATTCTTTGGATTGTCGGAAAAATGGTTGAGATTCTTCCGAAAATTCCTCGAAGCTCCACTTAAATTACTTGAAGATGATATATATTCAGAAGCTCGCATTCGAAAGCGTGGAGTTCCTGGAGCTCATGCTTTGTCTGCTGTTTGTGGAGAAGCCATTCTTTTCTGTCTCGATTTTACTGTGAATCAAAGCACAGATGGAGCTCAACTCTACAGAATGTATGATGACTTCTGGATCTGGTCACCCTGTCATCAAACCGTTGTCAAAGGATGGAAATCCATTCTCGATTTCTCCAAAGTCATGGGCATTACACTGAATCAGGGTAAAACAGGCTCCGTCCGCATCAGCGAACTCAACCAGCCCATGGATCTTTCTCTGCCTACTGGAGATATCCGCTGGGGCTTCCTCCAACTTGATCCTATCAGTGGTCACTTCACCATCGATCAATCCATGGTTGATCAACATGTCTCGGAACTTCAATCTCAGCTACGGGGTAAGAAGAGTGTCTTCTCATGGATCCAAGCCTGGAATACTTACGCCGGTCGCTTCTTCGCCTCTAATTTCGGAAAACCAGCAAATTCCTTTGGTCGTGCTCATGTCGATGCTATGCTGTCTAGTTTCCGCCATATCCAAAATCTTATCTTCACGAACACAAATGTGGTTTCATATTTGAAAGATACGTTGAGAGAGCGATTTGGTATCGTTGATATACCCGATGGATACTTGTATTTCCCTACTAGTCTTGGCGGTCTGGAATTACACAATCCTTTTATCGGACTCCTACAATTACGGGATGGTGTATGTGAAAAGCCAGAAAAATTAATGGATGACTACTTTGAGGAAGAGAGAGAAGAGTATAGGAAGGCTAGGATTATGTTTGAAGCTCGATCTCCGCAACAGAATATAGCGATTGCTAGTCAAATGCGGCTTGAATCTCCAGAATCTCCAGACCTACAAACTTTCATGTCTCTTGAAGAATTCACTCGATATAGAGAAGAAACAAATGCAAGTCTTTATGAGGTTCATAAGGATCTACTCAAGCAACCGGGAAAAGAATCGGTAGATTGGAATGAATGGGATGTGATTGTGGCCAAGGCAATTGTGGGTGGTCCTTCATTGGCATTTGAGGGAATGGATATGGGATATTGGAAGTGGGTGGTTAAGCTTTATGGGGAAGAGATGAGAGAGAGATTTGGCGGATTGGCTGTTGTTGACAAGGGATTATTACCTACTGGAATGGTTAATATGTTTAGAAGTGGAAAAGTCAAATGGCAGGGATAGTCATTGGTTTTATCAAGATTGGGAGGGGAACCATTTCTTTGATATTTTTGGCGATGATTTTGATCCACAGATTGTAATCTGTACAGAGTACAACCATAATATTGGGCTAAAAAGAGGGAAAGACTAATGGAGATATGAATGTATTTTCCACCAGACCTGACCGGAAATTGGATACTATAACCACTGGTCAGGTTTTGGATCAAATTTTGGATCATGATAAGTCTTTGAATCCAATGATCAATGACCTACTGAATCAACCACTTTCAAACGATGAAGCTCTATCATGCATACCATCTTGAACAAGCTTCTAATATTCAACCGCATTTACATACACAATTCCATGCACGACCGAAATAACCCGCATACAGTCCCTACTTGATCAAACTCAATAGAACAGAAAATGCCATTCGAAGCCGAAAATTCTCCAAATTTACCCAATATCCCATCATCTATCTCCCAATGATCCCACTCATATACGTACGGCATAGGCCCAAAACATCTCCACATCCGCAATGCTCAACCCCATAAACCCTATCTCGCCCACCACATCAACACCACCATACCTTCATCTCACCACCAAAATACCCGGACATATCTGTATAAGGTTATTGATAAGCAAGCCAGAAACGCGATATCCAGTCCTGCTTCTTCATCAATATCCCGACCACGTGCACTCTCCAATCAACCACCACATGCACGCACCCGACCTCTTACCGACTCTGAGTGTTTCGACGAGTATAGAAACGCTTGATGCCCGCAATGGGTATGAGGCAGCGAATGAGCAGTGGGGAGTTTAATATTGAGATGTGGTGTGGTGTGGTGTGGTGTCAAGGTCCCCTCGCGTACGGAGTTCGTTCAAGCGGAATGTTTGGTGGGGATTCTCCGACGTCATGATTTAGTACCGTCCGGTTGTATGCAAGGTTAGGATTGCTTTTTATATATGGGGTGTGAGGTGTGAGGTGTGAGGTGAGGGGTATGAGTTGGGAAGTTGGGGGATGGGAGATGGGGGATGGGAGATACAAAGATATGGATATATACAGATAAAGGTGCGGTCTTGATGTTTGTTTGGTTTCGCCTTGTGGTATTGTTTTGCGTCGGATTGTTGATCTTCTTTTGATTTGTGCTTGTATCTTACATGTGACCGAAGGTCACAGCTAAGGTTATTTATTGATCTTCTGCCTCTTTCGTGAAATAATCATCGCACTCACCCGGCCCCTGCCTCGTGTCAGAAAACCCGACAACAGCAACAACTGCAACAACAAGAATAACAACCACATCGCATCACATCACATCAAATCACATCACATCAACCACATCATCAAAATGAATCCCCCAGCACCCATCGTTCCCCAGCCCAACGTGCCGATTAATTTTCTCAAGGCGGAAACTGGAGAGGTGATTAAACTCGGAAGTGTCAGGATGAGAGTTATGGAGGATGGAAGTAGGACTGGTATGTTTGTTCATCTCTCATGAGTTTCTCATCCGCGATTTTTCATGGACGCGCGACCCAAATTGCGGCCAAGATCATTTTGAGATCCTTTTTTTTCTATTCGTGGTAATGACGGGAATTCTAGATGCTGGTTGGGGATTGTTTGGGAAATGCATGGACATATATATATATATACAGAGTATGCTGACGCTGTTGAATGGAATAGATAATCGTATCTCGACGGTTGAAGGGATTATTCCTGCGCACATGAAGGGACCACCTGCTCATTGGCATGAGATGCATGATGAGACCTTTTTGGTTACGAAAGGGGGTATGTAGTAGTTGTTTTTTTTTGGTATTCAAAGCTTGTTCCGTGCTATTTTGTTCTCCCCCTTTCCGTACCCTCGTTGTACCACATCAACGTTTACAGCTCTACGACTCCAATCTCAACTATCCATATCATGACTAACGTTAATCAGTAATAACCTTTTGGGTCCCTGCAAACCCTTCAACGGGAGAGTCGGAGAAGAGAATCGATGCGGGTGTAGGTGATTATGTCGTTGTACCCACCAGAGCTCCTCATACGTTCAGCAACGAGACGGGGGAGGAGGCAAGATTTTTTAATACTTTCACACCGGTATGTTTTTGTTTTCTATCATGTTTTCTCTAGTTGCCTTGTAAGGGGATGGTTTGATTGATAGGCCTGGTGGGAGGAAGAAGGGAATAGAAAGCGCGTGAAAGTTGAATGGCAGCCGAAAGGTGCAAGAAAAGAAGAAACAGAGCAGATAGAGAAGAATCTAAATACACCAACTAACAATGTCCAGGCATTCTACATCCACTACTTCAAGCTCCTAGCCACACTGATGGAAGAAGGAAAGGAAATGACTCCGGAAGTGAACGGGGCAGCTATGGCTTATTATGCTACGATACCTGTGCAAAAGCAGTAAGTGACTTAAGTTTAAGTCTGAAACTGATTTTCGAGTGAGGAGTGGAAGTGGTGGGAAGGGACTTGAGCTTTGAGAGGGGTTGGATTTTTTCCAAGGCGACTACGGTATTGTCGTTGCTCTGCATTACACTACATCACTGGACTTGGTCGAAGTATAAGAAATGCCTCGTTTCGTGAATTTTACTATTACATGGCTTCGCTAATTGTCTACTTTGAAGTTCAATGGGCAAAGCATAAGAAAATGAGTAAAGGTTCTTAATTACGATTCATCATTCCTCTTTTCATTGTCTCTTATGAATACATGGAGACCTCGCTATGTTGATGATAGGTTTATCTACATGGACTACACACACTCCCATAATATTCAGCCAAACCCAATATGATAAACCAGTGTTGACCTCAGTATGAGGTGTAAATATGAATCAGAATCTAATCAATATCAAGTTGATACCTGTGCGTTATCTAAATGGTATTCATAAGATAGAGGCAGGGTATGATAAGAATTAGCAATCGAAGAATAGAGATAAACAATGCAATTGCAGTTAAAGACCGAAGATAAAGTATATGAACTTGGAAGTTATCGTGTAGGGAATGGCCTATTCTGATTCCATCTATAGTACCGAGACTGAATAATGCTCATCACCTTTCTATGAAAGATGAAGATACCCCCATATCAACACCTATAACTAGGTAAACCATCACGCAAACCAAAACTCCTCAAACCACAATATCGTACGAATACATCATATCCCAAGTCTCGAAATAGGAGCTAGTTGGTCAACACTTACCTACTTAAATAGATATAACTTCCCAGATAACATGGGACTGTATCTCTACTGCATTTGCCATCATATATTATTCATCTATTATGCGTTATCCATCATTCATCAGTAATTGTTCATCCTCCACTACCTATCATCTATCATCGATAATCCACCCACATACTAATCTTCCATCATCCATCTTCAAACCAAAGAAACCGTACTTTATCTCCCATACCTATAAAACGAGGAGAGCCCCTCATGACTCCGCCTAAAGAGTAGACGTCCATTATTGTAATGTGCATCACCGAGTTCCCAACTAATTCAAGATCTAGTTCTCTTACATATTCCACAAGCTGCACTATAAGTCAGGAATATATCAAGATATACACCGTTAGCCCGCTTTGTGAATAATAATAATTATCTTTCCCCAACCTCCATGAGAAGCGAATGGGGAAATACAGTTCTGTGAGTATCAGCATTCATACTCTTACTTCTCATAGAGTTACCAAGTTTAATCGTTTGGGTAGAGGGTATATAGAACATCAAGTTTGATAGTAAGTATAAGACTTTTGTTGATGGAAATGTATAATGAGAATGAAGCACATGTTCATCATTACAGAGTTTCGGTACGTGGGTATTTAGTTTATCTCAATGTCAATAAGAGTAGTAAGATTGCCTACTTATCACGCTATCATCCAATGGCTAAATAGATATAGACAAACCAACATCCGGCCAGCTACAGGTATATACTAAAGCAGGAATACCACCACCAACTTAGAATATCACGGGAATATACCAACCAACACCAACAACACCAAAACAAACTTGACTTTCAACGTCCCATCAAGTTCTGCCGATTTCACTAGGATGCATACCTATGGATAAAAGTTCATTGATTAACCGCAGAACCAACCCCTTCTTCTTATAAGTAGAACGTTAACTACAAAATTCCCCAAACATAACAAGGAGAAAATGACATCGACGGGCTATCCAAACTCCCATCCCCTCCAGTCCGTACCTTCCAAATTCTCCCACTAGCCTCCTAGACTCTTGCAAGGTATCATCCCCTCCTATAACTAATGATTCACCTATTCGGACACTTGGCTTACTTTCCAATCAAATTAGCTCTTTTCTTCCTCCTCATCCTCCTCCTCACCCCCCTGTAAACCTCCCCAACCTCACTGAACACATGGCCATCTCAATCCTCCTCCTCCCTATCCCACTATCTTTTTATGATTCCCAAGAACACAAAATCCGAGACTGCGGAATCATAGCATCCAACCTCCGCCTTTCTTTCCCCGCCGCACTAAGGGCAAGGAGAAGAAGAAGGAGAAGAAGAAGAAGAAGAAGAAGAAGAAAGAGAAACCGCAATATCAAGTAACCCCAAAATACCAAAATCATAGTATTTACAAAACCCAGTATAATATCATCCATACACCAACTCATCCATCGCCAAAGCTATATGCATAATGTAATCCACGAGAGTTCAGGTTCGCAGTAGTATTCACGCCGAGGAGAGGTCGAGATGGAGATGGAAGTAAACAGCAATGGGTATATTCGTATCTTGATCGAGCTATCGATCGGCACGCGGATATAGAGAGTATGGGTAGATTTCTCCATGTAAATATCAAAGGCTCCAGGTTTCGAGGTATATTGTACTACTTGTGTAATAGATGTACTGTATTAGAAGTTAGAAGGGGCTTGGTAGAATATTAGTTTCTTACGACGATTAGCCCGAGAGGTTTGGTTTTATAAAATCCATCGTATCTCTTCTACCTATAATGGCCCTTAACCTTAACTTGTATTGAGTCGCCTGCCCTACTTCTCGCCAACCCCCCCCCCCTTTTGGCTAGCATTTTACACCAAAAACAGTTATTTCCACGTATCAATAACTTAATAGATCATTGATATATTGAGTTAAAGATTTGAGTAATAGTTTTATATATAAAAACCTATATATTTTGAAAATCTTAAATTTTTTACAATTTTCTTATAAAGAGTTATAAAAGATCATAAAAAATACGGTAAATTACTCTCATGCCATGAAAAGTCGAAAAAATTACTCTCATGCCACAAAAATCGAAGTGATTTTACTATAATGCCACATAGATTCTAGCCTTTTTGAATAGAATCTAATTTAGATTCTATTCAAAAACTATAGAATCTAGGGTTTTATAATAGATTTTTTTATATTAACAAATTAGTAGTTATATTATTTCGAAATGGAATGGTTAGAATGGAATGGCCGAAATGGAAGGGTTAGAATGAAATGGTCGGAATGGAATGGCTAGAATGGAATGGCCGAAATGGAAGGGCCGAAATGGAAGGGCCAGAATGAAATGGTCGGAATGGAATGGCTAGAATGGAATGGCCGAAATGGAAGGGCTGAAATGGAAGGGCCAGAATGAAATGGTCGGAATGGAATGGCCAGAATGGAAGGCCAGAATGGAAGGGTCGAAATGGTTGATCACTTTTGAAATGGCCGAAATGGTTGATCACCTTCGGAAGGGCCGAAATGGTTGATCACCTTCGAAATGGCCGAAATGGTCGATCACCTTCAAAATGGCTCAAATGGTCGGAATAACTAAGCTCCGAACGTAGGACGGAAAGTCGGAGCTTTTTTGCTTACTAATAATTGACCAATGAAAATATTAGATTTTGAAAATTTATAATCACCTTCGAAATGGCCGAAATGGTTAATCACCTTCGAAATGGCCAGAATGGAAGGGTCGGGAATGGAATGGCCAGAATGGAATGGCCGAAATGGAAGGGCTAGAATGGAATGGCTGAAATGGAAGGGCCAGAATGAAATGGTCGGAATGGAATGGCTAGAATGGAATGGCCAGAATGGAAGGACCGAAATGGTTGATTATTTTCGAAATGGCCGAAATGGTTAATCACCTTCGAAATGGCCGAAATGGTTGATCATCTTTTAAAATAGCTTAAATGGTCGGAATAACTAAGCTCCGAACGTAGGACGGAAAATCAGAGCTTTTTTGCTTACTAATAATCGATTAATGAAAGTACTAGATTTTGAAAATTTATAATTCACTATTTAGATTCTAGCCTTTTTGAATAAAATCTAATTTAGAATCTAACCTAAAAAAGGCTAGAATCTATGTGGCATTATAGTAAAATAAGTCTGATTTTTGTGGCATGAGAGTAATTTTTTCAATTTTTCATAGCATAAGAGTAATTTTACCGTAAAAAATAAAATTTCTAATTTTTAATTTATATCGAAATCCTATACAAAATCAAAATCTTAAAAAAATTATATTTATTTATAGAAGATATTTAAAGATAATCTATAAATTCTTAAAGAATCTTAAAAATTAATTTTAATTAAATTTACTCTTTTGATAATATATTATTATTTGTATAACGGTCGATACGAGAGGAGTCGATAATAGAGCTAATAGCCTTGGCGTATTAATAATAAAAATAACGTCGCTAACGTTATTAACGTTATTAATAAAAGCGATTGAAATAATATATAATTATAAGTAAATAATATTAATTAGTTTAATAAAGATTACCTTTATTATAATATCTGTTTTCTACTAATTTATAATTAATAGTTAATATAGCCTTTTAAATTTCAATAATAAAATTTTAGATTAATAATTTAAAATTATAATTTAATTATTAATTATAAATTATTATAAATGAAATTTAAAATAATTATAAATTATTATAAATAGCATTTAAAATAAAAAGTAAAAAGTTATAATTGATTTATTAAATTTAAATTATTATATATAATTAAAACAACTCGTTTATTATATATTAATTAAAGAATTTTATAAATACTTATAAATCATTTTTAATTATCTTAATTTAAAAGTTATAAATATTCTTTTTAGAGTATTAATTTTATATATAATCTCTATATAAATCTAAAACTAAAAATTCTGATAAATTTAAAGGATCTAACCTTATAAAATTAAAGAGTTATATATATATAATTATTATACTTAGACGCGTTTTTAAAGAGGTATAGATAAATATAAAACTTAGATACAATTTTATATAATTTATATATATATATAAAACTTAGTATTTTAATATCTTTTTATAAAGTTCTTATATTATAAAAATTATTTTTAGAAGAATATTAATATTATAAAATTAATGACTTTAGAAAAATTTAGAATTTATTAATTTATTAATTTAAAATTTAATAATATATAAATATTAAAAATTAAAACTATAAGAAATAATATAAGCTTTAAAGTTTTATTAAATATATTTAAAATTTACTATTATTTATTATATTAATATATATATTAATATAAAAAGTAAAAAATTTAAATTATTTATAAAAAGATATATTTATATAATCTAAATAAGCGAATTTACCCTTTTAAAACTTATAAAGTTTCTTATATTTTTAAGATTAATAAAGATATTAAAATTTTAAAATAAGATATTTAGAATATAGATTTTATTTTATTATTTAATAAAATTAAATAAATTTAATTATAATATTTATTAAACTATTTAATATTAATATAAATTACTAATTTTTTATTAAATTTTTAATATTTATATATTTTATTATATTATTATTTATTTAATACTCGATTTTTATTACGTAAAAGTAATTATATAATTCTAACTATATCGAAAGTAGAGAATAGACCGAAGGTTTATTCCAATCCTTTAATATTGATTTCGAATTTTATAGAGTACTTTATACTCTTATATCGAAGGTTATATATATTATTTTTAAGTCATTTATATTACTTCTATTATTTTTATTATAGAAATAAAGTCTTTTAACTTACTTATAATACGATCTATTATAATCCTACTTAATCTTATTAGTAATCCCTATATACTCTTATATAACTCGACCTTCGTAATAGTTTTATAATGTAAGATTATTATAACAAGTATAAAAATATTAATTCTATAATATTTATAAATTTTATAAACTTATATTAAGGTTTCGTTAAATAATTATAAGTTTAATTTTTTATATATACCTCTTTTAAAACCCACCTAAGTATTTTAAGTCTACGTTACGATAATAAAAAGTAATTCAAAACGAAATTTATTTTAAAAAATTATAGTAAATAAACGAATCTATTAAAAACTATAAATCATACTTTAGAGTATTATTAAACTAGAAAATAATCGCTTAGTATATTTTAATATCGAGAAATAAAAGGTTTATAATATATTAAAACGAGCTTTAAGTACGGCCGCTTAGGCCGGCCAATGATATAACTCGCCTAAGGCTCGTCGATATTATATAATAATAGCTCTTTATAACCTTTCTTATAGCTTATTTTATAAAGCTTATATAATATCTATTTATTTCTTAATAATTAAAGGTTTAGTAAACTTAAAAATTATATATTTAAAAAGTATATAATTTATAAAATATAATTATTTACTTTAATATTATTTTATATATTATTTTAATTTATAATATTATTAGAATATAAATATATACTTTTGCTTAAGTTTCTATATTCCCGTACAAAATATTACGGTAGTTTTTCTAGACCAATTAGCTTTTAGTTAATAAGACGTTTTAGAATATATAACTTATAGATAGAAGAATTCAAAAGATATACTACTTTCTAAATTTTTACCCTAGTATAGACCCAATACAATACAAAGTATAGAAAGATCTATAGTTAAAATCTTAAAAATCATATTTACTTTTTGTATTGCTATTAATACCTAGGTACCTTACGATAGTCGTTTTTAGTATGAAATGGTGGCTAAATTAAGAGGGGGCGAGAAGTAGGGTAGGCGAATCAATAGTTAATCATCAATACAAAAATTATTAACGATCTCCAAAATTGTAATATTATAAAAGCAATGAAACATCACAAGCTCTACACCAACTACAAACAACTCTCTCGTAAGCAAGCCAGTATTCCATAAAACTAAATAGGCGCTAGTATACAGATAACCAGCCGCTCAACAGCTTCTTGATTGTAACATTTCCCAAGAGTAGAGGGAGTCTAGCGTACCAGCTGGCTCAATATCACGTCATGTTTAACTTGTAAAGAGAGAAAAGAACATCGCAACCACCTATCACCATATCCGAATCCCATCCATACTATCCCGTGCACTCCATTTCATTCATAGCAAATCCCAAGCAAAATCCATCAATATCATATCAAAGCAAAATCTTAATCCATCCATTTCACGCACGCCGTCCATGCTCTAGTCGAATCACAAGTGTAGTTTACGAGTAGGCAAAAGAGACTTTGGTACAAGTGGAGAATGGTAGTGGAACTACACAACTCTTCACCTTCTTTACCGGCTTTCTTGCTCTTCTTCTTGGGTTGTGGTGCACCTTCTTTCTTGCAATGCACGATGAGTCGAGTCCACGATTCTTCTTTATCCCATTCGAAGCCAGCCAGAACTGGAGTTTCGAGTTCATCATCAGCCTGTTTGAGAAGTATTAGTAAATTTCTTTGTGATTATGGCAGATGAACAAGTTAATGAGAAAATTGTGCAGCCAGACATAACGAAGAGAACATACCTTCTTTCGGAATTGCTTATAGATGGCATCTAACGCATCCTTGATGGTAACACCCTTCATATTTCTCGCCGTCACCTCCAATCCAAGAGGGAAGTGTAAGTCAATCTTCTTGACAGGTGGTGTAGTGAGAGATTTCTTCAAGTAACCCTTTTCCGGGTCATCCAGAGCCATGGGTGATTTATTTATACGCCTGAGATACATTTCATCATCAGTCATCTATCACAAAGTACATGTGTGATATAAGGGTATATTGTTGATGCAGTGGGGTGGGGGTAGTACGTACCAGTTCAGCTTTTGAGTTTCTTTCGCAAGTTCTAGTTCTTTGCCCCTCTTCTCTATTCATGACATTAATATCTGTTTGATGAAAGAGGAAGATGAAAGGGTAACAAGTATACATGGGAAGGAAGGAGAAAGAAACGAGAAGTCCATACCTAAGTCATTAATGTTCCACACACCAGGAGCACTCGAACTGGTTCTTCTATGCTTGGTAGTCTTTTCTTCAGTAGGACTACTCGATAAACCTTGAACGGCAGAATCAACTTTAGTCAAAGGTGATGGATCACCATCTTGAACAGCGTTTGCTGTATTGATGGGTTGAGTTGCTGTATCGGCAGACATGATTGATAGATGGGTTGAGTTTGTTTGTATTACTTGAAGTAATCAAAGAGTAGTTGAGACGGATATCTCAAGATGATTGATCAAGAGACAAGACAATGTGAGGTGATGATTTGTATCAAACAACTTGATTTGTTGTTTGATGATTGAATGAATCTTGGAGATTAGGTGATCTTTCTGTTGATGGATGTAGACGAGGGAAGTATCAGGAAGGATGAAATATGTGGAGGGAAATGGTTGGTGTGTGTAATGAATTCAGGTACGATAGGTTGGTTGATGGATGGATGGATGGATGGATGGATATATGAGTAATTGAAGGATGGATGTGAAAGTATGTGGGTGATGGACAAAGGAGGAAGGAGAGAAAGAACGAGAGAGGAATGGATTAAAAGGGTTGGGTTATGAGATGTTTGAAATGAGGGGAAACTCTCTAATGTATCATCATGGTCACGCAACAACGAATGAGACGATGATTGGTTCCGAATATCCGAATCAAAAGGGATTAACGTGAATGGATTAACGTTCCAAGATTGATGATTGATGATTGATGAATGACGATTAATTATAGAAGAAACTATTCCTAAAACATGAATTATCTCTTGTCAAATTGACTCGAGATGTAAAATCACCTGCAAACACATACCTAGGGAACCTTACATAATCCAAATCCTAGATGTTGAATCCAAACCACACCATTTCATTCGTCAAACGACTCCCTAGGTACTTCACCACACCTACTTTGACCCTTCCAAAACAATCAATGCACATGGATCCCTTCATCCATCCATACGTGAACTTCCCAATCAAGTCACATTCATCATGCAGCCAGTGTCGGTAACATGTTCCACCACCATCAACATAACGTTACTATTCGAGTACTCCCATCGTAAATCATCCCATTAAATCATCACATCACCCCATTCCAAAAGTAGTATCATCCTCGGCCCAAAGAAGTCTAGCCGCGACAACTGCTCCCTGGTCCGGTAAGCCTAGAACCGATTCTAGCTCCAAGCTTCGATAGTCACCAAGCCGCACGGGACTAAAAACTGGGGAAGTGGATCATACCCCAGGTTTCGCTCACAAATCTGCTGATGATTCACGTCACATCATGTGATGATTAACATCACTCCATTCCATGCTGATTGGGAATTGAAACAGGGATTGATAGGATGGATATCATCTGAGCTGCATTGAAGCAGAAGAGGAGGAGGGAGAAGAAGAAGAGAGGGTGAAGATATACTTTTATGTTTACTTATTTATCTAAAGCATGCGTCGATTTATAAGGTTACAATCCAAAAACGGATCTCCATACACCATCCATCCATTCATCCATCCGTCAACCAACCCTTTCCATCGCATGACATCAAACCATTATGTCAAACCCATCCATCCATTCATCATCCATTCAACCATCATCCATCCATCCATCCATCAAATCACACCAACCCCATCCAACGATAAAGTTTCACCATCACCCCCAAAAAGAGGGGTAACATCACCATCCCCATCCCATTGGCCGCTCGCGTGAGGGGTAACCTCTCCATACCATCGAATCATCCCACACAACACTCCATCCATCCATGGATGGACCCATCCTGCAATGCAATCCATTCCATCAATTCAACCCCATCCCGTTCCATCACGCAACGCTTCCTCTTCACACCATCCCCGTGCTGCACATCCCAAACTCTATTTCCAGCATCGGCAACCTACCTACTGAACGCAGAGGCCGTCACGTCCCACCTGCATCGCGAACCAATCCGAGATGGGGAGGGGGAAAGCTACGGTACTGTATACTGTAGTCTGCATCGGGTAACTCCTGGAACTTCCAGCGTTGGATCACCGCGCGGGAGGCCTAGATTGGGTTTCGGGGATAGGTGTGTGTGTGTGTGTGATTTTCGTGCGCTATACCCTTTTTCGTGTTGAGTAGTGTTAATCTGAGGCATTTTATTTTATTTTGTTTGTTTCTTTTTCTTCTATTTTCTTTTGGTGTATATGAAATGAGAGGGTTATGTTTATTAGATTGATTAGGGGTTTAAGGTTAAGTTTACTTTTATAAATAAGGGGTTAGATAGGTAGGTGAGTAGGTATTTTACTTATTCGTTATTATATTATTTTATTCTTATATTAAATTTTATTTTTATTTATTATAAGATTAAGATATAATAAGATATATTTATATAGTAAGTATCTATTTATATTTCTAGAAAAATATCTAGCTTCTAAATATATATCGTATTTATAGAAAAAACAAATCGTAATAATACTTATCTTTTATAAAACTATTTAATCTATTTATTTATAAATTTTATTAATTAAATTACTTTTCGTAAAACGATAACTAGATTAATTATATTATTCTTACTAATATATAAATAATACTAATTATACTACTATCGTCTTTTTTTTATAGTAAACGTTATAAATAAAATAAATATAATAATAAATATATAATTAAACGCGTTTTAAAAAATACTATACGTAAATATAAAACTTATAATTATTTAACTATATCTTAATATAACTTTATATAAATTTAAAGTTTAATAGCTTTAGTATTTTTTAATACTTATTATAAAATTTTAATATTATAAAAAATAACTTTAAATAAATAATAGTATAATAGAATATAAGAGATTTATTTTTATATTAAATAATTTATTTAATAGTATAATTAAACTTATATAATTATATTTAATAATAATAAAAGAAGTAAATTCTATTTATAATATTTTAATAGTTAAATATTACGATTATATACTAGAACGAGTTAATAGAGATTAAATTATTTAAAAATATTTTAATATTAAGGAAAAAATAATAATAGTAAAATAATATTATTATATTCTATAATAACTCTTTATAAAAAGTTGAGATTTATTATTTTTTAAAATTTTAAAAAGGATATAAAAGCTAGTTCTAATATAGTTTAATTAATAATATAATAATATATTCTTTATTATTTAAATCTAATATATAATCTAAATCGCCTACTCTATTTCTCGCTACCCCCCTTAAGTCGCCTACCCTACTTCTCGCCACCCCCCTCATTTGGCCAGCATTTCACACCAAAAACGGCCATTTTAACGTATTAATAAATTCTTAATTAATTAATATAATTAATTAAAATTTTAAATAATGAATTAGTATATATTAATCAATACAGTTTGAAAATCTTAAATTTTCGTGATTTCTTTATAAAGAGTAATAAAAGATTATAAAAAATTAAAATTCTAATTTTAGATTTGTATATAAATCTTATATAAAATGAAAATATTTAAAAAGAAATTATATTTATTTAACAAAAATAGCTAAAAATAATCTAAAAAAATGAAAGAATCTTAAAACCAATCTTAATCGAATATATTATTATTTATAATAAATGTTTGATAAAAATTCTTAGATTTTAACGATAAAATTTTAGATAAAAAATTTATAATTTTAATTTACTCAATAATTAAAATTATTATATATATTTTAAATAGCGTATTTATTGTATATTGATTTATAGATTTTCAAAAAAATTATAAATTATTTTCAACTATTTTAATCTAAAAGTTATAGTTATTTTTTTCAAAGTTTCAATTTTGTATGTGATTTCTATACAAATCCAAAACCGAAAATTTTAATTTTCTATAATCTTTGATTACTCTTTATAAAAAAATCGCAAAAATTTAAGATTTTCAAAATCTATTAATAATTATATATAAAAGATTTAGTTCAAATTTAAAAAATATATATTCACTTTTCGTAGAGTTATAAATACGTTAAAATGGCCGTTTTTGGTGTGAAATGCTGGCCAAATGGGGGGGGTGGCGAGAAGTAGGGTAGGCGACTTATGAAATAGCCGGAATGGAATGCCCGAAATGAAATGGGCCGAAATGGAATGGCCGGAATGGATTGGCCGGAATGGAATGACCGAAATGGTTGATCATCTTTGAAAATAGTCGAAATGATCGAAATAATTAAGCTTTAAAAGCAAAACGAAAAGTTAACATTAAAAAATTAAGGTTTTTTGCTTATTAATATTCGACCAATTAAAATTTTCGCGGAATACTTATAATTAATTATATAAGCCGTTAAGGATTTAAGGTTTCTATTTTTGCATTTTGAACCTTTTATAATACAAATATAATAATTATATAATATAACAAATTGATGAACTAAAATTCTTCGAATCTATAAGATCGTACTAGGAAAAATAAAATAAACAACCTATAACCCCTTAGAAGATCTCCGAGTAGCTTATATATTATCATTATATAAATCTACTATATATAAGTTTTTTAAAATAAAAAATTATATAATTATTTTCAATCAAAAATTTCATAATTCAAATTATTAATTTTCTAAAGCGATTAGTATATAGAAAATAATACTTATATTAAAAAATAAATCTTTTAAACTTAGTATTAAATCGAAATTATAATATGTTTTTAATTTCTTTTAATAACAATCTTGATTTACTTATATATATAATAAAAAGAATCTTTTTTTTAAAAACAATATTATATATTATATAATATAAAAATTATAAGCTTTTCTTATATTTTTTATAATATATTCTTTCTTCTTTTTTAATATATATAAAACTTCTAATTAATATCTATATAACATTTTATTCTTTTATTCAAACATCTTTAATCTATTATAATAAATCTATTTTTAAGAAATATTTTCTTAATTATTAATTTTTAATAAATTAGATTTAATATAATCTTTAAATATTTATAAAATAAATTTAATATCTTTTAATTATCTAAAGTTTAATAATATTAAAAAGTATTATCAAAATAAAAAACACCTATTTTTTATAATTTACAAAAAGTTATTTAATTTTCTATAATAATTAAATATACATTTTTAAAATTATAATTAATATTTTAATATCTTTAATTTTACAAGTTTTCTTTTTATAAAACCATTAAAAGCTATTGAAAATATATAATATTTAAATTTTATACTATAATATAAATAGGTGTTTTATTAATTAATTCTATTTATTGATTTTCGACTTTTTGAAAAACGTATAAGATATAGGGACGTGTATGATATGATATAGGGAGCTCGCTTACTTGTAATCCCAACGAGGATTTTAAAAAATAATATATATAGTTCACCCTGATATACTCTCGTATTTTATTTAAAATAGATGATTACCTACCTAGGTAGGTATTCTTTGACAGTAAACAGGCGCTTAAAATAGTTTTAAACTCTCTGAAACAAGTCTTAATTTATAGTCTTAATTGGTAGGTAGATGGGTAATTCTAGGATCTAGATGAGGCTATTTGATGGGGTGATTTTACTTGGTTTTCGTTTTGATGTTGGGATTCCGGGGGATGGGATGGGATGATGTGATATAACATGATGATACGATGATATGCTACGATGATATGATATGATATGATATGAGGTGGCATGATGAAAATTTATAAAGTCATTCGCAAACCGCCATCCAAATGCGACTGGTGTACACGAACGAAGACTGCTCTCGACGGCCTAAGTATAATGTGGCAGCGTCCCTTTATTGACTTCCTTCGTCGCGCCGTCACCCTCACCACCAACACTCCTCCCAACATCAATTGGACCCTCGATCTCGCCCGACACCAAGTGACTAATCTTCTCGAGTCCCGGGGGAATCTGAAAATGCGCCGGCAGCGGAGTCCAGCTCTCCGCGTTGTAATTCTCCTGAACCTTTCGACATTGCTTTAATCCCCACTCCGTGACGCCCACCATCAAACAACTCTCAAACATGAAGGCCATGCTGCCTTCTCCAACCTTGGCCGGTTTCAACGGCGCATGGGATGCCTTAGCGTGAGTGCCTGCGTCGGGACCATGAGCTGACATGATGTTATGTAGGGAAGCGCCCGCGGGTTGGAAACCCCCTCCAGTTTTTCGCATCGTATTCGCCGCCGATGAGGCCCATGAATTCGGACATGGTGTTGCGGTGGTACCATGGTGGTCGGAAGGTGTCTTCGCCGACGAGCCAGCGCGGAGGAAAGATGACGAAATCGGCGATGGCGGTACCGACGTGGTCCGAGGGAGCCGTGAGGACGGTAAAGATGCTTGGGTCCGGATGGTCGAATGAGATACTTCCGATGGTGTTGAAACGGCCGAGATCGTATTTGTATGGGTAGTAGAGGCCGTGCCAAGCCACGACGTCGAATGGTGTGTGGGTTTTGAGTAGCTTCGAAAAGATGTCCACTAAACTTGGACAGGATCTTAAATTGGCCATTGGTATCTTGTTCGAAAATGCGCAACCGGGGCTTGGAAATCGCGAGCGTTTGCTAGAGAGTTTGAACCAATGGGTCCCAGTTCTGGGAGTTGGAAATGCCCCGAATACAATTCCAAAATGTATCCCCGGACGGGTCCGTGTGGAAGGTCGACTCGGTATCTGATTCCTCGAGGGATCACACAAATTTCATTCGGTCGAACGAGAAGATTCCCGAGCTCGGTTTGGATATCCAACACGCCATGTTGTGCCACGATTAAGAAATCTCCATCGGCACTATAGAATGCTTCATTCTTGGCCATACTCTTCCCGGCCGCGAATATGAAGATTCCAATCCCATGTTTCAAGGTGGATCCCCAGCTCCTGCTACCAACTTCAAAACTGTGTACCCAATCTACCGTCTCATCCAGATCAAACGGATCCCATCTCAATTGGTTTGGTATCTGATGCAATTTGTTTCCTTCTGGATTTGTGTTATATGATGAAGCTTCACGAGCGGTAAAGGGTTGATGTGATGCGGCTGGCAGGATTCGATAGAGCCATGATTGTTGATTTTCATGTCGTGGTGCTGTGAAAGCGGTCCCGGATAGTTTTTCGGCGTACAAACCATATGGTGGTTTCTGAGGAGAGTTGGCACCTATTGGAAGAGCACCCGGGATAGCTTCAGATCTGCAAAGGTGATTAGATGGGAGATGAGACCAGGAGGGGACGGGGGAGAGGAGGGATGAGAGGAGGGATGAGATGGAGATATGCGTACTCATGATATGAACCGAAACCATTCTGATATTTGTATTTCTCTGGCGTATCGAACTTTGTGACGGGCATATTGGGAGATGATAGGGTATTTTGATAAGGACGGGGAAGGGGATGGAGAGTTTGAGTAAGGATGTGAAGAGGAATAAATGCAAAGATGATATGATTGATGGATTGATGATAGACTGAAGACCAGTTAGATGGGCGAAAGAGTTTCTTGAATAATTATTACGTAGGTCGGTAGATATTTGTTTATTATATGATATTTCTTTCAAGATATAACCTTTTGCATCTTCGTTGCTCCTCTTCACCAATCACCTGGATGGATACATCGACACCGCAATGCAGCAATGCAGCAATGCAGCAACGCTATACTGTATTACTGTGTGACTGTCTAATCAATTGATGCGCAGATCATCACTGCGCGGGCATACTGTACATCCTCCGTTCATACATACCCGTGAACATTCCATTCCATTGCATTCCGCATGCGGGGTCTCTACCAAACAATACCAAGAGCATTCATGACGTTTCGTCACATTGATCATATTTTCTGAGACGAACGGAATGAGTTCCGCCATGATAGGACTGTTCTACTCTCGATGTCCGGTACTCGTACTTGAGATCAACAGTGAATGGGGCACGGTCCAGGTACTAGGTAGATCCATGGATGTATGTAATCTTTCTTACCCGTGGACATGTATTTGGTGACAGTAAGGTTACAGACAGCAGATGATACAGTACGGAGTACCAACTCGTACGGAGGGAGTATAGATTCTATAGAAGAGCCCTGGAGCTTCAGGTTATTACTAATCCCTGCTGGTCCACCCAGTCGTATCTGTTGCTTTTTGGCGCAAGGTTACTTGTAGTTTCATCATTCACTGCTTACTATGGGAGGTCCTCTTTGTACCGAGTAACGTCCCTTCCCGCTGCTGTAGTCTATCCTTCCTTTCCTCATTAGTCTATCCTTCCTTCTCTGACTCTATCCTTCCTTCCCTTTCCCTTTCCCTTCCCTCCCTTCCTTCCCTTCCTTCCCTTCCCTTCCCTTCCCTTCCCCTCCCTTATCCTAGTAACCCACATCAAGGTACGGAAGAGAACCCGCGCGGAATGTTGGATATCTAAACATATCCATGGATCCTCGTTTGAGTTCCATTCTCTCCACACATCTATTATTTCCATCAACCAATCATTTGATTTCCTTTTCTAACTGAGGATATCGATCCAATCTATCCAATCTATCCATATATATTATAATTTTGGAAAACAATTAGCTCTTGCAGATGTGACCTTGAATTACTCCATAACTTCAAAAGGACACGCGTATGAGATTGGAAGAGACTCATTACGTCTCGCTGATCAATCTACCTACCTACCTGCCTGCCTGTCTGCCTATATATCGTCTATCCCTTCTTCAATCATCACTTTCCTTTCATCCACGTACCCATTGACTTTCTCCTCACTTCCATCTTCATTCTTCTCATCTGCATTGATCATCTCGTGACAATGTCTCCTCAAACAATAGCCATCGCCATTATCGCTACGGTCTTTTTCATCGTAAGGTATCTTAATCGTACGGATACTCCAAAGATCAAGAATATACCTGAAATACCTGGATATCCTCTCTTTGGAAGTCTTCTTGAATTTGGTGTCAGTCATGCAAAGGTAGCGAGAAGATTGGCTGAGAAGTATGGAGCGGTTTTTCAAGTGCGATTAGGAAATAGAGTAGGATAAGCATATCATCCGTTGGAAGGATATCATACTAATCATAAGTAGAGAATTGTATTTGTCAATACTTTTGATTCCGTTCGTCACTTTTGGGTCACCAATCAATCGGCCTTGATTTCACGTCCTACCCTTCATACTTTCCATAGTGTCGTCTCTTCTTCTCAAGGTTTCACTATTGGTACGTCCCCATGGGATGAATCTTGCAAGCAAAGAAGAAAGGCGGCAGCGACTGCGTTGAATCGACCTGCGGTTCAATCTTACATGCCGATCATCGATCTGGAGTCCAAGGTGTCCATCAGAGAATTGCTCAATGATAGTAAGAACGGCCAAGTGGATATTGATCCCATCTCATACTTTCAAAGGTTTGCTCTCAACACATCTTTAACCTTGAACTATGGATCGAGACTGCATGAAGTTAGAGATAAGGATTTGCTTCAAGAGATTTGTGATGTCGAGAGAGCCGTTAGCAATTTCAGATCGACGAGTAACAACTGGCAAGATTATATCCCATTGTTGAGATTGTTACCCAAGTCAAACACGGAGGCTGTCAAGTACCGAGAAAGGAGAGACAAGTACTTGCATTTCTTGTTGGCCAAACTTAAGAAACAAATTGCCGATGGAACAGACAACCCGTGCATTACGGGAAATATCATCAAGGATCCAGAGGCAAAGTTGAACGAGAGTACGTCATTCAGATACTTCACCAAAACAATATACTGATGATTTTAGATGAACTTAAATCTATCTGCCTCACCATGGTTTCCGCTGGTCTTGATACAGTTCCTGGTAATTTGATCATGGGCATTGCATACCTGTCATCCGAACATGGTCAAGAGATCCAAGAGCGCGCCTATGAGGAAATCATGAAAGTTTACCCCGATGGAGATGCGTGGGAACGTTGTCTTCTTGAGGAAAAGGTCCCATATGTTACTGCCTTTGTCCGAGAAGTTCTTCGATTCTTCACCGTCATTCCTATCTGTCTCCCAAGAACTAGCATTAAAGATATCGAGTACAAAGGCGCAACTGTTCCTGCCGGTACTACTTTCTACATGGTCAGCCCCCTACATACCCCCAATGCTCTCCATCCTAACGCAATGATAGAACGCATGGGCCGCCGACTATGATCCAAGCCATTTCAAACAACCCACTGAATTCTCCGTCGAACGCTACCTCGATAACCTTGAAGGGGGTGGTACTCCCCACTATGCATATGGTGCCGGTTCCCGCATGTGTGCAGGGTCACATCTTGCGAATAGAGAACTCTTTACCGCTTTCATTAGAATATTTACCGCCTTTCGAATTGTGGCGCCCAAGGATCCAAAAGATAGACCAATCTTGGATGCCCTTGAATGTAATTCCATCAAGACAAGTTTAACCACTGATCCATATCCATTCAAAGTCGGATTCCGAGTAAGAGATGAGGAAAAGTTGCAGCAGTGGATGATGGAGGCAGAAGAGAGGACGAAGGATTTGAATTAGGTTGGGGTCAGCTACGTGGTGCGGATGGAACTGGGATGGATGGCAGAACAGGGTGAATATCTGCATACCCATTTGGTTTAAAGGGTATCATGATTTATGATTCATGATTTAAACGTCATATCATAAAGCACAGCTGGTATCAATTCGATATCTGGATTATCAAAGTGCAACTTGCACTTTTCGGTTGTATTATATATTTTATAGCGCATCCCTTTCTTTAGATGATGAAAGAGAGACCTCGGGAAGGGAATAAAGAATGAAAAAAAGATGTTTTAAATTTGTGTCTTTGCTAGCTAGATTTTAAAATCTTTGTACATACTTAGATATACTTATATCTACTCGAGCAATATCCATCAAGTTATGTGATATCAAGATGAAACTCTATTCTTCAAACGTTCTCATACTGCTCTGCTCTGCACTGCTTTGTTCTACTCTTCTTTTACAATTGCTTTTTCTCATAGTTCTATTAAAAAAAAACATTCAATCGCTCACCCTACGTGTCGCCCCTCCTTCCTTTTATTTATTTAGCATTTTGCACTAAAAAAAACCGGAACGGCCATTTCAATTTGATTTAATGTATTTCATTGATAACGTTGCGAGATGCAAATGAATGTTGTTGTTTTCTTTTTTGTTACTATTGTTATTATTATTATTATTATTATTATTATTATTATTATTATTATTATTATTATTATTATTATTATTATTATTATTATTATTATTATTATTATTATTATTATTATTATTATTATTATTATTATTATTATTATTATTATTATTATTATTATTATTATTATTATTATTATTATTATTATTATTATTATATTATTATTATTATTATTATTATTATTATTATTATTATTATTATTATTATTATTATTATTATTATTATTATTATTATTATTATTATTATTATTATTATTATTATTATTATTATTATTATTATTATTATTATTATTATTATTATTATTATTATTATTATTATTATTATTATTATTATTATTATTATTATTATTATTATTATTATTATTATTATTATTATTATTATTATTATTATTATTAATTATACTAGCACTCGCGGAAAATAAATTTTTAGATTATGGATTCGTAGAATTTTATTAGCCTCGAACGAAGTGAGGATTGGGGTTTGGGGGCTAGCCCCCATTAAGTAAGTAATAAAATTCGAAGAATCTATAGTCTGAAAATTTATTTTCCGCGAGTGCTAGTCTTAGAACTATATAAAATTAAAAACTTAAGAAAACAATTTATAATTTTTTATTTAAAATTCTTTTAAATTTTTTAATATAATTAGTTATATTAAATATATATTATAATTTACTATATTTAAAAATAAAAATATAAATCGTAATAAAGATTATCTTTATTTATTTTATTTAAACTATTTATTTATAAACTATATTAGTAACGTTACTTTTACTAATATATTCCTAATATCGACTATATTACTAATATCTTCTTTTGTAATCATCGTTATATTTATAATAGATAATTAATTTAGAAACTAATCTTAATTATAAAATCTAATACCCTATAATAAATATAAGTTAAATTATTTATATAAGGAGAATTTAAGGTTATTATAAAAGTTTATAAATCATTTAAAATCGATTTAATTAAATTATTATAAATATTTCGTTATACTTTTTAATAAAATCTATATATAATCGAGCTCCCTATATTATACACGGCTTTATATCTTATACGTTTTAACGTTTTTAAAAATAAATAATTATAAATTAATTAATTATTAAAATAATCTAAAATCTTATATAATAATAAATAAAGAGAAATAGATTATGATAATAATTTTTTAAATAAAAAAATATTATATATTATTAAAATTAATATTAATAAAATAAAGAATATAAAATTTTAAAAGATTATATTCAATTTTTTAGTATTTTTATTATTTATATAACGTATATCACGTGCTTTAGGCACGTGATATCTCATCACACCAAGCGATATTATATATAAAAGAGATCTTTAAGGCTCTTAAAGATCTTTTCCCTTTTTAACTTTTCGTATTCTATTTAATTAATCTTTATTAACTTACTTTAGTATATAATTATAATATTTTTAACTTTACATTCGTTTAATCATTTTTAATAAGGATCAGCCTCTAAACCCTTAATCCTTACTTCGTTCGAGGCTAATAAAATTTTATAAATAAAAAGTCTAAAAATTTATCTTCTATAAGTAATAATAATAATAATAATAATAATAATAATAATAATAATAATAATAATAATAATAATAATAATAATAATAATAATAATAATAATAATAATAATAATAATAATAATAATAATAATAATAATAATAATAATAATAATAATAATAATAATAATAATAATAATAATAATAATAATAATAATAATAATAATAATAATAATAATAATAATAATAATAATAATAATAATAATAATAATAATAATAATAATAATAAATAATAATAATAATAATAATAATAATAATCTAATATAAATACTCTTATATTATAAAATATATATCTTATTTAATTATATTCTATATTAAATATATTAATAACATTATATTATATTTTTATACCTCTTTTTTATTTTTATATCTCTTTTTATCTTTTTTAATATATTTTTAATACTATTCTTTTTAATATATTTTTAATATTATTCTTTTTATTTAATTTATTTGATTTTTTACTCTTTTTCTATTGAATTTAAAATTTAGATTTTATAGAAAAGCTTTATAGTTTTTTTATATTTCTTAATATATTCTTAATTATATATAAATTATACTTAGCTTTTTTTATAATTATAATAATTTTATTTATTATTTATTATTTATTATTTATCATTTATTATTTATTATCGAAAGAGTATAGGCCTAATAATATAGGAATACCTATATAGCTAATAGCTGACTGGAATGGAATGGGCCGAAATGGTTAATGGGCCGAAATGGAAATGGGCCGAAATGATTAACCGAAATGGGCCGAAATGGAGTGGCCGGAATGGAATGGCCGGAATGGAATGGCCGGAATAATTAAGCTCCGAAGGTAGAACGGAAAGTCGGCATTAAAAAATTAAGGTTTTTTGCTTACTAATGTTCGACCAATTAAATTTTTCGCGGAATACTTATAACCAATCACACGAGCCGCTAAAGGATTTAAAGTTCATGTTTTTGCATTTTGAACCTCCTATAGTACAGGTATAATAATCATATAACACTACAAATTGATGAACTAAGATTCTTCGAATCCATTAATATATAAATCTTAAATTAGAAATTCTAATTTTCGTATAATTCTATACTATTAAATAAAAAAAATTACAAAAACTTAAGATCTTTAAAAGCTATTAATAATAAACAAAAGAATCCTCAATTAATATTTTAAATAGATATATTTATTTCTTACACAGTTGTTAATTCTTTGAAATGGCTGTGTTGAGCATGAAATGATGGCCAAATGGGGGGTGGGGGGTGGCGAGAAGTAGGGTAGGCGACTTGATGGATGGGATTTTGCTTGGGCTTAGATATTGGTATTTGCAAATGGAGTTAGTGAAAATGGAATATCAGGTGTGTGATTTGATGATGGGAGGTTTATTGGAGTGTTTGGGGGATACAGTGAAAGAGAAGACAGGATAGAATCCTAATTCAACCTTAGAATTGTTCTAACATGATTGTGTCAAGAGAAACGCTGGGCTGTTTTAGATGGATCTTTAGACGGCAAGGAGGCGAGCTACTAAGGAGATAGATATCTACTAGATAGATATGTAGCCATGAAATTCATAGCTAGGTACTTCCAGTTTAGACAGTCCACACTAGGGCTATTTATAAAGATGGGAACTACCGTACGTAAAGGTGTGATATTGATAGTCACTTGACACAACTAAAACAAGATCATATCACTCTCTAACAAGTACTTATTAGCTTCGCATAAACCCTAAACTCAGGGTTTCTTTAGAAGTTCTCTATATCCTTAGATTATATTTAGTTTCTTCTTTTGCTTTGTTCTAACTAAAAAGTACCCCCTAGAACTATCGCAAAGCAAAGAAATCTGTACAAGGTTAAACTAGCAACAGACCTAGAAGTAGCATCTTCTTGTCCAATTGACTTATACTATAATATAATGTCACTTATTAGGATCACTAACTACTAGGTACTCTGTACATCACTGTATCTTGTCCAACCTTGTTCCATGATTTTGAACATCATTTCCTTGGCAGTTCTCTCCGCGTGTCACGTGAGTTACCCCCTTAGTCACGAATCCTTGTTGGTTTGTGCACATTAAAACTTCCCCGCATACAATAGAGGGTTCGGCCAACGAAACATCCAGTCTAATCTCTCTTATTAGTTTAGAATATGAAAATCTACCCAGAATCGGAGTCAACACCAAACTTCTTCATGTTCATCTTCAACCCAATGCACCAAACACACACAACACAGTTTACTTCCATGTGATAATGAACATACTTGAATCACAAGTCACCGATTTGAATTATCTAGCAGAATCACCAATTGCCATACCAGGTTTCGATAACATGAATGGTCAACAGTCTTCGGAATCACCCGCAGATACCGGGGCTCAGAGCGGAAAGAAGAGAAAAAGTATCTCTGGTGAGGGAGATTCAACAACAAATGGAAATATAAAAGATAGAGAAGGAGCTCCACAAACAAGGGCAAAGAGAAAAAACAGATATATATCTATTGCTTGGTAAGTGAACTTTGATTCTTTTGATTGTTGATCTTTGTAAGTGCGCCAACGTCAGTCGGTGCTCTTCAATTGCTTATTGCTGGGTTGTGGATGTGCGCCCGATGAAAGAAAGAGGCATCCAGATCCTTCTGCAGACATTCTTGCACGTTTGAATTGAAGGAGATATTCCATTGATACTAATGTATTTATATCATAGCAATGAATGCAAAAGAAGAAAGATTAAATGTAATGGAAACACGCCATGTCAAAGATGCGGCAATCTGAACCTGGAATGTCAATATGCTCCGAATTGTTGTACCAATGGCTTCAAAGAATCAGAAGAGTTTCGTCAAATGAACTTACAACTTACCTCCCTACAAGAACAAGTGGATAACTTATATGCGAATCTAAATGCTTTGCGCGCAGGTGGTGGTGGAAGTGGCGACGGCAGCGTACCATATGGACCATCATCGGAAAGATCGTTGTCAATCTCACAAACAATCCGGAATGCAGGTGCATTCTCCTATGAATCGATACAATAAACCTATCCCAAAACATTCTTCATTTCGTGGACCGACTAGCTCAGCTTTTGGATTGGATGTGGCAAAAAACACACTTCATAACATGGGATATCAGGGGATGGCAGATGAAGGAATCATCACTCAAGATCCTACACCTGTACCATCACCGCCACCAACACGGCCTAGGGCATTGCCATCCATTAGCGTGAATGGTGCTCGTGCTCCAGATCCATTGAGGAGTATAAATCGAGAAGAGATGATTCGACTCTGTAGGGTATATGAAGAGGAAATGGGTCTTATGTATCCTGTTCTGGATATAGAGGAATTGATTCTTCATGGAACCGCACTCCTTGATTTCATCGATTCCGCGGTGAGGAATGGCCTTGCCACCCGAACAATAATCAAGGAATTAATGATATCAATTCTTGTATGTTGAAAACAGTCATGGCTATCTCAATGATCGTGGAGGGAAGCGGGCAGAGTGATATGGCATTCCGGTTATTTGAGAGCGTGCGGGAGTCTGCTGATCGTACTTTGCATGATGAAGTTGTGGAAGTTAAAAGTTTGCCTTTCTTGGTACTTGTGGTGAGTTAAAAACAATTTGTTGGCTGCTGTTATCTTTTGGCATTTCATGTGTGAAAGTTATAGAAATTCAACGAAGTCATAAGCTCTAGTGAGTCAAACTTAGAACAAGTGAATCTGGCTTCTTGAGTCGGATCAATGGTTGTTTTGAAAATCATTGATTATCTTGCTGTGTTACTATGCTAGGTTGGTGAGAAACCAAATTAAATTCTTGATGTTGTCATTGACCAAGTGGAACCAATGCCGAGCAAATGTGGAGGGCATGAATACCTTCAACTTTCAATGATTGGAGAATACAAGATTGGTGAAGAATATATTTTCAAAGAAATAGCCATCAAAGTTTGGTTGATGGGACAAAAAGTTCGAAAAGTAATTGATCTGGCTTGAGAGGAATCCAAGTCATATGATTACTATCATTGAATACGGGGGTTGATCGTTTTGCAAGGCCGATATTATTTATTGTTGCATTGGAGAACTTGTAACATTAGATATATGCCTCCCTATTATGTGACTGATGGTTATTGGCTTGGTGGAAATTTGATTATCACAGAATATGATATCTTGCTGGATTGGAAAGTTGATGGAAGGGGAAAGCAAACCACACATTACTCAATCACCACCGCGGCAAAGGGGTAGAAAGAAAATGACCACGGAAAAAGTCGTACCTTCTAATGTGACATCAATCCGTTTTGTTGTTACCCGTTTTATTAAAATTCATCCGATATCTCATGTATTGTTGCATTGGGACTCCTTGCACTTGCCGAGATGATATTGGCTGCCCCGGCATGCGAGGCTGATGCTTTCATTGGTACGATTGATTTCGAGGATAACGAAAACATCTCGCTGAGATTAGATCAGAGGGAAGAAGCCTGCAAACGCTCAATCGATCTCTAATTATGGCCGAAAATAATAGAAAAAGAATGTTGGCCTTGGAAGGAATCGAACCTCCTTTTCATCCATCAATGTACATTGGGGATTCGCGTTCTACCATCGAACTACAATGGCTGTTTGGTTATTGTTGCGTTGAACTGATTATCATGGATTTATCAACCTCGCCAATGTCTACAGAGCCTAAAGTGTGGGATTTGCTTATGCGTTCTCGTCCGTACATGAATCTAATTAAGCTTGAATCTCCTCGTTATCAATGATAGGCGAAGGAGGACAAAAAATACATCCTCACTGGCGCCATCTGTTCAATTATGAGGGATTCAGAGACGGTTCAATTCACAACAACAGGAATATACTTTTCCCACTGGAAGAAGCAAAATGTCAAAAATATGACTTGAACCCCGCAGGATTCGAACCTGCCATTCTGCAAATTTGACCGGAAAACTTTTGCAGCGTGTTGAACCAACTACACTAAAGGTCCTGTTTGTTTTTATTTGATTGGGTATTTCCTATCGTATCTCTTGATCCTCAATGCCTTTTGAGATCTTCAACTGTAGTCCTTACAGTCGGCTCACAGGTTTATGCGAAGGTCATCTCCTCCCGATCGAGGAGAGACATCGCAGAGGATCAAATTAATCAAGAGGCAAAGATGGAACTATATCATCGTGGTTGTTGTTTTTTGCGATTTATACGAGCTGCTTGTCTACTTGTGCTCCATTGAGTTATCACTTGCAGAAGTTGGTTGCAAATCCTCCCTCTGCTGCGTGGTAATTGGGCGGAAGGGGGAGGGCATTCCCAGAAAAAGGGCGATGAAGGAATTAAAAACGAGACTCCACCTGCTCAGAATTGCGAGCAAACATGAAATAAGATACAAGGTGGCCAACAATATAGTGGAACGCGTATCTTATTAACGTTCTCGCGTTTCAGAGCCAATACTCGAAGCTTCTCCTTCAAGTCGTTTCAGCTTGATCACTTAGTACTCGGTTGTATTCGTCCTATCTCTTTACGGAATGTTGTCGTCGATTCTTCTTTTCTAGTTTCTGCATTTCATATATTTTCCACAAATCATGCCATCTTCTTTTTTCCAAATTAAAACTGTTCTTCCTTTCCTTTTCTTGAGATCTGCTACTTTTTTCTTTCACATGATATTGTTTTTTCACCTACAACTAACACAATTCACAGGCAATATACCATTTCCACTGTGATGAAGAAGCATTAGCTTGGCGCATTATAGGACAGGTCGTGCGAATGTCAATTGAATTAGGTCTTCATAGGCGTGACTCTTTTTTGAAGGTTGTGGTTGATGGGCGAGAACGTATGGCTATCACCAAGCTTTTCTGGTCAATCTACGTACTTGATCGAAGATGGAGTTTCGGTACAGGGATGCCTTTTGCTCTACAAGATTCAGATATTGATCCTAATTTACCAGAACCTGTATGTAATCTCTTACCTTCATTGCTGACTTGACTAATTTTTTCTAGGATGACTCAGTTCCTTATTTACATGTTATGATAGCATATTCCAGAATTGGGTCCAAAGTTTGGCGCTCAATATGCTCCTTCACTCCGATACCTTCGACAGCGATAAACACTGAGGAGTTGGACTATCTAGACTATCAAATTGTTCAATGGCAGAAAACGATACCAATTCAATTACAACTTCCAGCAGCCTCGTCACCTCCAGCCTCCTCCCGCGCGATTCATCGACTGCAAATACTTCTCTACCTTCGTGCTAATCAAATGCGCATCCTTATTTATCGACCTGTATTGCATTCGGCATCTGCTATACAAGAACATCTTCGGCATGCGTCTACGGTTGTTGAACTTGCAAAGGATACAATTCGCGCTCTCACACACCTGAACCAAACCACAGATATTTACCGCGTCCAACAAGTTTGCTTTAACTATTTCCTAATTTCGGCCTTGGCAGTTATCTTTCTAGCAAGTTGTCATGCTCCAGTTACCTTCAGTTCGATTTGTCGCGATGAATTTTACATGGCACTTGATCTTGTCAAAGGTTTCTCTAACAAATCCTTCGTTTCTAAACGTCTTTGGAAAACAATCAAAGGTCTAAAGCAAGTCGCTCCGAAACTTGGTCTGTCTCCTGCATCAAACACTCATGTAAATGGGACGCTAGGGGCGAATGATGCACATAGTAGTGCTGCACTTGCTATGGCTGGGTTGGCAGGACATGAGATTGCGGGTCTGGGAGGAGGGTTTGACACAAATGGCCATGGGGGTGGGCATGGAATGGCTAATGGGACAGGAAGCAGTCCTATGACTGGAAACCAAATGAGTTATGAAATGACCAACTTATTCGAGGCGGCAATGGGAGTGGGTGGTCATGGTGGGTTTGGAGTTGGTAATGGTATTGATGGGGCATCAGGAGCTGGAGATAGTATGGGCGTCGGTGCTATATTTGGAGAGGGGGATGAATTATTTAGGCAGTTGCGGGATTTGTTTTAGGGGTAGATAAGTTTTCGATGGTATATATATATATTATAAGATTGTGTATTAGTCAGCATTCGGAGTGAATGTTGTGAATAGGGGGGCTGGTATCAAGTGGCCTACTAAGCATAGCTAGGAAACCCCGCCATGAACTATGGGAGAAATCGCCATTCTGAGATTCATTGTCGTGTATTTTCGACAAGCCAAGAGACGAGAAAAGCTTGGAAAGGGAAGTTGCAGTTTTACTATTTGATATACAGACTTATTATTCATATAACTTCTCATGTATCATCTCATCAGATCATACAACTGGATCTCCCACCGCTTCAAACTTCGCATCAACTCCATCCACTTCTTCTCTTGATTGTTGCCCATCAAGCCAATTCAACTTCCCTGGTTACACGAATATAATATAAAAGTGTCTTCCAGCTTACCACATTCCAAACGAGAATGAAGATGCATCACCGCGGAATTACTCCAAATTCTATGGAGGGGATTGAGAACGGAATTAATCCCGTGTGGTTCTTCATGCAAGGTAAAGTGCGGCAAGCACAAGGATAAAGTTTCCTGACGGCTCCATAAAATGTTGATTCCGCGAAGACTACTTTGACCCCACTTGGTATGACCTTACCCCACCATACGAGTAGCTTGACGTCGGCTTGTGAAGTTATGAGTTATTGGCTTCGGTTGGAATTCTATTATTGAATCGAAGGCGTAGTTGCTACATGTAACATTGTACCTTGTGTTATCCTCATCGTTAATCCAATCTAACGAATAACCTCAGTTCCAATCCTTCAACAATCTTCTCCTACATAGGATTCTCATAAGCTTAAGTTGTTGTTAGAAAGTCAGAATGCCTCCCCTCAAGTCTTGGCTCCGTATTCCGCCTAAACAGCGACTTCTCAATCTTCAATATCCCCTTTGGCATCATCACTTCTCGCCACTCCCAAGTTACCCATCGTCCAGCCGTCCGCATTGGTGATCATGTGCTTGATCTCCTTGCGTTCTCCAAGTCCTCTGGTTTTCAAAAGCTCCCATCTTTCAAAGACCATCTCTCCGTCTTCGAAGAGCCAACCCTCAATGCTTTCGCAGCACTAGGTCAGCCCGTCCATCAGGAAGTTAGGAAATATATACAGGAGATTTTCAAAGAGGATACACAATACCCCGAGTTATTGAAGGAAAATGAGGAGGTCCAGAAGGAGTGTTTGTTGAAAGAAGGAGATTGGAAAAATCATCTGCCAATGAAAATTGGTGATTACACGGACTTTTTTGCGGGCATCAATCATGCTAGGAATGCGGGCGTTATGTTTAGAGTAAGTTTCTCGGGGTCTATTTGTCTTGAATACAGTAATCTAACATGAGCTTTCCAAAATAAAGGGACCGGAAAATGCACTTCAACCAAATTATACACATGTTCCTATTGGGTATCATGGACGTGCTTCCTCGGTTGTGGTCTCAGGAACACAAGTCACACGACCAAATGGTCAGATAATTCTCGATCCAAAGGCTCCGGGACCCAAGAAACCCATATTTGGACCCGCCAGACGACTTGATATTGAGCTGGAACTTGGATGTTTTCTCTGCACGGGAAATGAACTGGGAGAACCCATAAAGGTTGAAAGGGCTGGAGAAAACATCTTTGGATATGTTCTTTTGAATGATTGGTCAGCGAGAGACATCCAAAATTGGGAATACGTCCCCCTCGGTCCATTCAACGGAAAGAACTTCGCGACAACCATTAGTCCATGGGTTGTTCTACAAGACGCCATCGCGCCTTTCCGTACAGCTAAACTGGAAACCGAGACGTCGAAATCCGGAGAGCTGTTGGATTATCTTAAGGAGGAAAATAATAATACGGGTCTGAATATCAACCTGGAAATTGATCTCACGACGCCAGATGGCAGCACAACGACGATCGGAAAGGTTAATGCGAAGAACTTGATATGGAGTTTTGAACAAATGCTCGCTCACCATAGTAGTGGGGGGTGTAGTATGAAAACGGGGGATCTGTTGGGTAGTGGTACGATTACCGGAGAAGGCGATCAAGAAATGGGCAGTTTGTTGGAGATGTCTTGGGGGGGAAGTAAGGATATCTGGTTGGTAGGTATGGAGACGAGGAAATTTTTGAAGGATGGAGATGAGATTACGTTGAGGGGAAGTTGTGGGGAGGATGAGTATGGCAAGGTTGGATTTGGAGAGTGTAGGGGGAAGGTGGTAAGTGCGATTACTTATTAGAGGTGGGGATGAGGGTGTGGATTCGAGACGATCGAGGTGGGAATTTAGATGGTTGGTTATATCCACGGATGGAGAAAATATCATTCTTTGATCTGGCTCAACATTGATACGTATATCATTATCCATATTACTATCACTACCTGATATTTCATATTTCACACCTCATAGCGAAGAGGAATATCAATTTAAATTTGGAAATTTAAGAGAATCCAGTTGATAAATCATCTGAAAAATACCTAGCTTGATACATTTACCACCTCATCTCCCCTATCCTTTTTAACATCTACTCTCACATGAAATCTTAAGTCATTCGATTAGGATCTTGCAGTATAAATAGAGGGCTGGATGGCTGGACGGCTACAAACAATTTTTGCACCGCGAAGAAAGGAAGGGAAGAGGACAATTTAATTAATAGGACGGTTGTGGTACTCCATCGTTTGCTTCTTCTTGAGAGATGGTATGGCTCCCATTACATTGAAATGGAGAAAACTATTCATCTAACACAACGTCTTCCTGATGTGTGGTTCCACATGCGAACCTGCGCAGTGCTTCGCAGAAGATGCGCGCGTTGTGGAGGAGTCTGCGGCGCTATCAGTTGAGGCCTTGGTGGCTTTTTGAAAGGTGACTAACCTGCCGTAGAGATGCGGTAAGGCTGAGAGTTAGCTACTTCTTATACCGCGATACCTTCCTTCATCTTGGTAGGGAAGCTACTGGAAAGGTAGCCTGTGAAAGTGAGAATGCCCTGCATGGTACTCAGTCTGAGATCCAAATGCAGTATATCGGAGCTAGTAGAGAATTAGCTGATAAGAGTTGAACGGCTATAGCACAACTAGGTTTTTAGTTCTGTTGACTGGAGTCTGCAACTCGTTTCTCAAGCTCCATTATCATTCTATATGTCGCGCACATGAAATTCCATGGTCAATAAGAGAGGAAACATGACTCCGCACGCATGATTTACCCATCGATATCTAGCAAAAGGAATCCTACCGAAAAACCAGGCCATTTATCATTGTCACTTAGACTATATTTGAGCTTGCCCTTGCCCTAGTGGTGAAATTCTCTCTTTGTTGTCAGCGCCTGATTACAAGGTTATCAAGTTTGTTAATTTTCCCTCTTTACTTTTCCCCCTTTACTTTTCTCCCTCCTTTAATATTTATCCGGTGGTCACCGGATATACAACTTTGTGAACATGATTTTTGGCGTATCACAACTATAGAATTCATTTTTGTTTCGGTTTTTTTTATATGAAGAGGTGATTAGGAATAGAAGGAAATTTTCTTGTGCTCCAGATTCCAGGAATCGAGGCTGTCGATTTTGTCGACTCCTCAAGTATTGAGGACCATTCGATCTTGCGATTGTGAGTATGCTTCCTCTTTACAGCAGCAAAGCTCAATTGATGATTGTTTGAATACTGTGCTAACATACCATATTCATCATTAGTCTTCTATTATGGAACGCGCAATTATCTATATCTCGATCTCTTCGATTTTATCAGTTGAGATGTCTTAAGGCTTCCTTGGGTATGTAAGTACCTTCGCACATAATCACTTGATAATTGGTTGACAAGCATTGATCGGTGGCCTTTTGTGGCACAAAGAGGGCGCTTTCGGGGGAAATCTAAAAGATCAGGTGTCCATTCTGAAGATAATATTTAGGAACTGGTCATTGGGGCCTTCCCTGGAGTGGAATGATATTTGAGATCGAAGATGCCTGGGTGCTATCAAATTCAAGATATAGCAGCTTAGAAGCTCAGCATCACTGGCCCTCAATATATCTAGAGCCTGTTGTGCTCTATATTGATGTTGATGAGATTGGTATGCGATGATTTTTCCAGATTTCATTGACCATTGTCGACTTGTTCTTAGGTGAGTCTTTGCTGAACAACGACTGTTCGTTATCTGACTGTTTATCCCTAGCTTCTTTGAGAAATGAAGTGTCGAAAAATGAAGAATCATTACCAGTCGCCCCAATATTACAGATCAAAAATGTGTTTTTACCCGTGGTAGAAAACTACGACACTGGCTATAGCCATCATCTATCAGCCTTAAGACTTTTAGAAAGACGAGCAGTGTTCAGCAACAGCTTGATAGAGCAACATATCCACGCTGAAACAAATTGAAGTCTGATTTACTTGATTATGTAATGCTGAAACTCCTAGATACTGATCAATATACGTGATCATGAACTGATATGTGTATAGGGTTTATTACCGCATTGCCCAAACAACACTGCCTCTGGGCATTCCGAAAACAATCGTAATGGTAGTTATTTGGAGATCATCTGCTCGATACCATCCATCATCAACACCAGCAGATGTCAAGAAGAACTAGGGATAACGGCAGACTGGTCCTCGAATCATCGCACTGATACATCTTTGGACTTTGCATTTGTCAAATCAATACTCGGTACACCTAACATGAACCAGGGAGTGTCATAGCCTTGCGGAATTTGCAGTCAATCTTATGGGTTTTTTCAGATATGCCCATACTCTTCTTGCTGAAATGTTCAAAGAATCCGGAGAAAAGTATAACCGCTGCCAATTGCCGGTGTTACTTTGCTATTCAGTACCCTAGAATCGACACTGCTTTGACAACCTCAGTAGAGCAAGACTCATACATTGCCGGATGGCAATAGCGTTACATCTCCACGCCTCAATGTTTCTGAGAACAATTATGGGCTCTTTTCAGAACACCATTTAGAGGACGATGGGATATAAATGAGGGTTTTTCGGAAAAGGAAAAGGGGCTTCTTCTAGACTCTCATAATTGGCACCATCTCTCCTTCCAAGATAATGAGATAGTCGCCCTGGCTCACCAAGTGATGCTATTCAATCAGACGCCCGGATCTACCACATTTGGGTACTGATTCTAACAATAACGATCCTGAGTCAGACCAGATGCTCTTTTTTTCGGTACTTGAGGAGCTTTCAGTTGAGGGTGTATTGGTCTTGGAACCCAATATACCCCCCGGATGACGGTCATGAAAACTCGAATTCTGGAACAGATTTAAAAGTATATACTCACTCTTATCTGCCTACTGCTTGGCAACAAAAGGAGAGAGAAGCCGATCTACGAGCTCTTATGAGAAAGCACGCTCTCTGAACATGGATTTTTCAGCTTCATCAAAACCTGAAGCCGAGCCAGCTTTGTATCGTTTTCGAACCCACTTGCCAATCTCTGGCATACCTCAAAATCTGTACCATCAAGTCGTTGTGCTATTTTTAGCTTAGAGTTCTCAACATCGATTTCTTGAGTCAGTTGTGAATCATTCTCTCTTATCTTGGAGTTATTCATTGATTATTATCATGGCTGACATTCCACAGGTTTATATATAAGAGCTGCGAATATCGAAAGTAGAACGTCAGATACCACGAGTTGCTTTCTTTCTCAGTACCTTAAGGACTTCTGGGGCTCTGCCTCGGTGGTGCTTGGCCTGTGTTCTTGAGTTTGTTGGTCTTGGTCAGGTTCACTGTTGACCGAGGAAGTAAAGGTATGTATAATTTTCTTTCGAGTATCTTAGCCATCGTCCCATGTAAGGTCATCTTGCTGTCCATTTTGATATCGGCTGTCAATTTCCGTTTAAATTCACCACTCTTCCCTCAATTTGGGCGCACAATATTTTCTCGCTAACCATATTGATTTCATTCAGAGAATTTAATTATTCTACTTTCTTCCCCAGTCAATCTTCAGTCTACCAAGATTGACAAACTTGAGACACAAAGTCACAAGTACCAGACATGCCTTTGAAGTTTTTCAATTCCCGCCTGGAGCGAAAGAGCTCGTATGTTCCATCCTTTATCCTACTAATTTGATAGAATCACTAACCGAAATAAAGAAAGGGCAAGAAGTCCGTTCCGCCCACCATCTTCCCTCCAAATCTTCCTCAAACTCTTTCAATCGAGGACAAGCCTCTTCCTCTCATCCCGAAATTTTCAGCTGGAGCCCTTGGAAGACTTCTACCTCGTAGAAGGGACTCCGTGGTACTCCCACGGGTTCTGGGAAGTTTGACCCGTGGGATGGAACGGGTTCGCCGGCACTCGCTGGTGCTAGGTGGTACGTCCCTTTAGCTCCGCTCTTCGCCAATCCTTCAGCATTTTTCCACACCCTCGCTCATTGCTCAAGCTCGAAATAATTACTAATGATCACATCTACAGGCCTCGGGCGCACGATCCCTGTCCCGAAAAAAGATCACCGGCACGGAGACCGACGCCATCACTCCGCTACTGCTCACTTCCCCTGAGGCTGAGCCTGAGATTGTTATTGCGGAGGATGACGAGGGAATCATGGAGGAGGGTGAATATGAAGAAGGGGAGGTCAGAGATGCGGTGGAGATGACGATCGTTCCGGTTCGAGCCCGGTTTATTTACATTGGAGGAAAGGGATCGACTTCACGAGGTGGTGCAGAGGGCAGATAATTGTGGTCTGAACGACCTTTAAGATGGAACTTCAAGATCGGCGTTAATTGATGATTGAATATCAGACGAAACTCTTTTGGTGGATGAGAATGACTTGGGGGTCATACTCTGTGTGGCGGTGATTAGAAAAAGGGGCTCGCTTGTTGAGGGCATAACTTGGTCTCTATATTGGTATTCCCGCGGAATTAGCTGGAAGGTTATGTGATAACACGAAAGATTTCAAAGTTGAAATTGCTCTTGGTTTGAACAAAATTGATGAGTATCATGCGATGATTCGTTCATTCGTTTATTCACTTCATGAAACGTGATTTGTGATTCATGGCTTCAATGAATAGTGATGGAATCTTAAAATATTTCAGCAACGCAACATATGATCTGTATATGAATATTTATTGCCATGAAATTGTTGTTTAGATCGAGTGATGCCATTTCTAACGTCTCTAGATGTATGGCTTGTGACCAGCATGGTCATTCGAAAGATTTTCTCCTCGTGATTCAATATATGTCGGCACATCTTGACCCATTGTTCTGAGAAAAAATCAACGATCAAACTATCATCTGACCTATCATTCCAGGTGGAAATAGACAGTTAAAAGATTATGTCTTTGGACCTTTGGAATGAGGAGAGAAATTCGAATCCCCGTTGCAATTGATTCCCATAATGACTAATCACAATCATATGAATGCCGGCAGTCGAGCCCACCAAAAATCGAGTATTCTTGCCAACCGACGCGGTTTCCATCGGCAGAAATGGCTACCTGGGGCTCTCACTCGCTTTCTATACTAGATGCCCGGTCTTGCTGTTTTTTGCCATTTTGTACTTTCTCTTTACATCTTGAAACATTTGCATAGGGAATATATTTATATATATGCGCATCGATAACATCGTATCACATATAACAGCTAACTGCCAGCTAGTACTCAGCTTCAGCACGTATGACGAAAGATAAATTCTATGGTACCGTGTATGGATCCTGTTTGCAACGTGGACTATAGATACTCCCGAGACATTGACACATGAGGATCCTGTTATGGAAAAGGGACTTGGAGGCGGATAGACGCCAAGTCCTGGCATGATTTGCACTCGGATAAACCCTTTTAATACTACAGTTGTCGATTTTATGTACCATCTACCTTCGCTTGCTAAGAGATATAAGGTCGTCCTTGATGAAGAGGAGTGTTATGAATGGGGGCACGTACAGATTTTTTCACATCCACTTTTGCTATCTCTGGTTCTGCTCCTGTGAACTATTCTCAAACTTAGATCTGTATTGTATACATTATCATGAAGAATCGGTTGCGAAGAAGTAAAAAGACTCAGATGAACCACAAAGTGATGAGTCTGAGATTTATTGTATCCTTTACTCTCGCACAATCATATGTGCAATAAGAACTTGCTGTAATGATGGAAACGAATCACCTGCACATCCATCGACTCATCATAGAACACTTCGCGAAAACAACCATTCGGAACCCACAATTCCATTCTCCATGGTGAATATTGAAACCCTTCCTAAGCTTCGACTTTAGCAATGGATAGCAATAGATCAACGAAATCAACAACTACGCAAACTGCTCATCCTACACTTTAGTATGTATTGTTTTCGTTATGATGGGAGTATATCATCGATACTTAAAGATCGCAATCCAAGGCTCTCCGTCATCCCTCAGAACCACTCGCAACATGACTTCATCCCATCAAAAAGTGGCGTAGGCCCGCTCTTGGCTCGCAAAGGAGTCTACCATGCCTACCCAGTCGCATTTGGGAATCATACAAATATGGTTACACGACGCTCGATTGGAAAAACCCCCTTTTTTTCGACGACCAGGCGACCAGCGGCGACAGAACATCTTCCGGGTGGGCGGAGGAGATTTCAAAAATCTACGGAAGAGAGTTCGGATCAGCTTTACATCGAGCTTCCCACGGTCTTCATGTTGATTCTTGCACGTCTTGGCAACGAGGGTGTCAAGGTTATGAACGGTCTGAGTTTGAAGTGGGAACATACATTTAGCAATCGGGTCCTAGATACGGAATTCCCAAATGAATCCCCATTTTTCTATAGAGGCTGACTATGGCGATGTCCCAAGTTTGAAGCTCGAAAGATCCAGCCTTTTCATGGGTTTATCACGTTTGTCCTATTGAGCGTCGGAAAAAGCTGGGATGACGACCCTATGGGATACGACATCTTCCATATCGAGAAATTCGAAAGTGCTGAAGATCTCCAGGAGGGCGGTCTTGTTTCAGATCACAAACAGTTTGGTCAACTTCTCTAAACTAGAAAGTTTTGACCCGTATGTATGTGGCTCTCTCTCTTTTCGAACCGTAGACCACAGTTAACATGTGAAGAGCCAGCCGTGATGGCATTTCTTGAGCTTCGAAGGGCCATCCTCTCGAATAAATATGTTGTACCGCACAAAGAAGTGTCGCAACGTCTTCTGCATCAACCCCTCAAACCCGACGTACGTCACCATTCCACCCAAAACTGATTCCCAAGGAGCAGTCCGCGAATTCGCACCCCATTTCAATTACCTTCCAATAGTATTCAGTCACATGAACGAAGATTAGTCAAACCTACATTGTGAATACAAACCTCGTTGCTTTTATCCCATTTACAAATTTTCAAGATGATGTGGCATTGAAGTAAGTTTGGACGGTGTTGCAACTGAAATGTCATTAATCCCACCATTGTCTGATTATTATCGTGATCGAATCTTTTATTTTCCCTTCCTTGAAATTATGTCCGAGTTGATACTTTTGATGTTGATGAACTAGAGCTCGTTTTTCGAAACACCTCCCAAGAATAAGCATTCAACGCAGTGAAGCACAGGAATATGCAACTTAGTTTTCGAGCAAATGGGGTATCTTCTGTTATTGATAAGACGCCGCTCAATATATGCTGTGGGAGTAAACGCTCAGATGATCAAATACTCCTCTCCCCAAACTCTATGAAAACAAAGAGTGTATGAATACCCTAAACAACATACTTTCCTATTCCATACCCTACAGATGAATATCCATACCTTAAACATATAATGCAAAATATATACTGAATCCAAACCCAGCCCTACGATGGAAGCCAAACCAGACACCCCAGTCCATCCCATATCTAGCCCAAATCACCTAGTCATGATATAAATCCTACGCGTTCGTATTTCCAGCGCCAGACCTCAGACAAATCAATATCGCATCGTTAACCAAATCCATCAAAACACTCCCCAACTTCACGTTCCCTTTGTTTGGCGCCAACCCCCCTGTGATTCTCTTCGGCTGATGTTTGTGTTTGCCACTCTTGATAACCCTTTCATCTTTCTTCATACTCCTGCCACCCACCCCAAAGTTCTCCTTATCATTTCCATCCTCCTCGATATCCATCAATGCATTAACGAGCTTCTTCTTCCCTCCCACTGTATTCTTCTCCAGCCTGACCCACTGCGAGGATCCCCCGGTCACACTCCCTTGCGTCTGACTCCCTACTATTTCCCAATGATGCCCCCAAGAATTGGTCCGCACTTAGCTCATAAATCCATTTCTTTTCTTCCATCAATTTCACAAATCGACAGACCATCTCCTCAGGTTTGTCCCCGTCTCTTCTTTCCCCACTTCCCTTGAGTGTACCCCTACTTCCAACTACTAACAACTTGGTCTTTGCTCTTGTGAATGCTACATTAATTCTTCTCCAGTCCTTCAGAAGCTCTCCAATATTTCCCGTCTCGTTACTTCGCACCAAGCTTAGTACTATGACTTCTTTATCTCTTCCCTGGAAACGATCGGCTGTGTGCATTTCCACTCCCTTGGCGCTTCTTAATCCATCCTTCAGCAATGCTAATTGAGATCGGTAATGCGTCATTACTCCTATTTCAGCAGGATCGACACCCGTGGATATCAAAGAGGTGACAAGCTGCGTGACAATTTTAGCTTCCACATCATTAACGGTTCTATTTCCCTTCTCGCTTTCCCTTGCTGCATCCCCCAGTCCATCTGTATCCACAAACGCCACTGTAACATCTGGATCCAACAAATCTCGTAACCAGCATCGTCCCCTTTTTGGTTCCAAGCAAATAGATTTCTGGGTACTATGAAGAATACTGTTGGGCGTATGATGATGTGCTTTTAAAGCATCCATTTCGGGAATGATGATTTTGCGAGTAGCTACTGAGTCGCTACCGCATTTGAGACGTCCATTGTAGATGAGTGTGTTGGAGAGAGCCATTACGTCGGCATTCATACGGTATTGATGTTCGAGATAGACGACGCTTTGAGGGTGCGCTTCAGAGAGGTATTTGAAGAGAGATATATCTAAGCCGCCTTTTTCGAGCTTCTTCGTCTTTCACTAATGGAGGCAGTTGATTATGATCTCCGACAAGGATAAATGTACGTGCAAGACGGATAGGACCAACGCAAACGGGCAGCGTAATCTGGGAAGCTTCATCCACGATGCAGTAGTCGAATGTACGTTCGTTGAATATCGGATGATTGATCCCAAGACAGCTGGTGGCGATAATTGGCGTATCGTGCCAGACACTTCGGATTTCTTCCATGGTTTGTTTGGGGTCCACTGCGAGTTTGGCAAACTCTTGAACATCAGGGTGGATTTTAGCTCTCGTTCCGAGACGCAAAATGGGGATTGAATCGTCGCGAAGTTTGAGGAGAATATTGTCTACAGCTGTATGAGTATATGAAGTCAGGAGAACAGACTTTCCCTGAGAAACAAGAGCTCGAATAATATGAGCAATGGTAGTAGTCTTTCCGGTACCAGGCATACCGAGTACAAGGGCATAATCTTGTGCGGACATGACTTTTTCGATAGCACGACGCTGATCCACATTGATACACGAGCGGTCTTTGAGTGTGTACTGCGTGGAATGTGGTTTGAAACGAGGGGCATTAAGATCGACGACAAGACCTCGAATCTCGCGTGACCCGAAAAGTCCCTCAGTCATGATTTGAATGAGATTGTTCCGAACGGTGGCAAGACCGTTACTGAATTCATCCTTATCGAGCCTATAAAGAATTGGAACATCCACAATTTTACCGACAGAATCCGCTGGTGTAGATCCTTCAGAAGCGACCTCCATGATACTAGCAAAGACTTGGTTATTAACCTCATCAAATCCAGGCTGTCTAATACGAGCATTATGCAAACGACGATCAACGGCGACGGTAATCCTCTTTGCTCGTACGTTAGTAACATAACCTTTGGCGAGAGCAAAATGACCCTTTTCATCTGAAATGACAATAGGTTCCCCCACGATTATTTGAGAGTCCATGAAGGAAAACTCTGGTGCTGGAGTGGGCTTGATCATAGTGTATCGATATCGGTTAATCTTCTCGTTATTATGATCCTCGTATGCTGATCCAGGCTCAATGATGACATTCGAAAAACATCTACCAAGCTTTTTCTCTCTCTGAGCTAAGCATAGTCCATAACTCTCGACGAAATTTCAAGGAATCCTTCTCTTCTTTGGTAAGGAGATCATCCCATTTTAGGAAGAACTCTTTATGCTTCGGTGTAAGATGTTTGACAACCTCATCAAACTTTTCCTTCATCCCGCTTGTCTCACCATTTCCATCGTCGGCCAGTTTGTGATAGATGAAGCAGGTATTTTTGGCATAACATCTACCACACATGTTCTCCTTTTTAAGCATGGGTGGAAGTTGGGCATTCTTTTCTCGAACAAAACATGCTAACTCATTACGCTGCATGATCATATGGCGAAGTTCGTGACGAATAGCAGGAATTCTGATGGTTTCCGAGGTCTCCATGTAATATAAAATGCCATAAGCAATTTCGACATCATATCGATCGGATATGAGAAGATTGTAAAGTGCGGTTTGAGCCCGATTAGCGACGCTAGGATTCTTTCCTGTCTTGACCTCAAAAGGAGCAGTGAGTATTCTTTGCTCTTTTCCATCTCTCATTGTAATCTGTACGGTAGCATCAATGTTACCTTTCAACCCATACATTGGTGACCAGACGTGCTCCTCAACATCAAGAAGATTACTAACACACATAGCGACAGTATCCCCATTACCAGCCTTTACGAGAGCTCCAGGCTAGACGGAATCAGCATGGAAAATAGAGAACAACATGTTTTACTTACTTTAGGTTGAGATGATACAAACAGTTCTGCCCATGCTTGCAACTCCCCCATCTTACTATGTAGGTATTCCACAGCCTGGGGGTATTTCCACTTTAATGACATACAAGTCTTCAAGGTGTCTTTGAGCAAGCTTGTCTATCAGCTCTCACCCAGAAAATATCGCGTCCCAGCGATTAGCAAGCATTGCAGCCTGAAAGATCTCATGCAAGATCGTTCCATAAAGCATCGATGGCGATGACTCACTAGTAGCTTTGACCCTATCTTGGAGAACTGCACGACGAGTGCATCCAAAGGAGTCTGCTACTACGAGCGCAGAAATCAAATGGTCCGGGTGAAGAATGATCAAACCAGAATTATCATCTATAATACAAATCCCCTGCGAGTCAAACTTCCCAATGATATGAACAAAGGCTTTTGTCGTCACAGGAGTATCAATCCAGGTGCCTCGGAGGTATACCATTCTCTTGACTTTAGAGCGTTCAGGTTGGAGATATAGTATCTTGGGCTAATTAGCTAAATCAAGACATTGGGTCATAGATTTTTACCTTTTCTGGGTGCAATTTACCATTAGAACCTTCAAACTGATTATCATCTATCATGGTGACAAGATATCTCTGAATAGCGCGAACTTTTTCCATAGACTAGACATTTCTTAGCGTTCAATTGATAATATATTGCTATGGATCTCTCGGACGTACAGGCATTAAGCTATTGGCTGATTGTTTGAGTGATTGAGTTGCTGCCATCTCCGCAGCCGCAAAATCCGAATCATCTATATCATCACCATATTCATCATCGGACTCTCCCTTGTGAAATGCTGCGCCTCTATGCTTTGATGGTGGAAGCTCTACATCATCAGCCGGAACTGATCCAGCAAACGCGGCATCAAAATCATCATCATCCAACCCTTCACCAAATTCATCACTCTCATAATCCACTGCTTTCAAAGTGCTGTGGCTTTTGGAAAGGTTCGGTGGTACATGCCCAAAGTAAGCCTTTGACTTCGTCGGCGACTCGTATTCTTGGGGTGGGGGTAGTGGACGTGACAATGATGCTGCAGGTGGAGCCTGGGTTTGTGATTCGATAGCCGTAAGTATCATTCCACCAATTTCGTCAAGACCATCATCAGAACCATAATCTGACTCGGAAGTAGAAGGTCTCACTGGGCTAGGCGGAAGCGCAGCAGACTCAAAGTTTCTGGTTGGTGATGATGGCGGTTCAAGTCTCCTTTTTAGGGGTGATGTCCTCTTCTCAGTTCCTCTTCGTCCAAGCGGGGAACTTGGCCCTTCGGTTGGAAATAATCCTCTGTCAGGAAGAGGTGATGAACTTGACGGGCCACCAGAGATATTCTTTGGCTTGTAATCTTCCTGCAGTCGCCGCATCAAACCCGGAGTATCGATCTTTCTATTTTTTCCTATCCTGCTAGGCTGATGCCTCTTTGGATTCAATGGGTTTCCAAGGCTTCTTGATCGTGTCAACCCTCTAGGCGTGTTTCCTTCTTTAGACGATTGCGGCGACGCATTATCCATAATTCGTGAGAGCTTGTTATCCTTCTGAGCTAATCGCATCCACATATCTACTTCTGGTCCCGGTTGAGGAAGAGAATCTGCTTGAGGAGAATGTCCCAATATAGGTGAAGAGCTCTGTGCCCTATTGATCTCGCCATCCCCTCGCTTTCTCTTGCCCAAGTTGCCACTAGGCGGATAGGGAAATTGATGGATGTCTCTTTTGGTATCCCAAAATTATGCGATCATCTGGGGACACTGCCTTGAATGGTCGTTTGAAATCGGCATTTTGTGTAGGATCGAACCCTATTGATGGTGTGGAGGGTATATCTGCAGGAGCGGGGTCTTCGATAAAAACGTCTTCCTCTACAGAACTCTTCCCATCCTTCGTGGAATTCTGGCGCTTCTTCTTGGATGGGTGTGGTATTCTTAGTATCTGCCTCGGATGACACCAGATTTATTATATCTTTTGAGTCATCATTCTTGCCGCCTGGTTCCCGGTATTGAAAGTTATTCAGTATATTCTTCGTCGTTGTCGAGACAGGAATTGGTGCTTTCTCTGCTAATGGTTTCACAGGCACTTTCGACTTTTGGGGTTGGTTCTGATAACCTTTCTTCAATCCGAATTTTGGTCTCGACTTTTTTGTTTGTTTAATTAGCTTCCGTTAGTTCATGAAACCAATCTATAACTGATTGATTTCAATAGTTAGAATGATACACATACATTATTCTCTTTTCCTGAATGATTTGTATCAGAAAAGGACTTTTGAAGAGGCATTATATCTTCACAAATGATGGATTGATAAAGTACATGAGATATGATATGATATTATTGAGAGAATGAGAGAATGAGTGAGTGAGTGACTGAATGAGAGTAGTAACATCAAGATAGATATCAAAATAGCTTGTATCGAAACCAAAATTGAAAGGTTCCAAGGTTACTTGTATTGTCGCTGGGATAGTTCTTGCACTTTGTGGAGATGAATACGCGATTTCATAACTTATAACGCGCTTTCTCTTTCTATACATCACTAGCGTGTTTTTCCTTAACCTTTTAGCGAGCTTAGACTTTCCTTTCCCCTCCAATTACCCTTGTCTACTCCGTATGTCTATGTCTATGTCTATGTCTATGTCTATGTCTATGTCTATGTCTATGTCTATGTCTATGTCTATGTCTATGTCTATGTCTATGTCTATGTTTATATCTATATCTATATCTATGTCTATAGGTTATCTATATCTATATCTATGTCTATGTCTAATAATTCTATGTCTATGTCTATCTCTATGTCTACATCTAATAATTCTGTCTATGTTTATCTATCTATCTATCTGTCTGTCTATTGGTCTATCTGTCTCTAGGACTGATTATCTACTATCTGCTAGGTCCACGGCTATCTACTATCTAATCCTTTCGGTCATTTGTTTTCGCTGCTCCGACTGTCGGCTACTCTAGTACGTAGTCAGGGTACTGCATGAGTGGAATCAAACGAATCAATCCACACGCAACTATCCGAACGGAAGAGCTGAGAGCGAGCCCCAATATTTCTGGGGTATGGATGTCGTTGTACAGAGCACAAGATCCGAATAATTTCTCAGCAGTCAGAGATAGATAGACAACCAATTGAGGTACGCTACACCACACCGACGACCATTTTATCTACAAGACTTCAATTTGTGACAAAAATCCAATACGCGCCTCTGACCATTTTCTAGTCTCAATCGCAATCATGTCCACTGAAAAGCCTCTCCCCTTCGTCTACCAGTTCGCAGCTGGTATGCTTACCCCTCACCCCATTTTGTGAAATTGAAGCTCATAGAGACTATATAGGTGCGATTGCAGGTGTCTCTGAAGTGAGTTCTTCCCGGCCATCTATACTGAGCGAACTTGTGGAACGTATAAATTAATTTTTATGGAATTGCTATAGATTCTTATTATGCAAGTGCCCCTCATGCCATTCCAAGCATCTCCTACTGCAACATACTGACTCATGTAGGTACCCATTGGATGTCGTGAAGACCAGAGTGTGAGTTCAAATTTGGCATATCCCAATACATCAGTACACCGATATATCGCACAGAATGTTGACCGGAGCATAGACAGCTGCAAACCAGCTCCGCGGGACCAGATGGCTACAATGGCATGGTGGATTGCTTCAGGAAGATCATCAAGAATGAAGGGTATGTACCTCTGAATCGTCCTCCCTCTCCAATCGCATGTCCATTCCTAACACCTTCACACAAAGTGTCTCTCGATTATACCGCGGAATCGAAGCCCCAATCTTGATGGAAGCCCCCAAACGTGCCACCAAATTCGCTGCCAACGAATCCTGGGGAAAGTTCTACCGCGACATATTTGGCGTCGCCAAAATGAACCAATCCCTCTCTATTCTCACTGGAGCCACTGCTGGAGCAACCGAATCGTTCGTAGTCGTGCCCTTCGAACTCGTCAAGATTCGTCTTCAAGATCGCGCCTCCGCTGGTAAATACTCAGGAATGATTGATTGCGTGTCAAAGATCGTGAAGGCCGAAGGGCCATTGGCTCTGTACAACGGACTGGAAAGTACAATGTGGAGACACATCTTATGGAACGCCGGATACTTTGGATGCATCTTCCAAGTCAAGGCATTAATGCCCACGCCCGAGAGCAAGAAGCAGGAAATGTTAGTCAACATGGTCTCGGGAGCGATTGGTGGAACCACAGGTACAATCCTCAACACCCCCATGGATGTTGTGAAGTCGCGTATTCAAAAACAGTCCCAAGGTCGCTGGCTTGGCTCCAAAATACAACTGGGCATGGCCAGCTCTTGGAACGGTGATGAAAGAAGAAGGTTTTGCGGCACTGTATAAAGGATTCCTACCAAAGGTTCTGAGATTAGGACCTGGTGGTGGTATTCTACTCGTTGTATTTACCGGAGTGACAGATTTCTTCCGAAAATTGCGCGCGGATAAAGGACTATAACCTCCTCAAACCAGCTGCGAAAGTGGGATGAATGCGATGAAAAAATTAGAGCGACCCATTTTCTTCCATGTATATCTATATTCATACTGTTTGGCTAGAAACGCTGGAAAGATTTAGAGCGCATTTGGATCAAATCAAGATTTACACTATCTCATCCCATATGCAGACGGAGCATTTATTGTCGAAACCCGCATGGATGATGAGTATTGATTTTTAAACTGTAACTCGCTCAAAGAAACATCATTATTGTTCGCTCGTTTCACTGCCTGCTCATGTTCTGCCCACTAGGTATATATGTACTTTTATTACATTCGAAACTCCACCAGCTCCCGCTTTTAAGGCAATCCAAGAACCACCAAATCATCCTTTGCCCTTTCATTCCATCCTACCCATTCCAAAACGTGTCCGGCGTCCGGCACGCAGACCCATCTTATTTGACTTTTGGTCCCTACCTAGCATTATTTCCCTTCCCTCTTTGCCTCACCCCTTATTCAAATGATAATAAACTTTACCCTTCACAACAAACTCTCATAAGCGTCCAATCCACTCTTCTTCTGTGGCTGCTGTTGCTGCTGCTGCACCATCGGTCTCTGCTGCGCCATCCCCACCCCCATTCTTCCTATACCTCCCATCCCTCCCATCCCTCCCATCCCTCCCATCCCTTGCCCGCTCGTACTAGCACCCCCAAAGGCACTATAGTTCGCACCTCCCCCGACCCCAGCGCTAGGTGGTGGCGGTAGCGAGAAACTCGAAAACGAATTCGCGCTCTGTGAGCTATTCAACGCTGGTCTTGCTTGATTCATTTGATTCATAGAAAGCGAAGACATGGAGTTACTCATTGAGGATAAAGATTGATTTAAAGGCGGTGGAGAGATAGGTGAGAGGGAAGAAGTTGTGGGTGTTGAAGCCCAAGGGTTGGGGTTCGAAGCTGAGGCAGCAGTGTTCCAGTTTATGGTTGAGGTTGAGGTTTTGGGTGGTGGAAAGGCGGATTGAGGTTGGGAAAATGATGATTGGGGTTGTATTGGATTTGAGTAATTAGACTGGGGTTGGAGGGGCTGTGAGAATTGTGTAGCGGATGGGGTTAAAGCACCAAAACTGGAGAGGTCAGGAGTAACTGTGCGGGATGTAGTGTTCTGTTGTGAGCGGAGAACACTATTTATGGAATTGGAGGGATATGTAGGCGCTGTTGGCGATGGAGTAGACCATGCGAAAGTAGCCGGTTTCGGTTGCGTTGATTGAGAATTTTGAGCTCGGGGACTCGTGGGATCGGCATCCCAGCCGGAATCTAAGGGATTGCTAGATGGTGCTGCACTGGTACCACCCTTAACAAGACGTTCAAAATCTATTTCAGGATCATCAGATCCAGTGGCAGATGGAAATGCCGAGGCGGCTCCAAACGACATAAAATCGTCATTCCCGTTTGCCCTTATACCATTAGTACCAGATAACTCTTGTAATTTCTTTGTTTGCTCAGATTCGACTCGGACAGACAAACTCTTGATAAGTTCCATGAATGATTGAAATTGCTGCAAGTTCAGTAGTGGCCCCAAACTCATATTCCATAAGATGGGGAGAATATCCATGGCAACAAATTCTGCATCAGCTATAGTACCTATTTGTCTAAGAACGTTCAGCGCAGCGACTGCAACGGCAGGTTCTTTCGTTTTTATGGCCCGGATTAGTGGTACAATTTTTTCTTGCATCGTATATTTGTCAAGAGGTGTCGATGTGTTCTTTTTAGTACCGCCAATGCCATCAAGCCCATCATTGCTTGAAGCTGGATCATTTGAGCCACCACAAAGAACTACAAAAGCCTCCAGACCTCGAACTTTGATTCCAAGACTACTAGTCTTCGCGAACACTGAGGCAATGACGGGGAAAAGTTCATTCTTGATCGTGGAAAAATCAAGAATAGGAAGAACTACGTTCAAGCTTCGTAATGCGGCATCTACAAGTGCATGAGTTGGGGAATCTATCGAGATTGCTACGATGGGCAGAAAATCTGAAGCGGTTAGCACGATGCATCCAGTTCTTAGCAAATATCTCACCATCTTTAAACTCTTTCCCCGAACAATTGTCAGCTATTACTTGGATGTGTTCCAGCAAAACCATCAAGCCAGCCTCTTTTGCAGCATCGCGCTCAGTAGGGGGTTTGGGGTTGTTCAAGAATATCTCTTTGACCCTGGGCATGATCTTTTCCGTAAAAGGGCGTTTTCCGGATGGTAACAACTCCATGATTTTGAAAATGTTTTGCAAAATCAATGATATCAATTCGCGATCCTTCATTTCCTCTAACAAAGCCGGCAAAACCTTCTTCTCCATAACACTTTTTGGAAATGAGGGTAATACTCTTGACAAACCACGCAAGAATTGCGATTTCTCGTTCGGAGTCTTCGCGGGTAGGGAGTCCAGAAATCGAATGGTAGATATCAAGATATTGTCAAAATATGCACTTTCTTGAAATTCTTTTGCTGTCATCCGTTGTGCTGGACGCCTAGTTATCAGACGTGGTAGAACCACTCCAGTCATATCTCTGGGCAATGGCTTTTTGCATAAGAAGCTGTTACTGGATGAGGGTATCGTAGAAGACGAGGTAAATAATCTTTTGTATCCAGACACGCTATTATTCGATTCCAGTGGTGAAGTATGGGGCGAATTATAGAGGGCGACAATGAGAAGACCTAGTGAGAACATATCTGCTCCACTGTTTAGATTTGAGTCTAGGACGAAATCTGGAGAACAATAGTCGAGGTTTATTTGAACAGAACGGGGTAGTCGAGGATCAATGTTAAGAACCTCAGACAGGTTTATAGGCTGTACGGAAGAAGCTTTCGTCGAGTTGTCTGGCGGACTTGAAAAGCTCAGTCCACTGATTTTCCAATCGGACTATAAGTTATCAGTGAAAGTAAATATAAATATGAGCATGAACATGAAGCTCACCTTGGCATTCACAAACACAGCATCGGGCGTCAAATTTCCATGTACAAGACCGGCGTTATCATGTAAAAACTCCAGTGCTTTGCTGATCTGCAAGAGACCCTTTTGTATTTCCAATTCATCTATTTCAACCTCTCTCCTCCTTCTGCCACCTTCCGAATCCTCGGTGACATATCGACTTGTTCGTCCCCCAATACCGCCAGCCCTTTCTTGTTCATCCTTTTCTTGCAATAAGCCAGATAATGATGCCGTCACAGTCTCTGTCGCAAATTGTAACCCTCCACCCCTCGTTTCTTCCACTGGCTCCACCAGTTCCAGAATACAGGGATGCCGCAGCCTTGCTAATGACGAAGCTTCTTTCTTTAATCTTTCAATCACCTCCTCGGTCGCTCGTTTTATAGAGGATGCGCTCGATCGCCCCAACGAACTTGCATGTGCATCTAAGGATTTGCGATCAAGGACAAAGACTGATGCAGTCTTTCCTGTGGATTTCTTCTTCGCGTCGTATATTTTCCATGGTCCTGAATATGAGGCAGGAGTGGATGATACTGAATAGTTTGAATTTATATTCGAAGTGAAGGATTTCAACGCGGAACTGAACATCTTCGCAGTTTCCCTCCCACCAACGCTGGAGCTTCAAAGGATTGTGCGAGATTGCCTGCGCATCTAAAGTCTTTATAATGATATTATCAGAGGCTTATGTATGATAAGCAATGGTTGACCTCGTCCAGACAATTGTCGTAAGCCGTCGAGACACCTTCGCAGTTGGCACAATGGATTTGTTATATGATTCTCGTAAGGGTGCTCTGTAACAAAAAGCTTAAGCCTGACCTACCAAATAACCTTTCCAAGGTATCCAACGTAACCTTGGAACCATTATCCAACGTCTGATAAAGACTCCAGCTTGCAATTCAGGGATGCGTACATCGCTTACATAAGGCTGCGTGAAATATACTGTACTTATCCTGTAAATGGCAACAACGACGATACCCGACCCGACAGTAACCTTATTATTATTCCAAGGTTATCCAATCCATATGTATGCAGGACAGTACTGGATCAGTACTGGATCCTCTTGATCCTTGCAATCTGTCTTGCAGGAAGGGAAAAGCCAATCCAACGATGCTAATCCTGACACTCCGTGATTCGGAGCCGGAATTGCTATTTAAATTTATTCTGACTTTCTACTAGTAGCTTGAACATTGGATTCCGCAGACCATTGCAAAGCATAGGTGGTATCTTACATATCATATCCAAGAGCTTCAAGAACATCTATTTTTCTACAGAGTTTGACACTTCAAAGTACATACCAACCTCTTATCTTTGGAGCGCGAACTCGGTCAAAATGCTTAGACAATTGTTCCCAAGAGGGGCAGCTTTCGCAAAGCCAAGCTCGAGAGTGTTGAGACGGTGGGAAGCATCTTCGAGATTATACAGCATAAAAGCAGAAGCCGCGTCGACGACAAAATTACAAGCCATTGACCCTTCGAAATTAACTATAGCCAAAACCACCACTCCTAGGGAACCTCTTCCTCCTAACGAATTGGTCTTTGGAAGATCCTTTACAGGCAAGCGTCTCCACGAACTCTTAACTTGATCAGTTGCTGACTGCTTATAGATCATATGCTTAGCATTGAATGGACAGCATCTGAAGGATGGTTACCCCCACGCATAACACCTTACCAAAATCTATCTCTCGATCCCGCCTCCTGCGTCTTCCACTATGCATTCGAGTGTTTTGAGGGAATGAAAGCATACAAGGATAAAAATGGCAACGTACGGTTGTTTAGACCTACTAAGAATATGGAACGGATGAACAAGTCTTCCGCTCGTATTGCACTGCCAACATTCGATCAACCGGCGGTGATTGAATTGATTTCGAAATTCGTTGCCCTGGAGAAACGATTCATTCCAGAAGCTAGAGGATATTCATTATACCTTAGACCGACTATGATTGGAACACAAAAAACATTGGGTGTTGGACCGCCAGGATCTGCATTGCTATATGTTATTGCTTCTCCAGTCGGACCATATTATCCTACTGGATTCAAGGCCGTGTCCTTAGAAGCTACAGATTATGCTGTTAGAGCATGGCCAGGAGGAGTTGGAGATAAGAAATTGGGTGCAAACTATGCTCCATGTATATTGCCCCAATTAGAGGCCGCAACGAGAGGCTTCCACCAAAACTTATGGTTGTTCGGTGAGGAGGAATTCGTTACCGAGGTCGGAACCATGAACATGTTCGTGGCTATCAAGAATAAAGAAGGCCAGAAGGAATTGATTACTGCTCCGTTAGACGGTACCATTTTGGAAGGTGTCACAAGAGACTCCGTTCTATCCTTAGCTCGTGAAAAGCTTACCAAGGAGGGATGGGTCATCTCCGAGCGCAAATATACTATGCGAGAATTGGCAGATGCATCAAAGGAAGGTAGATTATTAGAGGCCTTTGGATCCGGTACGGCAGCTGTTGTCAGTCCTGTGAGAAACATTTCATGGAAGGGCGAGTTGGTTGAGTGTGGCTTGAGACCAGATCAAGAAGCTGGTGAGATTGCACTCAAGATGAAGGAATGGATTGAGGCGAGACAATATGGTGACGAGGAGCATGAGTGGAGTTACGTTGTACCCAATTAAAGAGTATGGATGTACGAGTAGATAACTATAGAATTGGCACAAATATAAAAAGGGAGCGATGAAATATTCACTAGTCATACTTTTCATCCTGGGTTCCATTGTGAAAGGCTACTTTGTGACCGAGTTGGAAAGAAGCACAAGTATAGTTTTGAGGGGTGGAGAATTGGGTCCGAAAACGGGTCAGTTCTCTCAATATTACAGATGATAATACGGGGATCCTTCTTACATCACAAGCGCAGTATCCCGAGGTCCTCATGAGTCACTACACTAGGTACTCATCATGCCCCTCATCTAATTCACAATAGGCTCACATAGTGCAAATTCCATAGCACAGATCTGTTCAACCAAAGAAAATATACTCAATAGCATTCCTTCGTTCTATTAGCACGTATCATGTTTCCGTGCAACCCGTACATCCCGGTATTCTTCCAGCAAGATGTCCATCATCTCCCATCGTCAATCTTCCGTATGTACAGCTTCCCTATGATCCATCAGTTTCCCATCAATCTTCCCACCAACCTTCCCACCGACCTTCCCACTAGTCTTGGCCTCGGTCCTCCATCGTGGCTTGTTCAGAACAAATGTGTCTGCTTATGATTTGTCTTCTGGCTCCTTCAAGATCCCTTCGGCCTCTAACCTTCTTCGTGCTTCTTCTAAGGCCCAAGTTTGTATCCTATGGGTTGCGATTAGCGTTGGCTCGTAATATTTGCGTGATAGTGTTTTTGCCAGTCCTTCGCACAAAGCCTCCTTGCTCTCATTTCTTGCCCCTCAACCCCTCAATCTTCGAACCCCCATCCCACACCGCACCCTCCAAACCCTCAACCCAAATCCTCATTTTCCACCGCTCTCTCAAATCCAGAAATTCCACAAAAGAAAGCAAAAGAACATACGAGGTATCCGGCTTAACAGCATAACCCACAACCCCAAAAGCACACGCTCCAAAAAACCCATAAACCCATAAGCCTTCCCACCCCTCTTTCTCGGCCTTCTCTCCAGGCTTCACGCCAAATAACCATCCGCTCGGAGGATCATAATGATCGCCATGATCTGCTGATTTTCTGGCCGCGGTAAGAGACAAGCTGCGTGCTTGGTTTTGAACGAGGACTGATTGTGTGCGGGCGAGTGTGCTGGTGGCGCGGGGAATCGCGCGAGTGAAAGACATTTTCGATCGGCTTGCGATAATTCGACGGCCGAGTTTTGTAGTGAGGGCTGGGTTTGCAAAGAGAGGGTTGTGGTAGAATTGTTGGGTGGATGGTTGCGATGATGAGGTTACTTGGTTGATGTGAGAGTCTGGTCGGTAAATTTCGCCAAGGCGCTAGTTGTGGTGGGCTCCGCTCCGCCGCGGTGCCGCCAGAACGTCTTTTATATTCTGACCCTCTTCGATCTCTTCGGTCCTTGTTTTTATATCTCTGCCCAATATGTAATTTGATCAGAAACTTATCCCAACAACTGAGTCCCATGGTTTCTTACAGTCGTCATCCAAGGTTAATCAGAGACAGAATGAACGGCTCTATGCGCCATGTCACCCACAAAAGTGTTTGGGAAATCAGCTCTTATTCACTAAACAATATACCTATTTATACTTCTATCAATCCTTTTTGCGGAACAAACTTTTCGATATGAATCCCTTCGACTTGAAATTTCACCATATGCTATAAAGCACTACACTTCAGTATCTGGACGAAGCGCAGGGGCAACTTGATCCACCGTCACGCGATCTTTGAATTCAAAACGTTCACACCAGACAAACATACTCTAATCAAAGCTCCCTTGCATTAAACCGAAGACCAGAGATGATTTGGCTGTCAAATCTCATTTGAATTTCTGTATAGTATCACTCACTCAATCTTTGTTGGGATATTGAAGAAAACTATAGGGCTTCTGAGCTTGTAAGACCATTCGACTGTTGAATATCAGTTTCCATTTTGAAGTGCATATGGTATCCTTGTATATTCGCGTTTGTCATCCAAGTTTTTTTTTGGTTTTGCGTGGCCCGAAATGTAGATCAGATCTGCTTTCTATATTTTGATGGATGTCTTTAGAAGCACACATTTTTCTCACGATACTAGGAGAGGAGCATGCAAAGTTGCATTTCAAAGCTGTTGGAGTTAACGTTCACGGCATGCTCAGTAGGCTTTCCCCTGCTTCTCTTTTTAAAGCTTTATATCATTGGCTATTCTCATTCGTTACATTTTTCAGCTTAGTAGCAGTGGCTCATTGCCCCCAGGTAATAAGCCATACCAGGCTCAAGTTCTATCATATGCCATGTAGTTCCTACATCATTTTGTGACCTCAAAAGTGCTTCTTCACTAGATTCTCTGATCGACGCCCTCATTGTGAATGCCACAGATCTATATGAACTTTAGTAATTCGATACTTTTGATGCGTATATACGTCGAGGATTTAATATTTGAAAGGAACCTGAAAATTGTAATTCCGATTCTCGATGGGGAAGCACAAATTGAGAGTCTAGTTTCCGAGATCAATGAACGTATTCGCATTCTGCAGTGCTTCTATGGGCCACGATATGAGGCAGATTTCCGTGACTTCAATGTCACAACTGGCTTTAGTTCTGCATCACGATTTATCCATTCATCAAATCTGGAATAATACTTTGAATTTCAATGAGAATCTGTATACTTAGGAAAGTTTCTTTGGTATATTTCATTCCAATCCAATACAAGTTAAGAGTATTACCTAAACCTTTCAATCACCCTATAGCACCTCAAATCACATTCCTCGTATTCAATTCGAATAATCTCTTCGATGATCTCTTTCTGGAGGATAAATACCGAAATTGCTGTTACTTAATACGGCTCTTGGGGTATAGGGATTGATATTTTCAGCAAAGCAGGATAATCTTTAGGATGGGATAGATAATCTCATGGAGATCCCCTTTGGAGGGGGGGTTATATAATGATTTTCACTGTGATATTTCTATTTTACGATGACGTATGAATTCTGTTTGGGTTACAATTGAAATATCAAAACCAGTGTGCTGTCTATCTTCGTCAGATGTATTGCCATAAAGTTAATAAGATCTATCTTCTTTCCATGAGCTGGAGATGAATATGATCTGTGCTGCTGTGGGAAAAGAAAAACTGAAGAGCGTAGACCTAACAGTGCCAGGAACTGTTTATCAATGAAGAATAAGGTTGGACTGAACTCGGAGCCAAAAGCCTTTCGCTAATGTTCAAGTACGCAGAATATCCGTATCAGGGATTATCCTAGGAAAGCAATCTCAAAGAAGTAAGCGTAGCCGGTTGGCACGAAACTATTACTCGAGATTCGAAGCAACTTGTATTTGACACACTGTGCCCAGGTGCCCTATATTTTTGTCATTTTTTAGGCGAGGCGCTTTGAAGTCTCTTGAGATATGGGACGATATTGGGTTGATAGCAAGAATATTCCAATGACAATGACAGAATCTCAGTGCTGAAATCTGCTGACCATGATTTAAACTTACTTATATCGTGATATAATTCAAAGTTTCATGAAAGAACCTGGAGGAAAGGCACTATATGTAAATGCTCAACCGTTGAAATGTCATGTATAAGGCTGTCGTACAGCCTGACCAAATGAGATTTCCAGCTATATATTTCTGTTTGCGATTGATAGGAAAGCTGCCACCCAATTATAGATATTCTGTATTGAGGCGAGGCACACATTGAAATGTAGAGGAGTGGCTGGGCGAGATAAGTGAATCAGATAGGGGTAGATGTAACGAAGGGCAAGCTTTTGAGTTAGTTAGAAAGGAAGGAGAATTTGGCATTAGGAAATTTTGAGCAACGTGCCATTGAATTTGATACTTGTTATAAAATAAGAGTCAGTGCTACATTCGAGAAAGACCGATACAATACCACCAATTCTATTGGTATATATGGTAATGCGATTGAGTTCTGGAGAGGTGTCACGGTGGAAGTTAAGATTTCTTTAGGGTATATATTGTAGTGTTTGTGAGTTATGTTAAGATGATGGGAGCATTTATTTTGATATTTGCGATGGCGGATACAGGAATTGCCAGTCAGGTGAGAGCTGTTATCTGGTGATCAATACAACTAGTTTTGAGCAGATCATGATGCATATGTTTTTTTGCGAAAACGTTAAGATATTTATTTTGTGTGATTATGGAGGGAGACAATTACTCTGGACGATTGCAGAACGCTAATGGTTATCTCACAACGAAAAAGAAAGTGAATATACAAATAAGAAGATCCATGGATACCCCAATAATGTACTTAACGAGAGAGACTACACTCCCGAGACTCTCTTTGCAGGAATAATCACCCATAATTATATACCATCTCCATGCATTTTTTTTGACCAGACAGACCGCAATGATATCATCGTCATCACCATTTGCTGCTCTCTTGATCTGAAACTCTCCTTCTGGATCTCAGACTATGCGATGGGTTGGGGACCATCACTTCCATGTGGTTTTGTAGCTGAATCTTTGCGAAAAGAGGTAATGGTGATAGGATCAAATGATAGCAGTGACTTAAATGGGTATAGCTGATAGGTGACAGTGATCTTACCTTATCGTTCAGGCCGGATTGACAGTCTGTCCCCCAGGTGTATTGCAAAAGCTCAGTAGTTGGATGATGAGGAGTACTCATTTGAGTTCGGAGTCCTCTAATTGAGGTCCAGCGGGAAAGAATACTGATGTTCGATCTGAAGACGGAGGATTTTCAGGTCATGAAGTAGATGTTTGGTACGAGATGTGATGTGGCTCGTAAGGAGAATGGACGGTAAGGGGCAGGGGTATTAAGCGACCAATATTGCTGGAAATGTGCCACCTTCCGCTTATTTGAGTATCTGAATCACAGTTTTGAATCACATAGGTCCAGCAGATGACATCGAAAGGAGAATAGAGGAAAACTAAAATCAAATCGCTTTTCATTCCCTTTTGTAAAGTATTCTAATCATAACCTAGAAGGCATACATCTAAATCATCATCCCAGTTGGTAAAAATCGGATCATCGGATCCAAAGCAAATGTGCGCCGTGCCAAACCGCGTAAAACCAGACCCAGTTTAAATCAAATGCATAGTGTCAATCTCAAGAGGCGCGCTTATATGTCCGACGAGGTATCGGTGACGGTAGAATCATCGGCGACGGGTGCAGTGCCGGCTACAAACAGCGGCCTCGGCAGCAGGGGCGGCTTCGGTGGCAGGAGCAGCTTCGGTTGCAGGAGCGGCTTCAGTTGCAGGAGCAGTTTCGGCTACAGGAGCAGCATAAGCAACAGGAGTAGCGGTAGCTACACTGGCTTCCGTAGGCTTGGCCGCTCCCTTAGGCTTTCCCTTGCCTTTCTTTCCTGTCGAAGTAGCAGTTCCGGTGGGTTTTGCCACTCCTTCGGTACCTGTTGCACTTCCCTGGTACGAAGTCAGTATGTTGAGATAGAAGAAGTGATATCCGTCGAGGCTTACCTTTTTACCCTTGCCCTTTCCCTTCTTTCCCTTACCGTCCTTTCCCTTACCCTTCTTGCCCTTCTTGCCACTCTTGGATTTCTTACCAGCTCCGGTTGAACTTGGGGTGGCGGTACCAACAGTAGCACTGGCCATTTCTTTTTGGGTTTTGGTAGGTGCAGTGACCTCGTCTGTCAGATGGAGTCAGTATAATTAAAAGGCGTAAGATATAGACAAGAATCACTAACCGTCAGTGTCATCGTCCGCAGCATCATCATACTCGGTAACACTTCTTGTGTTCTTTTCCTTTGCTGATCGAGCATAAAATGCCAATACTGATGTTGTTAGCTATATTTGTTTTTTTGTATGTTTTCTTCACTAACCATTGGGAACTGGTGCTCTCGCAAGGAGATCACTATCGTTTGAGTCGGCTGCTGGTAAAGCACGCGTAGAAACGAGTGTGGCGGAGATGGCGATGAAAGCCAAGATGGATCCGAAGTTCTTCATGATGATTGTGTATGATGATAAGCGTTAAGCTATGGAATTCTTTGATAAAAGGAATGAAATAAAAAGCAGAGATAATGATTGTTGGTAGGACTGTATATCTTGGTAGAATTGAGTCGATGTACGTGTTGTTGGAATGAGAGCGAGGGAGAATGAATGAAGGTGGAAGGGCAATGAATGAATGAATGAGTGAACAGAGAAGAACGATGTGTTGATCTGAGATGAGGAATCAAATAATGAGGATTCTCGAGTCTTTTATCCCCAATCTCAACAACTAGAACTGAGAATAGACTCAATCTTCGGTCTGGACCATAATGGAAGCCTGAACTTGATGAAACCATGAAGTGACATGAAAAGAAACAAAGATAAGCTTACCCTTACCCCATCTGATCTTCACTCTATTCCAGAGTTTATTTCTCGAAAGACATAACCCATATGGTATCAATAGTCAAGCAAGAACCATGAAATGCGTCATAACTAGAACGAAAATGAGGTCTAGTTAACGAATACTGTCGGATAGAAAACTTAATCTTTAAAAAAAGAAACTCGAGTTCCTCCGGTCTCTGCACCCATGGGGGGTGATCTGCGAGGGGTATCGGGGATTATCTGGTCCGAAGTGTAGACCAAGACGAAGATTAAGCTTTTTAGCATCGATTGTCTCAGATAAGTTATGTTTCGAAAAGTACTTAAGGGTAAAGATCTCTTGTACATTAAGAGTATGAGTTGAATGAAACCCGACGTGGACAAATCTACCGAGTCAAGGTATTTGTGAACTCGGTTATAAAACAGGGGTTTGAAACCGTCGATTAAACTCATTCGGCTACAAGCTCAAACGAAGGAAGTGCTTCAAATGGTTGTGAGACGAGTAGACCCAGCAAGAACTATCGGAAGTGGACAATACCGTGAAAAGGTTTAGAAATATAACGGTAGCACAGTATCAAATTTCTTATTTCGAGATATATCAACTGTATCATATCTAATCGCCTGGTATTGACCGAATAATCCGATAGATGAAAAAAGCTTCGTCCCAAGTCTTACTTGCATAGAAGGAAAACGCGTTGGTAAAGAAATGATTTCTTGTGGCAGATTATTAGATGAATGAAAACCTTACAGTATTACTTGAAAATAGAATCTGTTCAGTTTGCAAGATCATCATGGTAATGGTCGAGGTAAGCAAGCCCACTCAATAGATTACTCAAACTGGACTTCTACGGCTTTGTGCCAATGAACCATTTGATACAATCCTGAGCCTCCAGAATGTCTGAGAAATCATTGAGTGAAGTAAGTGAGAGGAAATTGATGGAGCAACTCAAAAATCTAGTGATAGATTGCATATTCCTTAGAAATCAAAGCCCTTCATCACAAATTCTACCGGATGTTGCTTCATAGTGATGCGTATAAGTAGTTGACTACCTACTAAGCGGAGGAAAAGAAACCTGATAGGGGATTACCTCAAGTCTTGCTAAAAAGTATTGTATGCCAGCCAATACTTACTTAGTATATGAGGAATATTGTTCGGAGAAATGAGATCTTGGTAAGCATTCCTAATAATAGATCAGAGACAATCAATTCAATTTGCCCAGGTGTACTTGTACACAGCTGGAGTAGTGAAGGTATTCCCAATCCGTTTGCGCTCCGCTAATCTGATCCGCTTCCAGCATCCATTAATCCGTTACCAGTAATAATAGTTAGCATCACAACATCACAATGTCACCAATATCAACAGCCTTTTCGGACCATGTTACCAAATATTACATTTATCTCCGAATAGTAATACTTTTCGGATACTTGATTAGCCTTGACTCTTGTAACGAGAACATGTTGTTGCTTTCGTGATGATGGTTGAGGTTAATTATATGCTAAATATAAAAATGAAATTTGTTGATCGATTAATTTCTTCCATCAAACGAAAATGGCTTTGATTCAAGTGACACTTGATTGGTCCGGAGTACCATCATATATTAATAACCTCACCTACCTAGGTAGTTCGATCATCCATCCCCTCCCCATCCACCGGTGATCCATTGATCCATTGCCGAGACAAAGCGAGAAGAGAAGCTTTGAAGAATTTCCCCAAGCTCTGATACATTTTGAGTCAAGGGGCAAATTATTGATTCGTTGCAACTCCCAAATAACAATCAACAACCAACAATTGATATGAGGTGACAACAATTATGTCTTCTTCACGGGCTGTAAGAGCATGTCTGCAGCGTAATGCTGTGCGACAGAATGCTTCTAGAATTGTGACTCAATGTCCTAGAACTCTTCAACAATCCTTCATACATTCCGCATCGCGACCCCGCATTGCCTCGTCACTAATCGCTGCTCAACGACGTGCTTTCTCCCTTACAGGTCCCCGTCGATTGGCAGATGCGACTGATGGTCTCGATCCAAAATTGGTGGAGAGGGAGTCTGATGAGGTTGATGTATGTATAGTTGGAGGAGGTAAGAATATTCTCGATCATGGGTCAAAAGAATTCTACTGACATTACCAGGTCCTTCTGGTCTGAGTGCTGCCATTCGATTAAAGCAACTTGCAAATGAAGCCGGCAATGAAGATTTTCGAGTGATACTTTTAGAGAAGGCCGGTGAGATTGGCGCGCATATACTTTCTGGGGCGGTTATTGAACCTACCGCTATCAACGAATTGTTCCCGGATTGGCTTGCGGAGGATAATGAGAATAAATTCGAGAATGTTACTCCTGTCTCGGGCGACAAGATGCGATTCCTCACAAAGGGTAGTTCAATTCCAATACCTGCCCCGCCGCAGATGAACAATCATGGCAATTATATCGTCAGTCTTAATCAATTTACAAAATGGCTTGGGGATAGAGCAGAGGAGGTCGGTGTTGAAGTATATCCTGGATTTGCAGGAGCCGAAGTATTATACAAGCCGGATGGATCTGTCAAAGGTGTGGCCACTAATGATTTGGGTATTTCCAGAAGTGGTAAACCGAAGGATAGTTTTGAAAGGGGAATGGAATTCCATGCCAAAGTAACCCTATTCGCGGAAGGTTGCCATGGAAGTCTTACGAAGCAAGTTATTAAGAAATTCGATCTACGCAGAGATAGTCAACCACAAACGTACGGTCTTGGCATCAAAGAGGTATGGGAAATCCAACCGGAAAAATTTAAGAAGGGTCAGGTTGTCCACTCCCTCGGCTATCCTCTGCCAGCTGATACTTATGGCGGCGGTTGGATGTATCATTTTGGCGATAATCTAGTCAGTATCGGACTTGTCGTTGGACTTGATTATCCAAATCCTTGGATGTCACCATATCAAGAATTCCAAAAGATGAAGCATCATCCTCTTTACAAAGACGTTTTAGAGGGTGGCAAATGCATATCATATGGAGCTCGGGCTCTCAACGAAGGAGGATTTCAATCGATACCGAAGTGCGCTTTCCCCGGTGGAGCTCTAATTGGTGATACTGCAGGGTTTCTTAACGTGCCAAAAATCAAGGGTACTCATACTGCGATGAAATCCGGAATGCTTGCCGCAGAAGCGACATGGACCGCTTTAGAAAAGGCTGACGAGGGTTCTGTTTTCCTATACGATTACGAAGATTCATTACGAAAGTCATACATCTGGAAAGAATTAAAAGAGGTCCGAAATATGCGACCATCGTTCCATTCCCCATTGAAGCTCTATGGAGGTATTATGTATTCTGGACTAGAAGCCTATATCCTCAAGGGTAAAGTCCCTTGGACATTGAAGCATAAATCTACCGATGCAGCTGCTACCAAACTTGCCGATGAATGTCCAAAGATCGAGTATGAAAAGCCTGATGGAAAGATTTCGTTCGATATCTTGACCAGCGTTAGCCGTACAGGTACAAATCATGAGGAAGATCAACCAGTTCATTTGCAGGTCAAGGATTGGGATAAACATGCGGAGATGGAATACCCAAAATACAAGGGTATTGAAAATAGGTTTTGCCCGGCTGGCGTGTATGAATATGTTGAGGATTCAACAAAGGATATTGGTGTGAGGTTTCAAATTAATGCGCAAAAGTAAGCCTATTGTTTTCGTGTGTTGAGTTCATAGCTAACTATTCTTCTAGTTGCATTCATTGTAAGACATGTGATATCAAGGTTCCGGATCAGGATATCAATTGGAGTGTGCCGGAAGGTTCAGGGGGACCAAAATATTATATGACATAGATATCAAAGCGCATGCGATTCCCTGTACACATACATACAATATACACCATGATTTCAAATTATTCCAAGTCGGACTTGGTGGAATATACCACTTTTCTAAGGATGTTTTTTGGTATCACAAATTGTGCAAATTGTGCGTTCTTGTTATACAAACACATCATCCCGCTTTTATCTTTGAATTGCTCCCAAGATGAAACAACTTCAAAAAATCTCACCGACACCCCTCGGAACAATTGCTCCTCCGAGATACACCTTTCGAGATGGGAGGCTGACTATCGCGATGAATATCTCATCTGCTTGAGAGGAAGCTTATATAGTGTCGTGGTTGATCAGCTGCTGTAAGCTGCACCTAAGGCGACTCGATGAGCGGTTTGACGATGAGATGGGAAGTTCTAAAAAGGTTTGGGAGTTCATTGCTTGGACTGCAAGGTGGATGTTCTTGGGTTGTTTCGAATATGTCGTAAGTAATAAATCACTTAGTAAATCAAACCACTCATCTCATGCCCGGAATTTTGCTTGTTTAGTTAAATCTTCTTCGCTTGGGATTTTGGGGCTTTATGTTTGGGATAGTCGGATAGTTATGAGATATTACTGGATTTCTAGCACTGTCTTGAATCATGCATGTATGATTAACACTCCACTCACTAATCAGGTACCCTAAATCAAACGAACATCCTTCATCGCGCTACGGGTATCTATGAGACTATGCTAACAGTGGTTACTCTCTAAACTCCCTCGTTTCACATTCTTTATATCTACATTCTCATCCCGTGATTCTGACCTCACATGCAGCCCCGCAAATGCTTCCGCTTCATCTACATCAACCCCTCACTACTCCTCCTCCCCTTTCGCCCACCTAAGCCTGCCAATCCATATCATCCGAGCTCGCCCTCTGATGCAATGGACTCGATTGATCCCCTGCCAATCTCACACGATCACCAATTTTAGGTGTGTGAGTGGCCATCTCTATCAAGTCTAACGACTCTTCTTCAAACAACTCGCTGAGATCAGAACTTGGAAGTTCATTTGTACTAGGAAGCACCTCAGACTGTCTCTCTTGCATCTCTTCATTTCCTCCGTATCCATCGGCTTGTGGTCTAGGGCTGAAAACATCGTCAACGTCGGGAGCGGAAATAGTGCTGTTGCTTCCACGTTGAGCCTCGTTGCTGGCGGTGGGAATGGAGACCGGGCCATAGGGAGATCTGTAGGATGCGGTAGGATGATAGAAAGAGTTGAATGGCGGCGGGAAAGTGGCGGTCGTGGTATCTCCAGTAGATGTACTATCTGCCATGCCATTGCCGAGGTGCGGGCTGCGTGCATTGCTTTGCATGAATGCTTGGTATGGCGACAAGGTAGCGCCGATTGTTTCCATCACAGCATATGTACCGGGTGGTGGAAATGGTGGGAAGGAGGCACTGTTTATACTGCTTGAGAATCTAGCGAGGGCGGGAAATTGCGGTGGCAAGGTTGTACTAGTGCGGGGGGTTGACGATGCGAAGTCCGGTATTGATGGAATCAGGGCTAATCTGTGAGCATTGCTCATATAGTTTGGAGGCGTACTGAGAGGGGGTAAAGAAGGTAATGACCGCGAGGGACCGTCATTCGTATTTTTTGGAGGTGTACTGGGAACAGGGAATAAGCTGGGTGATGATGGGCGAGTATCAAGTTTATTTCTCTTGTTCGCAGATGTTCTGGGGGCGAGTAATAACTTGATTCGTGGTCTTGATGGTCGATCTTCCTTCGGAATGCTCGCAACTGTATCGCTCGCAACAGGTGGAAATCTGGGGATATTATCATCAATAGTCGAATAGCTCATCCCGCTCGAGCCACCACGGTCCTCAACTTCACCCATACCTCCAACCAAAGCCTCCTGTTCATTAACCCCCATATCGATGTTCTGCTCAACTTGCGATGGGGCATTGCTTGCATTGTTGATAGTGTTGGCAGCAGGAGTATCAACGTCCATCTTGTCACCAAGCCTCGACCCATTCAAACTGCTCGAACCTTCTTCTTCCTTAATTTCACCTAAAAGGCCATTGAGTACCACACCATCAATCTTCTCAGCAGAAGCACCAACTCTTCGCGAACTTCTTCTCACGAAAGTACTGCTGGAATCTGCCTTCGAACGTCTACTCTTCTTTTTTTCAACCGGACTGCCATTCGCATGCGCACCACCAGTGACATTCTCGTTGACAACCGCATTGATTTTCCCCTCTCCATTCTCTGAATCCGCACCATCACTAATTGCAGCTTTCTTCTTTTTAACAACCTTGGCGACCTTTCTCGCGCGTCTCACGAAACCATTTGTATTTCCCGTCGAGTCTCTCCTCGGTCTCATAACCGGCTCTGCTGGCTTATCGCCCTTGCCAGAGCGGCGCTTAGGAAGGAAGAAAGTGCGAATCAGGGTAAAGGAGCTGCCATATTTTTCCACTGTGGTGGTGTTAGCGGTAGATCGAAATTGGGAGCATGGGGATGTTAAAAAAGGTCGGAAGAGGAATAGATAATCCTTACTGATGCCCCAGAGAAAAAACTTCACAACCTGTCTATCGTCTAACTTGATGGAATTTGCGAGATGGGGAAGTGGTGTAGGGTCCTCATCTTTCACTGTTGATTTGTACGATTAGCAGTTATCCTCAAACTCGTTTCCAGCTTCTGTTGATTGATACAGAAGAAAGTCATATGCTTGTGACTAGAGCGCGATAGATGACTGAATAAATGGATTACGTACTGATGGCATCATAGACCCTCACGACTTCGTTAATGATTTCGATATCGCCAGGATGGAGAGATGGATGATTGTTTTTGGCTTCTGCTTTTGTGTTAGATTGTGTTTTATTTGATTAACTCAGTTCGCAAGCTGATAGATCTCGCAAGCTGGTGACAGAGAAATTGGACTTACTGGTTTTCAATGCGCGCCATTGGGCATCAGTATAGTGAACAATTGGTGCGAGAACTCGTGGCATGGCGAAATTGTTATATGAGAGTAAAGGTTTGTTGAAGTTGTAAGATCTTGGATTTTGTTACTTGAAGAAATTTGAAGGTTGAAGTTGAAGTTGATTTTTGCAAGAACTGTTGTAATGAAAGTTCATTAGAATCTCAGGATATTGGAGACTTGAACCTCTTAAGTAGGCAATTTTCCTCTGGTGCGGTACTCGCTTGAGGTTGGATACAATACGGCTGAAGCCGAACCTACTCTACTACAAACTCTGCTGTACTAAGTACAATATTTGGTTGAGCTTGCTGTAAAGACTGAATTGATCTTGGGGAGAGCTCCCTTCGGTTGAAATCTTATACGGTTTGAAATTCAGGATATCGCAAAGTTAAATCTCTGAGAGATGTAGCATATTTCTCATATGGCAGTTGCTTGAGGTAAAATCATCACTGCTGCGAGACGAAGGTAAACGCCGCTGAGCCATACTAGACTGTTAACTTTGGCTGATCAGATGAGAATCTTCCTTTTTTCACACCGTAACCTCGTCAGATATTCCACGCGTTTTTTGAAAAAAAAAAAGATCTCCTCAGTAGGAGATAGATGGAAGAAGAGAATTTCGAAGACTGGGTATCCATCTACCGTAAACAAATGCATCGCGCGAGATTAACTTAAATCTAGAAAGTTGTTACGGTGGTGAAAGAGCCTTGAGCGCGAGGCTGTTCATCTCAACTATCTCCTTAATACCGCAAGCAATTATTCAGAATCTGGCCAGAAAACGGGTAGCACTTATTGGGCTGTGCTTATTAATTTGCCAGTTAAAAGCATGCAAACCATAGCTGCCGGCAGACAGTATGCCCCTGGAAGGCATTGCTTTGGATGAGGTCGTGAAAAAGTCATAGTTGGGCTTTTTATGCGTGTGCAGTCAGTACTACTCTGAAATTGTTAGAATGTCTTGGATTCAGACTCAGATATCCATGTATATAGAGATACAGAAATAATCTTCAAATTACTGGTTAGCATATGTTGACAAATCTAAAGGCACAGTGCCAGATCGCGCTATTCTTCCAATGTAGATTTGGACTTGAGCTTTCTTTTTGACTTGATGCACTGCTGTGAGTGACGAGTCATAGTGAAAAGCATGTCATCCGAAGTTATTAAGAATCATCTTGTGGCTACTTGACTGCTAATTACCTCTCTATGGAAGGGTGCTGAAAGATGACTTGTGATGAGGCAGTCACCTCGTCCAGTCACGTAGAAAGGTCTGATATATCACAAAAGGCAGGTCTTTCCAATAAACGACTCACTTTGGGCACCCTTTCGTTATTTTAAAGACGAAGAGAGGTTAATCTCTGGGGTTTGAAACGGTAATACTTGACTATGCAAGTAAAATTGACGCTCAAATGGTAAACACGTCTGATTAGCGTTCATGCCAAGGTGATTTCTAAATTCTTTTGCTCATCAAAAAAGCTTGAAGATAAATAGGTTATTCTAGGGTAAACCAATCTTGCTCATATTGGAACAGACTTGGATTCATATGAAATGATCAAAGCATAACTTGAGTTAACATGCCAATACAACTATTCTTGTTGTGGTTGCGGTGAACAATATTTTGCAGGTCGCTTCTCCTATCGTAGCCTCAACTGCTCGTTCCATTGTAAATCACTCCAGATGTTCTTCCCAGGTAGTTTTTGTATTTCATATTATTCTATAAAGGCTTTTTGGTGAAACGGTCTGATGCTGTGCTATGATAGTGCTGAAGCTATATAAGACCACACAAAATACAGATAAGAATGCCAAAGTGACTTCGGAGTGTCTTCCAAGTTGTATCACATTGAAAATAGAGGCTAAATTGCTTTCTCTATATCATCTTAAATGCATCATATCTGGGCTGGATACAAGCAAAATGTGATGCATCTAAAATTATGGATATATTGGGTAAGGAACATTCATATTTAGATTACAGGAATTTGTGTATTATCTTCTCTGCCTCTCTTCCTCTGAAAGTCCCAAATTCAAAACAGTTATTCAAAGCTTAAGCTCTTTATATTATACTCAGATTCTAATTGGATCCTTATTCTAACAATCTATCTTTCTAACATGATGGATCCTGGGAATGAGTAAACTCGCCTTTCTATAATGAAGTGGTGAAAAGTAGAAAATATCTTGCCATCCGCAAGGATCAATTCAGCGGCGACAATCAAAAAGCTCTCCATGAATTTCTTGATGCAAGTTTATCATGTGCGGTAATTCTGGGCAGTTATTCTACTTCAGTGCTTATTCAAGTCTGGAATGGATACTCGGCATCAATGTTGTATTGGGAGGAAGTAAGTTGTTTTTCTACTCGATTTTGAATCCAAGTAACTACGACGGCAGAACTTTGTAGTGAGAATTCATTGATTCATCAGACAATATATGTAGTGATCTAGCAAGAATCAAACATCGTACATTAATTGGAATTCAAGAGAAAATTGAATTGAGGAGCATGCGTGACTATCTACTATCTTTTACCATATTTTTCTATCAATTTTTTACACATCTTAGAGATTATATGGAGAATGTCACAATAGAGCTCACCAATTTTCATTCACAAACTTGATGATAATTGACACCTGGTAGATAGTTTTATTATGCTGTCTCAATTTTCTGATCTACTATCCTAAAACCTCCCTTCCCACCACCATCCCACCGAACTAGAAATAGATGGCATCCCAACGGAATCACCAAATCAATACGCCGCACTGTACTATTGACATTTCTGCTTCATCATCATAGCATTGGCGTACATATGTCATCCGACAAAATTACAATAATAGAAAGAATCTCATTCGCCCTTTGACAGATCCTCCGACCCACTGCTCAAATCCTCGCCAACAATTTTCCCAAACATCAAGGATGAGATGTCTTTATTCCTTTCTCACCCATTCATTTTCGGCCACCACTGACTATGTTGCTAGATCCAAAGGCTGGAATCATGTTCTGTTAAGCCCACGTATAAAGGTGTCTTACGAACGCCGGGTTTTGAATTTGATTCCTACACATTGGGCAAGTCATGTTCTGTGGGTTCTCCACCAACCATCTCAAGATGCATTTTCCACCTAGGATGTGAACACAACCAGGCACTCTGACAGACCTATGTTCATCCATATCATATAGTTCCTGGCACACCGCACATGAATCATGCTCTGTGTCAGTTGTGGGAACCAGAGCTAGCCGAATTGCCTCCGTAATTGCATTGTACTGGGAATTGACATGGTTTGGTTCTTGATAGGGGCGATCACCGTAAATATTGAAATTACGACGGGAATAATTGAAGGGGAGATAGTCAGGATAGAATCTCATATGTTCCGCAGGATGTTGTCGGTCTTCCTCTGGCTCTTCCGCTGATTCGGAAAGATATCTTAAGAGATGAGATGCCGACCGACCGTTGGCGTAAGCATCTTCGAAATCGGGATTATTTGATCTATGACTGAAGTTGACGTTGAAATTCTCATAATCTCCTGCAGTTTGGTGCCCAGATCGCTCTGCCATTGGGATATCCAACTCTGGAAGAGATTGTCTCGCATGAACTCTCTCTAGAGGGTAACCAATGTGGTCTAGGTTTTCTACCGTGGGATTATCATTATTGGTTGGCCGAAAGGTGTTGTTTCGTCGGCGATTATTCATCAATTGACGACGGAGAAACATTGTTGGTCGATCTCTATTATTGTATTGTAGCTGGTGATGATGCCTAATGGCTGAGGGACCATGGCTCGTAGAGAATGCAGATCGTGGCTCAGGATAACTCGCATCATCATCATCATCATCATTGTTATCACTACCCAACTCTGGCAAGTCGGAGGGAGCGTGGTTGCTCGTTCTGGAGGCCCTTGATGTACCAGTGCTGAATACACGACCATTTGTGTTAGTCGAAGTTGAAGTTGAAACGAATGAATAGCTATGTCCTGAATTGTCGCTATGAGTATATCTCGACTGTCGAGTGGTAGAGGAGAACGTTGAGGTTTCTTCAGACATGCGCTGTCCAGGGAGACCAGTATTGCCGAAAGAAGTGAAATAAGGTTCTGAGCTTCCCTCGAAACGAGATCCAACATTCTCAGAGTAGTTGTGCTCATCAGTAGCTTGATTTCTACTATTATGGGCCCTGAGATTATAGCGAATGCGATCTGTTAAAAAAGACATGGTGACAAATGTTTTTCGGTAGGGCTTAAAGGTACCGGGGAGAGGTAGATGCTATCAACGAGGATTCTGCACTTGGATTCTGCGGGAGGCTATGGATTGAGAAGTCTTTTTGATAAGGACCAAAGTTGATAGATGTAGTTGAAAAGTAGTTGTTGGTAAGTTATGAGAGAGGATGAATGATGGAGGATTTGGGGATGGGGAGTTCAGGGCTTAAATAGTGGAAGATACAAGGAGATTCAATACGGTTTTAATCTACATAGCTGTCGCAGGTTTTTGAACGATGGAAAATACCAATACGGCATGATAATTTATGTAGAATGCGTTAATTAATAAGATTCAATACGGTTTTGGCCGAATATCCAGCGCTGATTTTTCAGACAACAATTTTTATCATATAACATATACGGTGTCGCCCAAATTGTGAAACTTCATCTTCATGAATAGATCAATGAAAGTAACCATGCAGTGGAGACTGATACCATACGTAGATCAGAATCTTTTGCTGCAAAGGGCAAATTAGACGAAAGCTTTAAGACTCCGTAGCCACTGGGTCGTATTTTTGGTTTATGCGGTGTTTTCACATAATCTCAACACTCCTAGCTTTTCTCTTTGAAATTTATTATTGGATCATAGGCATCTCGCTTTTAGACGACGGAGAAAATAAATTAGGAATTAAATGAGCAGCCAGTAAGTGGGAGTGAGAAGTGCGTATTTCAGAGGTACTCGTGCCTTTCTTTCTGGCCAGTGAGATAGGCCTGAGTATTAGTTTCATGTTGCGAATCTTACGCATAATGACAACTAATTGAAATAATAGCAAAATATCAATCTAGCTCCATGTCGAACAACATAACACGTGGGAATGTGATTGGGATTATAGACACTTTATCGTAGCTTTCGAAGGGTTCGGGCTTATAAAACAGCCAAATGTTGGATAATGTGAAGTTGAGATTGTATTGCTTGCCTTGCTACTTCAGATTTTGCTTTTTAGATATGGAAGAAGGCATTTGAAGGTTAATTGGTCAGTTTTTTTCGGTCAGTAAAAGATATACAGTGCAATTTTATCAAGGTCCTTGATTATTGTTATCTTTATCTGCTTCATTTGATTCATTTGCGCTCCCTGAAACTACTACTAAAATCCCCTTGCAATAAGCGAATGCAAGCCCAGATCACCCAAACGCTAAGATGACCCTGAAGAGAACTACAAATGAGAAAATAAACCGTTCACAACCACTAACCCGCCATGATATGACAACGTCTATTCCATCGCCCGTTTCAATTACTCTAGTCTTCCATCTAGATACTTGAAATCACACAAACTCCTCTTAGCCTCCGATCCCGTATCCCTCCGGGCTTTCAAAATCCGCAGATATCAATTACCATCGTACCGTTGCCCGCAGATTATATGCAACAGGAAGGTCCAATCTATCACGACACAATGGGCACGTGTCATTCGTCCTCAACCATGTAATGATACAATCTCGACCGAAAACATGTCCGCAATTCGCCATCTTCAAAGCTTCATGATTACGCTGGCCGTGAGTGAAAGGCGCAGCATGCAGATCATATATTTCATGGCAAATGTTGCACTTTTCTGAGTCTAATGGCTCGATATCAACTGGAGTAAGGATCTTTTCGATTCCTGCGATTCGATCGGCGTAGTTGGTCATTATTTGCAGATTTATAAGTCTTGCCCTCCCATCCGAACAACGCAAAACCGCACGCCTTCTTTCGCCATGCAGTTGAAAATTCGTGCGAAGTTCGCCGAATGAAAGGAATGGGATTTCTTCTTCGGCTTGCCTGAAAGTTAGGAAGTCAGCGTGGTCAAGCGCCAACGCGTTACCACCAGGGGATAGAAACTCGAGAGTCACGCCATTCAATGTTGTTGATGGGTCATTGATGGCGCTCAACCAATTTAGTTGCTGGGAAGCTTCTGAGGTAGTTAGATGCTCGAATATCTCTGATGGTGAGTCTTCTGCAGGAACTCGCAACTCAAAATAATCTTGGGCATCCATGGCGTAATAGAAGATCGTCTCGGCTTGATGGGATTGGATTGAATACGATTTAGTGTGTATTGAAGTCGAAGGGTAGAAAATCTGAAAGTTATTTGCGGTCTCTGGCTCTGAAGTTTGTTCTCCGGGAGACTTTCTGGAAATGTCGAACTTTGTTTCGTAGTTCTTTGTGAAATTAATGGGAAACTAATTTGTGATGAATTAGATTTCAAGGCTCTTATAAAATACCAACATCATTTCATACAACGGCACTTCCGCGCTATACCAGATTCATTTAAATACAGTATGAATCTACCACTGTACTTTCTCAGCATTGACAGGAGATGTAGCCAAATCACGATCGACTGTCCTTTGGCTATGGTAGATAATCGTAGTAGATTACTAAGAAATGTCTTTACTGTTCTTGACAATGCCAGTCTTTGGCTACTTTGTAGACCGGTATATATGTATTCCATTCAAAATTCTGATCTTTCGATCTTTGAATCTTTGATTCAGAAAGGGAGGCGAGGAGTCAAGGGATCCCATTTTTAGTTTGAAAGTCAGCTTTTCCTCTTGCTTGACTTCGAACCGCCTCTCTGTAGCTTATACCCACCATTTTTCTTTGTCAGTTACTTTGAGGAATAATAACATGAGATTGAGTAAGGGATTGAGGGTGAACGTGTGAGATGGACTTGAGGAGGAGGGCGTTGAAAATAAGGGGTAGTTGAGTGTGGGGCTAATATTCACCGAATATCGTAGCGCCAAACTAATAAAAGTAAATGAAATCAAAATACTAAGTTATTTCAAATACAATGCATAGAAAGATCTGAACTGATCTACTATATGAATAGTTGTATCAAAACTGTAGTTAAGCCAAAAATTAGATGCATGGTCGACAATTATTATACCTTTATAGGCAATCTAGAGATTTGAATGATTGTGAGAATTCCAAGTGTTTAAGGTATTTGTAAATTATTATGCTAGGTAATAGAAACCTAGTAATTCGCTCTCGAGATTTAAAGAATATTCTTCCAGAACTATCGAGCAATCCATTTCCCTTGCATAAAGTTATAATAACTTAGAATATTACATATAACTTTAGTTTTCACTTTCATAAATATTTTCCAATCATTTTCAGTTAAAAATTCGTATTTTCAATTATTTGTATTTTCTAGAATCTCTAAAAGTATGCTCTGCTTAGCTATTAAATATTTATACAAGAGAAAAGAATTTCTATTACGTTGCTAACGAGTCCTGGTCTGTCACGATGCACATGCGTGTATGGTTTCAATAAGTGTAAATATGATGGTGACCTTAACTAGCTAATAAGGGTGGAACCCTTATATAGGTGTGGAAGTCCTACAGCAGAGCCCTAGCGGCCTTGCCTAGAATCTAAAGCCACTGCTCTAATGCCCTCCTATCATGTCATTAGGTACGTAACATGGTCAGAACCCTTTGAAGAAAACGCAATGAATATGAAACTATCATCCATGGAACAAATTTCCAGGACGCTACATAATTAAAAACCCATTTCTCTACCACACCGCAAATCCACCCTCGATTAGATATCCTCATGATCGCTAAACCAGATGTCGCTAGCTGACTAATCAGGGGCCAAGTAGACAATTCACCCTGGTATATGTTTTCTTTAGCGACACGTGCCACAAACCCCACCAGAACCTAGAGAGAAATTTTTTCTTTTGAGATTTGAATTTCATCTGAAGCTTGAGCGAAGTGAAGTTAAAATGATGACTTGTAAGGCTGTACTTTGCGAGGCTGTCGATGATGATTTCGAAAATTCTCAACTCTGTTTCCCAAATAACCTCTTGAATCACTTAACCACCACACTGGAATCTACTCGCAGAAAGAACTCTTTTTATGGAAGAGCAATTCTGGCTCGACACATAGGGCATGTATTATGATCCTTTAACCACCGAGTAATGCAGCCTCTACCAAAGACATGAGTACACATTGGCATTGAGCATGCATCATGGGCATCGTTATTCGGAGTCGTAGTATATTGCTTTTGGCAATGCGGGCACGATTGTACTTCGACTGGTAGAGCTGGGTCCTCTCCAGCTGTGATATATCCCTCCTGGCAAATGGGGCAACAGTCCGATTCTTCGGCAGATGCTGGTGTAAGGACTCGTTTGATCACTTCAAGTCTGAAATCGTTTCTGTGTTTGTTTCGACGCTCAGACAGGCCCAAAGCAAGGAATTCACTGCGAGCCCGGAATTCTGCAAGCGATAGACGATTTTCTTCCCGATTGATAAGCAATTGGTTTATCTCCGCAGTTCTGATATCTTCGTTCCGTAACGCAAATGTTCTACGTGGTCTGTTGTTGAGTGACGAAAGCGAGAAGTCTGCTTGAGAGTCACCAATTACTGGGTGCATCATTTGTTGAAAGGCTTCTGCTGAAGGACGCATCACATTCGATGATAGACGAGGGGCGGTGCTTAAATAATTGTCGCGATCGAACCTAACTCGTCTTCTTGGCTCTCCTCGGGCTCTCCTAAGAGACTCCATGGACATCAAAGTATTCTGAACTTCACCGGTGTGTCTATTTTGCTCTCCATTTCGTCTAATATTCTCTGATACCAAATTTGATGATTGACGGGGGGCATTGAGTACCTCGGCATTCTGTGTATGTTCTGCGGTTTGACGTAATGTTTCTTGGGTACGTGTAGAATTCTCTGCGTAATGAGAAGCGGTGACTGGACCATTACCGTAAGTATATCCCATTGGACGAGAAGTGGGGGCTTGATGATCCTCATACCCAGCTTCATAGCGACGTATATCGAGTTCCAGGGCCGCATCCTCTCGAGAAACCGCGTTTGCTGAGGAACTCTGATGATGACCTCTGATGCGCCCGGTATTATGATCTAACCAATTTCTCTGAAAATTTTCTTGCATCATAGGACGACCTTGAGTATTCTCATTTTGTAGACGGTCTTCCGAGTCTCGTGGGGCAGAAGGGTAGAATGTTTGGTTGTCTCCTTGAAGAAAAGAGGTGCCCATTCCAAGAAGATAATCATTTCCAGGACGTCGGGTGACAATTTGTGCCGCAACTTGTGGAAACATTCTCTCCCTAATAGAAGATTGAGTTTCCTCAATTTGTGGCACAGAAAACGAAGGTGTTTGATTATCACCTAGTCCATGAATTGTGGTTCTTGCAGTGGGGAGATCGCTTGCGGCCTGTTGAATATCATGCAGGGACCGATTTCTGGAGAAAAGTTCGTCTCTTATAGTAGATCGACCCTCCTCATTTCGTGGTGCAGAGAATGAGAACTCTTCATGGTCTCCAAAACGAGGAACCGTGGCCATTCCAAGCGTGGAATCATGCTCTGAAGCATTTCTGGTGCGTTGAGTACGAAATAAATCCCGAGCTCTGGGGAAGATAGCTCCTCTCATAGAATGAGATCGACCCTCTTCATGTTGTGCTTGATATTGTTCATTCTGTTGCCCAGAAAATGAGGTTGAAGATTGCTCAGTATTTTCCGACATTGCGATGATGGCAGAGTTTATGTATCGTTGAAGATTCGTGCTCCTCAGGATCGAATAAGTCAAATCTGATTGTGTTGCGTGGTGTGCCAAATGATGTTAAAGTGTTATGATGGAAGATTATTGAATCTGTAACCGAGATTTATTGGATTTTCGAATGAGTTGTAAGATGTAACATAGATAGAATATGGTAGGTAAATTATTACCTCGCGACTCTTATAACCTCTGGATTTTCAGATACGGCACCACCGATATTGGAGCGATCTATAATTACTTCTTGATTGCAGAGCCGTATTGTTGTTATTTGATATCTTATGGTCGTACTTGTAGCATAATAAGAAAATCAAGATACGGCAGTCTTTATTATCTGTTGACCAGGACCTCGGGAAGTCAAATGAGAAGAAGTGAAGGCGGGTTGGATTTTGAAGTCGAGGTAACAAAAGGATACCTAGTATATATGTAAGAGTTATGAGGGAAGAAAGGAACGAGACTATATTGCCTTGCCCATGTGGTATTTTGCAGTATTCACTTTTACTTATTGGGTGATTTAAAATTGAGATTTTCTGCTTTTGAAAAGGGTTTAATCATTGTCTGTAGCTACCTAATAGATTTTCTCTCCCGATCGACTTCGCTTAACCAATTACCTGATACTGAATCCTTCATTTGGAAAAGAGTATTTCCTCTATAGACTTGCATTCTCACGACATTAAAAATCCCATCACTTCAAATACTAAAGATTCTCAAAGTTCCAAACTGAATGTCACTCCCAATCCTTGCCCTCATACAAAGTCCATCCCTATATCTCCTACTATGAATTATCATCTTCTATAAGCTCATCCTCTACTACACGCTGGTATAGATACACCGTGGCACGGGACATTGGACGACTCATGTTCTCCTCTTCCTTTGGCTATTCACTGATACATGGGCGTCTAAGCATATGCTTACAATCTGGCAACAGACAAGCTTTGTGGATAATTCCATCTTCTATAGTTGTGTCATATCTTTCCATACAGATGGGAGATGGTTCCGGCATTGTTTGTGCTTCAATGATGGGTAAGAGAATTAGGGTGATATCAATAGCTTCAGCGGTAGACTCGGGTCTGCGGTTAGTTTCTTCTTCCGTAGCTTCAGCCAAATCATTAGCTTCAATGGCCTCAATAGCTGCGTTTCTGCGAGTATTTTCTTTCATTCTCAATGTCTCTACACTATGCCTCTTGCTAACTATGGCAATATACTCCACTCTTGCTTCCTCCAGTTCTTCTCTTGGTACCTCGATCCTGCGTCTACTTCTATTTTCCCAATTTCTCCAAAACTAAAGGACCTCATGAAATATATTACGATGACGCATGCTATCTTCGAAATACTCCCTAACCTCCCCTCTCATTCTCTCAAGACCCCATCTTGCTGCCGAATAATCTCATATCATCTCTCTCGCATCTGTTACTTCTACCTCGGTAAGTCCGGGAGGGATTAATAATGAGCCATGCTGAGTATCCAATGAAGCTCGGGGCTTAATTTCTAAAACATGAACTTCTGCAACATGTTGAACCAACACTTCTCCTGGAGGCATCGCAACAAGATTTCGGGCTGTGAAAATGAGAAATTGTTCTGGGGCTAGTTCACTGTTATATCCACATGGCCCCGAAGATATAAATGTGTGGAGTGGAAGTTAGAAGGACAATGTAATGTGAGCGTTGTGGTATTGGTAAGTGTTGTATCCCTTGAAAGTCTTGTAGTTCTGCTGGGAGCATGTGGTGTCTGCTAAATATTTAATTGCTGTGCAAAGTGGTCGATTTTGATCCTCAAACTCTTATAAGAGTTTGTTGTAAGAACGGAGTCTGGGTGGTGGGAGTCATTCTATAAGCAATCAAGTATCTCTAATCTAGTATAGCAATAATAAATCATCCCGGCAATATTTGATACTGGAGGAAATAGTATATACTGCAATCTCGAGTATTGAGCTAATTTTCGACTGTATAATTTGAAGGGAAAGTTCGGAGTTGACTTGTGCATTCAACATTCTTTTATATCAAGTGACTTATACAGCAAATGCTATTCATGCAGATTGGGATGAAGTGACAGGATTCTGTCTGGGTAAGTAGATATGGAATATGAATAATGTAAATGGAGAATATCAGCCTTTTTGGGTCTGGTTATCACCCAAGACATGTAGATTCAAGGGAAGAGGAAACCTCGGTATGAATTATGGCTCAAAATAGATGGACTTGTTGTAATAGGACTGACTTTCTTATGGATGTTCTAACATATCCATGGATCTACTAGTAATGTAATAGGAGAGAGGACTTCTAAGAGGAATCCCCATTGTAGTTTATTCCGCAGTCATGCAATATCAATATAGATAAACTTCAACATTCACTTTCTTAAAATTAGATCTTTTCATACAATCAATCAATACCTAGTATGCTTGTCAGATCAACATTTCTTTTTCAACAATTTGAATTGTAGTTTCGAATTTCATTTGTGCAACATCTTATTGTTGGTGTTTCATTCAAGCCATTCGTCTAGGCATGCTATCGAGATATACATAGCCTTACTATTAACCTAGCTATTGTCACAGTGATGAGTAATCCAGGGTATCTTGAGTAGCCCGAAGCATGTGTTTTACATATCCCGATGTATCTCTTATAGAACGAAAATAAAGAGTTTTAGTCAAAATAACCAAAATGAAGGTCTAGAGATATCTACAATACTGAATAATAGTCACTAGTTATTTCCCTTTCACACGCAGTAAGAGCTCATTTATAGAGGGGAGGTGTATTGTATTATGCCTATCTAATTAAATCCTCGGTTCCGTCAGTAGAAGCTGCACCTAATACAATATTAAAAGGAACGAGTAAAAAACACTGCCCAGAATTGTTCCCAATGTTCTGGTGGTGTTGAAAATGCTAGTACCAAACCCCGTAGTACACCTCCCTGAAACATAAGCGATCAAAAACAAAAACAAAATGCGAACCAAAGGAAAAAAAGAAATATAGAGAACGTTGCCGCGTGAGCAGAATGTCTCAATCCTTTTGCACCGATAACCATGGATCTTTCAGAAAGAGTTCTCGGTGGCAATCTTCCATCACTCAGTGAATGGTGAATCCCAACCAATTTCTCCGCAAATCGCAAATCAACTTCCCCAAGCCTGCTACATCGCAATTAACTCCACCAATACTAAAAGCATTCACAAATTCCCTCCGCTCATCTACCCCATGATATCTTCTCTCGATTTGATCTCATCCTTGTTGACCGACCACTTTTTTCTGATCTCTGGGTGGGAGTCTGAGCGTATCTCTGCACAAAGGACAGGTATCCTCGCACCTCAACCACTTGCTGATGCATTGATCACCAAAGATATGGCTACAATTTGGCATCTTGACAGCTCTGTGATCAGGTCCAGAATATTGTTTTGCGCAGAAACATTCAGTATCTTCAGACTCAGTGTCTGACACTCTAATGAGAAGGACTTTGATCGCGTTTCGTCTTTCATCACCGCACTCCTCACTATGCAATCTATGACCATAACGATCAACTCTCTCACCTCGATGGTTTACGAGATGGCCCTCGCTATATGTGAGATTACCGTCATTATTCACTTCGTAGGCGGAATCTGCATTGCGGTGTGTCCAAGCGCCAACAGACGGACCGTTTGCCGGAGCATTTGGCTGCCAATTCTCACTTGAATTTCCATTTCTTGTAGAGTGATGACCAGCGACAGCACGAAGATCGTACATACCTTGTGAGCGCGTCATACCTCGGCTAGCTCGTTGTGCACGTATTCTCTGACCTAGAAAATGATTTATATACGTAGTATAATCCGTATCATCATCGTTACGGGGATCAGCAGTGCGAGATCTAGTGTTGTGAGATCTAGAAGCAGGGTATCCATAAGCCTCTAATCTCAGGTCTGGATCAGGACTCATATTCAATGGTTGACCCCATTCACGAGCAGCGAGACCACGAAAATGGGGACTTTCTTCGGCTCTTCCAGACTCCTGATAGAAATTTTGTTCCGGGAGAAACTCGGGTGGATGAGGAGGTAAAGACAGAGGCTGGAATGTCCTATGGCTTCTAGGTCCAACGCTTGCATTGCCGTTATTGTTGTGCGTGAATTGGCCTCTAGCTGATGGTCTGTGACTTGCGCTTCTGTCTACGATTTGGTGTGTAGCTGGTGCCCGTGCTCTCATGCTTACTACACGGTTTCTGAGTGCTAATACTGGACTAGTAAGACCGTTCGTACTTGATCCTTCATTTGATGACGAGGTTCCAACAATGTTTGCCCTAACATCGTTACGTGGGCGGCTAGTTGATGAAGAGTTTTCATAGTTGAAATCGGTATGTCTTTGAGTAAATGAGTGTCTTGGTAGTGAGACAGGCTCAAAAGGGTGTGTTGCTCTCCGAGTAGATCGAACAGCTGGAGGGGCATGTGGTCTAAAAGTAGGGTGTAGGTGGTGAATTGACAGTTCCGAGTCTACCACCTCAGATTGGCGTTGGGTAATAGTAGGAGTTTGTTGCAATGCAGGCTGCTGTTCAACAGTAGATGCTCTTGAACGTGGATATGATGTTCGGGGAGCATTAACAATTCTTGAATGCCTCGAAGTAGATCCAATAACTGGGATGGCTGAAGCCAAGGAGGCTTGTGTAGTACTTATAGCTTTTGGCTGTGACAAAGCTGGTCTATTAGTGACCAGGATACTTGATCTAAATGCGCGCTGCGTCGGATGTATGGGCACTCGTGGTTGTGGGTTGGACTCAGTATCAGTCACAACACGTCGACGCGATGAAGAAGACAGAACAGTAGAAGGAACACTTGATCTCGAGGGTCGTGGCTCTAGAATACTGACAATTCTTGGTAGTAAGAGATCAGCTTGATCATCGATGTTACCCCTGGGGTGCTTCAGAGTTGGTTGGAGTGGGGTAGTTTCCTGCGATTCAACCGAGGCCGATTGAATTGGAATGCGAACTCTTGGGGACGTAGAAAAAACCCTAGTGACAATTGGAATATGATGTTCGTTGATATGGGGAAATTCTGCACCAGATTGTTGCTCAGCTGAATCCTGTGATGATTGATGTTGCTCATTTAGATCAAATATCTCAGAATATCTCGGGGGGGTATCTTCATGGAGGTAGTCTCCTTGTTGCTTGTCCTCTTGACGGTTCTTTTTGTAGATATGGCAAGCACCTTTAATGGCACGAGCAAGGTTGCGAAGGCGATTCATAATTCGAGGCATTATGAAAAAGGTCTTCGTCAGTGTTGGGTAAGACAGTTGATGATAGTAATTTTGAAATGTTATCGACGTATCTAAAGATTAGAATTTATCTTCAGTAAGTCAAGGCCAGATAATGGAAGTGGTCTAAAACTTGTTGTCAATATTAATCTGTAGAGGAAAGGAGGAAGATGTTTTCTGGCCGAGGATTTCAGCTCTCATATGATAAAAGGATGTGAACAATATAGAAGCTAGCGCTATGTACTGTACTGGAAGCTCTTCGATCGAGCACTAGCCATGCAACTATACACAAGTGTGTATTTGTATGGTCCGTACATTTATTTCACATTCATTGCCGTACCAGGTATTCCACGAGTCTCTGTTTTCCTCTCATGATAACCTAAACAGTAGCTCTCCGTCGATCTCAATTGGCCGTCATTTGTGAAGGGGACATGAGAGAACGCGAGTACTGGTAATGCCAAGAAATCTAGACAGTTCTCTTTTGGTAGCAGTGCTTGTCCAAATTCCGTAGAAACAAAGGTCAAAATCACATTCGAGGGAAAGAAACAAGCTATTTTGAGTATCGCGATAGTAATCGTAGAGTAACAATCCAGCATAGAATCATGTTCAGTCTTCTATATTTTCTATTTATAAATTGGATGCATTCAGCTTATAATCTATCTATCCCCTCCCACGATTCCCATCCTGTAATCTCTAATTATGCCGAGTTCTGAACAAAATGATACAAATAGTCGTAGATTGCTACCCTGACCGACTCTTGTTCTTCTCTTTCCCCCCCAGCATCTCAGTTGTCTAATCAACCAGGTTCCTACACATTGCAATTAGGGTAGCGCTGCTCGGTTAGCCATTGCAATATGTCATGTTTCCCGAATATATGTGGACAGTCTATCATCTTCATTGCTTCACGAGAACCCCTTCCAACTTTCGATGTTATTTCTGTATATTGCTCTCCGCAGAAGCTAAGTTCCAGGTCATCCAAGCCATTTATGACTGACTTCAGAATCTCTCTAATCTTCTATTCTTTGTAAGTCGGCATCAATATCTACCAAGACCCAAACATTCGTTGTAAAAGACTAATCATGTACTCGGCGGGGGTTTCTTCTCGCAAGTGAGCCTGTACATCTGCAAGGGTGTGGAAATTTGGATAAGATACACAAAGAAATGCGGGAGCTGGTAATTGTATTCTATTCTCGGAATTACTTGTGGAATCCGCATCAGGATGCATGATTGTGACTTCTCGTGCAGCTTCCAGATTTTAAAAGCTGTGATTGTTAAGTACAAATGGAAGTAAAAATGGGGAATCAATCGGCAATCTTCGGTGAGTGTGACCTAGCTGCCCGTCTAATGAAAATCTGGCGCTGATGCACTGTATTCTACAGCTTCTTCGGTGTCTTTTTGATCTTTTTGGTGGGTATCAACCTCTCTGTCGATATTTTTTTCATTTTTTCCTCTCAAAATGCATTTTATTTCGGCAGGATGACCACATACATCACAAAGTCTTTGCATAGCTGACAGTATAAGATGCTCGAACTTTCGAATCATTCTGTATTTCTGGAAGACTTTAAAAGTAATTGGAAACCTAGATGTAAAACAGAGGTCAAAGTCGGTGGTATTATTTGTTCTTGAACGGATGTTTCTTTGAGAAAGCTCCAACATGTCAATGGCCATGGGTTACTGATTGGTTGAGCAATGATATATGCAAGTTTCCACATACAGAAATCCAGTACGTCGCTCTTCAATACGAAAAAATTGCAGTACAATGCAATGTGCACAACTATTCAAGGTACAAACTTAACATTTACACACATATGATCATGAGGCTGTATTATATCTGCATCTGAATGACTCGGATGCAATATACACTATTTAATACCTCTTTCATTAGCGTGTCGATTTATCCAAACCTCCCGTAAAGCCTAGCTAATTGATAACAGCGGTGATTTTAAATCATATGATCAAATCGGAATCTTCATAGCTACTCTGAATATTGAATATGAAAGTAATTTCTCTCGAAAAGTGGGAACAAATATAGAGGTGCAGACCTTTTATTAACATTCTTATTTCCTTCCATTGTACACTTCCCACTCACCCGTTTTCTAGCTACAAATTAGCCTGCACCTCTTCTTTATTATAAAACCCCCCTTAATTCCTTGACCCCAATACTAAATTACCCGAGTATGCAACCCAAATCAACATATTCCACCCTCTCAATCCACCATTCCCCATCAACCTTTATCCACTCCCCATTGTGCAACCCCAGATCAATATATAGCCTTCCTCCATGGTTTGACCCTTACTCAGGCACTAATATCTGGCTCTTGATTCCTATAAATCCGAGGCAGCACAACCTTATCCCTACACATTGGACAGGAATTCTTGCTCTGAAGCCAAGTAGCAATGCAAGAACGACCAAAAATGTGGCCACAAACCGGCATCTTAGCTGGCGCATGACAATCTCCCGTAGCTGTTGCGGTTGCATACACACCACCACAGAAGCATGGTTCAATTTCTCCCATTGGTTGATCGACGGGTAAAAGAAGCTCTTCGATGGCAGTCTTTCGGAGGTACCAGGATCCATTTCGCGGATGGGTGATTTTGGTGTTGGTTGAAGATGACATGATCAAAGTCAGGGAAAGGAATATTGTCTTCGCTCAAGGCAGTGCCTAACTCGGTCATTTCTTCAATAGCAATAACTTGGTCATATCCCGAGGCTGGCAGCTCTAGCCGGAGTTGTTCAACAGAACCAGCGTCCAAAATGGGAGGTACACTCGTTGTCATTGGTTGGTCGCTAAGAAATTCCGATTGATCAACATCATGAAAAGTAGATCCATCAGTTCCAGGGGCACTTGCAGGCTCGGGATATGTCATGGATAGGCCTGAATTAGGGGCAACTTGCCGAGTGTGGTGGGGAGAACCTTGTCGCGGATCAACTATAGTAAGTATTCTCATCAAACCATCCAAATGTCTCGTCAAATTATCTAGGCGTCTACCCATATCATCCACTTGTCTCTCTGCTCCTTCCAATCTTTCAAAAGCTTCTTGCAAGGATCGAGTCTGCATGATTGCTGGTCGATGTTTATCTTTAAATTATTAAGTAGATAAGTTCGAATGGTGCGTGAAAATCTCTTTGTCATCAAGTATTTGCGTTTGGTACAAGTAGATGTTTTGAGTTGGATATTGAGAAATTGAGGATGCTTTTACGTGAGAGGTGGATTATGGGAAATATTAGATCAAGGCCTTGAGTCGCTAGAGATTTGATTCAAGAGGATGAGATACGGTATCTTGGGATATATTGTCGGAAGATCAAACGTGCTTCCGCTTCCTTTTGCTTATGAGATCATTGTGCCGTATCTTAGAGTGAATTTGAAGTGAAATTGATATCAAGAGAGTTGTTGATGTTTATTCAATTCAAATGACATGTTCATTCAGTTTCTATAATCACAAAGATCCACTGGACAGACAATACGAGATGATGGATTTATTACCAACGGTCATTGTCCATCAAAGCGATTGGTTCTCTTGACAGAGGGACAATCATAAAGTACCCATCCACAGCCTACTACTATAGATTTGTCTCTACCTTCATCAGGATAGATACCAGTGATACAACGCCTTTCTTGAACCATCTCCGGACGAATTGATTTGTGCTCAACCCACTGCCAGGAATTCTTTTCTTATAAAGATCGATGATGACTGCTGTCCAAAAGCAAAGAACTAGCGTTCGTTTTGTCCATTTCTTTAACAGACCTTTGCGTGTATATGCAATGTTCCAGTGTTTCCATGTTGGAAATGAGCAACGATACAGAAAATATAGCTGAGAATACCTGCAGATAGTTAGGCTTATGGACAGAAGTAGAGATGGAAGACTTACGGATTGCTATTCGAGTTCCAGCCATTCTCATGTATGTACCAATTGTTCGTTCGACTATCTGCCCACACCATCTTCTTCAAGGCAGACTGGATTTGAAGCAGTCCATTTCATCTCGGCCTCTTTCTTCACTTCTATCTCTGTAAAGTCGCCGCTGAGTAAAAGGCTTGATGAAGTTAATGGCCTGGATTACCATAATTTCCGTAGTTAAAATCACGGATGTATGCCCAGTGAAGGTGTTTGGACCCATCAAGGCGAAGAAGTTCGGGAACCCATCCATCGCGGTTCCCGTATACATTTGAGGACCGCCTCTTTGTTCAAATACATCATGCAACTGTTGCCCTTCCTTACCATAGATTTTCAATGGATGAAACCACTTGGTTGTTTTGAAAGCCATTTGCAAGAACGATAACATCAGCAGGAATAGTAGTTTGGTTTGTTGGAGCAGAGCTTGTAACATTCTCCTCGGGTGGATAGTAGCGACCAGGTCCTAAGGTCACAGTATCCTCTCCAATATTTGTCAAAGAAAGCGTTGTCAGGTTGACCTTGGGATCGTTCAGAGATGAATACCAGTTTGCATCGAAAATTATCCTTTTACAGCCAATTCCGTAATTTGGTGTCAGGATCTCGTGGTACTTCTCTGGGACTTTGCTTTTCATGTAGTTCAAACACTCAGCTTCCAACTTCCTACGTTCCTTTTCACCGAAGGTGCCAGGGCGAAACAATCGGAAATTATATTCAAAGACTGCGCCCATTGATCTGCGTATGAGTTTGTTGAAACCAGGAACGTAGGTATTCAGTGCCGTTGACCATCTGTCCCAAATCCTTTCTCCAAATGGTGGGATAGTTTTTGGTGAAACCCACGGTGGAGATCGCATCAGCTGCGTAACAGACTTCGCGCCATATTCTGGCACAAGTTTCGGCACGAACTGTGCTGCACTGCAACCTGTTCCCATGACAACGACGTTCTTGTCCTTGAGATCGACATCATATCTCCAACGTGCAGAGTGAAAAATTGCTCCTTTGAATTTCTCTTTTCCGGGAATACTTTCGGGCCAAATTTGAGGTTGAACTAAACCACCAACCGCACTGATTAAGATTTTGCATCGAATCTTCTCTTCATAGATATATACAGCGCCATGGCCTTGCTCTTTGGCCTTGAGAGCTCTATCGTGTTCACTCAAGTCTCCGGTGCCAACCATCAAGTGTTGTAATGTCACTTCCCACACCTGTTCAGACTCAAGCCAGCGCGCTTCTTTAGCATCGGTGTTGGTTTGTATCTTATCCACAATCTCATATTTTTCACAAACAGTCTGGAGATATTTCAACATCTCCGCGCCTCCTGGGTGAAAGGATGACCAGTCATACTTTGGACTGAATGAGAATGAATATAAAATTGAAGGTCTGTTCAAGAAAAGGTCAGCATGAATCCAATTCTTAATATGATATCATTGATCGAAGCACTCACATATCACAAGCCACTCCCGGATAACGATTAATCCACCAAGTGCCTCCAATTCCAGATTGTCTTTCAAATATGCGGAACTGATCAAAACCCAGAACTTCCTTCAGACGGCATCCCATAGCAATTCCGGATTCACCGGCACCAATAATAGCGATAGGGTAGTATGTGTATTCATGGGCTTCATGATCCTTCCGAGCTACGTTCCCATACTATATACATATGCAACCACGATTAGCCATCACCATATTTAATATTAGATAGGATTGAGATGTTCAAGGGAAGGTCTTACGATAGCATTGGCCTTTCCTTTCCTTTGAGAAGACATTCTGAGCTAGTCACGGGATATCAATCGAGGTTGCTTCCAAAAGTGTAATGAATGGCTGGAATTAACCAAATAGACAAAGACCTTCACTAACCAACGAAAGTGATCTTGACGTGAATTGGTGACTTGAAGACTATGAGAAAGGGATTGAGAACGTTCAAGTTAATTCCACGGGTACCTAAGATAACATTATTATAGAAAGCAGAAAGATGAGGTCCCCTCGGATGGGGGGGAGGGGCAATAAAGCTTTAGCATTTATTAGCCAGCCACTCAATACGACCTTGCGCCTCTGTTTGAGATCTTGGAAAGGGATGTGGCATCCCTAATTGCTAATCACGGTACCAAAAGTCTCGCGAATGACTAGTGAATCAAGGCTTTTCTTGAAATATGTTATGGCTTATGAATATACAAATACATGGATATGTATGTAGAATCTAAATTGTATTAGTTTACCTGTAGATAGTCTAAAATCTGTGGATTTGTTTATAAATGGATTAGTTTCTTTGGAAAGCTTGCAACATTTCAAGTTTCATATCCTTTCAACTTTCTTTTTTGTTACATAAATAACGATAAGTTATTGTGTTACATTAAAGATAAGTCAACTCCAGAGCTACTATTGGTGTGATGTGAAAGACAATAATGGTATCGATGGGCTTAATACGTGGTTATTGGTCTAAGGATCATATATATACATCATGTACTGCAGTAGATCATTGTGGATCGACGCATAGGGAGTATGCCGAGGCGTTAGCGCGTAGTCTAGCGCGTCCCGTCACTTGATTGACCTTTTAGGTCATCTCAGCAGTTGCTTTTTCCATTTTGCTTTCCCTTCCAAGGTTCTATTCTATCGCTTTGTTCAATGTTAACACTCACAGTATTAGGTTTTTAATATAAAATTTACTCATTAATGAAAGGTTAGAATTCTACCGAGTAGTACCGTAGGGCATAGTTAGCATTCCACGCATAGTTCTATAGAACTATAACTACTTACGTGAGTTATTCTTAAGTTTACAAACAAAAGCTTTGGGAGTTATGAAATAAATTTCATTGTGAGATACGAATGGATCCTAAGAATGTACGAGTACAATTCTTAATGATTTATTAGTACTAGATGCCTATATACTGGACCTACTTAGTATGTACTCGATAGTGTTGTCTTAATGGTGATATGCGTGTTCAATATATGAGGTATACACTATATTACGTTTCGTATAGCTCCACTAAGGTGGTGGTTGACGTTCCTTGTTGATAGTGTAAGCTTACTAAGCTGGTAGTGGTTGATTAGTAATATCTTACACACATACTATCAAGCTTCAGCTTGGACGCAAATGGGCCAACCACATTTAGCTCTTCCACCCCCGGATAAACTTATTCCCCATCTCCGTGCCTAGGTATCTATTCTTCCATTCCATTCATTATTACCTACATGTAACTAACAGTCAATCATAGACAATAACCACACAATATGCGATTGCGTCTCAACAACATAATTATACCAATCCAGATGTACACAACCACTCTCTTCATCTATTTCTACACGTAAATATCACAGCTTACCTCCTGTTTCAATAATTCATTCTTGTTTTGACGATGTCGACCTTGATGAGTTCAGGCAAACAGCTTTCATTCCTACAAAGCCTGTCTTGATGAGGGCCATGAACAATGGATCTTCTACCAACTCAAAAAGAGAGATCTCTATAAATGTTGCAGCCAAATGGTTTGTGCCCATTTCTTCAACACGATTTGCATCTGTGGCTTCGCCCAGTGCACCCAACACTCTTGTGCCGTCGAGATATCTCCATAACTTCGCAGACACAATTCTTCCTTACGAATTGACCATCGACTCTGACAATATACGAAAGCAACTTGAATGGTTTATGCAACCCAGGAAGAATCACATCGAATTTTCAGAGCAGCTATGCCGGTCACTAGAGCCTTATGATGCCGACAAATCTTTTTATCATTTCCATGCGCCATTTTCCCTTTTCCTGTTCGCCACTCGTCCGACCTGTTTTCTACCTTTCTATATTGCTCAAGCTCAAATAACGAATCTTCCGAGCAAGTTACAAAAGGATTTGCCCACACCAAAAGTGGTTAGAGAATCTGGTAAGGGTGACATTTACGATGCGAATATATGGATGGGCACATCGACTAGCTATACACCATTACATAAAGACCCAAACCCCAATCTCTTTGTGCAATTAGTGAACAAGAAAAAGGTCAGGCTTTTTCCACCGAGCGTTGGGGGAGGTATCTATCAAAAGGTGCAGCAGAGTATTGGTGGGTCAGGAACTGCTAGCATGAGAGGTGAGGAGATGATGGAAGGACCAGAAAGATCTCTATTGGAAGAACGTGTTTGGGGAGAGGGAGTGACAGACGAAGGTTTCGAGGCCGAGGTCGGCCCCGAGGATGCACTCTTTATACCAAAAGGATGGTGGCACAGCATAAAGAGTTCGGAGAGTGGAATCAATGTATCGGTAAACTGGTGGTTCAGGTGAAGTATTTATATCCAAATGCACTTCCCTTTCTGGCACTAATACTGCTTACACTCCCCAATTGCAAATTAACCTTCGATACCCAGATAACTCCTAACACATTGTTGACCTTTGACCATCAACTTCCTATTGGGCAGCTTTTTGCTCTTTCGACCTTTTTGAATAAACTCAAATCTAGAGGAACTTGCTCCCCTAACCAAGTTGCTCTCTGAGTATGGTCTCTCTCCTCGTCCAATGGCTTTCCATTTTCATCAACGGTATTGGGATGAACTAATGCACTCAATGGCCCTCTATTAATCACCAACCAAGGTATGAAAGCACCAAATTGCGCCGGAGTGAAGAGATTCACTTCGAACATCGCAATAGGATGGGGTCCAATAGGCTCTTCCCAGAATCTGTAGATGCGAAGCTCAGGGACTGTATCCATAGTCAATATCAAGCGGAACAACCAAGGGTGCCTGTATAGGCGTAGAATCTTACATTCTCTTCTAATTCTTTCGTATAGTTCTCTAGCGAACTTAGCCTGCTCCTTATTCTTCTGGAAATGATAGACATGTACATCACTAGATGCTATTAGCATTGTTTCTCGTCATCCATAAACACTTGGCATCGGTAAAATCATGAAAACTTACAATCCACCTCGGATTCCACTATCCAGAGGCTCGGTAAACTTCTCATAACTTTTACTCTTGATTCCAGTCTGCGGATTCACAAGACTCTTTCCATCCTGTGACAATTCGGTTGGCAGCGGAGCTAAGTTCTCATAGCCAGCTAGAGGTGAGGGGTATTTGTAGAGAGATGGGTCGGCCATTGTGATGTGAGTTTCTGTGTTGACTTGATGGTAGATTTTGCTAGAGTCTTGCTCTTGGGGACGTTAGGGATATGATGGATGATTGTGTCAAAGGACAGATTTCCAAGTAAGTGTCAAGAATATACTTCAAATATCAAATCTAATATTAATGGCGCGCTTTAATACTTTTAACCTTTTGATGAGGGGCAGAGAAATGATGCAAGTTGAGTCCCTAATTGTGATATGTCAGCTGGTGGGGAAGTTATGTAACCAATAGCCAATCATTAGAAATCAGTCTGAACTTTATCGTTTGCTTGGGAAACCAAAAACAGTCAATTGCGAGCACCAGGAAGGAGTAGTGATTCTAATGAATGACTCTTATCAGATGAGATTGTTAATCATTGCAGGTATCACAAAAGGAGTCTAGTCGAATCAACTTCCAAGGTTGTTGAAAGTATCAATTAGCGTCAATTAGCCAATTAGCTTCAATTAGCTTCGATCAACATTCGTCTACGACATCTACAACTTTCTCAGTTGTTTGGAAACAATTCATCCACTTTCACCAGAAGGGCATTGTCTCCGTTTGAAATTGGAACTTTTCTATCAAAGACTTCTTCTAACCCGGTGGCCCTGTGGCCCTGTGCCCTCTGGCCCCGTCTAGCCCAACACTCGGGAGAATCTATATACCTCAAAGCTTAACTTATTGCTCCCGAGTATTTCCCTTAAACAATGCAGCTATCCTGTATTGAGTAGATGAACACAGTCGTTTTACCACTTCGTTCTAACACATTTCCAGAAACATGACCTGCTTGCAAGTTGCTACAAAGGTGCAAACGATGATTCAAAGTTGTTATCTCAACCAACACCTTGATATTACTGTACTTCCACAGGGCAAGCGTAGCCGAATAGGCTTCCTTTAACATCCTGGAGCGTTGGTACCTTATCAGTGTAACGGCCCAAGGCTCAGAATAGCACTACGATTCCACACCAATATTTGCTGCAGTACAAGGGTTTGAATTTACAATGGCTGAGCCCGCGTTGCCTGGTCCCCGATTTGTCATTTCGCTTTGACATGCATCTCCAATAGCTCCAACAGTCTATTGAAATTGTACAGGAAATCTACAGGCTTCAGTCAAAAGATTTCACATGTCGACCGGTTGGGTGCCTCTCTTCTTGGCCTTCGCTTTCACACTTCATCAATTCGATGCAAACAATATATATACTATCCCATTTTTATTCATGATATGCTGACCGCTGACCAAGTTTTCTTGGTTCTTGTAATGTCAGATTTCATGGAGGGCTGCATCGAGAATCCAGATACCATCATCAAATTTCAGTCTCCCTTTTAACGGAAAATATAATGATGAAACGCGGAGATCTGATACAATTCGAGAAGCCGTTTCCGTCACGTTAGCCAATAGGAACCATCTTTTCTTTCGAAAGTTACGATCACTCCGGAATATCATCAGCCTTACCAATCGTTATCCCTAGTTTCCGACAACCTCGGCCTAGGATCCTTACAGTAGATATGATATGATTACCGCTTGTGGCTGGTTTATACCGATCAGATAGCATCGGAAATATCACCTTACATATGGATATGTATACAAAATCTGATGTCAGTATTCTGATTGGCAATTTTACGCAAAAATAGTTTCCAGTTATCTTTCCAGAAATACCACCACAGGTATGACGCCCTGGATTGGGTTCTAAACGAACTCGGTAAATTTCACTATGCAATGATTGAGAAGTCATCATACTGGAATTCCCAAAGCTATCGGACTGTTTCGTTAATCTGCAGTTCAATGTTGCAAACAATTTTACCGAAGCCAACATAGGCAGGTATGATGGGGTAATTAATATCACCGGAGCATCTCATTCGCGGGAATGAGCTTGAGGTACCGTTTAAGAACCACTTAGCATATCCATGGATGTTATTACGATACTAGTGCATCTACTCTTTGAAATTGGGTTAGAAGTGAACAGGGATGCTCATTTCCAATACAGTATCGGCAATGTTATGAGATCCATAAATCTATTAAGCCAACTGGCAGAAGTACAGGTAGAGTCAAAGTGATTGCGAGACCGCGTGATTGTTACACATATGCCTAATTGCCTTAGTAACTTTCAAAGCCACTAAAGAGGATTAACTATTCCACAGGGCTGATTAGACACCCTCACCTGTACCACAGAAGCCTTGCAAAAGTGTAGGAACTACTCAACCCAGCCACACAAAGCATATTGCTCCGCCTGGATCGTGCATCTAAGGTGACGTTCGGCAGTCTGGAGCGCGGGGCTTGTTTGCATTTTCCACGTTGTGATCTATGCTCTGCCTGAAATTTGGGTCTACCAATGATCATTACAAGGCTTAAGATCTGACTCTTCGGTGGTCAGTTCTGCATTAGATGATCGGTGGGCCCGACGAACTAGCGACCCTCGGATATATCAAATTAGGACCCCAACAGTTCATTAATCAATTCTTCTTTATAATATAGCTCAATATTGTCATAGAAAATAAAGATACAGCCTCAAGAACTATCGGGAATTGTTTCATGGATATTCAGCAATCAAATCCGATGTTCTTTTCGCACCTACGTCTAATTAGGATTTTGCTTCGAAGATATCATTCCCAATTGGCTTTTGTATTATGATGGCACTTTCTAGAACTTCAGTCATACCAAGCTCTATGAAACGGGATCCAAGAACTTCATTTATGGAAACCGGCCGAAATAGATGTGAGCGGCAATCGGTCCAGGAGGACGGGCCACGGCCTACTAAACGAGTTAGAGCAAGCAAACCTAAGGTCAAGTCTGGCTGTGTTACGTGCAAGTGAGTTTTTCTTGCTTGTAATATATCGTTTGAAACTGGTTGCCCAATTCGCTGAGAGCTAACATCAGTTATTCAGGGCTCGCCGTGTCAAATGTGATGGTAAGTGTTTTCGCATCATTCCAATATCATGAATTTTCCTTCTAGGTACCAGGATCGAACAGCGTCCAATTGCTTTGATTAAATATAACCTTGCACGGTTGGCGTCTAACTTCATCTCGATCTTCAATAGAGTCAAAACCACAATGTCTACGCTGCCAAAAGTTCGGACAAATATGTGGTGGGTACGCTCACGAGACCCCGTCACGAGGAAGCATGATGCCGATCCAACCTCGAATTCCAACTGCAGATTTCTATACTCCCAGTATCTCCCTCGAAGCAACAGAGGAGGAAGGCCGATACTTCCGATACTTCTGTGATCGAACAGCATATCAATTACCCGGATATTTCGATCCTTCTTTTTGGAATCATATCATACTCCAAGAGAGTCATAATATTACTCCAATCCGGCATGCGGTAATTGCTATTGGTGCTCTTAACAAAGCCATCGAAGAAGCACCTGGTCCACATCTGAAAGTTAATGTCATTCAAGATATCAATAAGAAGCATCTTGAATTCGCTATCCTACAGTATATCAAAGCCATCCAGGCTCTAAACCAGTGTATATCCAGTACCAACGGACCTCAATTGAGAACAGCTCTCATGGCATGTCTACTTTTTGTTTTGCTTTGAAACTATCTATGGCAGTTATGCTTCATCTGTGCAGCAAACGTATGGTGGTCTGAAGCTGTTGAGAAGTTATTATGCTGGAAAGCCTGGCTCGAAACCATGGATTCCACGGCGTCTCTCAGAGGGGTTCAAAAAGAATCCCCAAACTGATAAAGTTATTGCCAAGGTTCACGGTAGACCGGGTATGGATAGTTCCTCTAAGTCAACAGCCATCTCATCTCATATTGAAGAATATCTGGAAACTGAAACGCCAACACATCAATCGGCTCTTGCTTCCACAGTAGACAGGACACCCACGCCCCGGCAAAGGGACTACAGTCCACGTCTTGATGAAATGCCTATTCCATCACACTACAAAGCAAGCTTGACATTAGAGCAACAACATTCTCTATCGGGTACACCAACTCAGAATTATCCCAATGCGTACCATACCCCGAGTGAGTATCTTTCGCCAAACGACCACGAGCATTCGGATATTGCAATTCCGGCTTTCATTGCTAGTAAAGATTCTTCATCTCATCATTCAAGCTCGAATATTTATACTCCAGAGTCGACTCATACTCCTCCTTCGATGGGCAATACACCACCACCTACTGCTTATAGATCTTCTCAATCTCCACCAGTACTCGCCAATCCTCGAAAACGACCTATACAGTCAAGAAGTCCCACTCCCCCGATTCTACAAAATGATTTCACACTTGAGGAAAATATCATGCAGGCATTTGTCCGCCTGGATGGTCAAGGCCGTAAGTCTTTCGGTTTATGATGGTTACCCAATATTTCACCCGCTTGAAGATTCCTAGAAATCAATCGTGCCCCTGTTCTTTGAAATGTCATGATTTGTAACAACTAATAATTTTACTTCTTATAGTATTCTTCGGTATGACACCAGGTATTCCTCCCCTTATTTGGGACATACATTCTACACATCATATCCCTATACCAAGAGCGTTCACCAGCTTCTCCGAAGCTCAGCACTGCTGGGACTTTCTCATGGACAGAACACTTCAATATTATCGACGAACTCTCTTCAACAGGAAATTTGCTAGCACGAAGAGTGATACCCCCAGCGAAATAGCACAGCAATATGCAGGTTATTCCGCTGAGTTGAATGAATTTGAGCGGGCTTTTCAACCTATACTGAACTCAGCTATATCACCCCAAGGAGAAGTGCTTAATCAAGCCGCCATTGTTCTTACAACACATCTCAAAGCCACAGCCATCACACTATCAGCCGTTACATCCACCTCAGAAATGGTGTATGATTCCTTCATGAATGACTTTCGGTATATCGTTGAAGCTGCAGAATTGCTGGTGACAAGGTCTGAGGCAACTCCTTCGGTTCTAAACTCATCGCGATTCAGTTTTGATATTGGTGTCGTCCCGCCATTGCATGTAGTGGCCACCAAATGTAGAGAGCCAAACATCAGAAGAAAGGCAGTAGATTTACTATTTAGAACCCCAAGGCAAGAGGGAATGTGGGATGGGGTACTGAGCGCTAGAATTGGTAGATGGATCATCAGCTGCGAGGAGGATGGATTAGATATCCCCATGCGGTTCGAAACCCCATATGTACAACCGGACTACCACAACCAAAGCTTCCAATACGAGCAATCACCCCAATCGTATGATGAACTGCTTTCACCAGAATATTGGAGTAATGGCGAAATCGTTCCGGACGTGGATATACTACAAGAAAGCTTTGCACCCTATTGGTCACAAAGTCAAAGTCCAACTCCTCGAACCCCATCGTCGCTTACCCTGGCCTGCACACCACCTATGAAGGAAAGGGCTCCAGGTCCACGACGAAACAATGTCTGGATGGTGCCCGAAGACAAACGGTTCCAACTCGTTGTTGTGGACTTTCATATACAGGAACGTTATATTAGGGTTAAATGTAAGAGATCTGTACCGAAAAAAGATGGTACAAGGGAGGAACGAGAGACCATTATAGCTTGGTGAATGTGAATGGCGGTAATAGTGATACAATCCTTTGAGAATATTGTATCATCAAAAGACTATTTGGGGCATTCTATGGCATCGTCTCGGAGTTCTAGCGTTGCAAGATGAGCATCATTGGGAGGAGTTTCAGAATACCGTCTGAGGGCTACTTTTGTGAAGCTATATCCTGCGATATCTTGATGCTGGTCATGAAGGTATTTTTTTATTTTTTTATTTCGGAATATAATATAGTCAAGCTATTATAATCGAGATTATAAGAAATACATCATAATCGAATGTCCGAAGGCAAATCCATAGATTCATATCCTTTTACCAACTGCCAACAGTCCAGGTGAGGTACCTAGTAGTTATCAGTTATTACTTACCATTCCATTTCCACACCTGTTCCTCATATTCGATGTGAGTCACGTGCTTCGGGTTAAACTCGGTTCCAGAGATATTGCCTGGGCGGGGTTATGAGTGCCTGAAAAATGGAAGTTTAATCTCGAAGGCGAGCTTTTTGATTCTGATAATGTGAAAAGGTCAACCGCCGCGTTTCTTCAAAAATACACGCTGAAAGGAGAAAACAAACGTACTTCTTTCCCCTTCCCTCCTCCCCCCCGCCCCAGCAACCACGTCGAACCTCGAAATATTGAAATTGTGATCAAGGTTAATCGGCAAGAAACTTTATCCTCAAAATCCATATCAACTTGCCCCCTATCAACCTTGTTTAACAACATACCGTGCGCAAGGACCGACCAGCGCAAACCCAACAACAAATACTTCGGAGTGGGATATCCATTCAACTACACGCTCCAATCAATCTGCAACTTGGAAGCCCACGGCTCTACGTTGCTACTCCCTACTGGATAGTATTACTTTCAGTATACACAACCGTGTTCTGGATCAATCTAGAAAGTTGATATCCATTCGTGCGCATCCACAAAGACTGCCTGCCTTGTTATACGCGGCATTGGCCTTCGTGCATCTTCCGTCCATCACACCTCTTTCAGATTCACATAACGGGCAAATCTACTGCGTCGATCTTTACACCACTTTCCACGGCACAATCAATAAATATCCAACTTCAGGTTGGGTTTGAAATTCGAAGTTACTCTCTTGGGGTTATCGAGATATATACATTGAAAATATGTCTTCCTCGTCTGGTACTCCAGAGTCTTGGATCTCTTCTTTCTGCGCATTATTGGGCCATGAATATTTTGCAGAGATATCTGAAGACTTTATAGAAGATGACTTCAATTTGACAGGCTTACAGACACAAGTGGCTATGTATAAGGAAGCACTCGAGGTAATTTTATACATCTCATAAGACATGGCAATATGCTAATCAGAACATTCTGCACCTTAGATGATATTAGATGTCGAACCAGAAGAGGATGAGGATGATGAAGATGATGAAGAGGATGAAGACGAGGATGCATCTATTGAGGGCGAGGATCGAACAGGCCGAAGAGCCGCTGCTGAAAGAAGACATCAACGAATGGCAAGCGATCTCTCGATTATAGAATCCTCAGCAGAGATGTTATATGGTCTTATCCATCAACGATTTATCTGTTCTCGAGCCGGTATACAACAAATGTCCGAAAAGTACGACCTCGCCCATTTCGGTGTCTGTCCACGGACACATTGCGAACAAGTCCGAACCTTACCTGTGGGATTATCTGACGTTCCAGGTGAAGATACTGTCAAACTCTTCTGCCCCTCCTGTCTCGATGTATACGTACCTCCCAATTCCAGATTTTCAAACCGTCGATGGTGCATACTTTGGGCGAACTTTTGGGGCGCTCTTTCTGCTTACTTTCCCGGATTATGATATTAGCAAAAAGGGATTAGAGGTATTGGCGGACATGGAGCCAGAGCCTTAGCACACGCCAATGATGAAGAAAAGGAAAAGATAAACGGTATGAATGCCTCGAATCTCGCACCTGGTCTCGGAAAGGGCAAGGTGTATGAACCCAGAATCTACGGATTCAAGGTCTCGGAGAGAGCGAGAAGTGGTCCTCGAATGGCTTGGTTGAGGAAACGACCAGATGAGGTTAGGGAATTGGATGAGGCAACTGCATATGCGATGGAGCATGCAGAGGATAGTGATGAGGGTATCGATATTGCACCTGGTGGCGCAAGCGCTAGTGCTCGGCTCAAGCCTCGGAGGAGGAACCCAAAGGCCCTCGCGAATAATGGCGGCAGTCCGATGAGTGTGGAGGCCAATGGAGAAATTTTCTCATAGCATGCGACATCTTGAGGCAAAGGACTGAGAGGCAAGTGGAAGGGCGTTTGGGTTGGCTACTTTTTTCAATGCGGCGATTGATGGATGATACAGTAGATGGTTCAGCTTTATGGTCATCGTATGGCTTGCGTTTGCAAATCAACTCACATACATATATTGGCGGATTGGAGGGCATGGGAATGCTTGCTTAATTGTTTGTTGCATGAGTGATGAGCGAGCGAGCGGAGAGCGCATCTATCTTTGCATATCGGTGGATTACTCTGACTTGATGGACGGCGGACATAATTGAGAGTCACAATTGGAGGTAGTGGCGAAGGGAGAGGACGGTGGTCGAGCATTCCGGAAAGAAAGTGGATAGGAAATAAAAGGAAGAATACGGGGTAGGGGAAAGGACAGTGGAAGAGTATATTTTGCTGTAGGGTTGGAACGGGGTACTGTAGGTAGTTCAAGAAGCTCAATATCAGATAAATAGTTGATAATCATGATTTTATCTCGTGTTCAGGGGCTAACAGTTACTCATCTCGCTTGTACCGTCTCGCTTGATGCATGGCCAGTTGATTTCATTAGCTTGGGATGAAAGGCTATGTGTGGCACTTTACTCCAGGTACAAAATGGATATGTCTCTGGTCTTCTTGTAAGGCGTTGAAGAAACAATAATAGGCACAGGGGCTTTGGAAGGGCAAAGAGGTCGCGTTAGTGTATTCATAATTCTGGACAGATGCCGCGCATCTTGGTTTCGTCATCCTCTATACTTTTTCCGCGTGTCGGGGAAAGAGATGCGGGGAAAGAGATGGGGGGTAGTTGATGATTGTGCGTTGGCTAGTTACTAAATTCTAGGTGGCAGGTTGCTTTGGTGTAAATGCTCTAGTTTCCTTGTGTTAGATTGGGTGATTTGGTATTGGAGCTTGGGCTTCATTTGATCTGTCTTCTGTGCCCGCTTTTATCGCTCTATCGATCTCATATAAGATCCTGATACCGCTTTTTCTATCTCCATATCCTTGGTGATTCCTCCCCTTTTATATATCCCCATTCCCTAGATCCCCTCACAGATGGAAGAGGAAGGACTTGATCCTTGTACTATCTCCGAACTTCCTATTCTTCACTGATCCAATCTCATTGCCTTTTACCTTCCCCATATCATCAAATATACATCGCCTCGTCTCCCCTTCAATCCTCCCTTCTCTCGCCTTTCATTTCCTCATCGTTTTACACATACCATATCAATAGCCTTCTCACTTCAAATTTGTTTCTCATCCCCCTCTCTTCACTATCCCGAATTCGATCTCTCATCCTTTGCCGTGTATGGGATGCAGTTTCCCAACTGGCATCCCCCTTTCCACAGATGAAAAACTGGTAGTCGATCATAATTCAAGTTCCTAGAGCTAGCAGAATGAGAGGGAATCATGAAATATAATTAGAGGTCTACTTTTACATGTTTATACTGCTGTATGTGTTAATAATGCGTGAGGGGAACAGGAGGATAAGAGGAGGGTGAGAGAGTGAAAGAATGAATCCAGTAGATATAGTAGGAGTATAGCCGCGGAGGATGATAATGGTGTTTTTCTAGTTTCTGTTGTGTGTATATGCGTAAGGTAAAGTGTATTCCTATGGTTCAAAGGGGGTGCTTACTTTATATCTATCTTTCTGAATATCTGAATACAGTGACACTTGGTTGACTTCTGAGGGCTGGTGCGGTTAGCAATGTGACTTACTATGTGGGTGAGATGTTAGTCTCATGTAGATACAATGATGGAATAATGAGGTACTTCAGGTCCTGTTTGAGACGACGCGAAGATATAATTGTGGGTATAATCACAAGAAAATATGCAGATGATTTAAATCTTTCATGATTCGATGACTCTTCCAAAGCATCTATGATGATACTGAGCACCCGTGAATTCTTAGGGATTATGTACAAAAAGGAACGCGGCAACTCTATCGATTTCTCGAGAGTCAATTTCCTTGAAACGCCATCCAAATACCTTTCTTTTCCATAATGGATCCCCCACCGTCCTCCTATTGAACGCCATCATCAATCCATAATTCGTTATATCCTAACTCACACCAGTGCGCCCCTCCTATATGAGTAACGATTAAGAATGACCCTCCAATGCCCTCACCAATCCCATGGCTGCCGCTGCCGCAGCACTTCCCACAACAACCATTTGAACTCCACCGAAACATGACTCTGAGATACATTTCCCTTTAAATCCAACGACCACAGCTGTCTTCACATATCCAAAGATAAATAATGTAATGACCATTACCACAATCGAGATCTCTAATCCTTTGTAAACCTGGCTTACGAAAAAGTAAGGTAACAACGGCAACAAGCCACCGAGGAAATATCCAAGTGAGATGGTGAGAGCGGATGTGAAAGCGCGAGATGTAGCAGGTTCTTCTTGGCAGTGTTGAAATTGCATTACGAAGTCGACGAGACGAGGAGATTGGGCAAGACTGGTGGCGAGATCTTCGAGTGTATGCTTGGGTAGATTGTAGGGCTCGAACACTTCCATGAGATCGGACATAACTCCCGGAAGGTCGGTAGATATTCTTTCTATGGTTTCTTCCCGTATGGCACGATATGATGCACTGTTGAGATTATTAGCGAATGACATTCATCAACTTGATTGACGCTCCGCTGGCCCTCTGGGAGGCACGGCCATGGAAGCAGAGTATTTGAGGGTGACTCCATTCTGTCTCCATATGCATTGAACGATTCTAAGAGTAAAAGGGCAACTTACAGTTCACTGTTAGCACCAAGATATCCACCCAAACCCATCGAAATGGCCCCCGCAACCAACTCCGCAAATCCTCCCAAAACAACCGTTCTCGTATCTCCCAAAGCCGATAACCCGGCTGTTAACGCAAATGGTACCGTCAACCCATCACTCAAGCCAATTGTGGCATCAGAAATAACTCTTGCGTCGATTCTCCATCCTTTCTTATGTGACGATTTCTCCGATCTGGAATCTTGAGATTCTAAGTCTAATGTGCTTTCATCGTCATCATGGTTTCTCCCAATAGATTCTGAGCCGGAATTGTTGCCGTTGCTTGGTGATAGAAGAGGTTGTCTAGATGCGGTAAAATCGATATTTGGCACTCCCGGTTCCCTATTTGATATGGGGGCTTTAGGAGTAATGGTTTTATGAAAGAAGATGTTCTTGAGAGCAACTAAAGACATGGCTTCGATCGGTAATATGTGTACTTCGATTGTGTTGGTTCTTCGTCTCACAATTGGGTGTGAGGTAGGTACTTGTGTTTATCTGTACGAGGAGACGTTGTACTTGTGATGTCATCCAAGGTAGATATGGATATACCTGGGTAGTGGTATTTATCTCCCACAATCAATTGTACTTTGGAAAAGAAGAGGTTGATGAATTCGGGACCCAAGTAGAATAGCAGGTATGGCTCTAGTTTTTTGATATTTGATCCTTTGATCGTTCGTTCGGTCGTACCTTGTTGGCTCCTTGATTGACTTTTTTGATTGGTTTTGAGGGGAGGATTGAAGACTATCACTTAGATCTTTATATGTTAAGAGATTGTTAGTGAGGAGGAGTTTATAAGAGCGGGATTATGTAAATTATAGAATAGTATGGCAAACTAGCATGGCAAACTAGTAAGTAGTATGTATAAGTAGTATCTAGGAGGTATCTAGTAGGTATCTAGTAGGTATCCAGTAGGTATCCAGTAGGTATCCATGAATCTTGCAAGTAGTAGAATACATGGGTTCTTTTTATTGCTTTTGGTTTGCCGTGACAGCTAGAAGTGACTATTGCCGCAATAATGATGAATCAAAGATGATTGATATAAAATTAGACAGATCCAGAAGTATTGCTGACCTTTAATTACAATACGTTTAATTGGTTAAACGTGGGTAATACATAATTCATGATTGGTCAGGTAGTTCTTTTGATATTCACCTTGTGAAACTTTCTTTGTATAGTTCTATCATGAAATATTTTTTGTTTTTAGTCTTTAGTCTTTAGTCTTTTCGCGCTTATCTTAAAGGAGAACACGAAGTTAGAAAACTGTACAGTACAGCGGCTGCCCAGGTGGAGACAGACAACCTTGAAAGTGTTCTAAGTTAGACGATTACAGTACAATACGGAGACAGTCCACTGAGTCCAGTATGAAGAAGGTAATATTGAAAGCGGGGAACTCGGTAAATGTGATCTTTCTTTTTGGTTGAAGAAATAATTAACATCTTTCTGTATTGAACAGAGTATATTGAACAGAGTATACTCGAGTATGGATACTCAAGTAGGTGATTAGATTAGTATATGATTTGAACGAGAGTTGTCAGGAACTTCAATTGCTTGTGATATCTTCTTAGGTTCGTTCCTATTTCTACCTCGTACCTACCTAGCTAACTAGTAGAATTTACTTTAATTTTCCCATCAACTGCAAGTAAAGTTAAGGTCGTCGTTTCTAGCTAAAAGACTAACCATCAACACACACGGCAGCACAGTACAGGAGATAGTAACACAACCTACGTATCTCATAAATACAATACAATCTAAACCAACGCATTGATCAACCTGGAGCTTCAAGCAAAAGCACAAACTTCAGGGATTTCAAATGCCTAGTTTTAATATCCTCCGCTCTGCTTGCTAATATATCTTGTCTAATTGGCCCTTTCAACGTCTTTCTTACAATACCTGTAACTGGATTGGTTGGATGCTTCAATATCTTCAAGCTTTGTATCCCGCAAATGAGGGCGGGACGTCATGGACTAGACTTTGAAAACGGCAGAGAAGTCTGTTTTCTACGGAGTAGAACACTTGTACAAACCTTTTTCTTACATTTTTAATTGCGGTCGCAAGGAAGATGTTGTGAGCACTCCGTAACTCCGATGAATCGGATATTATGAGGGTGTTATTCGGATTTCACTTGTAAGACAACCGGGATGAATAAAGATGAAGGAGAGAGGAGTGATATCATTCAATGCTACACGTAAAATCCTCCCAGATGTTCTGAACGCTCAAAGGATTCTCGCTTCATGGTAGTTTCTCACCATTACATGCGAGCCCAAAGCTTGCCACCAAAACTACGTGATAGAGAAGTCTCTCCACTTTGGTATCTTCCTAAGACTCTCTTAGTTCTAAGCACCACCTTCTCTCTTAGCATACTCCTCCTCAATTCTCTCCTCGTACAGTCTATCCGCCTCTAGTTGAGCCTCGGATTTCTGTGTCGCTTGCGTGGATTGATTGTTGGAGGTATCGGCCGTCGTAGTGTTTGGGGCCGAATTGACTGAGGTTGAAGGGGTTTCAGTGAAGGTTGGCATCTTGTATGAGGGTCTTCAATAACTATTATTTGAGTTATCTCTGGTGGGTGGTCTCTTGTAATACTAGAGAATGAATGAAGTGGCTGGATGATGGTAGAAAGGACTTCAAGATGTGAATGAAGGAGAAGCTTCTTATGGAAGATGTGGCGGTGGCTGTGCAATTGTGGCTCGGATATCATTAGGTAAGAATGAATGAAATTTATCTTCCACATGTTTCTTTTCTAGAAATGGCCAGTCTCGACTTCAACGGACTCAAATTGTCTCTTGGTTTTCTCCCGCAGGAAATTCGATGCGTTACTGCAGAGCTCTTTAATTTGCCTGGTTCATTTTCAAGTTGGAAAGCGTGATGTCTGAGTTGCCACATCCATATTCAATCTAGGAACCTTAACACACACACACACACACACACACACACACACACACACACGTCCCAAGCAGATGGAAAACAAAGTCATTTGGTTTTATATCCTGCGACATGAACATCATTACACATCTTGACCCTCTTGTATGAACAGGTGCAACGCCGAGAACGCCATCAGGACGTGCGCATGTGCGTATCATACCTCCTCTCCTTGCCTCTCCGTTGATGTCCAGCGGTGATCTCCTCGTCTTCTTGAATAACATTGAGTTAATTCTTCCTCCCTCCCTATATAATATTCATCTGACTCATCTTCCCACCTTGACTCTCAACAGCCTTGGAAACATCTCAATGCTGACGAATGAGATGGTAAGATCCTTGGTATCAAAATGACAAGCACAATAAAATCATGAGCTAAGAACCTGCATCAGGTCAGAGATCTTAGTTGATGTTGAAGGCAATCCCTGTATAAGAACGACTTGACTTCTTTTAGATACTATTAGACTTGTTGGTCACAAGTTGTTGCGATGATGTGTTTGTCTTTTCTGACGAGTCCGCTCTGACTCCGTAGGTATTGATTGCCCAGATGATTCGGGGCTGGAACCGAAATACTCCCAGACAGAGGACTCACTCGAGAATGGGCCCAATTGTTGTCCGTTCTCTCTTTGAAGAGCTCTTTGTACTCTGTGGTTTTATACTTGTTCCTCTGTGGTTAGTCCTGTCACTTCTAAATTTTTCCTTCACAATATACCGCTTCTTCAAGCTGACAACTCTGAACGATTGACGCCCTTCGTCTTCCTGGCCATATCTTCTGGCTTCCTTTCAAATGCTTGGTACTGAGAGCTGGTTTGGCCATTATATCGACAGTTCTATTAGTGGATGCCCAGACTTATAAATCATAACTTTAATAAAATCCGTAATTTAAGTGTATAATTCTATTAAAAACAACCTTAGAAAGCCATGACTATGATTTATATCGTATGTATTTATTATTAATATTTTCTATCATTCTATATCTTTTAAGTAATTTATTATATCTTTTTTCATATTATTTTGTTTTATTTGTTTTATAAAACTTCTTTGAATTTCTTCAATAAATTCCATCTACACGTTGATTTGTATTACTTTAATATACTTGAAATTAACTTGAATGGATTTGAATCAGATCAAAGTAAATAGAAAAGGTTTCAAATATTATACGTCTTTGTAAATAATTAAATCACCTAATATTTATAAAATCTATATCTTTTATCGCTACTCTTTTTATTGATAGTTATTTAATAATAATATCTTAAATTTATGGCTTTTCTATATTATTAATATAGTATAGGAAGATCTTATTCACATAATGTTCTTAAATTATAATACTATCCCCTTCAAGTTTAAATTTTTTATACGTAATTATGATTTTTAAGCTTTTCATTCTAAAAGGGTTTAAATCTTTCGAAAACCCGTAGATATTTTTAACATATTAGATTCTCCGTATATTCCTTTCTTAGAAGAAATCTTTTCATAAAGGATTTGGATGTATGAAGGCTAGCATTTTAATTTTGAATTATTTGATGATATCTTTGATTGGAATGGATTGAATGCATGGTTATGAATACGCGTATTATGAGTTCGTGCACACGCTGGTGATTCTACTGCTATCAGTTCCCCTTTGCAATTGCCAGCCATAGATCAATGGGCGTGCTTGACACTGCATTACATATTGTTCGGGATGTGGTATGAAATACAATCGTAGCGCCACTCTGGGATCAGGCAAGCTCTTTCTAGGGTTCAACCGTTCTCTTAACTACATGTTTGGAGGATACTGCCGGTAGAGCCTTCAGTCGGTTTGGGGAAACCCTCAGAATTTGATCCGGGCATCAGACCCCAGGGACTGAGAAAGTATAGCATCTATCCTGCATGTTTGGTTGCATGTCTATGATAATGCCTCGTAGTACAAGCAAGTTCTTTTGCAAATTTAAAAGCCCATCCTTTAATCAAACTCGGCCATCAGAGTTTTGGTCATCACGGAGAAATGGAATAGCTTCAAACAATGCAGATACACGCAGTCAACGGCTACCAATAACATCCTTGGTACACTTCCTACATGGATTCTACAGGATGTTGGAGGAATTGGCTAGTATTGCAAGAGTTTCTGATTGATTCGTCGTCTTTCAAAAGTTTTCTCTTGATGTTGTATTTTAATGGTTACGCCTATGCAGTAGTATACTGTGAATGCGATTTCGAGTTTTCTGTTAGGGGACTTATGTTACACAATCTATCTTGTCATTCTTGAACCAAAAATCTGGACATGAATATTATATATGTGAGTAAACGAATGTTTTCGCTTAGGGAAGTTCAAATATGTACACAAAAGTAATGTGATCATCCGCTTCCAGCTTGCAAAAGCTGACTTACTGGAGGAGCATACAAGTTCCTTCATTCGTATACTTACCCCATATAAAAATTCCTGGAACTGTACTCCTCCACATCCCCATTTGCAAACACACCACCCGCCTTCTCAACTCTAACTACAAACTTGTAGACTCCCGCTTTAATCACACTTCCATCTGCCAACGTTCCATTGAACGCTCCTGCCAACCCAGCACTTCTTGGAATCCATTTCTGTGGGAAAAGGGGCACACTGCCAACCGCTTTCAGTCCTTGTAGATCAACTGTATTCGTAACATTGACCCCGACCACATCAATCCTCGCATATGCCGTTGCCCATGAGTTGGTCGCATACATCGTTATTGGGATTCCGAGTTTGTAGCCTGGTACTGTCGCATTTTGGAAGGGAACGTTAGTGAATCCATATGCGGAATTGAAGAAGGCGGATCCGGGAACGACGATAGGAATAGACCGGAGAGAGGTGGCGACTCCAGCATAGGGGATTTGGTAAGTTTCGTTTGCACCAGCGGAGGATGTTATCTTCACGAAACCACTATAAATGGGGACTTGGGCAGCATTGAGGTTCGAAGATGGTGTGATGGAGAGAGCAATCTCCTGTTGTTCGTTTGGTGAGAGGGTAAATGATGATGGTGTGATGAGAGCGCTAGAGTATTGGGTGTCGATGGGTGGTGGAAAAGCGGGGATAGAGGTGGTCTCGCCGGCAGTAAATGCATAGACGTTCATGGCAGGATCATGTGTTAATGAATATGTGACTGCTTCACTGCCGGTATTTTTGACGATGAAGGTGGGCTTCTTCACAAAGTTTGTGGTATCGTTAAGAGGGAGGTTGTATTCGCTTAAAGTGAGGTTTGCATGGATCACCGCGTAGGCGTTTACTAACCCGGCTGTATTGTAGATTAGTACATGAGCATTCCTTATGATAGTTTGTGGCGTAGTAAGAAAGGTTGGGAGATCTTATACACAATTTCATGTTCTGGATGAAAGGCTTGTGCTATTGCACATTTGCCCAGTGTCTCAGCGTGTCCCAAGACTTTTGACACTACTCGAACACCAGGCGATGACGAAGTATACCCAGGCTTGGAGTTGAAGGATTGATATATAAGATGAACTGTAGATCTTGGAAGAACTTACCACCTTGCTGAGCCACAGAGGTCAAATATGAATATACTGTCGCACTTTTGTCATTATAATTCAATGGAGTCGCGGTCGATGACAACGCGGCATTGATTTCATTGGGCGAAAGAGCTTTGCCACCTCTAGATTGAATTAGTAATCCTGCAACGCCGGCGATAAATGGCGTTGCCATCGATGTGCCCGACATAACGGCATATGAACCAGCCGAAGAGAGATAAGTCGACAGAATATCGCCACCAGGCGCAGAAACAACAGGTTTGATAGAAAGATCGTTGGCTAATCCCCATGTTGTATAAGTGTTGATAAATCCCCCTGTTGGATTATTAAGTGGGCCAGGGCTAACAATTTCCAGAGGTAGGTTGGTGTTGAATGATAAAACAACCTCTTTGCCCGAAGCAAGAGCTTTAATCCAAGTGGCGCCTGTTTCAGGATCAACCATTCCAGCTCCTGCACACTCCAAATTTGACACAGAAGCTGGAATAGTCCCTGGAGCATTGTTGTAAAACATGACATATGTCGCACCGGCAGCAATTGCATTTGAGACTTTGGTATCAAAAGTGCATGTACCTCGTCGAATGAGTGCGATTTTGTCAGTCAAATTCGCGTTGAAGCTGGAGCATCCGTCATCAACAATCGAAGTATCGTAACTATTCGCCCAGATTGGAAGACTAATGTTCCCAAAACTACCCCATGTAAGAGCTTCTCCGAAGTCGATCTGGGAACCATTGTCGATACTGTAAAACCCGCTATTCAATACCTGAGGGAGATAAGTATTCTCAACCGCACCAACAGAGGTGACATCCTTTCCAGCTGATGCTGAGGAAGCATAGAAAACACCATCTGAACCGTCGTTACCCGCGGCAAGTATGCAGGGTGTTCCGGCGGCAACAATAGCGCCAACGGCAGCTGCAAAGGGTCTATTAACAGTTAGAATGGAACGATATATCTCATAGTGTCAGAAAACCTTACTCTTCAGGCCATCCATTTGGGAATCCAAGACTTGCTGAAATTATATCAGCTCCATCGTTGTGGGCCATTGTAAAAGCACTGATGAGGACGTCGTTTGCAACAGTTCCATCCTGACAACCGAAGACCTTGTAGATACCGAGGGTTGCATTGGGTGCAACACCAAGCACGTATGGGTCATTCGAAGCTGCTATAATTCCTGCCACATGAGTGCCATGGCCAAAGCAGTCCATTGGGTCATCATCTGGAACAGGAGTGTTGGTACCGAGGTAATCATCACCAACTAGGTCGGTTCCAAAGGCAACTTTGTATCCGGGGCCAAAACCGCCACCAAGAGCCGGTAGTGTATAATCAATACTGCGAAGAGAGCATGTTAATTGGAGCTTCGCTTGAAGGGATTATTCGGGATTATTACCCAGAATCAACAATGGCAATCTTCAGTCCACTTCCATCGAGTCCCTCTTTGTGGAGTTTATCGACACCTCTGTAATAAATCATCAGAACACATGGAAGGAGAATTCGGGAGTCATAAATCTGACTCACGTCATAATGTGACTTGTAATGGTATCATTGTAGTCATTCAGATCTCGAGGGCTAATCTTTGGCCCTCTTGTTGACTGGAGTCCGCGAGATTGAACACTCTTGGCATTTTGCCCAATTGGAGCTATGAGACTAAACAGTCTAACAGGTGATATTGATTCCACCTGATCGAAGCTCAATATTTTTTCAATATCTGCGTCAGAGTCTATCTGAAAAGAGGTTCCGGGAAAGATATTCGAGGGAAATGCGTGGCGCTGAACAGCAGCAACACCTGAGGTCGATAAATTTCGATAGAAGTTGTCACATGATTCCTATAATAACATCAGTCTTGGTATCGATATATGATCATAGGGATTCTCACATGTCCGGCAGCAAATCGAGCAATATAAGCGCCCGGAACGATACTTCCAGCTCCGGTGGTAACTGATGATCTTGATGAAATTGTAGCCGATGCACACGCCACGAAGGCAAGCACAACACTATTGCGGCTGAACATTGCTGTCGGGGTGCGCAAATTCCTTTTCACACGAAATGATACAGGAAGATGATGAATTCATCTTTTTGGCACGCCTTCCAGTGCAGATATATACTCTTTACTCTGTCCATCCCCTTGCTACTACTCTATGACCTCCTCAATATCAAGCTTTATGTTGAGCAATCAAAAGTGGATGCTTTCCTTCGTGATTGTGGAACACAAGCTTGAACCCACCTCGGAGAGATGCAAGTCGTCATGACAAGTGGAATATCACTCCAGCAGAAAACAAACTCGGCAGCAGAAAAAGACGAAAGCTCCAGCTATAAGATTATCCATATTGCATCAATCCATATTTCATGCTGCTACACAGATGTTGTATCCTGGGGCGTGTGCTCTGAAAAAAGAAGGTCATTGATACTCTCCTCGTGTATGCACTTCAATGCAGGAACCATCACCATTCATGGGCTGACGGGGCCACCTTATGTACGGATAAGTAATGTATGTGAGCGACAGCGCCTCGTATAACATCGATTAATCTGGCATTGGTAGGAGAACCTCTTTTCTGTGCATTGCAAGTGCCGTACAGACTACAGTATTATCCTCCCGTAACCCACCAGGACCTTGTTATTTAAGGTTAAATTTAGAAGGAGCTTTTCATTTTGAAATATCTTTGTCTAGTGATCTAATCCGATGGTTCTTGTCCGTCATATCCGTCATGGTACGACTTGATTGGCTGGTCGGCCCATGAGCGTGATACGTAGTCTGCATAAGTGCTATGCATGGGAAACAAGGGAAACAAGAGGGCAGCAGCATCGGCACTTTTAGACATTCAATGTAACCTCAAGTTGACAAATTGACAATGAATGAGTTGGAGAAAGTGTCCATCATAGTGATCACACTGATTCACACTCAACCTCACCGCTTTTATGGCAGAAGTAAACTCTATTTATCAACTTGCCTGTTTGCAATTGGTGCGACAACACCTTCTCATTTCGTGTTCATTCTCTCCCATGATACTTACCCACCCAAATTGCGGAAAACCGATGGATATGGATACTCGCTAGTGTACGGAGTAGTGTCAGTTTCTCTCCACGTTGAACTGAGATGTCCATAAGATCTTGCGGAACGTTAACAACTCAGTCCTGTGCATTAGTTTGCTTTCGGGACTAGCACTGTTCGCTGGCATGTATTGATATCATAGCTTCTACCAGACTATCGAATATGACCCATCTTGTCTCTTGCGCTCGATCAAAGAACCTAACCCTGAAGATTCCAATGCATCTTTGGTTTTTATTAGGATTTCCTGATTACTTTCCACCATTGAGTGTCGATCAAGAAGTCGATTGACTTTGTATGAAGCTTTTATTAGCCCAAAGCCGTTCTATTTTTAATCATTTCACTCATACTTCATGTTCTCTTCTCAGGAACACTTCTATTCATTGCATGCGACGATCCTTGAGAGACTGCTCTTGTCGTCCATCACATATGTTCTGGTCATTATGCCGTTCCAAGTATAAAGTGCTATCGTCCAGTGTCCACCGGAGCTGTCGCGAATTTACTGATCGACAATGAGCGACCCTTTCATTCCAAAATCACATTCTTTATCCGAGAGTCCAAGTCACTTAATGAGGCAGGAGGGTTGACTTGAGCAAGGTTGTTGATATGCCTGTCTTCCAGGGGTTGCAATGAATGTGAAATTGTATTTACAGTTTTGATTGCTATCTTTCTTGGCCCTTGCTTTGAGGGTTCCAAATTCCGAATACGATGAGATATATATCATGTCTTTTCGGCTTGAAACCTCAAGTTAAGAGATCAAGTAACCACGGCAAGGTCTTTTCGAGCTCTCATGTCCTCACTTGCTCCGGGTTTTAAATTACGAAGCGGGCATCCCAGATGAGAATTAATTACATTCATGAGTTGATTGGACTTTACAATTCTGCCTTAAGTGAGTCAATTACCAGATCGTTGAAAGTATCCAAATAGGCCTGGCCAAAGACCTCTAGGTACGATTTGTGATAATTGCAGATTCGCCATTAAACAGGATGTCCTCTCTTCGTCAAATTGAAGGATAAACGACGGTGCTCGTGATGGTTGAGCTCTCTCAACGTTGACGCGTTTGCTGAGCGTTTTAAAGTCTTTCGTGTATCGATTCCTCGCTGCCTTTGTCTCTCCAATCCTACTTTTGATGTCTCTTTACACCTACTTGTTGGAATTACTCTGAACTACCATACATTAGACGAGACCTGGGCACAGTGAAATAACTCATCTACACTGTAATCATAGATATCACTAGCCCACTCTTCTTCCTCGTTTACCCATTTACTCATATCATAGCGAATCTCTATCAATCCACATGTCAGCCGCATATCAGTGAATCTACAATCTTAAGCATTCGAGGTGTAAAAAAAGTTGAAAATCCACCTGCCTTTCCTCTTCTCCCAAGATCTCACTTTTCTGACTCTCAAGTCTGGTGCTCTTAAGTGGCTCGAAACGATGCTTTCCCGCTCGTCTGCTACCACCTCCCAGTATGGAATTCTGTCTTGAACTACTTCTTTCGCCCACACATCATAGCATACACATTTCATCAAATCAATCTCCTTCGAGACTTGAAAATGACAGGAAAGAACGACAGTTGAGTATCAGGCAACAAACACAACTAACCCCTTTCTCTCTCACCTTACAAAACAAGATCGGAATTTCCGTCTCTTCATCTTGGGTCTTTTGAGTCGAGAAATTGCCTTCTTCAGAAGTCGGTCCTTTCTAGGCCATTTTCTTATTTTTAAACCGCTTTTTATCCATTATTGTGGTTATTATCATCATGCTTGGATCGATTCAACATGATTGGGTTCTTCCAAATCACCATATAAAATCCAACAAAACATTGACGACTGGCCCAAGGCCAGAGTTCATCTCATATCAGCAATTCTGCCCGCTGGTCACGCAAATTTCGCAAATGGGAGTCGTATACTCATCGTCAAAATAACCCACACACTTAAGCCTGGTCTGCCATAGCAATATGATATTCGTTACCAAGGAATTTGTTTTAAAAAAAGCCTTCAACCATCTTCCCATTTACCATGTACAACCACAAATTCCACTGGACTGAAAGACAAACCACCACAATTGGGCTTCCAATACCATTGCCAATTGGAAAAATTCTTCATCCGTCACTCAGCCTAGTCGACTCTTGGACATCTTAACAAGTTTGTTTCTCGTTTTCGTCTATTTCTGTAAGATTCTCATATTTCCTAAAGTATGTTTCTTAACCGTACAACCAACGAGTATATCTACTTATGTATCGTCCTTGGAGACATCTCGATCTCTTCCTAATCCCCATCATGCATCATACAATTAAGGATAGGATATGCCCATTTTGGTTTTTGCCACGCACACACTTTCCTTTTGTCTCCCATCCATCCAGGGCATATGATAGCCAAGACATTGCGAAATAGTTGTCTTGTATCGTTTCAAGGGACAGGAGAGTATCTGTAGCCACATTCAAGTATCGGAGGATAGTCTTCCTGGGCGATCAGACAGGAATACTTATCTTCTTGAATATAGCTGAATACCAAACAGTAATGCTCGTATAGTTAAACACGCCAGACCCATCAATTGAATGACAAGAAAGCACCTAGTATTGCTTTTCAAACAATTGCATACTAGTACTTACGATTGTTTGAAGGTATATGGACAATTGGAGGGTAGCCCCTAGAATACGCACGAATCTGTAGGTTTATTCTTTTGCCCCGATGCTTTTCACGGTGTAATACATATGCCACAATCATGAAAACGTGAGTCGATCGTTTGGGCCATATAAGATATTAAATAGTAGTCATTCTGATCAAGTTAGAGGATATATAGCGTTGAACCAGAAGATAGATCAAGCAACAGTGCTTATTCTACACACTACAAAAAAGTGCACACGATTGTTCATAAAGGCCTGAGGGTATCGAATGATATCCATCTACCACATTCAGACAATAAAGAATTATCTGTGAATATGGTACAATGCACACAACAGTACTCATTGCATAGTCGCATATTTGTGGGTACAGAATAACTGACGGCATTCGAGAGATTGATACTTAGTATTTGTTGTAGAATTTACACTCAACTATCCATCCCTCCTGATATCATCTTAGCCATTTCAAATTTCAGGCTTGCTCAAGGAAATCCAGTGATGTCGTCTTATTGCGCCAGACGATATTAACCCATCATAAATACTGCCCTATTGTCACCAGTGATACTAGCGATTGGGCTAGCAACCTGATTGTCACTTCCAGAAGTAATGCGACCATCACTTGCTGCTACCCAGCCACCAGCTCCCCTACCACCAATTGGCGCATATCCTCTACCACGCTCCATTCTCAACCCCTCGTGGTGATCCTTAAAGATCTCCTTGAGACCACCCCAAACACGCTTTCTTAGACCCAGCTTGATCCCTAAAAAGCAATGCAAAATGTACTTAGTAAATATTCCCAGCATAAAGATAAATCAATGCAAACAAAATATAATGATTCAAATGGGCCCCTAAATTTCTTATGCGTCATCGCCTATTTACTGGTATCCATCAACCTGTCCAAGCCCACTGTGATCTCCTCGACCTTCAACTTCACCGCAAACTTTTCATCAAGTCTACTATAAACTCTCTCGGGCTTACCATCATTCTTCGAGCCTGCGTAAGTTGTATGACTCAATGCATTTGCCTGGATCATCCAAGCTTTGTGTCCCAACTCGATCAACTTGGGTCCAAATTCTGTGAGTAGTTCTTGAACTACCTCGCTCTTGGGTTCCTCTTTCACCAGGCCCATCTTATCTGGACCTCCAAAAGTGGCGCGGTACTGTTTGTTATAAGTTAGTTGTATTCAGAGCAATATCGAGACTTTTTGATAAACGCTTCAAATCTTTCAAATACATTGGATGTTTTGGTTTGATTCAATAACCAGAATCTCTCATCATCCGAGTGCAGTCCAAACTCTGGGAAGCCCTGGCAGAAGCCATAATACTGGAAATTAAATAACCTACCCAATCTTTCCTTCCAACTTTCAATGGCCGTGAGTGCTATTGTGTGGTTAACATTAATATCCTTCGCAATCATATAAAAGCTGCTTCTTGTGGCATGCTTTTTGATTGGTTTGAAAATCTCAACCTTTGAAAACTTTGAGAAGGTGTACAATAAGAAAGCCGAGTGCCATGTATCAACTTTGTGCAACAACATGACCAGAGTTCCCCCATTGTGGATTCTGTTCATAGCAAGAATCAGCTGTGAGGTTTGTAGGCGCACTGTCTCTTTGTTAAGATCGGCGTGCGTGGTAAGTGTTCTTGAGGCGATCATGAGTGCGAAGGGTCTTGCCATCCGCAAATACAAGGTGGAATTTGATAGACTTGTAAGGTCTGATATCACTGAATCTCGACTTGAAACACTCAGGGATTTCTTTGCCACCTGGGCAGAACTCCTTAAACATCGTAATATCATGGAATCTGAGGCCTTGGAGACGGTTTTTGTCGATAACAACAGTATGACCACCAGATTCAGGAGCCAAGGTGATACCATATGCCTGGAAAGCGCTACGATGACTGAGGGCCGCGGCAGTGTAGCCACCTGGAGCCATGCAAAGATCGAGTATATTTACCTGGGCGTCTGGAACGAAGGGAATACTGAAGATACGATGGGACTGGTTGCATTTCTTCACCAATTTGTTGCATCATGACATAAAAATTGCGTTCTTCCTCTGGCGTAGTCGAATCGGCACGTTGTCGCTGCTGTCGAAAGTGTGCATCTCCCTCTTCCCTATTTATCATGCCATCCCTATTGTACAGCCATTAGTGATCGCACGCGAGGTTGAAGTTGGCAAGCAGCACAAGAACCATGAAAGAACTTACCCGACTTCTAAGCTTGACAACTCTGTCGCATTCCGCATCCGACAATATCAAATATACTTTCAATATCTGCGTAGCCTGTGTGACTTGTTTGCCATTCGGATCATCACGAATTCTCAAGTCATCTGCCGCTTCTTGAAGTGTTTTATTGAAGAGGTTTTGCGCGAGATCTTCAATACTCAACATCGTACCATCAGCCTTCAAGGTAGCTAATTTATTCTTCAAAGCCTCGAGTGTCTCCACAGTGAGATCATTTCTAGGAAATGAATCCATGGTTAGAAGGCAACTATTGAGAGATATCAACTATTGGCCTGGTTCTTGTTGTTTCTGTTGGTAAGAAGAAACGATAACGAAGGATGTTTTGATTTGTTTTATGAAAAGAGGTATCATCGAAGTGTATAAAATATGAGGAAAGGAGGTAGCCCTCAAGGTACACTTTTGCCTACTTCTCATCAGATAAAACGACATGAAAGTGAAAGATCAAGGGGGTGGCTTCTAACCGGAAGGTCAAGTGCTTATCCGAATTCACTGTTCTTATCCGTCGAGCAGACCAGTATCACTTTTGTTTGTTATGAAGTTGAATATGATGATGGTGATGATGGTGATGGTGATGATGATGGAAATCTAGGAAGTGATTTATGAAGATGGTTTCAACTAGAAATAAAGACCACTGGACTCTGTTGGAGAGGGAGATGATGAGCACCAAATTTCAATGTGATGTCAAGAGATAAGTAAGTCAAAAAAAGGACTATATGAGTATCTTTGTGAAGTTTGTACATTCATTTGATGAAGAGAAGATGAAGAGGAGATGATTGATGGATTCTGTTCTGCAAAGACCAAACAAAGTTCTCCAAATCCATTCCACACTTGACAAACATGGAAGGCACGTTAACCCACCACTGACTACACCACATCGTCCCATCATTGCACTCATCATTGCACCTGCCACCCAGAGTCACTTACTTATATGTCATCACTAAAGTATCCAAAACCTCTTTTCAACCAAAGTCTCACTCCATAGACATCAGACATCAGACATCAGACATCAGACATCAGACATCAGACATCAGACATCAGACATCAGACATCAGACATCAGACATCAGACATCAGACATTAGACATCAGATATTAGACATCAGATATTAGACATCAAAATATCAAACACCCACACCCACCCACCCACACCCACATTCACATTTCACATTTCACATTTCACATTTCAACACTTCATGTGATCATAAGATAGTTTTGCTGTCAAGATTTTCTATGGTACAATATAGCAGCAAGTTTTTGTGTCCTTCTATCTCATGTAACCCTTTATGGATTTCCCACACGCCCCTATCATTCATGATAAGAGGCATGCAACACATCATTGTATTTGTGAAATGCGCATGCCAAAAACAAAGTAAAAAGCCATTTTTTGTAACCATTAATCGAATAAACCCCAAATTTTTTCTCGGAAAAAGCAATGCGCCCAGACTGACAACATGTCTGTCAGAGACTTTTTGGTGGTGGTGAAAACTAAAAAAGTATGCCGTGGCTATGCCAGAATATGAACATGTAAAAAGCAAACATGAAAGAAAGAAAAAAGCCACATCATTTGTTTGCCCACTCAATACTCTGCCGAGAAGGAAGGTTGAAGCTTCATAGCTCAAGTTGTAGTTGATGCCCAGATATCTCCAATCCTATGATAGCTCCTGTTGAACGCCGTAGAAACCACATATCAAAACTCGTAAATACAGCCAACGTAAGTTGTCCAGATCATAAAACCTGTATCGCTACATATCATACGAGCGAAGGCCAACGTTGTAGGATTGGAGCGATGAACAGTCGTGCCACGTTAAAGCGAATTCAGAAGGCATAGGGCCAATTCATAAAAGGTGATGATGGGGAAGTGTAGATGTGAAACCATGGACGTGGCTTCGATAGTCAATGGCCAAGCATGACTTCATAGCCACGGGGGTATCAAGACAGGTTTTGGGAAATAGGGAGATTTATTGCTCAAGTTGCTCTTTCAACTTGGCATCGAGAAGGTTATCAATCTTCTTTCGACTCTTCAAATCGAGAGCACCGTTTCGCAAAGAAGCACGAAGTTTCGAGAATGCGGATTGTTGGGTTGCAGAATTATCCCCCTTGACGACGTCAACATAATGCCCGGCCAGGACTTCATTGATAATTTTCTTCTTGTTATTGAGGGTTTTCATCGTAATATAGGATCAGCTGTTCCATTCCGGTAGAAGCGTTATTGTGGTTGTCCTCGAGAGCCAGTCTGCGGAATTCGTAGTACATGCTTGGATTGAAATTTCTGCACAAAAAGTGGGCCCAGAACTCGTAGAGTAACTTCATATCTGTATGAGTTTCACCAGGCTGACTAGATTCTCGAACTCTGATGGCTCTTTCGCGGAAGGTGGTGTATTTTTCGGTGGTATTAGATTCGGAGATGGCTGCTTGTCGTCTTTGGTCCTTCACCCACATGACTGTTGGGGCATTGCTGCTGTGGGTTGAATTTGAAGAGGCTATGCTGATATCGCTTTCCAAGGAGCTAAAGAGGTGCAAGTTAGAATGATTATTCGGCGTGTAATTCAAAGCAACAAATATTTACCTCTCTTGCGGGTGGGACCCATTGATCAAAGATCGACCTTGACGCTCTTCATACAATTCCTCGTTGATAGACCTACCATCGATTGACCCATTGGAGAAAGTTCTCGAGGATGAGTGGTGGTATGGGTGCCTAGCAGGCTTTTGGTCACTAGTCTTGTAGGAAGCTTGGGAGAATACCAAATGTAGGTTCTCAACCTGTTCATCAGTGAAAGTGGTTTCTGTTGCCAGGGGGTCAGGGGTCGGGACGGCGGTACCATTCAACGGTAACAGACCAGGAGTGAAATTCGGTACAGCAGCTGATAATGGGGTATCCTCATGATAGTGACCGCCATTACCATTAGCCACAGGGGCTTGGACGGCTCCGTTTCCGTATCTCATATAGTCATTCCCACCAGGACCGAAGGCTGGCGAGCCCAGTTCTTGGCCTGGAATCATCACCTGGCCCATATTTGGTGGTGCGTGAGTATCGCGAATCAGGGTAGTTGGTCCGTCATTGTTCTTCATCGACTCCTCTCTCTCCTCAGATGGCATCACCCATTGATCCCAACCATCACGTCTTCGTATTCTATCAACACCATCCTCACCCTTAACAATCTCAATATCATTGGATTGTTGGCACGCAAACCTCAACAGCTCAATGTCTCGCGTAAGAGATTGGATTCGTTTAAACTCGGCCACAAAGTGTAGGAAGACAAATCCTTGGGAGTCCATGTGTTTCCTCAAATAAACATCCTTGCACAGATTGTCGATCGAGAAATAATACTCCAATTGCATCTTGACCATTGACAAGAGAGTCACAGACTGAGAGTCCGCGAAAGAACCGTATGGCAAAGCGCTCATGGGCGGTATTGGTACGTAGTCGTACATGGTCTGCAGAGGTGCCATTGGTTGATTGCCATTCGCATAGCCACCTCTTGGGTACATGGCAACGTTTGGAATGGATTGCGATCTGGAGCTACCACGACCGCGGGGAGGGGCTTGGGTGTACTGGTGGCTGAATGGTCCTTGGGGTGGGGGACTGTATGGTGTGGAGTTTTGGCGGCCTTGGTAAGCGGGAATGGCATGATGGCCATTTGGCGAAGACATGCTGACCATTGGGGAAAGTGCTGTGGGAGCCTCTACCACGGAATCCCCGCGACCCCGTTCTGAACGACCCTCGGCTCTCTCTCGCTGATCCTTGCTGCCGTTTTTGAAGTCGGAACTCCCGGAACCATCATTTCTACGGTCCCCAAAGCCAGATCTAGCTGGGAACTGTCCTTCGCCCACACTTTGACCTTTTTGACCATCCTTGTCAGTTGGAGTGATGGAACTTCGTCCAGGATCGGATGGTGACACAGCTTCATTCTTGCTAGCACCCCCCTTTGCCTTCTCGGAATTTGGTGTGGCCGCAGCTTTGCGTGGATCACGATTGGCATCATCATCCTCATTCGTAAACTTTTTTGGAAGAGTTTGGAGGGAGTGATGATGATCTGACCCCACGCTTTTCAGATACCTCGCTAGACTCAGCAGGCTTAGCAACACCTGTTTTTTCTCCAGTGGCACCATTCGAAACATGACTCGTACGTCCGCCTTCACGACCTACACGAGCACCACCTCGTCCTCGACCGCCTCGGACTGGCAATGGAGTATTGAATGTGACAGACGGAGTATATGGTACTGGGACCCACTTCTCCTTCGTTCTTGGTTTATTCGATGGGTTCTCATCTTTCTCCTCCTTCTTGACTTTATCCTCCTCATGAAGCTTACGCTTCTCTTCTTCCAGTGCCGTTTCTGGTGTGGGCCATGCCATGGAATCCTCAACTGGGGGAGGCAATGGACTGGAAGCGCTCTTATCTTTTTCATCACTGACTCTACTGCCTCTTGCAGGTCGCTTGGTTGAATCCTCTTTTCCCCTTGGCCAGACCATCTGGTCCCTTCTTTTGGCCCTTACTCGAGGTGTTGTCCTTGCTGGTCTGCGATGCCTTGTCATCCTCGCCCGAACCCTTTCCCTTTCGTCTTGCGTCGGGGGTTTTTGTGGCCGGAGATGAGGTGGAGGTTTCAGCCGAGGAGTTTGCGGTCTGAAATAATGAAGGATTCGACTTTGTCTTTGCTGCCTGTGTGCCTCCTTGCGCTGCTCCCAGAAATTCACCGCTGGAGGTGGAGCTGGAACCAGAGGAATCTCTGGTACTTTCACTTCCTCTTTTTCTTTCTCCCTTTCCTTTTCGGCTTCCTTGTCATCCCTTCTTTTGCTTCTTAGACTTCTTAGGTTTTCTTGCCTCGCTCGTCTCTGCAGAAGGCTTTTTCTTCTCTACTTCTCCCAGCTTTCTCCCACCCTTGTTCAGACGTATCCGCAGTTCCATTGAGAGTGAGCTCGTCCTCCTTTGGTATGGTTGTACTTGAAGTAGCACCGACGCTGGGTGACTCTGGCTCAACGTGTGATGTTACTTTGGGATCCGCGTTCACTCCAGCTCCCGGTGCATCGTCTTTACTCAGAGCATCGGAAGCGCCATTGATGTTTCTATCGCCATTTTCAGATGCTGCTGCTCCATTGACTGACGCTGAAGGTGTATTCGATACGGAATTTGACTCCTTCGCGGGTGTGCTGACACCAGAAGCTGATGCCTGGCTTGACTGCATAGCGGAGTTAGCAGTCGAGGTTGCGCGACCTTTTGCGGCCATCGCATATGAGAACGTAGGCGGGGTAGGGGTGCCCTCAGATTTCGGTGTTGCCGATGCCATTATCAATTTGTATCGCACAAGGTATGACTTGTTGGCTCGATCAAGCAAGTCCAATTCTTGCGAACGGGTACTCGTAATGCTTGAAGTAAGTACAGAGAGATGATTAAAATTTCACCCTCAGTACTGGACGTCCGGAGAGGTTTAACTCGACCTCTCCGCACTGCTAACCCAATGCGCTGATCAGATACCAACGTTGTGGGAAAAATCGAACCGATTCGGTACAGCCGGCGGCAATCGAGAACCGGAAATATCGCTGCCGAAAGCTCGTTTGCAGTGGATATATGAGGGAGGGGTACCTGTGTGAATAGGAAGAAGTTTTGAATCGCGCGAGATTCGCAGAAATCTTCAAGTCCAAGAAATCAGTTGAAGATTTAAATGGAAATCAAGGACCGATATTCGTCAACAGGTTCGGTGGTTATGAGTCTGAGCCGTAGACAACTGTTACTCGTGTGGAACGAAACGGAAGATTCGTTTGATGGCACAGGTGGTGCTGGCGGGAACGCGAAAGTCAGCTTGAACAACTTGATGAAGAGGATGATCTGTGATGAAATGTTAGCTGTATCTTTCCCATATACCTTGACCCATCTGGCAATCAAGATGACCATGGACGCCGATTCATCGAGTGGCCTAATTTGTAATTGCGCGAATGCAAACTCGCACAAAAGGAATAATTGTGACGGTATCAAAATTTCTCACGCACCTTTCAAGATGGTAAAAGAGGATCAAAAGACTGCTCGTATTATGAATGAATCTTTTTAATCTTCAGATACAGAGGGAACAGAAGAGCAATGATGTCGAAATGTAGAATTCCTAATGTTTGACAATGTCTTACAATTGCTGTGTTGCTTGAGGAAATAATTCTTTGGGGGGGGGGTTATCTTTCCAACGCAAAAAATTCAATGGGTTTTTTTTTGGAAGGAGAAGAATTAATTCAAATAAGAGGGAATATCTCTTCTATTGTTCTTTTCTTTTCTTTTCTTTTTCTTTTCGTTTTGACCAGATTTATCATGAGAAGGAGAAGAGACAGAAAAGAGAATAGAGAATAGAGGATAGAGGGATAGAGGGATAGAGAGACAGAGGGAGAGAGGAAGAGGTTTTAAATGGACAAAAGTGTAAGTAGAAAAAAGAGAGATTTGAAGAAAAATGAAGTGAGGTACAAATCTGAATGAATATTTTTGTTAGTGTATTTTTGATTTTCTCGGCTGGGAATGAAATTTAATTCTCTATTATTCCAGGTTACACTAGATAGATACTAGATGATTAGGTAGTAGTGTAATGAATGAATCGTGACTAGGTAAACAGAACTACTAGGTAGATACAATCACAATAGCAGTACAAAGCGACCTCTCACGGAAAGTCTTGGTATAAAGTTCCGTTGCTTTGATTTGGAGAGAGAATTGAGTAGATAGTAGGGAATTAGTAGGAAGTAGGAAGTAGTAAGTAGTAAGTAGTAGTTAATAAATAGTAAATAATACCTAGGTAGATAAATAGATATTTAAGAGATATTAATTATATAAATCTATCTACCTACTTAAATTACTTACTATATATTTGCTATTAAATAGGTTAGTAATAATAAGTATTAATATTAAAACTTAAAATTTATTAAAATTTATATATATTTAATATAAAGTTATATTATATTATTATAAAGAATGTTTTTATTTAAGATTTATAAATAGATTTATTAATACTTTTTAATAAGACTTATAAATATATATTATATATTATATTTAACTTAAATACTTAAAGAAAAAATAATTATATTTATATAATACAAATAAGCGAATTTACTCTTTTAAAATTAATAAATTCTCTTTTATCTCTAATTATCTCTAATTATCTCTAATTATATATATTAAATATTAAATATTAAATATTAAATATTAAATATTAAATATTAAATATTAATAAAGATATTAAAAGTTTAATATATAATATATAAAGTTTAGCGCTTTATCTATTATTTAATAGAGTTTTATAAGTTTAAATCTAATCATATATATGAATTGTATAAATTAGATGACTGGATTATAAGAATGGATTATATAAATGAACTGGATTATATGAATGGATTATATGGATGAATTGTATGGGATTTATATGAATGGATTATATGGATGAATTGTATGGGATTTATATAAATGGATTATATGGATGGTTAAATGAATCGTATGAATGGATTATATGAATGGTTGAATGAATCGTATGAATGGATTATATGGATAGTTGAATGAATCGTATGGATAGATTAGGTTGAATGGTGCAGAACTATGATTTGTGTGAATGGATTGTATAAATGTATTCATTGTATAAATGAACTGTATGGATCGTATAGATGAACGAACGTACGATATTACAATAACTTCTTCAACAATCTAGTTAATATATCTTGGCTTTTCTACCTGCCTATCTATCCACCTATCATACAGAAAATGGAGAGAGCATATGCAAGAGAAATGATGATCTAGATAGTTCGAAGGCATCTGTAATGTTAACAAATACTAGGTATAACGTTGGATATGGAGTAGAACTCGAGTACTAGTAATGAACAATTGGATTAGTCATCATCAATTATAAGGTACCTAGGTAGGTGGGTGTATGTAGGTGTGGGTGTATGTATGTATATATATATATATATATATATATATAGGTAGGTATTTCTAAGTATATCGATCGATCTATTCGAGTATCTACTAGGTATCGTATCTAAGAGGTATTCAGGTTTATATAAATTATCTGCCTACACGTAGCCATTCTACTCTAGTATATGTCATCCATATATTAACCTTGATTAGGTATCCATTTACTACGTACGTACTCAGTTGCAGTCAGGTCAGAAAGTGAAGGAGAGTAAGGGAGAGAATATGAGATGGAGACTAAGACTGAGACTGAGACTGGGACTGGGACTGGGACTGAGAATGAGAATGAGAGAAAGGTTACAAGTGTAAGGTCTGGTGGGTTAAGAATAAAGACTGAGAGTATGAGTAAGGGAGAGAATATGAGAGTATAACAAAGATTGAGAGAGTGAGAGTGAGAGAAAGGCTGAGAGTGAGAGTGAGAGAAAGGCTGAGAGGTAGAGAAAGGCAGAGAGTGAGAGAAAGGCTGAGAGTGAGAGAGGCTGAGAGTGAGAGAAAGGCTGAGAGTGAGAGAAAGGCTGAGAGAAAGATGGAGAAAGAGGGAAAGCCCAGATATCCATGGATATATAAGAAAAGCCTTAACAGATCCCGATCATCCAATCATCCCTCTTTACCTATTAGGAACTCGGTAAATAAACTCTTCTCTCTCTTCGTTCCTTCCTATCGTACCTAGTATCTATTTATCCATGATAAAAGGCACTTATTACTGTACTTTCAAGGTTCCAAGGTTACTGTAATTACCTAGTAAATGAATAATAATACCCGAGATAAAGCCTCGTCTACTTTATACCATCCATCCATCCATCCATCCATCCATCCGTCCATCCGTCCATCCGTCCATCATCACCTTCATCCTCATCTTATATCCTCCTCACCTTACTAATTATATCCTCAGGGCTGAAAACCTCATCGTTTCGTTCACCGATAATTATTTCATTCACCGGAATCCATGGATACCGGCAACATCACGACAAAGTACCACTCTAGTACTTTCACCATCCCAACACATAGTTCTAACCACCTAGTACCATCTACCTAATGATCCATTCCTGTAGTTTCCATGGATCGATGTATCATCAATCAGCCTAGAAGTTCGTTGGTTTCATGACACCACCAGTTAGTAATATGTCAGGTGCCCCTCAACTATCTGCCTGCCTACCTACCTGCCTACCTACCTGCCTACCTACCTGCCTACTTACGTACCTACTCATCCAGTAAGCGATCGCAAATAGCATTCTTATATCTTCCAAGGTTCAGTATTCCTTCCCCTACAAAAACGAATGGAAGCGATATTGTATTTGAGTTCGAGAGCAGAAGTACCCAGGAGCAAGTACCAACACCAACACCAACACCAACACCAACACTACTTGCCAGATAATCGTTCAACGATTCATATCGACCTATCATCTCAAGTCAACCTTCTTCACATCTGCAAAACAAGTAAAAGTCATCCAACACCCTTCCCTTTTATCTACCCTACCTACCACACCACACCACACCCAATTACCCGTATCGAGTCACGAAGACCATGAGGACTTGACAACATTCTGCCTCTTCCCCTTCATCAGCTAAAGTGGGTGGGTAATGTTCTATTTGTCACACATGCATTGAATCTTCCCGCCCATTCCCTTCAAAAGCTCACTCTCGCAAAACTTCCGCTTGCTTCAATAAATAAATATATGAGACAAATGCGTCACTATCGCCGTCCTTTTTGTTATTCCACCCCCCTCCCCCTCCCGCCTCCAGAATTCAATATCAATATAGTATATTGAATATACCGTATGTGGTTTCAGATTCCTCGGGGAGCTCGCGGGGAAGGGGGGACAACATATGAACGAGATGCGTTTGGTGGGGGGTTGATGATATTATTGAAGAATGAAGGGTGGGATCGGATAGGATAGGATGGGGTAGGAAAATGACAATGATAATGATACTGATACTGATAATGACAATGACAACGACAATGACAATGACAATGACGGAGATGAGGTCATGATCATGTAAATAACTTCTGCTGTACATTGAATCTGAAACCCAGCAAGGACTTTATCTGACCTTGATATTGGTTGGAACTTGGAAGCTAGTAGCGACACTTACTTCTACTACATAACTGACTGACCATTGGTACCGTACGTACATCGTAATCAAACAACCTTCGACATTCATGATTCATCCGCGTCTTGCGCCATCAAATTAAAATTCTCATCCAAAACATACAGGAAAGTGGGCGGGCGTGTATCCACACAAGAATTACCCCTCCATTTTCGACTAATTACTGTCCTCTGTAGGTATTGATCATACATGCCCGTATCCACCTGAGTCTTCGCATCACATCACATCACATCGCATCGCATCGCATTGCTTCGGTATCGTGTGGTAACTTGTAAGTAATTACGATCAATATCAAAATGCGAATATGATTACCATCGTTGTTATGGTTGTGATTGTCACGGTACTGACTGTCATTGCCATGATTATATCTTCAGATTTGGTGCATTCCACAACAACCTGAATTTGTGAATCCATCTTCAAGATCATCGTACAGTGTGTATCTACAGTAAGGTTATTTGATTTCATACACTCTAAGCGACAAGCACGGCAGCTGCTCGTACTCGTAGATATATCAGAATCATACCTACCTACCTACCTACCTACCTAAATATATCCAATAATTATCCCATGTTTAAAAGTATATCTATCATCTATCCATCATCCATCAATCATAAGAGTCAATATCACATTACGAAAATACGGAGCGGCGATCAAATCTCAATCTTCAGACGAACGAGCCGTTCCGAGATACTCGACCAAAAAAAAGCAAATCCCAATCACCGGGTTATCCGGTCCCCCTCAGATGTAACCCAGATAGATGCTCAGGCTTTTTGGGGAGGATTTCCCGTCCTTCTGCCCCAGGAAAAATAAAGTTCTTTTGGCCGACATCACACTTGCAGGCATTGGCAAGATCTTGTGTTACCATGTCTAACCACAAAACTTGTCACGTCATTCAAAACGAGATTCTGCATGCAAGTACTGGAGAAGATTACAAATGCTTCCTCCTTCACGGAGAACATTCGAGACATCTACATCATTTGATACCTTGATACCAACCTTGGAAGAAAGTGGCCAACATGTTTACTAAGGTATGGTATGGTATGGTATGGTATGGTATGGTATGGTATGGTATGGTATGGTATGGTATGGTATGGTACGGTATGGTATGGTATGGTATGGGGTACGGGGTACGGGGTGTGGATGTGTGAATGTGAATGTGAATGTGAATGTGAATGTGAATGTGAATGTGGATATGCATATGGATATGGATATGGATATGTATAGTTTTGGATATCTGCTTTTGGAATTATCCCAACTCAGCTCCACGAGCTTATCCTGACATCCACGCCGCCGCTCTATTGACTCCAAAGTTTGTTGCGAGCCGCAGACCACTGGAACCCATTGGAAAGTAGCTGACAAGATACCAAGTCAAGCATATTATTTGAATAACCGCCGAGATCAATGTCAAAAGCTTACTTCGAAGCTGCACGCATCAATGTTTATTAGCAACATGGTGGGCATTCATATGTCGGAGAAAAAAGACTTACCCCCAGGCTAAAGTATAGGGTCAACACGATCGATCCAAAATAGGTCGCTGTAAATGGAAGGCGTGGCGCTGATATCAGGTGGTTCATGTACGTCCACGGGCCCATCATCGCGGCCCATGATGCGAGGAATAGCATTGAACCTAGAGTCCATCTAGTTGTCACACGCTCCTAATCAGTCCTGAGGGTGTAGATGTATGAATCATAACTTCGTAATCATTCATTGATACGGGAGTAGAATCAAGAGTGATCGACAAACTTAAACCTCCATAAGCAATTCCCGGCGGGTAGTGGCATCAAGGCGATATGGCCGAAAGATTGGAGGTTATTGGCTCGTAGTGGATCGAGCTTGCAGGGTTTAAAATGGCAAGGAAAGTGAGACTCACAGAATCGCAAACTTGGTTGGAAGAACAATCAAGTACGGAAAATAATGCAAAACAGATAACAAAGCATGCCAATGCACCAATATTGAACCCGGCAAATAATAGGAGACGGTCCCATCTACTCACTGAAGATGGGGAAATGAAAAAGTCAGCATTTGGATGGCCAATTTTTCGAAGTAATGTGATACGAAAGACAATCAAGCCACACCAAACACCATCAATGTACGTCGCACAATATGGCGGCGGACGCAGGGACAGTGCAACATGTGGGGAAATGGAAACGTTCGGTAGGTGGTAGATGGAAGGTGGGAGGTGGTAGGCTTAGGTTGACTTACGGGCAAACCATCCTTCTTCTTCTTCACGTCTATTTCGGCCAGGCAAAGGCGCTCCCGCACCCTCCGTCGTAGGCAGTCGAACATAGCCACTATCCCCAAATGGATTCAATGATTTTATTGAAGAAAGAAGGCCGCCGGTCTGCTGAGCAGTGTTGATGGGGAGATCCGGGTCGCGACGTGACCACCCTAGGGAATTCATAGAATCTCTGAAAGAAGAGGAAGCCATGATCGCTTTGGTCCTTCGGCAGTTGTATGTAGTATTAAAATTGATTTCCCACCCCTGCAAATCCTTTCATATATGCCGTGAATGTTCAGGCCAAGGTACCTAGGTAATTGGTCTGGGTTGAGGGACCTAGTTTGGGTATGGGCCGCAGAGATGTGATCGATTCGGAGTATTTGGTTGAAGAAAATACGGCCGTTTATGTCCTACTCAGTATAATTCGTCTGCAGGTATGTTATGCGTTGATCGATCGCGTGGAAAGAATGCGACTGGTTTCTTTGCAAATGTTGAAAAGGGGGTCCAATGACCTCTTCGACGAACCAGGTTACGGTTGAATAGGACAACTCTTTGCAGTAGAAGATCTCCTCGTGATCAATTCAGAGGCTCTCAATGATGAAAGCGATAGCTTCAAATAATGTATGTGTGATGAAGGTGGGATTATTGATTGGAGGACAGCTTGTCGTAGTCAGCCGGAATGGGGTGTGGTGTCGATTCTTGAGGATGGTCGGAATGAAGCAGAACGAGAGCTTTTCAAACTTTAACCTGAAAACGGTATGCAATAAGCCTTTCTTGGAAGTATCTTGGGTTTCTTTTCTTGATGATGGTGTTGTGTGGGTGTGGTGGAAGACGAGACAAAGGTTGTTATCAGGCAATCATGGGAAAGTTCAAGAGGAGAAGTTGTTAGTTTGACGCTAAAATGTCTCACATAATATAATGGCGCTAAACAATCGGTACGGGCCAGACATGTGCAGTACAGTACGGAGGAGAGGAGAAGGGGAGCGTAGGGGGTAGGGGGTAGGGGTAGGGTAGGGGCACACAGCACACAGACATCCATGGATACAGACAGACACACAGACACACAAGCACTTTTTAAACGAGTTCACTCCCCACCTAGTACGTAGTTAAGGAGGGAGTAACGAGAACAAGACGAGGAGGATGGAGGATGGATGGAGGGAGGATGGATGGAGGAGGATGGAGGATGAACCATTTTACTATTCTTGTTTTGTTCGCGTCACGTAGTATCAACAATTAATAAGTATCAACTCGATCCGATATATGTATGCGTGGATTATCAGAACGTGAAATATCGATGTAACCGTCGAGGTAACCACATTATAATATAATATACACTTACGCGCAAGAGCAGTACGAAAAGGACATGCACCTAAGAACAGTCTCTTTACTTGCTATCCCTACGCTAAGATCACATCAATCAGCCTCTGCCTAGGTAGCTAGCTCGCCGCTACCTTTCGAGCTTGACCTTAGTCCCTCAGCATCTTCAGCAAATCACACAGAGCTAGCCTGTTCAATCCCAGATTACTTGTATGGAATGATAGGGATCTATCCACCTTATCTTGCATGATGAGAGAGCTCTACCCTCCATACCTCATTAAGCTTGCGTATTAGTGTGTGGCTCAACTTCAAGACATGCACTGCACCGTCTCATCTTTTATTGTCAAGGGTAGTAAATACCGGACATGGATTGCGAGATCGTTTCCTATTGTTGGTCTGCGTAAATGTGTAAAGTTGACTAAGTGGATGTGAAGGGCGAAAGGGTGTGAAGGGCGAAAGGGTGTGAAGGGTGTGAAGGGTGTGAAGGGTGGTTCAGCAGGCTCGAGGAGATGTGGAAAAGGATGAGTCTTCGATATCATTTACTTCCAGTCGTGAGTGAAACCTTTCCGAGTTTGTATGGAAATTCTTGGAAAACCTGGTAGAAGCTACTTTTCGGACTCTGCTCCTGCCTTTCAACCTAAGACCTTATTTTCTACGGAGTGTTGATATAGGTCAAGTGGCTTAAGCCGGTATGCATGAGAGGAAGATATAAAAGGATATCCTCGCCTCCTGAACCTCTCAACTTCTTCGAATATCCCAATTAGATTCCTACCAACCAAATCAGCAAAGTTTGAGCCACAGTCTGCCTATTCAGGCTGTAATTTGCTTCTTCAAGAGAGCCTCTCTAGCATCAGTGTACACTGCACACTGTACACTGTACACTGTACACTATACACCGTACACGGTACACGGTACACGGTACACGGTACACGGTACACTGTACACTTACACAAAACATCTATTCCAATACTTCCAAACCTTGTTGAAGATCAATAGCCTCAATCTTAATCTCAACCTTGATCTCATTCTCGACTACCCAGTACTGCGGTATCAAAGATCATTCATTCCTTGTTTGCATCAGCCGAGATATATCTACTACCCACCACGCCTTACCTCAACCGATTCCTCCTTTTTCATCGTGGGTGAAGGGAAGCTAGCACCTATCTGGTTTTGTCCCGTCTTACTCAATCGTGTCAGACTCAGACTCAGACTCAGACTCAGACTTTCGGATTGTACCTGGGTACCATCTCATCTCATTTGGTAGAATAAACGGCCGAATTCCTTCCTCAAAAGGGGTATTCCACAGTGGAAGCTTGCACCCGTTTCACCGCACAGGCTGAACTCAGAAGAAGAAAGAAATAAAAGATCTTGCCGGTCGTGTCGGTCTTGTCGGTCTTGTCGGCGACATATCACATTATTGAAATTGATTTCAATCTCACCACCTCACGGACAAGAGGAAACGAGCTTGACCTTGTTTTGAAGAAGGTTTAGCAGCAAATCAATTTATTTCAATTTACTCCTCCTGTACTGCCCTAGATTTGGGGATTGGATAATCTGTCTATCCAGCTCATCGGAGACGGCACGTTGATCCTTCAAATCTCATCATCAACTACAAGATTTTATAATTTTACCATTTATCTCTTCCCTTTATCCTTTATCCTTTACCCTTTACCCTTTACCCTTTACTCTTTACCATTTATTCACTTATTGCAACGCAACATCGTTATCGAACAGATTTTGTGGAGGAGATTAAATTAAAAAAGGAAAAAAAGAAAGAAGAAAATCCTTATCAATTATCATTTATCATTTATCAATTATCAATCATCAATCATCAATCATCTACCCCGCTACTCCTCAAAAGAAATTCCCCCCTTGTGGATGAAATCAATCGCATTCTCAGCTTTACCATTTAATTTGCGCCAGAGTTCCATGTGTATTGGGAAAATACGGTACTTTCCTCTCATCTCCTTGATTTAATTTAATTCCTTTCCTTTCCTTTTCTGTCCTTTTCCGTCCTTTTCCTTTCACTTCTCCATTCATTGGTTTAAGGTTATTTATCCATCGGTTGGTGTTTAAATCAAAATCAAAATCAAGACCAAAAGAAGAAAGAGAGACCATCGATTGTTAGATCTTACTGTCCTACCTGCCGATACGGTATGACCGGAGTTCCTACTAGCACCCTTGGAACGTTTAACAATAACCTGGGAATGCATAATGAAGGAAAACTCCTTTCTCCTCGCCAATCAGAGAGCTCATTAATGAAAAGTTATTGATTGTCCGTCCTACTTCTAGAAACTTCATCGCTCGGTCTAATTATCACACGAGACATACCACCCACCTCATTGTCATTGTCGTTGTCGTTGTTATTGTCGTTGGTTGTCATTGGCACATTCGATAACTCGCATCCTTCCTTCCCACGCTCCCTTGAACAACTTGGCCTTGCTTATCCTTCCTCCCTACTACTCCGTACCGTACTGCACACTGCACATTGCACACTGCACACTGCACAGTAGGGATATCACAATCATACAGTGCTCCGTACAGTAGGGCTGGCGTGCGTCTATTCCATATCAAGTTAGATCTTCCACGCCCTAAGAAACGAATTGGACTTTCCATTGGTCCGTAACGAGCCGAGGAACCCCATCTACGTCAATACTTGACTCAACATACATATACTATTTTTCTACTCCTTACTCATCTCTGATACTTTCTATATTTCCCTACTCCGGACACTCTACCTTGTACCGTGGCCATTCCATCCCACCCATCCATCTATTCATTCATTCATTCATTCATCGTATCGATCTTCTAAGGATCACGGGAAGAAGAAGGCGAAAGAAAGAACGAAAGAAAGAAAGAAGGAAGGAAGGCGGAAAATTATAAACGCAGAGAACCTCGAGTTTATGCGAAACAACACGGCGGATCGATCGAATCCAAAACATAAAACATAACATAACATAACATAGCATAGCATAGCATAGCCGATCTTCCCACCCGATAAACTCACAGATCCAAAGACGGGAGATAACATTTTTGACATCGCTAGACGCGGTTCATTCGTCATTTTCATACGCCAAGTTCCGAATTGACCGTCCTGTACATTCACCCCGGATTTCAAGAAACAAGCAAGGTACACGGGATAAACACAAAATAATCTACAGTACCTACCTACCTTGCATTGACAATCAAAAATAAATAAGTATTGGAACAATCTCGACAACTTCAAACTTCCATAATCTCAATCGGACGACAGATAACCCAAAAGGGAGAAAAGACGAGAGAAAGCACGAGAGAGAAGAGTAAAGAGAGAAGAGAGAAGAGAGAAGAATTAATCAGAAATAACCACGAAAGAATATCGCTTCAAATTTCCAATTAGTGCGGGATTACGAACGATCGACCTTCTTTAAGCCAGGTACGGTACCTCAGCTAATAAAGGAGTGGGTGGTACAATTAAAGGGAATATTCGGCTTGAAATCTTTTTCTATCTTCTCTCTATCTTTTCTCTATCTTTTCTCCTTCTCCTCCTCCGCCTCCTCCTCCCTCCTTCTCCTCCTCTTCTCCCCCTCTCCTCCTCCACTCCTCCTCCACATATCCACCATCCGCTGTCACCCACGCATCCGCCCACGACCACCTCCAGCCATCACTCCCTACACCAAGCAAACACATCCCCATCCCATTTCCAGAATCATTGACCATCAATTTATCAATACAGCCAGCCAATCACTTAGTACACAGTATATATCCATACCTGATACTTGACAGTCTACCTACCTCCTCCAACCAAAAGCGACCCGCACATCAGACATCAGGGTAAAACGTTAGTCTACAACGCATTTCGCCATCAATCTATGCATATAACTACGCATTTACGCATCGAAGCATACAAGAAGGACAACCTAGTACTATTCCACTCTAACGCTCTCTCTCCCTACCGTCCTACCCTTTGACATTCCAAGGGGAGAACAAACTCAAAATAAATTATTCCATTTATCCTTTTCTGACGCCGAAAAGATTTACATGATCATAGTTCTAATAAGAAGAATCGGAAAAATAAGAAGAATAAAGATTGAATAAAGGAGGACTTATTTTATTCTACTCTATTATATTTCACTATATTATATTTATTATATTTTGTTATATTTTACTATATTTATTATATTTTGTTATATTTTACTATATTTTATTTATATTTCATTATATTTTATTTTATTTTGTTATATTATATTTAGTATTTGATATTCTTTTATCAATCCTATTTCCACCCCTCGTCCCTTATTGTCTCTCAACCTCAACTCTTACTTGCAGAAACTCTCTTCCTCCACTTGTATCACTTGTATCACTTCATCCCTCCCTCTTCCCCTCTATCTATTATATCTCCACCTATTTATTTATTTATTTATCTATCTGTCTATCGTCGCCTATAGCCAAAAACGAGACGAGAAAGGAAATTAAATTTTCTAATTATCTTGTCAATTCATTTGGTTCGATTCAATTCAATTCGACTCAGCTAAACTAAAGTAAACTAAACCAAATCAACCCAAATCAAATCAAATCAAATCAAGATTCACCCTGCGTAACCCTCGGTCACTGCTACCGAGAGTAAGAGAGAAAGAGAAAGAGAAAGAGACAGAGAGAGAGAGAGGGAGAGAAAAAGAATTATCCTTTTTTCCTCCTCTCCCCCCACTCACTACTCACCCACTCACTCACTCACCCACTCATCCACTCATCCACTCACTCACTCACTCACTCACTCACTCACTTACTCACTCACTCACCCACCCATCCACCCATCCACCGCCTTTCATCAAAATATCGTGAGTTATCCCACACAACGACTTGTTTGGCAACACATTCTTCAAATTATTCCTCTCCCCAATCAGAACTTCTCCGCCTTTTTTCTAGCGCACTCTTAAAAAGGGTAACCAACCTGCTTTCCCCTCTTGGGGTTGACAACTCAACTCAATTTATTCTCAATTTTTATTCCTTCTCAACTCTTCATCTTCTTCTCTGCCTCATTAAGAGTCGTCAAAGAAAAGAAAGGAAGAAGGAAAAATAAGAAAAAGGGAGATAAGAAAGAAAAGAAAGAAAGATATACGGACATCTGTCGGACAAGGCCCGCCCCTCGCGATAATAAAATCTCCAACCACCACCACTACCACCACCAACACCACTACCTCAATCTGACTTTGATCTATCTCAGCCAAGTTGAAAGACCGAACAAACCGGATACCGCAGACCCCTCCTGGCCTATTATTCGACAAGAAGGTGCGAAAGAAAGGCCAATACCATCTATTGTTCCTCAACGAAGTGGTATCAGCACCGTTCCTGCTTACCTTACGTCTTGAACTCGATCCTGTCTGCTCGCATGTAAGTGCGCATTCTTCCATATACACACATATATATATATATACACCTTATGCATGCTCCCTTGCGATGACTTGACAAACAGCCGTAATCTGCACCATGGTCATATTAAATGATCATTGGTTATTACAACAAATATTTTGTCATTTGGTCATTCTCTCAAATGAAAAATAAGCATACTATCTATCAATTCTCAATCCTTTGCAAATCTGGGGATATGCTTGTCTCTTATTCAAATGGCTGATTTGAAGCTTGAACAATGGCTAACGTTTGTCACACACATAGATAACGCTTACATTTGTTTCATTGGAGGTACAAATACAAACCAACAGCCAACTACAAGACATATAACTTCTTCAAAGTCCATCTAGTCAGGAGCCAAAAAATGGCAGGCACGGGTGCGTCAAGCCCGTTTATCAAAGACGAGCCGGATGATCAATTCTTCCCCTCTCACAACCAAAGATTCATGTCGAACCCACAAAGCTTCGGTCTCACCCAGACACACTTCAATCAATTCGGTTCGCCACATGGAGGCAGCATCAACCCCAATGACTTGACTGTTGGCAGCAATGGCATGTCTATCCCAAATGGCGGATATGGTTCCTCCTTCCAGAATAATTTCTCAAATCAGCCCTCCAACCCAAGCGCAAGCTTCTCCAAGGGTATCTCAACTTTTGGCGATGACGAATTGCTGGACAGTCTAGGCACGATGAATGATCCACACTCCAATCATGGCGGAATGCAAAAAACAATGGGACGGATTTCGGCATGGAGTTTGACTTCAACAATGGACATAATATCTATGGAGGCAACCATGGAAATGGCTTGGGTGTTGACCCGAATATGAATGGCTATTCGAATACTCCAGATGGAGATCCTATTCAAAGCCCCTTTGTTCACAATTTCAACCACGCCCAATTCAGACACATGCAAACGCAGCACAATTTCGGCTCTTCGCTTCAGTCTCCTGCTTCATATGCAGGTTCTCCATTAAGTGGTCCCGACTTGCATAATGGAGCCGGAGAGAGCAACTTTACCAAGCAACAACGGCCAAGGCTGGCTCAAGTAGGATCTGGAAGAAAGGCATCCAGCGCTAGAAGCCCATTGACACCGAAAACTCCGGCGATATCATCTCTTAACATTGGTTCGGCAGACCAATCAAACTTCCCGACTCAGCCGATTCGTACTAATCATGTCCACCGACACCAAAAGACCTTGTCTGGTCAGTGGGACCAGACACCGAATAGTCTCGGATCTTTCCCTGGTTCGGAATTCGGTTCTCCTATTCACAAGGGGTTCACCCGAATCCACAAATTTCTGACATCCTCAAAGGTACCTCGATGCCAACGAAATTGAACAATGGGCATGGGTCGGCGAATGCAACGGGCTTACAATCTCAGGAGATGAAGAGGAGGCGTCGACGAGAATCGCACAACCTGGTTGAGAGGAGAAGACGAGACAACATCAATGAGCGCATTCAGGAGTTGAGTCACCTCGTTCCCATGCACCGTCTGGAGGATGAGAAAGTACGCAAGGCCATCATGAACAATTCTCCTCTGTCCCCAACCCTCACGGGCATATCCCAACCACCTGCAAATGGCATGAGCCCCCCTCAGGCCACATCGGGTCTTGCCGGCCCTGGTGCTCGGAGGGCCACTGGTGCCATCACTACTGGTCTCCCAATTGAGGAGAAAGACAAGGGACCAAACAAGGGTGACATTCTCAACGGTGCTGTGAGTTGGACCCGGGATCTTATGTGGATGTCTCATCTTCAGGCTCAACAAATGGAAGATCTTGCCAACTACATTGCGGAACTGGGTGGAACATGGCCATTCGAGAAGACTGAAAGACGAGAAGCGCATGCATACCGAATTGATGGATGCCATGGCGAAGAATGGTGAAGCCACGTTCGAATATACCCGACGTCCCGGTTCGGGCCTGAGAGTACCTAAGCACACCGGATATGAAGGGTGAACCGGAAAAGGGCTCCAACTATTCCCAACTTGACAATTCTTTGAGCCCAGACAATCATAGCAGTACGGATGCAGGTCAGGCTGGCATGGGTGGTCCCGGTCAATATTGGAGTGGACACATATAGTGGCGGTAGCGGTCCTGGATCCATCGGCTTCAAAGAAGAAGATGAATACAACAACATGGATTTGGGCAATTGAGAAATCTGTGCGGTTGATTGATGAGTAATTGATTATTCAATTACGAGGGAATTTCTCATGATTTTGAAGGCAGAGTAACAAGGAATTTGTCACCAGTTTGCATGCACTTTTCGCTTCACATTCTTGTTTTTACTTGTTGGCGTTTTCTTCTATGCATTTGATGGTAGTTATGGAGCTTGATTTGGCTTGGCGTTGCTTGCGGTTTTGAACAATTGCTCGCAGAAGGCGAGACAATCATATGGATGGAACATGGATACTTCGGGGCTTTTTTTTTCACTCGGGGTTGGAATTTATAATTTGTTGGAGATGGTCATTGGGTTTACTTGCATGCATCAAGCTTTCATTCGGTTTTGGTTATTTCTCTACATGCATCTACCTTTGCGGTTTGGGCTCCTTCACAATGATACCTGTGCATCATCGGACTACCGATGCTTGCTTGTTGTTTTTCCTATCTTGCTTTTTACGACTGGATGAACAGGATCAAATGGGGCTCTTTTTCTGCTTTCTATTTGCTACCGATTTGTTTTCATCTGAACCCAAACACCTTGGCTTAGTTAGTACTCATCATCTCTTCTGCCCCATCTGGTAGACTAGAGATTTGAATCATTCAGAAGTTGCTTATCAACGAATGAAATATATGAAATTCACCCCACCTTGGTAGACTAGGTTGAGTGTTGATGTGTTTGTGCAGTGCCAAGTCATCCAACATTTCGGTACTTCTCTTACCCCTCCTTTTTGCGATGATCCACTTCTTGCCGCTCGGATGTGCTACAGTCTGGGGTGTATGAGATGCATGTAAGTATGTATGCAGGCAAAGGGAACCCGGCTTTGCTCAATCATTCATGATGGGAACCCACTATTTTGAATGTGTGGATTGATTTTTCGGATGTTAAGGTTTACGCAAAATACCCCTGGAGCTGCAGTATATAAATTGAGCCCGAGGAGGAGTGAGATTGTACGTGCCCAAGGTCTGTGGTTTAGGGCTGAGGTAAATGATGAGTGGATACGGAGAAAATGTAATGTGGATACCGTGTGGTAGAGTCTGAGGATCGGTCGGGGGCTTCTGATAATTCGGAGAAATACTCAGGTCGTATCTTCGAGTAGTGAAATCTTATGCGTGATATCGGGCTGTATTGAGATGGACGTTACGATGGAATGAAAGCTTGTAGGTTTTAGCCTTATAGCAGCTATGGATGGGTCCCTGACATGCCAGTGTGGATACTTTGATGGAGTGGGTAGTAACTGGATGGTTTTGCCAATCTTCATCCAACCTAAAAAACGGGTTATGAAGGTCTTGGGACTGGGTGGAATGGGGTCGAGGTAGAGGGCAGCGCGATGGATGCGGATGATTGTATGACATATACTTTTTTGGCCAACTGTGTGCTTTGGACGTTGAATCCTATACTGGCGGCGTGCGATGATGGTATGGCGAAGTGAGATGGGTGGGCATGCTGTGGTGATTCAAAAGATGTCTTGCTCCTATCATGATTGTGGATGTATGTGGTTTGGTTGGAGGTGGATGCGAGAGGATTTGAGGATCAGGAGAGGGGAGAACATGGGAAGGGGGGCGAGATCTTGTGTTTGGTAGATGGAGCTGATGAATGGTGGAAGTTGGGGGAGTGAGAATGAAGAATTGGGAATTGGAGGTTATTGAGAAATTGCTTAATAAAAAGCTTATAGGCTTTTCTTTATAAGAAATGAATAATTAATAGTTTATAAAATTGATTTTAGGAAAATTTTTGAGTTTAGAAGAAATTCTATTTTATATAATAACCTTTATTTAACAAAGTCAAAATCGTCTAAAACTAATATTTAATAATATAATAATACTTCTATAATAAATTAAAGTTTATATTAGGTTTTTATAATCTTTATATTAAAATTATAAAAAAATTTAAAAAATAGAAATAGTAAAATTCATTAGACTAAAATTAATATTTGTTTACTTATTATTAAAATTATATAATTATAAGTAATATAATTATAATTATTAATATATTTTTATAAACTATTTTAAAAGATAATATAAATAAGATTAATTAAAATAATATATTTTATAAAATTAGAAAGGCTATAATATTTTTTTTCATTCCTATTCTAAAAAATTTATTTAATAATCTTATATAAATATAGTAATTAAAAAGTTAATTATATAACGAATATTACACTTACCTAACTAATCTTAAACTAAGCGATACTATACTTAAAAGAGATCTCTTAAAGATCTTTTCTCTTTTTAAACTTTCTTATTTTAATTAATTAATCTTTATTAACTTGCTTTAGTATATAATCGTAATAAATTATAAAATTTAGAAAAAATATATTCTTAATATTAGATCTTAATCTTAAATATTTATTATAAATTTATTTTATAATTATTTATAGTTATTTAAATATAATCGATTAATTACCTAGTAATAAATATAATATTTATTATTTAAAATATATAATATAAGTAAAAGTTTACCTTTTTATAATATAGTTTTTAATTAAAAAGAACTTTAAATTATAAAAAGTGGTAGGAAACGTGTATCGTAGTAAAAACTAATCTTTATTAAACTATTCAATACTATTTATTTATAGCTAAGCTTATACTATTCGCTTTTGTTAATAATATTAGCAACGCTAATTATATCGTTCTTATCGACACGCTAAGGGTGTCGGCTTTAAGGCCGACTCCTTCCATGTCGGTCGTGTTACGACCGTTATAAAAAGGACTAATATTAAATATATTTCTTTAAATTTATAGTATCTTATAGGTATTATAATGAATATTTCATTCGATATTATGACGACTATCACGTGCTTTAAGCACGTGATATCTCATCCCGCTTACCTTAGTTTAAGTTATCTTAATTTTTATACCTTTTATAGAGTTTTAACGTTTTAACGTTTTAAGTAATTTATTATGATTTTATAGTAATAAATATATATTAATTAATTTGATATTATAAATTAAGCCAATTAAAACAAGGCGTACGTTAATCTTTATAAAGATTTTAAAATTATTTAATTATATCTTTAATAAAGAATTAAATTCCTTTAATAAAAAGCTATTTAAAGAGCTATATATATATATTAAATTATAATAAAATATAAAAGAACTCATTATACTATTAAAATTAATTTAATTGTTATTATAATTTAAACTAAACTTTAAATTTATTAGATTTATAATTAATTCAAAAATCCTAATTTTAATTTTAAAGCTTTAATATAATAAAGTTTTTTTAATAATTTAAAATTCTATTATTCTAATTATAAAAATGTAGGATTAATAAAAAGCTTTATTTAAGTTATATATGTTAGTTATTCTATTTTTAAACATTTTTAAAATAGTGTTAATATATTTTAATATTCTAAAAAAAATATTAAACTTATTATTTAAGCTAATCTTGAAATAGATTAAATCAATAAAATATATTAATATATTTTAAGAAATTTTAAAATAGCTTAAAACAATTTAATGATTAAAGATTATATTAAAGATATATTAAGATTATTTTAATATTATATTAAAACTATAGTTTAATCAATTATTATAATATATAAAAATTTAAAAGAAATTAATTATTAAATCATTATCAATTATTCAATTAAATAATAATAATAATAATAATAATAATAATAATAATAATAATAATAATAATAATAATAATAATAATAATAATAATAATAATAATATAATAATAATAATAATAATAATAATAATCATTTTTAAGTAGTAGAATAGTAGTAGTAGTAGTAGTAGTATTTATTTTCATCCGTTGGATAGGCCGAAAGCCTCCCTAAAACCTCTCTAGGGTATAGAGATGTGCTAAACTATAAAATTAAACTAAAAGTAACTATAAAAAACGATTATATAATATAAAGCGTAATACTTAATTTATTACTTTTTTTTACTTTATTTAGGACAGGGGTATGATATCAATAGTATTTAACTATTAGTGAGCTATAATATAAAACCTAAAATAAATTTTTATTATCTTTAACTTTATTAATTATATTTCTTTAATAATTTCTTTTAACTTTGTAAATTATATTATATAAAATTCTTTGATTTTAAAGAATAATTAAATCTTAATTATTTATTCAACTACAAAATAAGCTTAGTATATTATTTTATATTTTAAAATCCATTATAGTATAGGGTAATTTTCGCTTTTATTTGATTTATTAATTATATATATAATAAAATTAAAGATAATAGTAAATTGAATAATAAAGCCTTTTATATTATTTTGGTTTTAAAGGTTATTTGGATTTAGCAATCTAACAATACTAATGTATATAAGGTTTAAAAACTTTTCCAAATTATTTTTAATAACCTTAAAATAATATTAATTAAATATATAAATATTTTAGTTAAATAAAGTTGTAATTTAGGTTTTATAATTTGATTTTATATATAGGTTTTTATAGATATTAATGATTATAAAAGAAATATTAAAGAATATAAAATCTAGGATATATTTAGTAAAATAAATGAGCTTTTTTAGAGTACTAATAAAGTTTATTTTATTATTTAATGTTTATTATATAATTTTTATTTTTTTGATGGGTAAGCAAAACGCCTAGGCTTAAATATATTATATTAGATATTAAAATCCCTTTTTATAAAGTATTTAAAAAGTGGAAAGAAATAAATAATATAATTAATCATTTTAGATATTATAGGTTATTTATAAACGTTAAAAATAACGATAAAATTAATATTAATTTAAAGTAAATTTTTGCCATGTATTGATTATTTGTATTGTATATATAATTTAGTATTTTTTTAAATATAGATTATAATTTAGGGATAGGAATCTTTAATATTTTCGAAAGTTAAAAATTTTTAGGAATTAATTAAAATATAATAGTTATACTTCGAATAGTTTTAAATGTGTATATTAATATATATTTAAGGCTTTTAAATGTATATAATGTTTATTTTCTATATATATAATATTATAAGAAAGGTTATATAAATAAAGCTTCTTTTATTAATATTAATTTAATTAATTTGTAGATTTTAAAATTAAGTTTATTAAAAGCAATAAAAGCTATAATTTTGTTTATATTATTTTAATATAAAAAAAATAAGGATAATTAATTTATTAATATATTTTTTTTTATAGAAGTATTAAATTTAAGCTTTAGGGTTTTTATAATAATTATAATCTTATAATTGTTTAATAAAATAATCAAATAGGTCTTTTTATATATAATATTTTTAATTTTAAAGGGCTTAATTATAAATATTTTAAAAGTTAAATCAACGTTTTTATATATTATTATAATAGAATTTATATTATATTTAAAGCTAATTATAATTTTATTTATATAATTGAAATAATCTTTAAAATTATAAGAATAGAAATAAAAATATTAGTTGTTTTAAAGGCAATTTTGTTATCTATAAGTTACATATTCTAAAACGTCTCATTAACTAGAAACTAATTAATCCAGAAAAACTACATAACGTCTATACGGGAACATAGAAAATCAAACAAAAGTGTATATTTACATTTTAACAACATTATAAATTAAAACAATATATAAAATAATATTAAAGTAAATAATTATACTCTGTAGATTACATGCTTTTTAAATATATATTTTTTAAGTTTATTGGACTTTTAATTGTTAAGAAATAAATATTATATATAAGCTCCGCAGGATGAGTTACGAGGGAGGTTGTGAAGGGCCGCTGTCACATAATATCGAGCCTTAGACGAGTTATATCTTTAGCCGGCCCGAGCGGCCGTACTCAAAGCTCGTACTTATAAATTTAATTAAATTTCTTTTTAGTAAACTTAATATACTTTTTGTTTATTTTGTTTAAAAATAATAGGATAATTATTATAATTTATAACAAAGGGTTTATAATAATTAGTATATTATAATAAATTGATATAATTAGTATTAAAGGGTTTTTAATATTAATTTATTTATGTATTATAATATATATATTTAGTATAATAAGTATATTTAATTAAATTATAATAACTTTTGTAGTTTAGATTATAATGATTAATAATAATCTTTTTTATAATTATCTTTAATAAATTATTAATATTAAAGAATTTGAATGTTTTAATAAATTTGGTAAATAAGATAATTTATATTATTTTATTAATTTTAGGATTAATATTATATTTAAAAGATTTAACGCTAATTAGTTTGTATTAAATTTGAATAATAGTTTTTTTAAAGATAAAATTAATATTTGTTTATATAATTTCTCTTATTAAATTATAAAATAAAGTGAATATATTAATAATAATATAATTATATTAAATAACTAAAATATTAAATAAAATAGTTTTTAATGTTTTTTTAATAATTTTAGTATTTTATTAAATAAATAAAAGATTATGAATTAAAAAATTGTTTAGTATAATTATTTAATTAATAATAATAAGTATAATAAAAAGGATTAAAGTTCAAATAAAATTATTAATTTATTTAAAAAGGTTTTATTAGATTATAAAAGGTTTTAAATAGTTAAAAAGGATTTAAGGTTTGTATTAATTAAGATATAAATATTTATAATTAAAGTTAAAAAGGAAATTGTAAATCTAATAAACTTTATAGATATAATTATAATATAGAAATTACAAAAGTTGGAATTAAAAGAAATATTATTAGATTTAGGGTTGCTTTGTATATTTTTGCTTTTAAAACCTTATAAATTGTAATTAAACTTTAAAAATGATTTTGTTATATTTACAAAAAATATTAATTTAAGAAAATAGAAAAAAATATTTTTAAAGTATTGATTAAAAAAATAAATAGATATAAAAGTTATTATATTAATTTTTGTAAATATTAAAGTGGAAAGGAAATTAATAATCTTTTAGAATATTTTAAAGGTAATTTTATATTTTGTAAGTATATTATTAAAATATATAAGTAGTTATAAAATTATTAATTATAAATATGAATTTTGTAATAATATTATAAAATTGCTTTTAATTATATTTAAGTGCTGCAAAATGGTTATTAATAATATTTACAATAAAGTTATTAATAGATTGATTATTATTTAAATTAAGAAAGGAAGAAGGTTAAGAATCTATTTTTGAATTTTTTTTATATAATCTTTTTGTAGTTTGTTATACAAAGATAGATAACGATTAAGGTTTTAATAGGTTTATAAAGTTAAAAGCTAATAAAGGTTGTATAAGGATATTTTCCTTGTTTAAGATTGTTATTATTGTAAGAATGATACGATTAATATTATAAAATAGTTAAAGCTATAAAAAGCAATTATTTAAGGTAAAAGTATAAAAGATACCGTTGTTTTGGATTATTGTATACCTATAGGCTTGTATGTAATAATTTTTTGAAAACCTTAAATTTGATTATTTTAAATATTATTTTAAAACGATTAGTGAGTTATTATAATAATTACAATATAATACCATTTTAAGATTAACTTAAAATAGTAGTAATATTAATTCGAACAGGTTTTAATTATATTTTAAACTATTTTGAATTATTTTGAAATATATTAAATCTTGTCAAATTATATTAAATCAGTTAAAGCTATTTTAAAACATTCTTAATTTAAATTAAGAATATTTTGATATAATCTTAAACATTATTAAAAATGCCATGAAGTATTTTTTAAATTATGTTAAATAAAAACTTTGAATACAAAATAAGATCTTGTTTAAAACTAATTCTTCTTTAAACTTAATTTTATAAGATATTAATTATTTTTTCTTATATATAAAAACTTTATTTAATACTATTTCAAATTTAAGTATAAAAATACAAATCTAATATACTTTTATAATAAATACAAAATCCTTTTATATTTAATATATTATTTAATAATATTCTAGTATTATAATTAATAATTAATATAACCTTTAATTCCTTTAAGTATATAATAAAAAAACTTGAATATTTAAGTTTATTTTTTGAAATTAACAAAATTTTATAAACTTTTTAAGCTTTGTTAAATTTTACTTAAATATTTATATTTAATAAACTTTATTCTATTTTTAATAAATTTCTAACTTTAATATACATTAAATTCCTTTAATTTCATTTTTCTTTATATTATAAAATTTTGTTTTAATATATAAAAATCTTAATTTTAATGATTTTGATTTTAATATTAATGATTTTTTTATATATAATAATCTTTACTTAATATATATAGGTTTAATTAAATAATGTTTTTTCAAATCTTAGTGATATCCTATTAAACTTTGATATTTATATTATATTTTCTAATTATCTTTGGATTTTTAATTCTTTTATTTATTTTCTTTTCTTTTTTATTATTTTATTTTATACTTTTTTGGTTTATATTTTTTATATTTGCTTTAAAGCTTATACTTATGAATATTAAGCTTTATACTATAATTTATTGTAAGTTAAATATTATTGATATTATACTTTTATTTTAAATAAGATATAAAGAAGATAATAAATTAAGTTTATTATTCTTTTTATATATAAAATACTTTTTTTAATTACTTTTAGTTTAATTTCATAGTTTAATACATTCTTATATCCTTAAAGAGGTTTTAGAAAGGCCTTTAGTCTTATCCGAGGAATGAAAATAAATATTGTTACTATTATCATTTTCGTCATCCCCTCTCATATTTACCTAGCATTTTATATTCAAAACAGTCATTTTAATATATTAATAACTATATAAAAAATGAATATATATCTTGAAAACTTTAATCAAAGCTTTTATATATAATTATTAATAAATTTAAACAATCTAGAATTTTTTTAATTTTTTTATAAAGAAGAATACAGATTTATAAAAGATTAAAAATTTGAGATTCGGATTTGTATAGAAATTATATACAAAATTAAAATTTTTGAAAAAAATATTCATAGTTTTTTAAAAAAAAAATGAAAATAATTTATAAGCTTTTATAAAATTTATTAATGAATATATAATAAATATAGTAAAATGAAAGAGCTATAATAAATAAGTTTTTATATTATATATATTCATTTATAGTTTATAAGTAAATTGAAATTATAAATTTTTTATTTAAAATTTTGTTATTGAAATTTAAAAATCTATATTATGTAATAAATATTATATGTTTAAGGTATGAAATATTTTATCACGCTTACCTTAGTTTAAATTATCTTATCCTTAGACCCTTCTTTAATTATATAATTATAAAATTTATAAATTGATTAATAAGAGATATATAAAGCATATTATAAGATCTTTAAGAAATTTGAAATATTTTAGTTATATTTTTAATATAAAATATGGTAAATTACTCTGATACTATAAAAAGTCGAAAAACTATTTTCATACTATAAAAATCGGATTTATTTTACTATAAGGCCATATAGATTCTAGCTTTTTCAAATAGAATCTAATTTAGAATTTAATTAAAAAAGGTTAGATTCTAAATATTAAATTATAAATTTTCAAAATCTAATATTTTCATTAATCGATTATTAGTAAACAAAAAAGCTCCGATTTTCCGTTTTACATTTGAAGCTTAATTATTTCAATTATTTCAGCTATTTCAAAAATGATTAACCATTTTGGCTACTTCAAAAGAAATCAATCATTTCAACATTTCCATTTCTAACCCTTCCATTTCAGCCATTCCATTCTAACCTTTTCATTCCGGCTATTTTATTTCGAAATAATATAATTACTAACTTATTGATATAAAAAATCTATTATAAAACCGTACAAGCCTACACAACAATCCAAAACAACGGTATCTTTGTACTTTTGCCTTAAATACAGCTCATTTGTAGCCTTAATTACCTTATAATATTAATTATATTATTCTTACAATAAAATAATAATATTAAATAAAAAAAAATACTTTTATATAATCTTTTTTAACTTTTGATTTTATAAGCTTATCAGAATTTTAATCGCTATTTATTTTTGTATAACAAATTGCAAAAAGATTATATATAAAAAAAGATTTAAAATAAATTCTTAATCTCTTTTCTTTTTTGATTTAAATAATAATTAGCTTATTAATAACTTTATTATAAATACTATCAGTAGCTATTTTGTAGTATTTAAATATAATTAAAAGCAACTTTATAATATTATTATAAAATTTGCATTTATAATTGATACTTTTATAACTATATATAATAATATATTTATAAAATATAAGATCGCTTTTAAAATCTTCTAAAAAATTATTAACTTTCTTTTTACCTTAATATTTGTAAAAATTAATACAATAACTTTTATATTTATTTGTTTTTATAATTAATACTTTAAAAACATTTTCTTTTATTTTTTTAAATTAATATTTTTTGTAAATATAATAAAATTATTTTTAAAATTTAATTATAATTTATAAGGTTTTTAAAAGCAAAAATATATAAGGCAATCCTAAATTTAATAATATTCCTTTTAGTTTTAATTTTTATAATTTATACATTATAATTATATTTACAAAATCTATTAAATCTATAACTTCTTTATTGATCTTAACTATAAATATCTATATTTTAGCTAAATACAAGCTTTAAACTTTTTTTAACCGTTTAAAATCTTTTTATAATCCAATAAAATCTTTTTAAATAAATTAATAACTTTATTTTAGCCTTAATCCTTTTATATATATTTATTATTACCAATTAAATAATTATACTAAACAACCTTTCAATCTATAATTTTTTATTTATTTAGAAAAATATTAAAATTACTAAAAGAATATTAAAAATTATTTTATTTAATATTCCAATTATCTGGTATAATTATACTATTATCAATATACTTATTTTATTTTATAATTTAATAAAAGAAATTATATAAACAAATATTAACTTTATCTTTAAGAAAATTATTGTTTAAATATAATATAAGCTAATTAATATTAAATTCTTTAAATATAATATTAATCCTAAAACTAATAAAATAATATAGATTATTTTATTTATTAAATTTATTAAAATATTCAAATTTTTTGATATTAGCGATTTATTAAAAATAATTACAAAAAAAACTATTATTAATTGTTATAATTTAGACTATTAAGATTATTATAATTTAATTAAATATATTTATTATATTAAATATATATATCATAATATATAAATAAATTAATATCAAAAACCCTTTAATATTAACTATATTAATTTATTACAATATACTAATTATTACAAATTCTTTATTATAAATCACAATAATTATTTTATTATTTTTAAACAAATAAACAAAAAGTATATTAAGCCTATTAAAAAGAAATTTAATTAAGTTTATATATATAAATAAAGTTATTTTTAAAGTGATTAATATTTTTGTTTTTTGCTTTTATGGTTTTAAAGGTTATTTTAGTTACACAAAACAAAACTACAATTAGTTTTAAGTGTAAATGCAATTTTATTATAATAATGTATAAAAAAATTAGTTTAACTTTTTAAAATATCTATAATTAAGCTTTTCAAAGCTAAAAATATTGTATATAAAAAGATTTATTCAATTATTCTATTAAACAATTATAAGATTATAATTACTATAGAAACCCCGAAACTCAAATCTAATACTTTTATAAAAAAAAAAGATTAATAAATTAATTATTCTTATCCTTTCTCTATATTAAAAATAATATAAACGGAAATGTGACTTTTACTGTTTTTAATAGGTTTAGCCTTAAAATTTATAGATTAATTAAATTAATATTAATAAAGAAAGCTTTATTTATATAACTTTTTTTATAATATTTATATATATAGAAAATAAATATTATATATATCTAAAAATTTTGAATATATATCAATATATGTATTTAAAATCATCTAGGGTATAACTATTATACTCCAATCAACTTTTGGAAACTTTTAACCCCTAAAAATATTGAAAAATTCTATCTCTAAGTTATAATCTATATTTAAAAAAACATTAGATTATATATATAATAAAAATAATTAATATATAACAAAAATCTATTTTAAATTAATATTAATTCTATTATTATTTTTAATATCTATAAATAATTTATAATACCCAAAGTAATTAATTATATTGTTTATCTTTCTTTACCTTTTAAATACTTTATAAAAAAAAATTTTAATATTTGATATAATATGTTTAAATCTAGCATTTTGCTTATCTATTAAAAAACGGAAATTATATAGTAAACATTAAACAATAGAATAGATTTTATTAACATTTTAAGAAAGTTTATTTATTTTATTAGATATATTCTAAATTTTATATTTTTTAATATTCTTTTTGCAATTATTAATATCTATAAAGATTTATATATAAAATTAAATTATAAAACTTAGATTACAATTTTATTTAGCCAAAATGCTTGTATATTTAATTAATATTATTTTAGGGTTATTAAAAGTAATTTGAAAAAGTTTTTGAATCTTTATATATATTAGTATTATTGAATTTCTTAAACCTAAATAATCTTTAGGATTAAAACAATATTAAAACCTTTATTGCTTAACTTACTATTATCTTCGATTTTATATATATATATAATTAATAAATTAAATAGGGATATAAAACATTTTGCATTATAATAAACCCTAAAATATAAGATAATATATTAAACTCATTTTATAACCAAATATATAACCAAGATTCAATTATTCCTCAAAACCAAAGAATTTATAATATAATTTTTATAAATCTAAAAAAAACTATTAAAGAAATATAATTAATAAAATTAAAAACAACAAAGATCTATACTAAATTATTAATTAATACAAATTAAATTATAATCTTAAGATTTCCCCTTTAATAGTTAATAAAATTATAATCGAAAATACAATAATCAAATTTAAAATATTACAATTTAAAATTTTAAACAAATTTAATATAATTAATAATCTAAATTATAATCTATTAATAAATTAACAAAGTTTTAGTATACTCCTTTAATTTATTTTAATATCTTTAAAAAAGATTAAAAGAAATATTATTAATATTTTTAATATCTTATTAAAAACTAATTGAATTACAATTTAATTATTTAAAGCTTACTAAGGTTTAATTAAACATATATTTTATAGCTTGTATAACAAATGTTTTTAACCTCGAATTTTTTCTATAAATATAAAAGTTAACTGAGATAATTATATTCCCTAAAATTAACAAAGTTAATAAAATCTTTATCCGCTTTTAGCATTTTATTATATTTATTCTATATATTTTCAAAAGCTTCAAATAAAATTATTATTAAATATTTAATCTAAATTATTTTTATATTAAAAATTTTTAGTTTATAATATAGTAAAGCTTTTCTTAAAAGATTTGTTATAAATCTAATAATTAATTTTATATATAATATAAAAACAATTATAATATAAGGCTTAAAATTATAATGATTATACTAAATATTTAAGGGGCCTTTAATATACTTTTTAAAAAGCATTTATTAATCTAAATAACAGTATAAGGCTAGTTTTTAATATTTCTAAAACTAATTAATTTATTTTTAATAAATAGATATATAAGAGTATACCTAAAGAATTTAATTACTTTAAATTATTAAATAATTTATAATATTTCCTAAGGTTTATTATTATTATTTATACTATATATATTATATTTAGTTAAATTACTATCCTAGAACATTATTTGTTAATTTGGATATATAAATAATATATATCTATTTACAGCTTTAATATTATTAATTATTAATATTCATATTTTCTTTTAGAAAATTAAAAATATTATATATTGGAACAATTAAAATAAAATTGCTTTTTGTTTTAAAAAAGCTAGAGATAATTTATCTTACCAGGAAATAAAATATTTAAATATTATTATACAAAGTAAACAATAAATTTATTATTAATCCTATTATAATAATACTAAAAAAGGGCAAATAATTTATATTATATTAGTTTGGAATATAATTTAATAAAAAAAATAATCTTTTAGAGATATGTAAAAGAACAGGTTATATAGGTCTATTTCGTTTTATATTATATTAAAAACTTAATAAAAACAATAAATAATTTATTAGTTTTAGTATTTTAAAAAAGCTATTATTACTTATATTATTTCTTTTTTAATTTATAATATAGAAACTTAGTATATAGAATATATAAAACCTTTTAGATTTCTTTGATTTAATTAAAGCTTGATTATTAATATATAATTTAAATAATATATAAATTTGTTTAATAAAGCATTTGCTTTAGTATTCTATAGAGTTTTGTTAGTTTAGAAAACTACTTCTAATATTACCCTTTTCTATAACGCTAAATTACCTTTTATAAAAGCTATATTTAAAAAAGTTAAATTTTGTTTTATATTATAAATATAAATACTTTATAGCTCTTTTAATAATGTTTAAGATCATATTAAAATATTCTTAATTTAAATTAAAAACGTTTTAAAATAGCTTAAAATGATTTAATATAATTCAAAATAGCTTAAAATAGCTTAAATCATAGTTAAAACCTATTCGAATCGATATTAACACTATTTTAAGCTAATCTCAAAATAGTATTAAATCGGCATTGTCGCAATAACTCACTAACCGTTTTAAGATAGTGTTGAGATATTTTAAGAAAGCTTAAAAAATAAAGCTTTAAAAGTGAAGTTGCCCCACTTTTTTTAAAAAAAAGTAAAAAAATATTATTATTAATATTATTATTATTATTATTATTATTCTTATTATTTTTTTTTGCTGTAAACAGATCATTTTAACCACTTGGCTAAATAACTAATAATAATTTGATAATTAAAACTTTTAAATTTTTATATATTATAATAATTAATTAATTATACTATACTTTCAATACGGTGTTAAGATAATCTTAATACGGTTTTAATATAATCTTCAATTATTAAATTATTTTAAGCTATTTTAAGATATCCTAATATATTTTAAGATATCCTAATATATTTTATCAATTTAATCTATTTTAAGATTAGCTTAAATTAGCTTAATATTATCTTAAAATATTGAAATATCTTAAAACCATTTTGAGAACGTTTGAATATAGTGTTAAATATATTCAGTTGCGCCACTAAGTAATTAATATACTGTATTTATTAATTCACCAAATTTTAATATTAATGATTATTAAAGGTTGTAAAGCGGGCTTATAGCAAACACTTAAAATTAAGATTCAGTATCTAACGTATATATTCCTAATAGTTCTTAAATTAATCCTTTAATCGCTACATTTTATATGAAATTGTTAAATAGATCTAATAAAGAGGATTAATAAGAAAATTGCTATAGTAATCTTTAAAACCTGATAAAATTTACTTTCCTTAACAAATATTATTATATTCTTAAATAATTTGAAGTAATATATTAAAAATTATAAAATATATAGGATATAACTATATAATTTATTAAAATAGCATATAAATAAACTCCGGATATAAATTAATTAATTTTATATTATATATTTTCAATATAAAGGTTATAAAAGCTTAAAAAAGACTTTAATATATAAATAAAATATTATTAAACATTAATTTATAATAACTTCAATTATATATAAGCAATATTTTAGTAATATAACATTTATAAACTAACATATCAGATTCTTTATAATAAGTCTTCTACAAATATTAGAATACAATATAAGTTCATAATATTAGCATTAAATAATCATTAAAATATATAAGAATTAAAAAAAATAAAATAATAGATTACTTTATAAATAAAAAAATATTAAAGTTTATTTAAAATTTAAGTTTATTCTTAACATTTATAATTAATAGAATAGATATATTTCTTAAAGATTTTTGCTTAATTGTATAACAAATTTAATAGTTTAAACATAAAATAAAATTATTTTTAAACTATTTTAAATAAAAGCTTTTATATAAAATAAAATCCATTTTAAAACTAAATCTTTTTTAAACCTAATTTTATAAAATATTGATTATCCATTTTATATATAAAAATTTTACTTAATATTACTCTAAATTTAAATATAAAAATATTAATCTAAAATGCTTTTATGATATACTTAAATTTTTTTATATTTAATATATTATTCGAAAATGTTTTAATAATTTAGTAATTAGTTAATATAACCTTAAATCCCTTTAAGTATATTTTAAGAAAATTTTAAATACCTAATACAATTTTTCTCTAAATTAATAAAGTTTACAAACTTTCTAAATCTTATTAAATTTTACTTTAGCATTTATCTTTAATAAAGCTTATTTTGTTTTCAGTAAACCTCTAATTCTAATAACCCTAACTTTATTTTAATATATATTAAATTTTTTTAATCTTATTCTTTTTATATTATAGGATTTTGTTTTAATATATAGAAGTTTTAATTTTAATGATTTTAGTTTTAATGTTAAAGATTTGAGTTTTAGTTTTGGTAACCTTTAATATATATTTAATGTACATAAACTTAACCTTAGTAATATCTTTATAAACTTTAATAATATCTTTATAAACCTTAGTAATATTTTACTAAACTTTAATGTGCATTTTATTTTTTATAATAATTTTTAAGTTTTTATTTTTTTTATTTACTAGTTTTTTTTACTTTTACTTTTTTTTTTTTTAATATATTGTTTATAATTTCTTTTGTTTGCGTTTTATACTTATTTTAAAGGTTTTGTTTATAAACTTTAAGTTTTACATTATAATTTATTGATAATTAAATATTATTAATATTATACTTTTATTCTAAATAAAATGAAAAAAAGGTAATAAATTAAATATTATACTTTTTATATATAAATTGCTTTTTATGGTTACTTTTAGTTTAATTTCATAGTTTAATATATCCCTATACCCCTAAAGAGGTTTTAGGGAGGCCTTTAGCCTATCCGATGGATAAAAATAAATACTACTACTACTACTACTATTATAAAACCGTAGATTCTATAGTTTTAAAATAAATTCTAAATTAGATTCTATTTCAAAAAGCTAAAATCTATATAGTATTATAATAAAATCACTTTGATTTTTATAGCATGAAAATAATTTTTTCGATTTTTCATAGTATGAGAGTAATTCACCGTATAAAATATAATAATTCATCTTTTTTTCGAAATATTTTTTTAATAATTTTATAATTATATTACTTTAATATATATTATATAATTATAATGAAATTTGATAATATAATAATTAAAAATGAAATATAATTTCTATAAAATATTATATTTTATAATAATAATCTTACGTCTTTAATATTGAATAATTAATTGTTTTTTTAATATAATAATGTATATTTTAAAGAGTTCTCGATTTAATCAATTTTTATTATATAATAAATCATTTAAAAAATAATTAAATAATAAATTTTAACAAAATTAAATACTATAATATAAAAATACTTTTTTTAATAATTATTTACTTTCTTATTATTCTATAATAATCTAATATTTTTTTAGAAATATTTATCTAAAAGATTTTTTAATTTAATGAACTTTTATAATATAAATAAATTATGGATTCGAAGAATCTTAGTTTCATCAATTTGTTGTGTCATGTGATTATTATACCTGTACTATAAAAGGTTAAAAATGCAAAAACATAAACCTTAAATCCTTAGCGGCTTATGTGATTGGTCATAAGTAAACAGCGAAAATTTTAATTGGTCGAACATTAGTAAGCAGAAAACCTTAATTTTTAATGCCGAACATTCCGTTTTGCTTCGGAGCTAAATTATTCCGGCCATTTGCAAAAGGTAGGCCATTTCGAAAGGTAGACTATTTTCAGACCATTTCGGCCATTTCCATTTCGCCTATTGCATTTCAGCCCATTCCATTTCGGCCTATTCCATTTCAGCCTATTCCATTTCGCCCATTCGGCCCATTTTAGCATTTTGGCCATTCCATTTCGGCCATTTCATTTCAAGCTATTTCATATAGGCCTTATTTATTATTTAAATAATAAATAATAAATAATAAAAATAAATAATAAGAGGTTGGATTTTAAAAATGATTTCTTTCTTAAAAGTATTATTATTATTATTATTATTATTATTATATTATTATTATTATTATTATTATTATTATTATTATTATTATTATTATTATTATTATTATTATTATTATTATTATTATTATTATTATTATTATTATTATACTAGCACTCGCGGAAAATAAATTTTTAGATTATGGATTCGTAGAATTTTATTAGCCTCGAACGAAGTGAGGATTGGGGGTTTAGGGGCTAGCCCTCATTAAGTAATAAAATTCGAAGAATCCATAGTCTGAAAATTTATTTTCCGCGAGTGCTAGTTTGAAAAATAATTAAATTTTTAGTTCCGATAGATTTAATATTATAATATAAAAAAAATCTATTATATTTAACTTTTGACAAGCCTTTTTTAATATCTTTTAGGTTTTTTTACTTTTTTTTAATTGTTTCTAATATTTCTCAATTTTTTTAAATTTTTTTAAAATTTTTAAAAAATGGCGTTTTTAAGAATATTAGTAAATTTTTTAAAGTGTATATATTAAATTATTATTCTATTAAAAACGAAATATTATAACTTATAATTAATCAAGATATAATCCTAACGAACTTATCTAGGTTAATTAATTAATAATAACTTTTTATAGTTTTAAAACAAATATAATACTTATATTAATAATAACAAATATTAGGATATACTACTTTTTTTAAATTAGATTCTATTTTTATGAAAATTAATAATTATATTTATTTCTATAAAAAAAATTAGAATTTTCTATTATTATATTAATAATTTCTTCATAATAGAAAAAGATAATAAATATATAATATTTGAAACAAGCTTTTTTAATAAACTTAAAATGAAAAACTTATTTATAAGATTGATTTTTTATTTTTTAAAAATTAGAATTGGTTAAAATTGAGAAGCTAAAATTATTTTTATCCTGCTAGGATATTTATGTTTAAAAGATTTTTTTAAAAATTTGTTTTTAAGAATTATAAGACTAAATTAATTCTAATATTGATTCATATAATCAAAGATATAAATCATCTACTTTATTTTTTGACTACCATCCTTGTTTAGTTAATATTTCATACTAAAAATAGCTATTTTAACATATTAATAATTTTATAAAAAATAAATATATGTTTTTCAAATTTTTACAATTTTTTTTATAAAGAATAATAAAAGATTATAAAAAGTCAGAATTTTCGGTTTTGAGTTTTATATAAAAATTATATACTTAATTGAAACTTTAGAAAAAATATTTATAATTTCTATATAAAAATACTTAAAAAGAGTTTATAAATTTTTTAAGATCTATTGATTGATATATAGTAAATAAATTATTTAAAATATATATAATAATTTAAGATTATTAAATAAATTGAAATTAGAAATTTTTTTACCTAAAATTATATTATCAAAATTTAAAAACCTATATTAAACATTTATCACAAATAATAATATATCATTAAAATAATAGATTCATTCAAATTATCTTTAAAATTCTTTAGATCATTTTTAGCTATTTTTATTAAATAAATAAAACTTTTTTTAAAAAATTGTAATTTTATATTGGATTTATACTTATATATAAATTGGACATTTTTGATTTTAATTTTTTTATAATCTTCTATTATTTTTTATAAAACAATTGTAAACATTTAGGACTTTTAAATTTTATTAATAATTATATATAAAAGCTTCAATTGAAATTTAGAGAATATATATTTTTTTTTTAGAATTATTAATATGTTAAAATAACCATTTTTTGTATAAAATACTAGCTAAATAGGAGGGTGGTTAAAAATAGGGTAAGCGATTTAATGCTATTTCAAAGAATTATGAATATATATTACCTATAGTAATTTATAGTTTTGTATTAATCCAAGATTAAATGAATTAATTTATTTTATATTTGCTTTAATATTATATGTAATATAAAATATTTATATTGCTTTTTTAGACATCTTTAATTAAATTACTCGAGCGGGTTTTAAAAGGGGCATACGCAAAAATATAACTTATAATTATTTAATGGAACCTTAATATAATTTTATAAAATTTACAGTTATTATAAATTTAGTATTTTTATACTTGCTATAAAACTTTTATATTATATAATCTAATGTCAAATGAATAATAAATATAATAAAATGTATAAATATTGAAAATTTATTAAAAAATCAGAGGTCTATATAAATATTGAATAATTTAACGAATATTATAATTGAACTTATCAAATTCTATTAAATAATAAAATAAAAGCTAAATTCTCAATAGCTTATTTCAAAAATTTTAATATCTTTATTAATACTTAAAATATATATTAATAAAGTTAAAAAATATAGGAAAAGTTACGATTTTTTAAAGGGGTAAATTCGCTTATTTGGATTATATAAGCATATTTTTTCGTTAGAAATTTAAATTTTTTATTTTTTATATCAATATATATATTAATATAATAAATAATATTAAGTTTTAAAAATATTCAATAAAACTTCAAAGCTTATATTATTTTTCTATAATTTTATTTTTTAAAATTTATATATTATTGAGTTTTAAATTAATATATTAATAAATTCTAAAGATTTCTAAAATCACTAACTTTATAATATTATTATTCTTTTAAAAATAATTTTTATAATATGAAAACTTAATAGAAAGATGTTAAAATACTAAATCTAATATATATATAAATTATATAAAAATTTATAAAAATTTCGTTAAATAATTGTAAGTTTTATATTCACTTATACCTCTTTTAAAACGTGCCTAAGTATAAAAAATATTATAATTATACTATTATTTAAATAATTATAAAAAATAATAACTTTAAGTAGAGTTTAGAAAAGGTATATAAGGATAGAAAACTTATAATTATTTAATTGAAATTTGAGATAATTTTATACAATCTATAAATAGATACTATAAGTTCTATAGTTCACTATTTGTTAAAAAAGTTTTATATTGTGAGAGTTTATATATTATAGAAATAATAATATAATAAAGTCTAAAAATAAGCAAGAATTTCCCAAAAGAATTCAAGAGTTTTATTAATACATTATGGCTTTTTTAATAATGTTTGAGATAATGTTAAAATATTCTTAATATCAATTAAGAATATTTTAAAATAGTTTAACATAATTCAATATAATTTAAAATAACTTAAAATAGCTTAAAACGTAGTTAAAACCTACTTGAATTGGTATTAATACTATTTTAAGCTAATTTTAAGCTAATCTTAAAATAGTATTAAATCAGCATTGTCGCAATAACTCATTAACCGTTTTAAGATAGTATTAAGATATCTTAAAATATCTTAAAGAAAAAAAGTTTTAAAAGTGGATTTTCTCCACTTTTTTTTCCAAAAAAATTAAAAAAAGTATTATTAATAATATTATTATTTTCGTTACTTTTTTTCTCGAACAAATCAATCTAACCACTCAACTAAATAACTAATAATGATTTGATAGTTAAATTTTTAAATTCCTATATATTATTACTCGGGCGCGTTTTAAAAGAGGCATAGGCGAATATAAAACTTATAATTATTCAACGAAATCTTAATATAATTTAATATAACTTATATATGTATTAGATTTAAGTATTTTAAGATCTTCCTATGAAGTTTTTATATTATAAAAATTATTTTTAAAAGAATATTAATATTATAAAGTTAGTGATTTTAGAAAATTTTAGTATTTATTAATTTATTAATTTTAAATTCAAAATATATAAAATATTAAAAGTTAAAATTATAAAAAAATAATATAAGCTTTGAAGTTTTATTAGATATGATTTTAAAATTTAATATTATTTATTATATTAATATATATATTGATATAAAAAGGTGGAAAAATTCAAATTTTTAACAAAAAAATATGCTTCTATAATCCAAATAAGCGAATTTACCCCTTCGAAACCTGTAAATTTTCCTATATTTTCAACTTTATTAATTTATATTTTAAACATTAATAAAGATATTCAAATTCTAAAATAAGATATTTAAAATTTAGCTTTTCTTTTATTATTTAACAAAGTTTGATAAGGTTTAATTATAATATTCGTTAAACTATTCAATATTAATATAAATCTCTAATTTTTTCATTAAATTTCCAATATTCATACATTTTATTATACTATTATTCATTTAATATTAGGTTTTATAATACAAAACCTTTATATTAAGTATAAAAATACTAAATCTATAATATTTATAAATTTTATAAAATTATATAAAGGTTTCGCTGAATAATTATAAGTTATATTTTAGCGTATGCCTCTTTTAAAACCCGCCCGAGTATAATTAATTAAATTATGATTTTAATACGGTATTAATATAATCTTAATACGGTTTTTAACATAATCTTCAATTATTAAATTATATTAAGCTATTTCAAGATATCTTAAAATATATTAATATATTTTATCGATTTAAGCTATTTTAAGATTAGCTTAAATTAGCTTGATATTATCTTAGAATACTAAAATAGCTTAAAACCATTTTAAGAACGTTTTAATATAGTGTTAAATATATTCAATTGCGCCACTAAGTATTAAACAGTTTAATAAATATCGTATTTAAATTTATTGAAATTTATTATAAAATAAAATAAAAGCTAAGTAAGTTTTATAGATTTTATTTTGAAATTTTCTAATTGATATTTTTATTGAAATCTAAAAAATATATTGATAAAATTAAACATAATAGAAAATTTATAAGTTATAAAGAAATAGATTCGTTCGGTAATAATAATAATAGTATTATTTATTTTTATTTAATAAATAAACTAAAAGCTATATTAAAACTTGTTTAAAAGTATAGAAATATATTAAACTACAAAATTAAAAGGTAAATTAAAAATAGTTTGATATAATATTTTGTATATAGGAGTATAATTAATTTGGTTTATTACCTTTTTTGTTTTATTTAAAATAAAAGCAATATATTAAGATATTTAATTACTAATAAATTAAAGTTTAAGATTTAAATAATTAAAAGCAAAAAACTTTAAAATAAATATAGATATTTGAAAGAAAAGAAAGAAAAGGAAAGAAAAAAAATAGAAAATAAAAACTTTAAGGGTTATTAAGATTTATATAAAAAATCTTCAAATTTAATAAAATATTATTAAGTTTTGGAAAAATATTATTAAGGTTAAACTTATATATCAAATAAAATTCTATATATATAGGTGAATTATTAAAATTAAGATTAAAATTCTTAATACTAGAACTGAAATTATTAATATTAAAGTTTAAAACTATATTAAAACTATATAGATAACTTAATTAATTGATATAATATATAAGAATTCAAAAAATTAATTATCAAATCAAGTTTAAATATTTAGTCAAATAATTAAAATGATTTGTTGAAAAAAACAAAAATAATAATAATGATAATAATAATAATAACTTTTTTATCTTTTTTTAAAAAACAGTGGGTGAAAAATGGGTAAGATCCACTTTTAAAACTCTAAATTCGTTTTTTCAAAGATATCTCAAAATATCTCAACACTGTCTTAAATCGGTTAGTGAGTTATTGCAACAATTTCGATTTAATACCATTTTAAGATTAGCTTAAAATGATATTAATACTGATTCAAATAGGTTTTAACCATATTTTTAAGCGATTTCAAGCTATTTCGAGCTATTTTTAATTATATTGAATTAGTTTAAGCTATTTTCGAACATTATTCATTTCAATTGAAAATATTTTCATATGATCTTAAATATTTTTAAAAGAGCTACAAAGTAATAATAATAATAATATTAATAATAATAACTTTTTTTATTTTTTTGAATTAAAAAAAATAAAGAAAATTCATTTTTGAAACTTCAAATTTGTTTTTTTAAGATACTCGGGCGGGTTTTGAAAGAGGCATACGCAAAAATATAACTTATGTTTATTCAACAAAATCTTAATATAATTTCATAAAATTTATAAATATAATAGATTTAGTATTTTTATATTTATTGTAAAAAATATTGTATTATAAAACCCAATGTTAAATGAATAATAATATAATAAAATGTATGAATATTAAGAATTGAATAAAAAATTAAAGATTTATATTAATATCAAGTAATTTAATGAATATTATAGTTAAATTTATTAAATTTTGTTGAATAAAAAAAGAAAAGCTAAATTTTTAAAAATTTTATTCGAGAATTCTACTCGAGTAATATCTTTATTGATATTTAGAATATATATTCATAAAGTTGAAAATATAAGAAAATTTATAAGTTTTAAAAAGGTAAGTTCGCTTATTTGAATTATATAAACATAATTTTTTTATTGAAAATTTGAAATTTCTGTTTTTTATATCAATATGTATATTAATATAATAAATAATTTTAAATTTTAAAAAACTTTAATAAAACTTGAAAGCTTATATTATTTTTCTATAATTTTAATTTTTAATATTTATATATTGTTGAACTTAAAAGTAATAAACTCTAAGATTCTAAAATTTTCCAAAATCACTAGCTTTATAATATTAGTATTCTTTTGAAAATAATTTTTATAATATAAAAACTTTATAGGAAGATCTTAAAACACTAAATCTAATATATATAGAAATTATATTGAACTATATTAAGATTTCGTTAAATAATTATAAGTTTTTTATATTTGCTTATACCTCTTTTAAAATGCGCCCGAGTATTTCACAATATTTTAATACGATTTTAAAACGGTTAATAAGTTATTGTAAGTCGCCTACCCTACTTTTCGCCACCACCCCCCCCCCCCATTTGGCCAACATTTCACAACAAAAACGGCTATTTTAACGTATTTGTAACTTTACGAAAAAAAGATACTAGTATATATATTTTAAATTTTAATGAGAGCTTCTATTTATAATTATTAATAAATTTTGAACATCTCAAATTTTTAGGATTTTTTTATAAAGAATTATAAAAGATTATAGAAAATCAAAATTCCAATTTTCGATTTGTATGTAAATCCTATACAAAATCAAAATCTTTAAAAAAAAGTTATATTTATTTAATAAAAATAGCTAAAAATAATCCAAAAAATTTTAAAGAAACGTAAAGTTGATATTTTCATTGTTTTTTTCGTAACCAGATTATTCTAATGACTCGGCTAATTGATTAATATTTAATAATCAATTTTTTGGATTCATATATATTATAATAATTAATCAAATTATGGTTTTAATATAGTGTTAAGATAATCTTAACACAGTTTAAATATAATCTTCAATTATTAAATTATATTAAGCTATTTTAAAATATATTAAAATTAATATATTTTATCGATTTAATCTATTTTGAGAGTAGCTTAAATGAACTTCAATTAACCTAAAATAGCTTGATATTATCTTAAAATACTTGAATAGCTTAAACCCATTTTAAGAACGTTTTAATATAGTGTTAAATATATTCAATTGTGCGACTAAGTTTAAAGATTATATTAAATGTAATTTATTAAAAATTAATAATTGAGAAGATATTCATTTAAAATAGATTTATTATAAAAGATTAAAGATACTAGTAATTCAAAGGAAGAATAAAATGTTATATAAATATTAATTACAAATTCTATATAGGATAAAAAAACTGAGAGTTCAATAATAAAAAAAAAAGAATATATTATAAAAGATTTAAAAAAAGCTTGTTATTCTTATGTTATACGATATATAAAGTTCTTTTTATAAAATAGGATTTTGCTTATTATATATATAGATTGAGAAAGATTATTATTTAGAAAAACTCGAAAATATATTATGAATTCGATTCAATATCAAATTTAAAGGATGTATCTTTTTAATATTAATATTATCTTTCGTATACTAATCGCTGTAGAAAATTAACAATCTAAATTTGAAAAAATTCATTTAAAATAACCATATAATTTTTTATTTTAAAAAAACTTTCATATATTACCTATAAGTTTATATAATATTAATTGAAACATATCATTCTTATATAATACTAGTATAATATATAATTATACTCTTTGATTTCAATTTAATTTAATTTTTTTAATCTTTTCAAGTTCTGAATAATTATTTAAATTTATTTTAAAGCAAGTTCTTTCAATTAAAAACTATTTTTATATCATATTTTTATATATTTATTTTATTGAAATCAATGTTTTTTGATATTATCATAATATAAGACTTTTTTTAATTGTTTTAATTTTGTTTCAAACCTTTTTTATTTTTATTTTTTAAAACTCGATATAAAATCGAATTATACTAGTAATATTTTTAAAAAAATTAAAATACAGATATCAAACTAGAAATAATAAAAACTAGAAATAAAAAACCTAAATAAATAGAATCTTTCAAAAAATTATATTCTTTATTTCATTAGTATTAATTTTGAAAATATAAAGCATTTTATTTTTTGAAAATTATAATTATAATCTATTTATTTTAATTTATCATTATATAAAATTTCAGATCGTTTTAATAATTGATTACCGTATAATTGATTGATTTATAATTATTTATTTTTGAAAATGTTGAAACGTACAAGATTTAGGGGCGTGCATGATACAGGGAGCTCAGTTATAAAATAAATAATCAATATTTTGTAAAACTGAATTTGAAGAAGATCAAGTTTTAGAGAGATTTCATCTTATACAAAAATTTTCATTTAAAATAATTTAAAAATAATTCTACTTTATATTTAAATTATTAAACTTATTATATAATTGAGAAAGTTTTTCAAGGAGTATATTTATTTCATTAGTTACAAATATTAAAGATAAATCTAAATCCCAAACAAGCTTTAATGCTACTTGATTTATAAAAGAATTAATTGTTTTATTTTCTTTAATTTCTATATATTCTAGTAATCACCTAGTATTTAATATTTATATTATAAACCTATATTATATCTTGATATTTATAAAACATTCATCATAAAAAACTTGATATATTAATCTATACGCATTATATTACCAAAATGTTATTCTTATATAGCCAAAATTGCTTTAAACTAATATTCAATAGTATTTTTATTATATGTCAAAGCTTTTTTCAGGTATTTATAATCTATATTCAAACCTTATTCACTTATTATTTTAGTAGATTATATATTTATATCTTTCATATTTTGTAATTTATAATGACCAATTAACAAATAGTTAATAGATTTGAAAAAACATCTTTATAAATCGAATATAAAGTTTTTACACGCTTTTGTCCTCAAAATAATTAGCTGTTTAATTCTTTTTAATCCCCATATACCGTAATAATTATTTAATGCTGATTCTAAAGTATCTAAAAATCATTTCAAAAAAAAAAGTTTTAGAATAATGTTAAATATAGTCAATCACACCACTGAGTGAGTATATAATAAAAAAATTGAAATTTCAATTTTTCTTCCAAACACTAATTCAATTTAATATAATTTTCAAATCTTTCAAAGATTTACGATATTAGTAGCCTTTTGTTTCAGAACTTGCAGCCTACCTACCTACATTGAATAGATATAAATAATATAATTAGTAGTATCAATATATCAATTGGATTTTATTATAACTTCAAAAGCGATTCAAAAAGATAAAAAGGTTTAAAATAAGCGGTTCGCTTATTTAAGCGATATTATACAGATTTTCCATTCTGATTCTTTTATTCTAGTTTAGCATCTTCACGATACTATTATATCCAATATTGCTTATATATACCTACAAATGTAAGAGAATCTTCGACTTTTTTACTTCCGAAAAAAGAAAAGTCTTTTTTAATTTGAAACTTTATAATTGGAGGCTTATAAAAGCTTTAATTATTATTCATTTTTATACAATAACCTGTACAAGAGTAATATATAAAGTTTTTTTTGGATTAGTTTTGATCTATAAACTTCCCTTTTCTTAACTTAAACAATAATATATTTATTAAAAGCTTGATTATAAAGATTACTATTGATTATTTTATCATCAAGTATACAATCATAATTAATGATTTTGTAAATTAATATAACACATTTATAAAATGTAATATATTTTTGCAACTTTTACAAAAAATTCTTCAATTTTAAGATTTCTTTTTATTTCGATATTAATAAGAATGGATTCAATAATCTTTATATTTATTCACTTCGAGAACCAATCTTTTAAAAATACTTTCTAATATTTTTTCAAACCTAAAATTCTTATGAATATTATAGAATCAATTATAATCCTTACTTAGTGGCGCAAGTGAATATATTTAACACTATATTAAAACATTCTTAAAATAGTTTTAAGCTATTTTAGTATTTTAAGATAATATCAAGCTAGTTTAAGCTAATCTTAGAATAGCTTAAATCGATAAAATATATTAATATATTTTAGGATAGCTCGAAATAGCTTAAGATAATTTAATAATTAAAGATTATATTAAAACCGTGTTAATATTGTATTAAAATCATAATTTGATTGATTATAATAATATATAGAAATTTAGAAAATGAGTAATTATCAAATTATTATTGGTTATTTAGCCAAATAGTTAAAATGATCTGTTTGAGAAAAAAAAAATAACGAAAATAATTATTAGTGTCCTATTATAAAAAAGCTTATAATATCCCTTTTTATTTCATTTTTTACTATACTATAACCTGTACAGGTCAGTAATATATAAAGTTTTTTTCTGGATTAGTTTGATCTATAAACTGCCCTTTTCTTAACCTTAACATAATATATTTATTAAAAGCTTGATTATAAGATTATATTATTATTTTTTCGATCTCAAGCATTATATCAATCATTAAATTATAAGTGATTTTGGTATAAATTAAGAATAGCACATTAATAAAAATGTTTAATACTCGATATCTTGTGTTCGTCTGCAACTTTTATCATAAAATTGTACTTTACTCTCATATAAGAGATTTCTTTTATTTCGATTTAATAAGAATGGATTCCCTAATAATCTTTAATATCATATCATTTCATATACTTATTTCCGAGAAACCATAGTGCTTTTTAGAAAACATAACTTTCTATAAATAATCCTTTTAATCAAACACCTAAAAATTCTTAGGGATTAATTATAGAGAATCAGCTTGTAAAATTCCTACTTCTACCTTATTAGTGTCAGTCTCAAAGTGAATATATTTAAGTACCACTATTAGCTATATTAACTAGATGATATACTGCTTTATCATTATATATGTTTTAAGCTGATGTTTGGTTATTTTCAAGCTAATCATCAAGCCTAGTAGCTAAGTTATAACCCTATAATTAAATTAAATATAGTTCTTTTAAATAACATCAGTCTTTAAAGTAAAATATTTAATATATTTTAGGATAGCTCTGAATATAGCATTATAATAAGACTAAATTTTAACACTAATTAAAGAAGTCTAAATACTTATTAAGAGACCCGTGTTAATTACTTTGTATTTAACCATTTAATATCCTACTGTATTATGATATATACTACATGTCAGAACTAATAAATTGTTAATATTAGACACTTGAGTAATTATCAAATTATTATGGTATAGCCGAACTAGATAGTGAATGATCTGTTTAGTGCGAGACAGATAAAATGAAAATGATATACGAAAATTAAATTTATTATTATATTTGTAGTGAAATTTTTTTTTGTGCAAAGAAAAATGTGGGTAAATATCCATCTTTTAAAATTTAGTAGTAGAAGATATATCCTCTTAATAACATAGTTTGCACAGCTATATGTCTCCAATTTGTCTACTTTATACAATGATTAGTTGAAGTCCTAGTACAACCAATTCGATTGCTTAAAATATCAATATTTTAAAATTAGCTTAAAATGTATTTAATACTGATATCGAATTAAGTTTTAATTATATGTTAAGCTATTTTGGTTATTTTAAGTTATTTTGAATTATATTAAATTATCTTAAGCTATTCTAAAACGTTCTTAATCCTTAAATCAAAGAATATTTCATATAGCTTAAACATTATCAAAAGAGTGGCATTCCATAAAAAGTAGTTGCTTGAATATACAAAGCACACATAGTAAATCAATCTAGAATTTACGATACTGAGTCTGCTTATTATATCACACAGTGGTATATAGTTCTCATATTGACAAATTTTATACTCTCAGAAAAATCTATTTCGTCAACTTGGAATCTTATAAGATTAATAGGGTTCCTGAATGTTTTCTATTAGTGCAATATTTGTACATTTTATAGCTATCTTTATATATCTAATGAAAGAATACAGTGAGCTATTATAATATTCTAATTATGTCATTAGTTTAAGAACGTGCTTTACTCCAAAATTCAGTGTCTCTAAGATGAATTTAATATTAATTTAAATAAGACTCATCAAAACTAGCTTAAACATACCAGTATAAATTAAACCTATACAACGATAACATCCCCCGCGTGCGTGTTTAAGATTTGAAACTCATTTTAAGAGCTAACTCTCCAAAATTGTTATTAAAGTCGGCATTGTTACCCAATATATACACTAACTGTTTTAGAACGTATTTAGATTTGTTGAGATATTTGACGAAAAGTCTCGAATATCAATTACTCTTTATTAAAAGGTTACTATGAGCACCTCACTTATTATTTAAATAAAACATACAAAATTCCAATCACCCTCTGCGTAAACACTACGAATACTCATTATTGTAGAGATATTAAATTTATGATATTATTTGCTTTATATAGTTTACATTGACCTACTAATCTCATTCATGTGATTATAATTGCGATAGTTAAACCTGTAATACAAATAATATCATAAACGCATCGTCTTATATGATTTAAATGCTTATTAGTTACTAAAAATTTTCATATCTATCTATAACTAGATGTTAATATTTTCGTGTGTAGCATGTGTGTTATATGATACTGTTATAACAAGGTTTATTATACATCTTTATATACTTTCAATTCATCTCTCTCTCGGTCATACCAGATTTTATCTCTCTATGTTAAAAGTTAGTATACCATATCATCGCTAAGTAATACGAGTGTGCTAACATAATTCTTCAATTATTACGAATTTTAATTTTATCATCTTAATTACTAGAATGAATTATTCCTGAACTATATTTTCTAAAGTACAAGATAATCATTACGCTATTAATTATTTTAAATAATATACCGGTTATAAAATGAATAGTATGTTTATCTAAGATTTGAAATCATATGTGTCTAAAGACTATAGCTATAATATAGATATATCGTTGTGTAAAGTCCAATCTCATTAGATAAAACATAACAGAACCTATGGACTATACCATCATCTTAATTATGTACAACCTCCAGACTTCTCCGAGAAAATGATTTTGAACTATAATAATTTTAGTGTTAAATATATTCCAGTGCGCCACTAAGTAATTATTTATCATATCTCAATTCATTTTCAAAATACTCATACATATGGATGTGGATGGTGGAATATGTAGTTGCCTCGAGGAATCATACATAAACTAGGATAGGCGTCATGGAATGGCCGAAAATGGCCAGTGACATTTAAGTAAGTGTTACGGTTGGAGTGGATATGGAATGGGTGAGCAGAATAGCGTCAAAATTCCCCTCAGCACTGACAATCCGAAATCCAATCCGGGTCTTAACGATAATCGACATAACAACGAGTTATAGTGACACCAGAGACTCTAGTGTCAGAGGATCTGGATGAGATAATATAGTCTCGAGATGACACATAATAACATAGACTTAACATTAGTCATGAAAGTGAGTCCATAATGAATATCGGGACTCGCTCTCGTAAATGGTATATTTTATACTACCTCCCTTGAGTATTAAGAGACCCGATATTCAGTATGAATCTACCTTCAAAAATAGCCAAAATGGTTAATTTACTTTGAATAGTCTGAAATGTTGATTACAGTTTAAAAAATGAGGTGTTGGACATGGTTATGCTATTCCTATACTGATATAAATAGATTTAAACTAATTACAATAAGACTCAACAGTTGTATAACACAATAGCATAAATAATCCTAAATGACTTTTTATGACATTACGTTACACAATCCAAACCAAGTAACGAGATATCGTTATTTTTGAAATTTATAATTAACGTACTTAAATTATCACGATGTTTAATCCTCTTTTAATTTAAGTACTAAATCAAATTGAAATGAAGATTTACATCAGGAATCTATGCTTATAAGAAGTACATAAGCTCTTGATGTAATAATTATACTAACATGATTCTCGTCTATATTATGATGTAACTTTATTTAATCGGATTTAATTCTAAAAGCGCTATGAATACGCATCAATCCAGAATAGATCCTGTGTAGAAAACTAATACCTTTATAGGTATAATTGTGTAAAAAAAGTCAAAAACAATATTTTATAGATCTTTTGCGGATATGTTAAATATACTTGAATAGAAACATTAAACATACATATAGCCACATCAAATCACTAAATTGACCTGTGCATATGGATATGTGTGTACATACACGTTATAACTTTTTTAACCAACGAAAGACCCATACTTAGCGTGAGCCCAGCATATCTATTAAAACCAGTATTACAAGATCTCAACAGCAACTATTACCCTCGTTGTGAGCTATTTGAAACGTTCTTAAATAGCGCTAGTGATATCATATCGGTATTACACTAGAAGAAATTCTTTTAATAAATCAAGCTGTAAATATATGTTTATAAGTATAGTGCATCTCTAAATATGACGAGCTATGGAGGTTTCACCACGTATAATGTTGCAAGGTTGAAACCTATGAGCATTTCTAACAACTCTATCTGTTTTACCTATTCGGAAATACACATCCTCTATAGAGTAACACACCCTTCCATTGAATTAAATATCTCGCGAATTCGCGATCAATTTATGAACTGCTAGTAATACTAACTCTGTTTTGACGTATCTTTCTTGTATTTACTATCAAAACGTAATATATATAATATTAAATTTGATATATACTGTGATTTTAGATCCGTCATAAATATAAAATTTTTGATAGAAAATATAAGTATCTATTTCCGTTTTATCTCAAATTCAGTTTAATCAACTTAAGGCGTGCGGTATTATCACGAAATTACATCTGTTCAAGGAAAAAAACAATTGACAGAAAGTTAAAATTATTTTCATTGAATAATAAACTTCTGGGTTATTTTTTTTGAAAAAAAGTAGAGGCGCAAAAATTCTATTATAAACTTCCTTTTCATATTTTAAGATATCTTAAAAATATCTCAGAGATACTTTCCTTAAAACGGTTAATGAATTATATGTAACAATACTAATTTCAATACTATTTTAAGAATTAGGCGTTTAACCATTGATAGCATTTAATTTATTGTTTTGCGAAAGAGGTTTTACTCTGTTACGATTTTATCCCCTCATTCTAAGGCTATTTTAAGTTATATTCATTTGATCATTGATATTCTATTCGTACTCTCTTCAAAATACATGTCACTGTACATGTATATATCCAATATTTAACCTAGATCTGCTTAAATCATGTCATTATAAACGATTATTAAGAAGCAGCCTAAAGTATAGTTGTACAAGGTTTCAGGCCCTCTAATTATACATACCTAAATAAAATATTTAGAATAAACTATTATGATAGCGCACATACTGAAGTATAGACAGAATTAAAACTCTGATCAAGATTACTTCTTAAAAATTAGAATCATTAAAGTTTTAAGCTTTATATTATAAATAAAATTTTCAAAGGATTTAAAAAATAATATGATTAAAGTCTTAATAAAGAGTAAGTCTTTAATTTAAGGTGACATATAACAATATGTTTAATAATATTTCATTTGCGACAAGATAATACGAAACAATTGATGAGGATAAAATAAATCTACACGTGATAAACAATATCTTAATTCTATATGGTTTAAAAAACCTTGCATATCTCATTCATCTTTAGGTGACAATAATTCAGGTTCTACATACAATAATTTGAAGACCTTTTTTAATTGAATAACTAATCTCATTAGGTAAAAACTCAAAATTGATAATTAGTTTATTTATTAAGAATTATTAAAAGCAATTTCTCACATAATCTGTGCAAAATATAAGATATGCTAAGAATTTAACGAAATTGCTTATTATTATAGAATCGCATTTTAAATTTGCAGTAAAGTTGTTTTTACGATACTATATAATTTTAAACATCAATACTAAAACTTTAACGTTGTATATTAAAATCTCCTGATGCAGCTCTAGAACATTAAACTGATCAACAAGTACATCTTAAGATCTTTTTATATACAATCTCAAATAAAGAATCTTTCTCTCAAAGTATATTGACTTTATTAATTATCATTGTTAAAGATAAGGTGTTAATCCTAAATATAGTTTACAATATTTCCTATAATTTTTATAGAATACCACTTAAATTGGTATAATTTGCTGTAACAACTTTATTCTAATTAGGTCTTAATATAACTATGGTACTACTCTATATTTTACATCATATATTGCAGTATCCGAAATATTTATCATAATCCGCCTATTTACTTATCCTCGTATTTGTGATTGCCACAACCTTATACCATATTAATTGAAAAACTTTTATTGAATTATTATGATTCCTTCATAATTATTACATGCGATTTTGAAGCTACAGTGATTTATTGTATTATATTATCGAAGCTATTTTTACACACTTAATATATTTCTATATAGTTGTGTGATTTCATTGTACATATCCCGAATCCTCTTTTAAATATTCTATAGCTTTATACTCTATAATGAACACCACGAATAATTTTTTGTCCTATGTATCTGGATTTATCTAAATACACTAATTCTCATTATGTGTGTTATGATATAACATATTAGCTAGTTATCCTAGTTTGACAATATAATATTTTACCAACCTTACACATTTAGCGATGAACTGGCGCACCATCCACTATGATAAGGCAAAGCACCACTGAAATTATCAAAAAAGATAAGAGTTAATGATCAGAGTCTTTGTTATTTTGTACTAAACTTTTATCTCTGAGAAAATATATAGTTTACTTATATGGATAGACCGCATGGTATTCTATACACTATTTTATATATTACTGCAATTATAATTTTACTAATATATTTCGTTTTTATTAATTTATAACCAATTTATATCAAACGAGTTCTATAGCTTTATTATCATACTCATAGATTATCACTTATAAAAGTATTTTTATATACATTAATCTATGTATTGTATTAATTCTTATAGGTAGATTTAGTCTTATTTAAAAGAACTTATATTGGGCGTGAACCGAAGTCTCTAAAATCTTTGAAGGTTTTGCCATATCTATTATGCATAAATATTTTAATTAGACTCGGACATAGAGATGATTACTTTATACCTATTATATGTGATATATCTATAGTAATTACTCTATGATCGCGAGTTCAAAGTCTCTATAACAACAGATATTATGTATTATTCATAGCCTTATTCTGATGACTTATAGTATTAATAATTATAGAAAACAGTATACTGTCATATCTGTCAATTATATAAATTTATTGTATATAATTCACTATACATAAACTTCAATAATGAGCTTTCACCTCAATCATTCAATTGTCAATTGGAGTTCTATTATATTTTTATATGCATATAAAGTGATGAGACCAAGACAAAACGTCTTGGAGAATGATTATATATCTAAGAAATTTAAGTGCAATATTTGAACCTATCAATTAATTATTTAAGCGAGGACTCGTGCGCCCTCCTCACGTCAACCCCATAACTTATAAGAAAGTAGTATAATTAATTAATGTTATACAAATATCATAGACGTGATGTGTATCAATTTAGTCTTAAAATCAGCTTTATCCTTTTAATTTTACATTAAAATAAAAACGTTCATCTATATTAAAATTCTTCACAAAACGTAGTCTATTTGATTATTAATATTAAATTTTCGTATACAAGAAGCTCTACTATAACACAACAACAGAATATATTAAATACAGAAAGCTTTACTATAATCACATAATAAAAAATATAATCATCTATCTGAGATAGTTATGAGCTTATATTTTGTAAAAACGATATAATGAATGAGATAGAATAGAATAACACATTTCTCTTATTATTAATATGTGTATTCTTAATATGATAATTTTTATATATAGATATACAGTCATATAAATATTAAATTATGATTTATAGATTTTCTATCTCTATTATATGTGACAACCACTGTCTATCTACTTATCAGTGTATATATTGATTAATAGTTATTATTTATTTTTATTATCTGTTATTTCCATAGTTTATAGTTGTATATATCTTTGGTATCATAGTTTCTAATTAGAGTTATATGCTACTATTAAATCTTTAGATAAAGCACATTATATTAATGTAGTTTCTATTGCTTTCTAATATATTATATCTACTATATTCTTGTTATTCGTTATACCTTTCTAATATTTCAGTATTTTATAGTTCTTGATTAACATAAGTAACCATACAAACTAGTTTAGCTATCTATACTTAATCTGACTGCATACCCTCTCCTCTCCTATGTAGTTAGAGTAAAGCGTGGTATGTATATCCACAAAATAGTAGCCAGGCCATTTTAATAATAACGTCAGACTTAAATATCTATTAATCTTTAACAAAAATAAATATTTTTTTTTTAAGATTATCTTATTACTACTAAACATCATACTCGGCTGAACTAATATTATTAAAGTGGTTATTGAAATACAATTTTAGCCAAAATATCTCAATTTTTCACGAATATTTTCTTTATTATGAAAAGTAATTATAAAAATTCTTGAGATATAATTAAAATTCTAATAATCCTTCGACTTTGTATTTTATTATAAATTTCTTATATTGAAAATCCCATCTATAGTCTAATAAATAATTGAAACGGTTTTTACATCCTATGATTTGATGTAACTACGAGGTAGAGAAGTTATTTATCCAAACAATTAAGTATAATATATCAAGAATGCATACGTTAATTCTTAGAGCATCGAAAAGTACTACTATGATTTTAATAGTAAATTACAAATTCTTATTTATAAAAGATCATAATTGATATTAAAATTAATATAGATGCTAATTATGTCTTATTTAATAGAAGATATTTTATGTATATAGTTTTTCTAATTTATTCAGTAGTCTCATATGTTTAAGTAATATTCAGACATCTTGCTATTCTTATTTTAATAGCATATTATATAACTATATGTTTATTATGGTTTGTATATCGATGATGATGAATAATTAATCGATAGATGGCCACGGGATCTTCAAGGATAATAAATAAGAAGATTGTATATAGAGTATGTTTTTAATGCGTTATAAAAGAAGCAATCTGTAAAATATAATTCTACATTATCTAATAGCGCTTTTCAATGCATCCAGCTAATATTGCCTTTCTATAGAAATCCAAACTAATAATTTAATTTATATATATGACTACTTTTAGGTTGGATTCTTTCACTAAATATATCAATACTCTCGATGACTCAGAGGATTTCTATTAGTCTCTAAATTAGGCAATGTAAAATATATGCTTTAATCACAATTATATTATTAAACGACAATAATAAGATCCAAATATGTGAGATCATTAATATTTTTTTTGTGCTATATATCAACTCAATAATAACCAATTAAATATATATCCTATAGACCAGAGTATATTATGATAATGTACTCGTTGGTTTCTATAATTGTATAGTTATTAGTATGGCAGATCAAGTGTATGAGATTATGAGCTAATAGTCTTCAGGTCGTTAAACACTGATCTATAATTATCAATATAATCCATTATATTAGTTTTTTTACTATTGAGAATTCTTTAGGTGTGTCCTATATTTAGATTAAAGCTGATATGGTATAGTTGGCCTATATCAGAACACCTGAGTGAATATTAATGAATGAAGTTCGAAATAAACCGTGTAGCAAATACTTAATGATATCGTAAAATAACGACATTATAACATGTATTAACATCCTTATTTCGCTTGTTATGACACAGCTGAAAAAAGCGAATAGGTCAGGACGAGTAAAATTAACTTAATGATATTCAAGAACTCTAATACTATTGCAGAGATTTTTCATTGCCTTTACCATAACGCTCTATTTTAGCGTTCATGTTTCGTGATTTAAAGCATACTTATACGTTTATATGTATCTATCGTTCATCCTTTGTACTCTTCCAGAATCCACTTCAATGTATTCACTTTCACCTGATATGATATTGAGTGAGTTGTAACTATAGCATCTTACATAACATATGATATATTCTAATATCCAATAATATGTGTGAATTTTATCAATGTCTAAAACTCGTGATATTTCGCATATTCGTTATACTATAAATCCGCTAATACCTCAAATACTGGTGTTTAGAATAAAATTACCTAACGTCAATCATTATATTATCAAATATACCCATATCTTCGATAAAACCGGTGTCTAGAACTTCTATATTCTCATCCTCAATTTCTATTTGTTTTTCATAGAAGCGCCCATTAGTAATGTTGCTATCTAATGCGACTTTTATTAACAATTATAAAAGTTCAGAACATCTTGTACAAGATAGAAAATTTTTAATGATATAAATGCCTGTTTTTGGCTAGTTACTACGGTAAAGATACGACTAAATTTTATTTATTTTCAGCACTAGTGTAGATGAATATACAATGTGTCATCAAACTCTCATATCATGCTCTTGATGAGCATATTGTTTGTTTTCATTTCATAATAATTACTTCAAATCAGTTATAGAGTGAGAAACGCTACTGCAAATTTCTTCCTTAAACCAATATCATATCCTAAAACATATCGTCTACATGATTGAGAATACATTATATAATCACCACATAGTATCATAGAGCCTATTGTACAAATTATGTAGTATTATAAAAAGCATCAGTGAAGGCACTATCGAATATTTTAAAATATCACCTCCATATAGCTTCCTTGTAGTATATTCTATATTTGTGGATTTATTACCAGGATTATCATTAGGATATTAATTATACTTTAGTAATAGATGTACTTGAATACAGTGATTTATATAATAACTATATACTTAGATAGATTTATAGTAACTTTTATAATAAATCCTAGAAGTTTCTATACAACATATAGCGTCTATGTTTTATAACAGACACTATTTTGTATAGAAACTGTCATACTATTATTCATATTCAATCATTAAACAGTGTTTGCCTTCTATCATATCTATCTACTATCAAATAAACCACTCTGCAATAGTTCACGAGAACTTCTTTTAATACTGGATGTGTGTATTTTTAAGTCCGATTAACCGTGATAAGTGTTCCCTCGCGTTACAAGACCCTCTCCCCGATGGGACTTATAAACAATACAACATCAATTATATTGACAGCGGTGCTAAAGGGGTTACATTTTAACAAATAAAAGGTTAAATATACCCGCGTGCCTCAAAGTGAGACTTAAGTACAAATTAACCTCCAGTATCACTGTGCGACTCATAAAGCGTTTACCCCATACTCAACCATAAAAAGATAAAGTATTAATATATGTAGTGAGAGTATAATCACAATATACTTTTATTATCTTTACCTATGTATAGTGATATAGATAAAAATATTTAAATAGTAATATAAATAAACCCCCTATATTAGTAAACATGTTAATATGTCTACAAACTGTCTTACGTTTTAATTTAAAAACATAAAGCCTTTTACTAAGAAACAAAGTGATATACGCGAGATAATTAGTAATAAATTATTATTGTATGTTAAAGAAAGACTAATAAAGAAAAGAAAAATAGAGAAGCTAAAAGAGCACTGAAAAAAAATTAAAGATACTTTCCTATCATCTTCTCAGAAAATATAAAGTAATATCATTAAAGATTTGATATAGTATTTAAGCCTACAATTAGGAAGTAATCTTAAAGAGACGTTGATGGCCAGAGTATTTAATAATACCGTGCGGACAAGCGTAATAAACTATCTAATATAAGGAATGAGAAATAATACTCTTATTCTAACTTAGCGTATATAATGGCTAGGAGATTGAGAAATTATTACACGCATATAGATCTAATTAAGTTAATATTAAATTATTAGTATTTAGATCATAAAGTTCTATAAAAAACTCTTTATATTAATGGCGTCTAATATTAATTTTCGTTAACCTCATAAAGAAAAATCTAAGGCACGTCTAAGACACATTGTGGTTAAAAGATCATACAAATAACTGCGTATTTGAAAAATACATTTTGTACGATTGTCCTTGAGATGTTGATAAAGCTTAAATAGATCTTAGACTACAATTTGCATATTATATAAGTTTAATTAAATTTAGTGTGTATATATTTATCTATTATAATAATATATCATATATAATCATCCATTTCATCTTCTAGTGAGAGAACAAAAACAAATTAATTACTAGGTATATGTTAAGATTCCATCTTCTCTTATAAGTTGTATCATTAACAAGAATTTACTGGTCTTATTGATATTAAGATTATTTAGTCTATCAGCATTTGAAATGTTTTTAAGAAATTACTATACTATAAAAATATTAATTTTACATGTAAATTTATAAATATTTACTTTATACACCACTTCAATAAAATACTAAATATTTATCAGAATCTGTAACTAATCACTGTGTATCGGAGGAATAATTATTTTTATACAGTAACTCTTTTCTAATATAGAAATACATCCAATATAAATTAGTTAATAATATCTATGTAGATTGTGACGAGTACACTTTATATTTTTGATATATACTAGAAACACCCTATCAACTTTAACATACTCATATATTTGTTTAGTACTAATAAAATTTTTTACTTTAAACATAATCAGCTCTAACTTCTCATTGTTGAAAAATTCGCATTGCAATATAATTTTTAACAAATTATTTTAAATTTTATTATTAATCTACAATTTAAAAAGTGATTGATTTTTTATAAATAAAATATTATTATTCAACATTTCTTCCTATACAAATATGAATAAATTAATATTATACTAGTAAGATTATACTATTGACGTTTTTGTTAATATGTACTGTGCTTTACTATCACTTATTAATATTTATCTCTAATAATGTAATTGTTACATTAGCGTGGTGTATTTTCTCTCTTTTATAGTGTTCGTTGTTAGCTGATAAGCGCCTAGTATAATCATTTAATACCCAATACATTATTGAATAATTTTGATAACTAATTTATATCTTTTTTACTCTAGATATCTCCAAAATATAATCCGGATTAAATATATAATGCACTACAAAAAATATACTTTATATGATAAAAAAATTTTAATAAGTATATTTTATCTCTCTTAAATTAACAACAGGGCGAACAGATTAGTAATTTTTAAAATTACTAAAAAATACAAAGAACGTTGAATAATTACACCAGTGCTGTATTAAATATTATCAACTATGATAAGATACCTGATTAAAATAATTATCTTAAATAAATTATTATTAATATATATTTAATAACAAATCTTTCGAACATATTTATTACTATATCTCATTCAATATATTATGAGATTAACATATGTATATAATACTTATATAGTTAACTACAAAACTCATAACACTTATACCCAAATAAACTTTATTCTCTTATATAAAAATTTAAACCCTATTTTATATAGTAATTTGTATTAAATCATAAACATTAAAAGGTATGTCCCACTTCTACCCCAGTCCGTCTTCTTCAGATTTGGTCAACATCCAATATTTATATTATATATATAAGTGCGTGCTCGTTATAGATATTTTATATAAATATAATTTTAAGTAAAATAGACAACAATATTTTATACTAGATTTTAATAGTATTTAGAAATAAATGAAATAGTAGTATATTTTATTAATTTATGTATTTAAGTAAATACTTATGCGTTCTATTATCTCCTTTTATATATAGCAATGAATGTAAACATAATTAATTACATAATAACCTTATATGATATTTCAATAAACTATGTATCATAGAAAATATCATTGTCAGCCAAGATTTAAAGATATATTTTATTTAATAAAATTATAAATTCTATAATTACCATGACCTACTCTGTTTTTGTATATTAAACTCTCTGAGTTATATATTAATCTAATATATCATAGTACACTCTGAAATAAAGGAGTATACAGGCCTAGGTTATAATATTGTAATGGTTATTTAATTATTCTAATAAACTAATCTATATTATAAGACAAACCAAAATTTAACTTTTTAAATTACTTTTATAAAAAATAATTTAATTATTAATGACAATAAAAAATAAAATAAGTTACATAATTAGTTCTTACTAGATAAATCTTCCCTTTAAATATAAGTAATATTTCTACCCTCTCGGAACCCACTATATTATTACATCATATAATGTCATTTGGCATTATTGACATAGAGTCAATTTATATATTTATTAAAATACACACATATATTCGGCTACATTGATCCGCTTTCAATAACTAAATATACTGATCTTAACTATAAGATCTTATAATGATAAAAGATTTTATATAATCTTAACTTTTTTATAGATCTTTTGTCTAATATGACAGAATAATACACACTTACTATGAGCATATTTTATATTATAGTACTATTAGGTTAGTGGTAGAAAAAAGACAATTAATATACGATTTAAATATAAGACATTTATGTCAATATTAAAGACCTACAAAAGTATATATACCCAGAATACGTTATATACTAGACATTAAACTTTTATTGAAATACCTTGTAATAAGTGAGTAAATAAAATAACAAATAGAAAATTCTATATTAACATTTAATAAAGTAAGTATTTACCTTTACTATATACTATTCATTCTTACTATCCATGTGCATAAAATAGTTCTTTGTACTTTATAAGTGGGATTACTAATTGCATAAAGGTCTGAAATAATAAGCACATAACTTTTAAGCTGTGCGAGTCCTCTAGCTCTTACTCTATTTTGATAAATTCACTAGAATATATTTTAGATAACTTTATTATCTCAAATAGATAAACTTTAGTTAATTTTAATTTTTATGAACGTATAATAATATTTAAATATCTCCAACATATCTTATTCTAGTGAAGTTAACTCTCCTCATTTTTTGTCTTTCTTAAATAAATAGCGACAGTCCTATTATGGTCTACTCCAATATTTTTTTATTACACAGATACTATTTAGATTAAGTGACTCTAAACTTTATTACGATAATAATACACTTCGCAGATGTATTCCTGCTCTTAAGCTATATAAAGAATTATTCAACCGTTAAATTTCATCCATATAATATGTCCAAACTAAATTACTCAAAAGAAATCATTTTTTGATATTATTAAGTCTTATATTCATATTTCATAAATGATCAATCCTCCAGACAATACTAACCTTGTGTTAGAATTCACTTATAAATAAGCTGTTATTCTATCTATTAATTCTAAGCTGTATCAAGGGAACATATTCACATTACTCTCTCATAGCTTCGGAATACTCTTGCGTTTAAACGATAGCTTCTTATTGACTGTTTAGTCTTATGTAAAGTTCTTTGGATGCTATTCCTTTTTATACTTATTCTCATTTTTTATATTTATAAATAATTATTTAATGATAAATTAATATTAGTTCTTAGATATATAAATAGATCCAAAATAGCTTTATAATTATTTATAAAAAAAAGAAAAAAAAATGAGCGTAATATCTAAATTTAGATGAGATCACTCATTGTTTTTGTTTATTCTATTAAGTCGTGTGTCGATTACAAGTTATATTAAATGTCTTTTAAATATAACCATTGTAATTTCTAAGCCTTATACTATAACCGCTTATATATCATATATGAAATTGGTCACTAGATCTATAGCAGATCTCTTGGGGAGGGCTCCGCCGTGCTGCGGGCTGAGGATCCCTAATGTGAGACATAGTAATAATAGTAATACTTAGTGGCGCAATTGAATATATTTAACACTATATTAAAACGTTCTTCAAATGGTTTTAAGCTATTTTAGTATTTTAAGTTAATATTACGTTAATTTAAATTAATCTTAAAATAGCTTAAGATAATTAATTTAATAATTGAAGATTATATTGAAACCATGTTAAGATTATCTTAACACCGTATTAAATTCATAATTTCATTTATTATAATAATATATACGAATTTAAAAAATTGATTATCAAATTATTGTTAGTTATTTAGCCGAGTGGTTAGAATGATCTATTTATAGCAAAAAAAATAAGAATAATAAGAATAATAAGAATAATAAGAATAATAAGGATAATAAGAATAATAAGAATAATAAGAATAATAAGAATAATATAATAAGAATAATAAGAATAATTTTATAATCACCTTTAAATATTATAATATCCATATATAATTTTAGGATAATAATACTTAAATATTTTATATAAAACAATTATCTATAAATATCTTAAATGTTATAATATATTAATAATAACTTATTATTAAAACGTTTAAGCTATATATAGAGATTGCTTTTGCCTTTATATATAATTAATTATAAACGTTTTAAACATTAGATTATAATATTTTATTAGAATAATATTAGAAAAATTACCTTAAATACCTTTAAAATCCATAATTAATTATATATATTTTATATATATTGAAAATATTTAATTATTAAATATAACATATAAATTGAACAATTTTAATAATTAATATTAATCTTATATATAAATGAATCATCTTTAAATTCTAATTAATAATAAATTACTAAATTATAAATAAATATATATATTTAAATAAGTATAAATAATAACTAATAATAGTAATAATAATAATTATAATAATGTATTGATATTATAATAGCAAATATAATAAATTTTATAGATATATATAATACATAAATTAATATATAAATATTTTAAGCAAATTTAATTATAATATTATCTTAAATATTAAAAATAAGAATAAATAAACTAATATAACGCTTATATTTAAAAGATTTCATAGTAGTAAATCCGGAACTAAAAACTATATATAATATTATAAAATCGAAAAAAAATATAAACTCATTATATAATAAAATTCATAGATAAAGGAAAAAAGAATATAATATTAAATAAAATTAATTTTAATAGAAAAAATAATATAAATATAAGGAAAAGAATAATCCTTTATAAAAACGTTTAAATATATAATATAATATTTCAATATACTTTAATAATGTTTAATTAAAAAAAAAGATTAAATTTATTTTTTTAAAAAAAAGAAAATATATAATGTAAAAATAATATAAAAATAAATAGCAAATTGACATTTGAATAAATAATAATATCTAAATGAGTTATAATATTTAAATAAATAAGAATATAGATTATATATTTAAAAAATAAGTATTTAATCAATAGCTACAAAAACAAAAGAATTTATATTAAAAAAGCTTATTTTTAAAAAAGTTCAATTCAAATTAAAATAATTTGAATATAAAAATGGGAAAAAGATATATATATAGGTATAGAAAAAATATTAAATATTAAAAGTTTATCTATATATTAAAGAAGAATAATAATTATATATATATTTTAAAATAAAAATAAAATAATAGAATATATAGAATATATAATTATAAAATATATTAAAGTAAAGATATAAAATATAAAAAAACCTTAGAATAGGTAATAGATAATAATATATAATAGAATTGACTAGAAAAAAAATTATAAATTAATTTATTTAATATTTTCTAAATTTTTATTTATAATCTTTTTTTCAAAATAAAATAAGAAAAGATATTATATAATTATAAGAATTAAAAACAATTTATAATAAAAGTAATAAGAAGTTTTTTTAAGATTAAATTACGAAATGCTTAAATAATATAAAAAGAATTATAATATTATTTAATTTAATAATTGCTTTTCTTTGAGATTATTAAAAATATTAACATTTTGTTATATATTAATTATTGATTCTTTTTATAAATTAAAATAATATGTTTTTACTAGATAAAGAGTCTTTTAAGTATATACTTTATATTCTTATTTTAATTTATTAAATTAAATTAATTTAGATTAAATATAATAATAAAGCTTTAAGCGATTAGAAGACTAATAATATTATTTATAAAAATAAAGAATAAATTATTAATAAAATACATATATAAATATTTCTTTTTAGTTTATAATAAACTTTCTAAAAAAGATAAATTTTAAGTATTTATTAATTAAGGATTTTTCTTTAAAAAATATATTATTAGAAAATAAATAAAAACTCTAAATATTAAAGTTTAATAAAAATTTGAATAATAAAATAAATAATATATTTTCTTTATAATAATTTAATTTAATAATATATAGTGAATATAATATTAATAAATTATAAATTAATAATTATAATTTGAATATTAATATTTATAATTCTTATACTTATAACCCTTATATTTTAAATATAGAAATAATTATTCTAAATAATAAAAATAATATTATTAATAATAATAATAAGAATAAAATAAATAAGTATAATATAAAAGAAAATGATTATATTATTTACTTTTTTACAATGCTATTTATATAATAACATCTATTTAATACTTTAAATATATTTGTTTAATATATTTAATAGCTAAAATAGATTAAACTTTTTATTCTTTTTTATAAAATATTAATAAATACTTAAAATATTAGTTAATAAATATAAAATTTTAAATAATAATAAAAAAGTATAATATATATAAGAGATTATAGATGGTAAGAATATTAATACTTAAATAGCATTTTTTAAATAAAAAGTATTATTAAAATTTTAGAAAGTAATAAATTTAGAATTGGATTATAAAATAAATAAATTATAAATATAATAAAACAAAAGGATAAAAAACATTTCTTATAAATAAAAATAAAAATAGAAGTAGAGTATAAGCAAAAACATAAGATTAAAAAACTAAAAATTATTTTAAACTTTATTAAACTAAGTATAAAAGTCTAAAAATAGATTAAATATACTTTAGTAAAAAAGAATAAAATGAATTTCAAATCTATTATGAAATATAAAAATAATTATCATAAATATATTAAAATTTATTTATAAGTAATATATCACTTCAAAAAGGTTAAATATTAGTATATATTATTCATTTGCTATAAAGATAAAATATTTCAAATTATCAAAAATTAAAAATATCAATAAAAGACTCAATATTGGTTTCTTTCATTTAATGAAAATATTAAAGGTAAAATGTAAGAAAAATATTTATATATAAAATAATCCATTAAACGATTTCCAGTACGCTATAATATATTATATATTTGTTAATAAAGTCAAATATACGAAATTTATTATTATTTTTAATAATATAGAATTAATAATAGATAAAATAAAGAAGAAAAAGTATATTTTTAATAGATAGATAATTATTTCTTAATAAAATAATAGATATTATAACAAGATAAATTTAATATATTAAGTAAAGAATTACTATAAATATTTAGAAATCTTATCTTTTTATTATTGATATTTTTAATATATATTTAAGTTTAATTGAAATAGCTTTTTAGGGATTGAATATTATAAAATATATATCAAAAATAAAATTAATAAAATTTTTATAATCAAATAATCTTTGTATTAATAATTGTATAAAGAAATGAATTAAGAATAGTTTTAATAATAATAATAATAATAATAATAATAATAATAATAATAATAATAATAATAATAATAATAAATAATAATAATAATAATAATAATAATAATAATAATAATAATAATAATAATAATAATAATAATAATAATAATAATAATAATAATAATAATAATAATAATAATAAAATAATATCTATATTATCAAGAATTATCATTAGTTGATTATACATTCAATAGTAAAATATATAAAATCATTTTTATATATACAATTTTAATGTTTTAAAGTATATTTATTTTAAAATTAAGTATATTATTAATTCATTACAATATAAAAAAATATATCAATAAAGATTAAAGAATAATATAAATGAAAATAAAAATATAAAATTAAAAAACGAATATTAATTTATACCAAATTTAAAATGAAAATTTGAACTTTTAATTTAAAAGTAATTTAAATAATACCTTGAAAATTGTGTTATAATATGAATTCTATAATACATAATAAACATTTACTTTAAATATTTTAGAATAACTTTAAATTCTATTTAATTATAAATAGGTTTTTATAATAAAGATAATATCTTATATATTAAATATATATTATATAATATTATTAATAGTAATATTTTAAAATACTATTAATTTTAATATAGTATTAACACAACATTAATATATTATTTATATTTTAACTTTTTTATTTTAATAATTTTTAATATAATCTCTTCTTTTTCGAATATTGAAAATTTGTATTTTTTATTTTTTTTAACAATAATTTTATAATGTTTTAATAAATTTTAAAAATCTCTTATATTTTTTAATTTAAGCTTTTATATTAAATAAGTTTTTTATATTAATAATTAATCAATGTTATAATGTTTTAATAATATAATTTTAAAATATTTTAAATATATCAAAAATATAGATTTTTTATATATTTTAAAAGATATCTCAATTCTTTTAGTTTCAAATTTTGAAGAATAAACCTTTTTTATATTACAAATCTTTTAAACCATTTTTTATTTAAAAATATTAAGAATTAATTGAATTATTTATATTCTTATATAATTTAATATATATTGTTAAGCATTATTTTGAAAATCTCGCTTATTTTGCATATATCTCTTTTAAAACCCGTCTAAGTAAATGTCCCGTATATCGAGGAATCTCGTATAATATAGTCCCTTACACCCAGGTTCTACTATATTAGAAAATTATTTAAAAGATAGATATTTGTATTAATATTAAATAGCTTACTAAATATTATAGCTACACTTTCAAAATTCCTTTAGGTATACACAATAATTTAAAACGATTGTATTTTCTTACTTTTACCTCAAACACTATTCATTGTAGCCTTAATTGCCTTATATAATATTAATTATATTATCTTATATTAATAGCAATATTAAATAAAGAAAATACTTTTATATGACTTTATTAGTTTTAGATTTTATAAATCTATTAAAGCTTCAATTATTATTTACTTTAATATAATAAACTATAAAAAGATTATACAAAAAAAGACTTAAAATAAATTCTAAATTTTTTTCTTTTTTTGGTTTAAGTAATAACTAGCCTACTAATAATTTTGCCGTAGATACTACTAGTATCAGTAACTATCGGAATTTTGCAATACTCAAATATAATTGAAAACAACTTTATTATATTATTATAGAATTTGTATTTATAATTAATAACTTTATTATTATATATCACTTATAATAATATACTTATAGAATACAAGATTACTTTTAAGAAATTTATAAAAAAATTATTAACTATTTCTTTATCTTAGTAATTAAAATGTTAATATAGTAATTTTTGTATTTATTTGTTTTTATAACTATTACTTTAAATATACCTTTTTTTACCTTTCTAAATCGATATTGTTTATAAATATAGCAAAATTATTTTTAAGGATTAATTACAATTTATAAAGTTTTATAGACAAAAATATACAAAAATAATTTAATAATAATCCTTTCAGTTTGAACTTTTATAATTTCTACAATACAATTTTATCTATAAAGTTCATCAAATCCAAAATTTCTATTTTGATTTTAACTATAAGTATTTTTATTTTAATTAGATACAAATTATAAATCCCATTTAATTATTTAAAACCCCTTACAATTCAAGGAAGCCTTTTGAAATAGATTAATAATTTTATTTTAACTTTAAACCCTGTTATTATACTAAAAAATCTTCTGATTTACAATCTTTTTTATCTAAAAAAAATTCTAGAGATTATTTTACTTATTATTCTGATTATGTAATATAATTATACTTAGGCGGGTTTTAAAAGAAGCATACGCAAAATAAGCGAGATTTTCAAAATAATATTTAATAATATATATATTATACTATATAACAATGTAAATAATTCAATTAATTTTTAATATTTTATAATAAAAAATGTTTTAAAAGATTTGTAATATAAAAAGGGGTTATTCTTTAAAATCTAAAATTAAAAGAATTGAAATATCTTTTAAAATATATAAAAGAGTTTTATACTTTATTTGAATATATTCGAAATACTTTAAAATTGTATTATCGATTATTACAAAATTAATTAATTATGAGTATTAAAAAACCTATTTAATTATAAAAGCTTAAACTAAAAGTATAAAAAATCTTTAAAATTTATTAAAAATATTATAAAATCACTATTAAAAAAAGTGAAAAATACAAATTTTTAATATTCAAAAAAAAAGATTATATTAAAAATTATTAAAACAAAGAAGTTGAAATAGAAACCTTACATTTAATATAAAAAAAAATAAAAAATAAATTACTCTCTATTAATTTTTATAGAATAATAAACGAATTTTGTATTTATTAATTTATAAAAAATAAAAAACTTAAATTAAATATAAAAAATATAAAAATTGTATGTATAATTTACTAAATACTTATTAATATAAAATCTACAAAACTATATATCTATATCTAGAAATCAAATTAATAAACATTTTAAATATAATAAAAAAAAATATTAGTATAATCTTAACAAATATTTTTATTTTAATATTCAACAATCTATTATAAAACAATTATATTAAAAAGCGAAATTTATAAATGCTTTTAAATAAAAAAAGCTTTCAAAACTTTTTAAAATCTTTAAAAAAAACCTTTAAAGAATGAAATAAATCTAGAAATCTTTTATAAAAATATCAAAAATAGTGGAAATTTATATTATAAATTTAATTTAATATTCAAAAAACTAAAAAAACAATAAAGAATATATTGTATTAAATTAAAAAGTATACTAATATATTTTAAATCAAATAAACAAAGTTAAAAAAACATTGTAAAAAGTTTATGTTATTTGAAAATTACTTAAAAAAGTATAATATAACAAAAAGGGATAAATCAAAAAATAGAATTAATTAGTTTAAAGTATACAAATTATATTTTGTATTATATTTAAAACTCTAGATTAACAAAATTAAAAAAAAATTAAAGGAAAAGTATTTGTTATTATTTAATTTAAATTTAGATTATAATAAATAATATATTAGCTTATAAATCAATGTATTTTATGAAGTATTTTAATTTTTTTGATATAATTAAAATCATATAATTACTTTGATCTTTTGATTGAAACGTTATAAAACATATATAGAATTATATTAAAAGTTAAATTCAAATAAAAAAGATTATTCCAATTATAAATAAAAAGATTATAATAGCTTAGAAAAAGAAATAATAAAAAATTTTGATCAAAATTATAAAAAAGTAAATTAAGAATCTTCGAAAAAAGCTTAAATTTATTATATAATATAAAAAAAAATAATAGTTTTTATTAAAATATATTAAGATTTTATAGATTAAATATATATAATCCTAATATAATTATTATTCTTTTTTTTAGTCTATATTTTTTATTATTTCGATATAATAACATTTATAATATTAAAATTAATTTATAATAAATTAACTATTTTAATATAATACCTTTTTCTAATCTATTCAACGAAATTTTGATCTTTAATTAAAATTATACTTATCTTTATAATAATATTGATTATTTGATATTAAAGATATATATATAATTCTTTATTCTAAAAGCTTAATAAGATTTATTGAAATTATTATTAATTAAATTTATAATCATTATAGGTAGTATTTATCAAGGTTTTATAACTTTCTGTAATTTTATTAATATCAATACTATTGATAGTTGTAAAGTATTTTTTAAAAAGATATAAAATCGGCCAATATAGGATTTTAAGGAACTAAACATTATTTTGAGAATCTCGCTTATTTTGCGTATGCCTCTTTTAAAACCCGCCCGAGTAGAATTATTAATATTCTTACTTTATTTTACGATTTGTTAAAAGAAATCATATGATCAAATATTAATCTTATCTTCAAAAAGGTTATCATTTAAATATAATACAAATTAGTTAATATTAGATGTTTTAAACATAAGATTAACTTGAAAACTAGTTGAATATTACGGTAAATTACTTTCATGTTATGAAAAATCGAAATAATTACTTTTATACCACAAAAATCAGATTTATTTTACTATAGAGCTATATAGATTCATACTTTTTAAATAGAATCTAATTTTTTAGATTTTATTTAAAAAGTATTAAATTTAAATATTAAATTATAAATTCTCAAAATCTAGTATTTTAATTGATCGATTAATAATAAGCAAAAAAGCTTCGATTTTCCGTTTTATATTCAAAGCTTAGTTATTTCGATTATTTCAATTATTTCAAAAAAAGACCTATCATTTTAATCATTTCGAAGAAAGGCCAACCATTTCGGCTAGAAGGTTCCACGGGCCAACTGAACACACTGGCCAACTGAACGCGCTAAACCCTTTTAGTCGATGGCTGGCAATACCTTATTCTTAAAGGTATAATTAACTCTTATACTTTATTATTATAATATATACTTTGATAATAATAATAATCATATAATAGACTTTCTTTTTATTAATAAAATTATTAAAAATTATTAAAAAATAATTTATAATTTTTTATAAAATTTATAATAGTAAGCTTTTTTATAAATATATTTTATTAATTAATTTATATTTATTAAACTATTAAAAAAATAAGATATTAAATCTTTTTATATTTCTATTATTTATAAAGTTTATAAATTATTATATATAAAACGTTTTATTCTTTAAAACTAAAATTATTAATCAATAATAAATAATTTAATTTAAAAAATAAATTTAAAAGATAGATTTTTAGAAAATTATAAACATTTTATAATGTATTATTAATAAAATATTATGACTATTTTTAATATATTATTAATACAATATTATAAGATAAGCGATATCTATAATTTTTAAAAATATAATTAATAATATAGTTTTTAAAATAGTTTTTAAAATTATTTCTATAATTCTTTTAATATATAATATAAATAACAATTAAGTTTATTATTAAAAATTATTATATTATAAAAATCATTATATTATCAAATATATAATATTAAAAAAAAGATTATTTATAAGATTTTATATTTATTAAGAATTTTATATAATTTAAAGCTTTTAAATTTTTATATATTTATATATATAGAAATCTTTTTTATTTTTATTTTTAATTAAAAGATCTTAATATAATCTTATCGAATTTATTTATTATAAATGAATATATAATAAATTCTTAAAAAAGTTTTTATTATTATTAAGAAATTAAATGAGTATATATATTTATATATATTTCTTTTAAAAAAAAGAATTATTTATTTTGAATTAAAATTATTAATACAATTTGTATAATATACTTATAAAAATTAATAAAATCTATTAATTAGTATATAAAGATTAATATAAAATTATTTAATAAATAAAGTTACTATATTTAAATTTAATATCAAATATAATAATGAAAATAGAGGATTACGATCGAAAAGCGGTGACCCAATTAGGTTAGACTGTTCAGTTGGCCAGTGTGTTCAGTTGGCCCGTGGAACCTTCTATTCCATTTTGATCATTTTATTTCAGCTACTTCATTTTCAACTTTTCCATTTCCAACCCTTTCATTCTAACTATCCCATTTTAACCCTTTTATTCTGGCCATTTTATTCTAGCTTTTCTATTTTAGCCATTCCATTTTAACCCTTCTATTTCGAAATAATACTAGTATAACTATTAATTTGTTTATATAAAGAATCTATTATAAAACCTTAGATTCTATAATTTTTAAATAAAATCTATTATAAATTCTATTTAAAAAGTATAAAATCTATATAGCATTATAATAAAATCACCTTGATTTTTGTAGCATGAAAATAATTATTTCGATTTTTCATAGTATAAGAGTAATTTATAGGTACTGTAAATAATATAAATTATTTTACTAGCATTTATTAAACCTATTAAAACCTTTAATACTAAAACAAAGTAGTATTAAGGATTTTATGATATTAGTTACATTAACTTATTATAACATACTAATTATTACAAACCTTTTGAAAATTATGGATTATGATAATTGTTTTATTACTTTTGAATAAACAAATTGAAAGTATAGTAAGTTTATTAAAAAAGAGTTAAATTGAGTTTATAAGTATAGTAAAACTATTGATAAAATAAGTATAGGTAACATTTTTAATTTTATTTTGATTGTTTTAATTTTTATTTCCATTATACGATTTGAATATAAAATTTTAGATGTGAATATAAATTTCTTATAATAATATATAAAAGTGCTAGTTAAATCTTTAAAATCCTTATGTAAAGTTTTTTTGAATTAAGAATAGTATATATAAGAATATTTATTTAATTATTCTATTGAATAATAAGAAGGCTATTATTATTAAAAATATTTTAGAATTCGAATTGAATACTTTTATAAAGGAAAAGATTTATAGTTTGACTATTTTTGCTTTTTTTTATATTGATATAATATAAATAGAATTATAACTTTTATTACTTTTAAAAAGCTTAACTTTGAGATCTAAAAGTTAATTAGGTTACCTATAATATTAGTAGAAAAGTTTTTATAATACTTTATATATAAAAATCAATCTTATATATATTCAGAATTCTTAGATTTATATTGATATCTATATTTAAAATCATTTGGAATAAAATCATTATATTTTCATTAACTAATAGAAACGTTCAACCTTTGAAAATATTAAAGATTTTTAATTTTAAATTATAGGCAATCTATATTTGTAAAGATATTAAGCTTTGCATTTAATAAAAGTAGCTAATATATAATAAGGATTTGCTTTAAATCGATATCAATATTATAATTTTTTTTAATACTCAAAAATATTCAATAATATTTAAAATGATAGATTATATTATTATTGTTTTACTTTTCTAATACTTTATATAAAGGAATTTTAATATTAAGTATATATATATAGGGATCTAGTATATTATTTGTTTCTCAGGGCATAGAAATTGTAAAATAAATACTTAGTGGCGCAATTGAATATATTGAACACTATATTGAAACGTTCTTAATATGGTTTTAAGCTATTTTAGTATTTTAAGATAATATTCAATTAACTTAAGCTAATCTTAAAATAGATTAAATCGATAAAATATATTAATACATTTTGAAATATTTTAAGATATCTTAAAATAGCTTAAGAAAATTTAGTAATTGAAGATTATATTAAGACTATACTAAGATTATCTTAATACTGTGTTAAAATTATAATTTGTTTAATTATAATAATATATAGGAATTTGAAATATCGATTATCAAGTTATTATTAGTTATTTAGCCGAGTGATTGAAATGATCTATTTAAGAAAAAAAAATAAAAAAAATAATAAAAATAATAAAAATAATAATATTGATAATAACTTTTTTTTTAAAAAGAAAAATAAGGAAAATTCACTTTTAAAACTTTATTTTTCAAGATATCTTAAAATATCTCAATACTGTCTCAAAACGGTTAGTGAGTTATTACAATAATACTAACTTAATACCATTGTAAGATTAGCTTAAAATGATGTTAATATCGATTCGAATAGGGTTTAAAATATTTTAAGGTTTTTCAAGCCATTTTAAATTATTTTAAATTATATTAAATCATTTTAAGCTATTTTAAAAAGTTCTTAATTTAAATTAAGAATACTTAGTGGCGCAATAGTAAGTATTTAAAACTATATAAAGATTATCTTTATACTAAGTAAAGACTATCTCAAATTGTATTAGAGTTAAAGATGGTATATAAATCATTTGAATTTAGATCAAAATGTTTTAAATTATCTTAATATATATAAATTCGTATATTATTTTAACTTATCTTAATTGATATTAATTACACTTAATTTATCTTTAGATTTTATTAAAACTATATTAATATTATATTAAAGCTATATTAATATTATCGTTAACTACCTAGTAATCTTAATACGATATTAGTATAATATCAAAATAATTTTGAAAATATATTAATATTATATTGATTTTATATTAATACAATATTAATAATATTAACACAATATTAATAATATACTAATATTGTGTTAATACTATATTAAATATAAATTTTATATTTAATATATAAAAAATAAATTTAAATTATTCTTTATCAACTTTTTATAAAATAATAAACAAATTTTATATTTATTAATTTACAAAAGATAAAAAACATAAATTAAATATAAAAATATAAGAATTATATATACAATTTATTAAATATTTATTAGTATATAATCTATAAAACTACATATTTCTAAATTAAATTAATAAATATTTTAAATACAATAAAAGAAATTATTAATATGATATTAATAAAATATTTTTATTTCAATATTAAATAATTTACTATAAAATAATTATATTAAAAAACTAAATTTATAAATGCTTTTAAATAAAGAAAATCTTTAAAGTTTTTTAAAACTTTCAAAAAAAAAACTTTTGAAAAATTAAATAAATCCAAAGATTTTTTATAAAAAATATTAAGAATAATAAGAATTTATATTATGGATTTGATTCGATACTAAAAAAGCTAAAAAAAACGATAAGGAATATATTATATTAAACTAAAAAAGCATATTAATATATTTTAAATTTAAAAAAAAGTGAGAAAATATTATAAAAAGCTTATTTTATTCAAAAATTATTTAAAATAATATAAATATAAAAAGAAGAAATAAATCAAAAAATAAAATTAATTAGTTTAAAATATATATAAATTATACTTTGTAAGAGTTGTGGCCATAGCTTATCGCACACCTTACGTTTTTACACCAAAAATCTCTATTTTTTCAACTTTTAACATCTTTGATAAATTATTGAATAATATAAAAAGTTTTATAATCTTTGAATAAATATATAAAAAATTATTTGAAATTTTATAAAAATAAGCTAATTTTTTTTATAATTTTTTTTAATAAAATGTTAATTTTATAAAATTAAATAATTTAAATTTTCAAAAAAATCGCTTATTTTATATAGGAAAAGCATTATATAGGTATAAGATTTTTTGAAAAATTTCAATTTTAAAAAAGTATTACTTTTTAAATAAAATCAATAAAAATAAATGGCTTTATATTTTGTATTTTGTTAATCTTAAAATATAATTAATAAAGATTTCAAAAAAATATATAAATAATTATAAAAGTTATTAAAATTTTTAATTTGTATAAGAAAACATGAATTTTGTAGGGATTTTGTTACGAAAACATAAGGTGTGCGATAAGCTGTGGCCACAACTCTTACTATATTTAAAACTATAGATTAATACATTTCAAAAAAAAGATTGAAAGAAAGATATTTATTATTATTTAATTTAAATTTAGATTATAATAAATAATATATTAACTTATAAATTAAAATATATTATAAATATTTTAATTTCTTTAATATAATTAAAGTTATACAACTATTTTAATCTTTTAATTTAAATATTATAAAATATATATAAAATCATATTAAAAGTTAAATTAAAATGAAAAAGATTATTTTAATTATAAATAAGAAAATTATAGTAACTTAAAAAAATAGCAAAAAATCCTAATTAAAATTATAAATTAATAAATCAAAAATCTTTAAAAATAATTTATATTTATTATATAATATAAAAAGGATAATAGTTTTTATAAATAATAGTTTTTATTAAAATATATTAAGATTTTATAAATTAAATATATATAATCCTAATATAATTATTGCTTTTTCCTTTAATCTATATTTTTTGTTATTTCGATATAATAATACTTATAATATTAAAATCAATTTATAATAAATTAAATATTTTAATATAATACCTTTTTTTGATTTATTTAACAAAAATTTTAATTTTTAATTAAAACTATACTTATCTTTATAATACTATCATTTACTTAATATTAAAAATTTATATAATCTTTTATTCCAAAAATTTAATAAAACCTATTAAAATTATTAAATAAATCTATAAATATTAATAGTTTTAAAACATTTTTAAAAAAAATATGAAATCAGTTAATATAGGATCTTAAGGAGTTAAACATTATTTTAAGAATCTCGCTTATTTTGCATATATATTTTTTAAAACCCGCCTAAGTATTCCAGTTTTGGTAATTTTTGTATGGGGGAACGGGATTTTTTAACTTTAAGGGATTACAGAACTAATTAATGCCAGTCCTATATAAAAATTAAAGATTTTATTAATCATCGTACAAGATTTAGTGGGGAAGTGATCTAATTAATAGGGAATAATCTAAATAACAACTTATTATATAATTTTTTTTATTAAAATTATTAAGGGTATATGAAAAATGATTAAGCTTAGCTATACAAAATTTTGTTAATGCTTTATTGCCTAACCTGTATATACGGGATTTAAATTGGCCGAATTTTTCGATCCCTTATAACCAGGTTCTACTATACTTATAGATCTTATTTTATTATTATTCGCTCAAGGTTAACTTTTATATTATAAAATTTAATAATAAGTATTAATGTATTAAATCTATAATACCTATAAATTTTATAAAATCATATTTTTATTTTATTCAATGTATATATAAGTTGTGTATTTATACATAACTCTTTTAAAACCTATTTAAATACTTTCCTTTGGTTTTAAATAAATAAGTTTTATAAGTTTAAAATATTTATAAATATAATATTTGATATATATTAAATCATACTCTCAATGCTCTTTTAGTTATTTTTGTTTTTATTTTTATATATTTTATATCAATATCTTAGTATTATTAATAATTAATTAAATTTTATATTCTTAGTTCTAGGTTTTTAAATTTCTAAATTTTTTATCTTCATCTTAATAAACGAAAATTTTATCTATATTTCAATAAGCTTATAACTTTTGAACATTAAGAAGTAAATCTAATGTATATATATATATATATATATATTAGAGTTATAAGCTTATTTAGATATATAAATAATATTCTAGTAAGATTTAAAGTATACTTCTACCTTTTAAGAAAGAACCTTAGTCTATTTATTAAATGAAACTAAAAATACTACTATTACTATAAAATTTAATACCCTTTTATGTTATTATTGATCTTTCCTATAATTAAACACTTCAACCATTTTAGATATTTTCATAGCCTTATTAGTTAATAATAAAGGAATTAAACTCAAGTATAAAGGATTAAGAGTTCCGAATCTATCATGACCTGAAGTTCTTTGATACTAAGCACTCACTCCATTCACCGGATTTCTTTGTCTTAAATGATATAGAATGTATCAACTATGAATTTCGAATCTTGACGCCGAAGAATTCGCATTCATGAGATTGAATCTACACCATGGTGCTCTACCTCGCTGAAGATAGTGCTGTTGCTTACATGCGTGCTGCTCGTACCTTCAAAATTCGAAGTAACAAATACAGACCAGATCATGGTTTGAAACCTGAGAATATTCGATTCGATTCCCATCTACGCAGTCGTGGCAAGTATATCTATCTCGCAGTTACAGACACGGGTACAACCGCAAAACATCAGTATGAATTAAAGCTACAAGTCATCGAAGATGAAGAGCAATGGAATCAGTCTGCAGATCCCTCATTATCTCCCAGTAGTCAAGGTTCAATAACATCACCAACAGAAGTCGAAAGCGAAAGCCTCAATGCCAAGCGCCACAATGAAATAAAGACCTACCTCCGATATATTAAGAATGGGCACAATACCATCAAGGATCTTGAAGCTTTCCACCAATTTCGAGATGGCGATAAACTCATTGTGGCTCAATACTTCAAGATTTGCGATGCTGGGAATGTCAAACAACTACGTATGGACTACAAGTCTCATGAAAATAAACCCCCAGAGATGTTTATATGGAAAATGTATTATCAACTTATAGACGCCTTAGCGTTTCTTCACAATGAGCACCCAAAGTACAAGAATGACCCACTGCATTCTAATCGTAAATCTATTCTCAATCCTGAGTTGGGTGCAGAGAATTTGTATCTTGGATGGCCACTCAAACAATCGAGTGATACATGTTATCCAGATTTGAGGCTGGGGGATTTTGGCAATTCACTTTTGGTCTCACCCGGTGAAGGAGTTACACAGCTCGAAACGAATATCAAGCCGAAAGAAAAGCCTCCAGAGCTAAATCTTGTCAGTGCAAAATCGGACATTTGGCGTGCAGGATCGATCATATTCTCCTTAGCCAAGCTTTATCATAGCACCAATACCAAGAAAAGGTGGAAAGGCTTATTTGAAGATCTCTCAGAGAAAGAACGACAGGAGATAGTCATGGATCCTAGAAGAGTGCGTCCAATCGACTCGCACTACAGCGAGGACTTGGATAGTATGATCAAAAGGTCATTGGTTCTTGATCATAATGAAAGACCTTCGGCTGGAGAATTGTTACATGAGCTTAGACATCCCGCGACCTTGAGATTGAATGCCAAGTATATGTTCAAGGAACTGCCTGACTGGGTTGGAGATAAAGTTGTCACGGAAGATAATATATTTTTCGAGGAAAGATTGAATGAGCTAGTTCAGCCCGGTGAGTTTGAAAGGATGAGAACGAGATGGAAGAACGAAGAAGCATTGAAGAGAAGGCTACTGAAGAAGTCCTTAAAAGAAGAAAAGGAGAGAAAGGAAATGGAAGCGAAAGCAATTGCAGAAGAGAATATATTGTCTAACATATGGGCGGAATGGGTTGGAAGAGAAGAAGACCTTCGGAGTTTTGCTCATCTCACTTATGATGAGATCGATGATCTTCTTGAGAGATGGACAGTAGTTAGGAGTAAAGCATTAAAGCGGAAACTTTGGGTCGATCCAGGTCCATCATACGAAGAATTTTGTCGACTTGACGTCTCGCTTCGCTGATAAGCAGGGGATGGGGGAAGTGGAGCTTAAGGTCTATGAGATGAGACAATTGATGTGATATCAAACTGGACAGATGCAGCTGGATTTATTTATTGAATGGATTTTAGTTGATCCATGACTGCTCTGATATCCAAGAGCGTGAAGAGCAATGAGGTTGACATAGTAAATTTGTTCCATGGTGTTGGTATACAAGTACTATTTGCATCGTTGAATTTCGGCTGCAATCAATAGTATCCAGAAATATGGCTTGTCATGATTATTCATTATTACATTAGTTCATAACAAGAGAGTGTGACTTGTGACTTTTGACGGTAAAGATGGTTTGGTTAGCGAAGGGGTTCAAACCGTACTACTATACTGTTTTTCATAGTATCATATATCATCCCATTGTAGCAACATCTATATCCACCCTATGGCATGGATGCTCTATTAATTATATCGTATATTATTCATCAATCTTCCACATCTACTACGTGCTTTGTTTGATTGGAAGATGGTAAGAAGATAACCAGGAATAAAGAAAAGTCACAAAGAGGAAGGACTGAGATTGTTCATTGAAGCTGTGAAATTCTGCAAAACATAATAAGAGTTAATGGAGAACAATGCCTATCTTTAGTTATTTAAGAAAAGATGATATCCGTCCGTTCTTGCATCATTCTATATATTCTTCATCGAAAATATATAATAATCACATCATAGACTTAAATACGTATTGACTCTAGCAAGTAAGTATGTCAACACACGGAGACTATAATTCACATCCTGGAGGCAGGTCCTCAGGATCTTCACACACCGACGGACGAGAAAGCAGAGATCCTTCCACAATTCAAGACTACGGTAGGCAACAGCACTCAAGCGATGTGCCGCAAGCAAGTATTGAGAGATCACCATCTCCATCGTCTGCTTATGAAAGACACGACACCCGTGACAATGATGCTCAAGCTGATGGATCAAGAGGATATCATGAGAATGCACCATCCCCACCTCCAGGTTTTGAGAGAGACCATAATCGTTCAACCGGACCGGAACCACGCCGAGCTGGAACTGGAGCCCGAACATCTCATTTCCAAGTTTACGACGATGAGGGCAACGCAGAATCACGCAGTCGACGATCAGCAGCTCCCCCAAGCGAGTCTAACCCCTCTCGAGCTCTTAGAAACAGACAAGATCGCAACGCACCTCATGGGGAAGAAAACTCCTCGGAGCGTACCCAATCTCCAGAGGACCAGCCAAGAAATAGTCGCGAGTCTTCCGGGAATACAGGGACAGCTTTCAGTGATTGGTAGTTCCATTCTTGGTGGCTTCTGGTTTTTTGTTGCGGTGAGTAAGTTTAGTTCATTATTTCCCAGATAAGTATCCTCCAATGCAATCTTTTTTTCTTTTATATATATGAGACAATCTCATCCATGTTGCGTGACTTATACTCTGAGTGAAAATGCCCAATATATTTTATATTCTATGCAACGTTCATTGTGAATCAAGTGTCATCAACAGAAAATTGACTGGATAAAATTGTGAGAAATCCTTTATATTTGGCATCCAAGGTGGCATCCGAGGTGGCAGCCAATATATTAGATTGTGAATACACTACCTCTCTATGAACCGTCATCTATAGCTAAAGCAACTCATTATGTTCTGCAGAGATTGAGTAGCAAGTGTTGTGATGCTACATGTGACGCTACATGTGACGCTACTCTACAAACGTTGATCTCCCCATATCAACAACCATCTTCTTGAGCTGTAAGCTCACTCGTGGAATCGGACTCAACTATCTCAGAAAACTCGGGCAGTTACTTGCAGTGATCATGCGTGCGCATCTCTTTTGCCACCTATCAATTCTTTTTCGCTCCCTCCCTTCAGCAACCACGCTGACACTGTCGTCCAAACCAATAGATTTCGCTTCCCATTCATCACAATCACCCTCGAATTCTAAGGCTTCATCATTTTTATCCATCCAGTTCTCTATCCACTCTCTATCCACATCACCCGCCATTGCTTCTTCCATTGACGCTCTATATCCATCATCAGGGTAATTGGCAAACCCGCTGGACTGATAAATATCACTAAGCACTACCTCTAATTCCCTCACTCTCTCCCTTGCTTTCTCGTAATTTCCCTCAGCTTCAATGACCTGCTCGATCGCCTCCTGATGCTCTTGCAACAGTGTAAGATCAAAGAAACTCCTCGCCGGCTCCATTGTCCCATTCTTCACCGCAAGTGTATATCCTGCATATTCGTCTTCATAGTAATGTTTCCAGTTATCAAGTTTTTGATGTGCCTCTTGGAGTTGGTACCTCGTTTCATTCATGTGGCCCACGGCTTCTTGTTGTCTTTTTTCAACATGTTCTCTGGCCTTTTCACTATCCGTAAGGATATGTTGCTCTTTATGGAGAGGTACAAGTTTTGTGGTCGGCATGCTATACATTTGATTCTGTCGCGTATCTCTCTCTGCTGTGCCCAAAAGATTTCGTTCCTGAAGCACATCTCTTAATATACGAAATATGCCTTCCCTTTGTTCGCTGAGATTTCCATCTTCTTGTTCCAAGATTTCTTCCAACTCCTTTTTCTGTTCCTGGATACGTGAGGAAACACCTGAAAGATATTTCAATTCTTCCAATTTAGCGTCACGGTCGCTCTGATTTGTGGCATCTGGTGATGGAAGCATTTGGTTGAGTTCTTTCAAAGTCATTATGACGCACTCATACTCATCATCCACTCGACATATATCTCTTCTATGGGAATGAACTTGCCCCTCCAGGCGAAAGATTTCATTCAGATCCTTGACTAAACCTTTCGTCAAAGCCAAGGCAGAATTTGGGACGCCGTTTCGTCCCATATAAGTGAATATTTCGGGATATCTGGCCACTAGAGGCGCTCGTCTTGTCATTTCATTCGAATCGATTATAAATGCTGGTGATTCATATGAGCATGTTTGACATTTTCCACGGCTTGTTTGTTGTGCAGGCGAGACTGATGTGGCTTCTGTCAACACTGTCCCCGATGGGGACGAGTGACCCCTTCGGAGCGGACTATCCGTTTTTGGGCCTGCTCTGCTTGCCCTTATTCTTTTCAAAAGTTTGCTTCCAAGTGTAGAAATGGAGGAGGAATTATCTCTCGTCGAATGCTCTGAAATAGATGACCTTGCGATCTCTGCCGCTTCAGGAACTGATACCGTATTGTTCAATGACGAATGCTGATCTATTGACTCTGTCATTTTCTTCGATTGTGTACTTCTACTGAACACGAAACTAAGCAATCTCTTAAGAGATTTGCCGTCCGTCCATTGATCAATCAAAGATTTCATTGAGGACTAATTGAATTGTCCAATTCGTACTACTCATGGCAGAGAAAAATACACGAATAGTGACATTCACACGTGAACATCATCGATACAGTATCTGGTAATCCAGAGAATAGAGAAGAAGGCTTCATGAAATATTCACTGGTGACTTGAGGAACAAAGAAAATTGTAGTTCTGGCCATTTATAGCAAGTTGTTATGAAAACACGCTTTACACATTTTCCTTGCTATTACGAGAATAAAGAAAGATACTCTCGCAAGCATAAAGATACCCCCCCCCACCGCTCCTCCCCAAAAGATCGCTTGCGAAGTGATGAATGCCAATTGTTCCAGCGACAAAGGAAATGGAAACTTAATTTTGCAACGATTGAATAGAATATCCTACATTCCTCGCAACCTTAAACCACGTGCGAGTCCAAATAACAAACCCTCCTTACGAACGTGATTGGAAGACACACTTGGTGACAGATTCGCATTCGGGTGAGTCTTCTAGAATGGTCATGGTATTCTTTCGTATTAACGAACCTTGGAACCTTTTGATGAGCAGCACCATCCGTTGTAGAAATATATTGAACTTTGTAGCTTGTCTATATGTGAAGGTTCCATAAGAGATCGAAACCTCAATGTTCAAATTGACTTGCTTTAGATATTAGACTGGTGAATTCACAGATTTGGGTCAACAAGTACAGTGAAAGCTTCCATAGGATCGGAATGCTAGTAGCCTGACATTAGAAAAAGGCTCAACCAATATCAAGGTCCAAGATCGTTGATTAGCAATACCACTCTGAATTTTTGAAATTCAACCCCGAGCAAGTTTAGGCTCCATGGCACTGGGCTCTATCCTATCAGCCCTCCCGACCCCAAAACTACTATACAGCTTTGTTAATGGGAGGCATAGGACATAGGAAGATTTGAAGTCATAAAGGAGCTCTAGAGTGTTATACCTGAATGAAACAATTGATTGCCAGGAACACGAGATTTACTATTTGTGTATATCGAATTAACATCATAATTTGATAGAATCTGTACATAGTTGCTTCGCTTGAAAGGAAATGTAAGACGTGGAAGCGGTTTTGATTGAGATGCTTACAGTTTTGCGATCGAATTTGTTTTTTCGATGAGTGCGACTAACACAGGGTCATGTGGAAATGGAGAACTTTGAACAGATATAGCATGTGATTGTGAGAGCAACTGCGTGGGTTTTACGGTTCAAATCAAAATGATAGGCGTAGCTGAAGTAGAGGTACGATGCAGATATATAATCCATCAGTATGATAGCTTTCGTAACAACCTCCATATTTAAATATCGTGGACGACCATGGATAAAGCATGCGAGGTATTGAATCTACCCAATCTTCCAGACCATAATATGACTGAGAAAAGGCTGGATCTTGGTCGATCAACTTGCTTCCTCCAGGAGCCTTCAAGAATCTGTGCCATGCATGTCGACCATCAACCATTATTCCTCCTCAGCCCATTTCACAACAAAACCAAAAACTGTTCTCCTCAGTTCTTCATCTCCTCTATCCTTTTCAAACATCACTTTCTCCATCTTCTCTTCTAAAACCTTTTCCACCGTCATTCCTCCCTCCCGTACCAAATCGAAGAAGGCCATGTCTTTCTCTAATAGCCAAGGTCGGTAAGGAGTGAAGAACACCAATGCAGTGGAATCCTTACTCTTCTTAAGAGTCTTCTTAATCGACTCCAATAACTTTGTGTGCTCTGAATGATTGAATAGGAGATCGGCCAGTATCAATACATCAAACCCAGCCTCTTTATCTTGTAAAGGTAGAAGTGAGAGTAATGGTGAAGGGTCAGCACCCCAACAGTAACCTTCAGCGACCAAGCTTTCCTCATCATGCACCCTCAACTCAGGAAATTGCTCATAGAATACCGAGATGTTCTTTCTGAGATTGACGATGAGATCCACATCCGGATAATCCGTAACCACAACTTTCTTGGCAAGAAGAGAAGCACAAGTGAGACTCGGAAGACCAGCACCGGCACCCAGTTCCAATACTGTCTTGGAAGCAATTAAAGAAGGGTTCTCTTCCAGATAATTGGATATAATTCGACCAGCGTTCCAAAGATGATGACCCCAAAGTGGATTATGACCGACGAGATGTAAAGTCAGAGTTTGACCGGCAAGAAGTGTATGAGTTTCTGTGGTTGGTTTTGGTGACGGTGGATAATAATCATCTGGCTCAGCAAATAGATTTGGACCATCCTCGAAATCCGAATCAGTAGACATGATTGATTGGTTGAGCGCGATGTAATCACGTGGGTATGTATCACGCTTTTGGGAAAATTTCGAAGAAGAATTCAAGTTCGTTTTGAATCCGATATAATAGAATACCTAGGTAGATACCGTATAGAATATGAATAATTGAAATTGTAGTTGTAATTTTATTTGACCTTTGGTCACTTAGGTAAGGTGAGAAGAGGAGAAATGACCACTTCCGAGGTAGTAGGTAGGTAGGTAGGTAGTACAGTACTTATATATTGAAGTTAAGTTGAAGTTATCAAGAGTTTAGGATTTAATTATTGTTTCCCACTCAAGTTGGTTGTCTTAGGTAATCTGGTTGATTTGCTTTAGAGTTTATAAGTTCGAAATTTTAGAGAAACAAAAGAAAAAAAAAGAATTTATTTAATTACTTTATTATTTATTTATTCACTTTAAATAGAGTAAAGAATATTAATTTTTAAGTAAGATTTTTTTCTATTATTCTATTATTAATCTATTACTAATATAAAAATATAAAAATATAAAAATATAAAAGTATATAAAAATATAAAAGTATAAAAATATAAAAGTATAAAAATAAAAAGTATAAAAATATAAAAGTATAAAAATAAAGAAATATAAAAATATAAAAATATAAAAATATAAAATATAAAAAATATAAAAATATAAAAATATAAAAATATAAAAATATAAAAATATAAAAATATAAAAATATAAAAATATAAAAATATAAAAATATAAAAATATAAAAAATATAAAAATATAAAAAATAAAAATATAAAAATATAAAAATATAAAAATCTAGAGTATACATCTATTATTAATATATTTTAGCTATTATTAAAGATAGGTACAACCCGTATTATACTATAGATAATAAATAAGATAGATAAGCGAAAAGAAGAGAGAACGAAGGGGAAACTTTCTATACCTACCTAGGTAGTATATGATGTGATCCGCGATCCGCTTTAGTTCTCCTGTATACACGTGATACCATAGAAGGTTCCACGGGCCAACTGAACACACTGGCCAACTGAACGCGCTAAGACCCTTTTAGTCGATAGGGCTGGCAATACCTTATTTCTTAAAGGTATCATTAACTCTTTATACTTTATTATTATAATATATATTTCTAATAATAATAATAATCACATAATAGACTTTCTTTTTATTAATAAAATTATTAAAAAATCTTTAAAAAATAATTTATAATTTTTTTTATAAAATTTATAATAGTAAACTTTTTATAAATATATTTTATTAATTAATTTATATTTATTAAACTATTAAAAAAATAAAATATTAAATCTTTTTATATTTCTATTATTTATAAAGTTTATAAATTATTATATATAAAACGTTTTAATCTTTAAAACTAAAATTATTAATTAATAATAAATAATTTAATTTAAAAAAATAAATTTAAAAGATAGATTTTTAAAAAATTATAAACATTTTATAATGTATTATTAATAAAATATTATAACTATTTTTCATATATTTTTAATAGAATATTATAAGATAAACGATATCTATAATTTTAAAAATATAATTAATAATATAGTTTTTAAAATAATTTTTAAAATTATTTCTATAATTCTTTTAATATATAATATAAATAATAATTAAGTTTATTATTAAAATTATTATATTATAAAAATCATTATATTATTAAATATATAATATTAAAAAAAGATTATTTATAAGATTTTATATTTATTCAGAATTTTATATAATTTAAAGCTTTTAAATTTTTATATATTTATATATATAGAAATCTTTTTTATTTTTATTTTTAATTAAAAGATTTTAATATAATCTTATAGAATTTATTTATTATAAATGAATATACAATAAATTCTTAAAAAAGTTTTTATTATTATTAAGAAATTAAATAAGTATATATATTTATATATATTTCTTTTAAAAAGAAAGAATTATTTATTTTAAAATTAAAATTATTAATATAATTTGTATAATATACTTATAAAAATTAATAAAATTTATCAATTAGTATATAAAGATTAATATAAAACTATTTAATAAATAAAGTTACTATATTTAAATTTAATATCAAATATAATAATGAAAATAAAGGATTACGATGGAAAAGCGGTGACCCAATTGGGTTAGACTGTTCAGTTGGCCAGTGTGTTCAGTTGGCCCGTGGAACCTTCTAACCTACTTTACCTTACTCTATACAATTGATACATGCTCGAGTGATATAGATCTTAGCTTCAAATGCAATCAATATAGAACTACCTAGGTATTCATAACATAATACTGTAGATTAACGGGAAACATAACCTTGATGTATATACTCGAAATAATAAGATTGTATACATTCATACAGTATTATAGTAAGTGGCAAGTACCGACTATTAGGTGGATAGATAGGTGGATAGGTAGGTACAGTACTACAGTACCTAGGTAGGTCGGTATCTGAGTTGCTCTAAATTGTATGATTTGTATGACGCTTCGCTGACCCTCCGGGGGCCACTGCCGTGGAGGCAGACTATTTAAATAGAAGAAAAGAAAAGAAAAGAAAAGAAGTAAGTACCTACCTAGGTAGGTATCTACTAGCTAGCTAGATATATATCTTCCAATAATTCGAGCGTAGCGAGCTATGGGGGTTTGGGGGCTTGCCCCCATTAATAAAAGTTTATACTCGAGTATTTGTTTATTTATTTATTTAGTAAAACTAGAATTAATATCTATATATATATCTAAGATATTATATATAAATATATTTAATTAAATAGCTTTATTATTATATTTAAATAATATTAATATTTATAAAGATAATAAAAAAGAGACTACTATATTAGAGCTATACTATACGGAGTACTCTATAGTAAGTGGAATCTTAGAAAAGGATTATCAATTCTATAAATGGATTAGTGCAGCCTTATTCAAAAGACCCTTTGAATGGTTTCGCCTTATAGATCCATGAATAGTGAAATCCAAGCCCTTCCAAGCTGGAAATCCAAGCCACAAATGCAATTCGGGCGGGCTACTAAGGATCTTTGTAAGCATTTTGGTTCCCTCTACTCCGCACAGTAGCAGATTTCTTTCTACGCACGGTCAAGGTCAAGCTTGAAAGTTGATACAGACAGTCAGTGTCAGAATGCAAGTATATGAAACTTCCAGCCAATCAAAACTTGCTCACTTGGGCTAGAAGTTAGAACTTACTGTATAATTATGAATAATATAGATAATATAGATAATATAAATAATATAAATAATTATAATTCAACAAGGTTCTCTAAAACTTGACTTTTTATACTCTTCACACTTCACACTTCACACTTCACACTCCATCTTCATTACTACCTAGGTAATCTCTTATATTATGATATCTACTACTCCGTACAGTACTCGAGTAATACCCTTTTGATATTACTCAGCACCTCCAGCTAGTAAGTACCTACTACAGTAGATAGTACTCGAGTAGTTCTACTCCGTACTGTAAGTCTGTAACCATCCATGGAGAACTCGGTTGCATCAACATCCCACCACCAACTCACCCAATTCACCCAATTCACCCCCCACTACTGATGAATGAAGCATCCATGGATCATTATCAAACCCACCTCCAGGGCTACTATTACTAATTAATTACTAATTATTACTTGCTCTGCATCTATCTATCGTCCTTCCTTCCATATTCAGATCTTGCCATTTCATTGATTGATTGATTGATTGATTGATTGATTAGTTTGCCTTTCTGCCTTTCTGCCTTTCTACCTTTCTACCCTTCTACCTCCCTAGGTACATCCATCCCTACCTATCTATTATCATCATCCATTAATGATCCCCCATCCTACCATGAGGATCTATCGTAGTTTCCTTTCATTCAATATCATCACAGAGACCCGTGGACTTTATTATTTCGATTGATTGTAGTAAGTACGTACTAGGTAAGCATATATATTTTACCATGACAACCTCGGTGTATGATCATAATCATACCTAGGTAATCGTTGTCATCATCATCATCATCACCATCACCATCACCATCACCATCACCATCACCATCACCATCACCATCACCATCACCATCACCAACCATATCATACAGTCCTTCCCAATTAGAACAGAACAAACTAATCCCTCCCCAATCGAAGCTAACCTAAGTTAAAATAAGACAAAACCAACAAGGTCTTTCTTTTATTTAATCAATTAATTAATTAGTTCTTTCTTTCTTTTTATTTGCCTATTGTGGATAACATTTTGTTTATTCTGAGCTCAGATTCTCTTTTAATAATTAACAACAACAACAACAATAACACCACCAACCACCAACCACCATCACCATCAACAACGACAGCCTTCCTAAAATTTGGGTTGAGAGTATCAATTCCTCTTATTAGGTATTATTCCATTACAACACGGAGTAATAGCGTGATAATCAATTTATCGTCACGGGATTGACGTTTTTTCTTAAATGATATTGAATTATTTGAGATTCTCCACCTCTACGAATCATACTTACTTACCTTCCTTCTGTCTATCTACCTACCTCTCTATATCCCTACCTTCCTACCTTCCTACCTTCCTTCCTATCTACCTTCCTTCCTTCCTATCTACCTTCCTACCTTCCTCCCTACCCACCTACCTTTGCTACCTCCCTTTGCTACCTTGGAAAGTCGAACTAAATCCTTCTTGGAAATAGCCCAGGAACCCATTCCGTATTGAGTCGTACCAGTCTGACGCTGATCATCTTTCCGACTTCCCTCCTCTGTCGTTGCGCATGTACATAGGTACATACATACATATCATACATACATACACACATACATACATACATACTAGGTACATACCATACCATAACCATACCATATATACTGTTTCTGGAGCACAACCATCATTATCATCTTCATCATCATCGAGACGCCGTGGGCCTGAAAGAAAGAAAGAAAGAAAGAATTTATTTCTCCCTCAAATCGTCCTCGTGTGTGATCAACCAATTAAAGTTCTAGGCCTCCTACCCGAGTGGAATATTCTTTCTTTGAAAAGATGCCGTTGATCAATGGATTAAAAATGGCCTGGTAAGTTTCTCTCATTCTTGGCACTTTCATGATCGGTAGGAAATACGGATAGCTGCATCCGAGGTGTCTCGCACCTCAAAGGACACACGTTCACGTACTCATACACCAATGGCATTGATGTACATACTGACATGGTTCCTTCGACAGTGAGCCATGCATCAGAGGCCATCGATCAACAAAATGTACACACGCGAACGAGAGACTCATGGTCCCCGTGAGGAAACCCGGCAGACCCCTCAGCGCATGTCCCCATCCTAGAGACCAACCATGTAATTGCGGAAGTGTCACAGCTGCGATTCCAAGGAAGCAAGCGTGCCATTGTGGTCCTGATACACCGGTATCAACCCCTTCCGCCTCGTTACCGCGAGCAAACTCCATGTCTGATCCGACGTCTCCAACGCAACTCACATTCAAAGTTCAAAAGATAGCATCGAAGCCGCTGCCAGGCAGGAGACAATCATTTGGTCCCGTGAACCTGGATAGGATGGACCTGAATCAAGTCAATATTATTCCTCAACATCCCCAAAGAATGCAAATGATGCCCCCAAACGCATATCATATACCGACCTCTCAACCTTTTGGATTTGGCCCCCCACAGTATTCACTCATGCAACCACAATATGGCAATATTCCCATGCAGCCGCCACCGCCTATGCATAGTGTAGGGGGATCACTTTCAGACACAAGAACAAATGGATATGCGAATGGACACGGTAGTTTAAATCAAGTTTTGGAAAGCCCTCTCGAAACCCTAGTGGAAAGTAAGAATGGGCAAGTTGATCCCAGTGTTGATGGCAGTTGTTGTGCGCCATCTGCACCTAAAAGTTCGGCTCATATTGATAATGCGGTTACGAATGGTGGTCCATCTGGTGCCGCTCAACAAAATACCCATAGCCATACTTCTTCGATCGCTAGTACAGTATCGGAGCCTCTCCAGCCTACACCTCAACCTGGAAGCTGCTGCTCTTCAAATAACGAGCCTGCAGCAACCCAGAATTCACAAAGGAATCCCGCCTCGACAAACCCGCAAATAGCACCAGATGGATTTCCAATTAACAATGCCATCTATGCGCAGTATCTACCTACTGTGTTTACGTATCCGCCTACATATGGTTCGTATCAAAATCCTCTACAGCCATCTGCTTGGCGCCAAGGTGTGCATGATATGAGTTATAGCCATGTTCAAGGACAGCCACCTGTTTCCACCGCACCTCTGCCTTTCGGTTCAAGCCCCCAATTGGCTCAGAACCTCGATACTGTTCATACATGCGGTTGTGGCGATGGTTGCCAGTGTGTTGGATGTGCAGCTCATCCATACAATGAGGCGACGAGACAGTATGTCTATTCGGCTTGGGAATCTATGCAACTTGAGTCTGATATGTATAATAACGGTCATCTGAACGGGCGCATGAATGGAGATGGAAATCCTGCACCTCTTTCACTCCAGACACAAGATGTGATGAAAGAAAATCCCGCTTCTCCTCCGCCAGCTACGCCATCAAGTACCACTTCGGGAGTTGCAGAAGAACAAAGCCTCTCGGCATCAGATTTCTTTTTTGTAAATTATCCTTTCGCTCCAGGGGTTGGATGTGGCGGAGATACGCAAAGTTGCCCGTGTGGTGATGATTGTCAATGCTTAGGCTGTACAATTCACCGTGCTCCAGAAATTCCTTGTCCAGGCGAGAAGGATACTTGTCCCTGTCCTGATGACTGCGCCTGCGTTGGCTGTACGATACATAATGTATGAAAGTTGTTTCATAAATCTGAAGGGAATGATTGGACATACTTGAAAGGCAAAAGTGCATTTCAACGTTGTATTGCTGATGATTCGGTGCACACTTTTGGAAGGAGATTTGATACCCTTTGTATTTTCTTACATTCGAGCCTTGGGTGTTTCAATAGGCATACTGAGTAGATCCCACAGATGTTATCGCCGCTCGATTAGTTGAAGCGAGCTTTTGGGGAAAATTGAAGATGTGATTTTAATGATTGAGTCCAACGTTCTTTTTTTGCCTCGCCGCTATGCGTGCTCTAGTTTTAACCCGCCCTTCTTCGTGCAATGTCCTACTTATATCCGCTTGCTTCAGCTCACGGTCCTTGCCACTTTCACTAGCTAGCTACCTTTTGACCTCCCCAGGCCAACGAATGCATTTAATTCTACTTGGTAAGTCCAAAAAGCTCAAATAACCTCCTCATTCATGGAAAAAGAGCAAAGATACATTGTTTTGAATGTTAGGATAAGAAAATAATTGCTAGTACATATATTTCTAGTTTTTCAATGGTGGTTGATCATTCATCCGAGCCATGTGTTTGACGTCTTCCTCTGCATGTGCAGTCTTTTGAATCACACCGTCCGAATATTCTTTTGCTAAATAGCGGCTTCTAAGAACAATGCCAAGTATACCTAGGTAGATTCTCGGATCAGACCAGTAGCTCTCGGTATCCTGAGTTTTATATCAGCGATTGTAGTCTGAATTGTGAAATTCAGATAATATGCTGGTTTATCAAAGTATTTCTGTTGGGTATATTGAGGGTTGTTAAAAAGCATAGTCATAAATGCTAAATTAGTTGATACTGCTCTCTCTCTCTCTCCGTTTGTACGCCAAGAATTCTAACCTAACAATAAATCGCGGCGGACGTCACGTGGTCCCATAATATCAATATGTTTTCCCTTGATTTGGTACAAGAAGTTATTGATGTTTCCATTCACAGTATCAAATCGATGATCGATGATCCATGGTCCGACTTGATTTGAACAATTACTATTTCGTAATCTTGATCTTTCTTGTGTGTCTGGCACTGCTACGAGCATTTTGAATCCTGCTCGGCGTGAGAAACAATATCTTTTGAACAACAAGAGTCTCAATCTCAAGTGATGATTGAGAGATACTGAATCTTCAGGTTTATGTGTAGGTTCTATGAACTATGACAAGAAATGTGAGATGAGGATGGTATTGAGTTTACCAAGGGCTATTGGCCTTTGGAATAAGGAAAACCATTAATGTTAAAAAGCAGTCAAGTTTCATTTTCTATGATGCCCCTGATATTCTTGTGAATCTCTTTCCACTTTGAAAAACTTAACAACCTGTCCCAAGGATGCGGAGTTTGACGAGTGATGTGTGGTTCTCGAAGCATACTGGCATGCATATGAGGTGTTCATCAATTGCCGGTATAGTTATAAATGTATAGGAATGTGAAGTTAAGTCTCGTTGACACTAATTAGATGCAAACGCAGATTGGCTAGATCCTAGGGACCAATGGCCATGATATCTCCGGTAATGAAATTTTTTCAGACGGAGGATATGTCACTCCACCCACTCCTTCCAGCGTGTTCGCCAATGCTGGCCAAAATTCCATTCCCACAAATAGAGAATTGTGTTTTGTCATCGCCTGATCCATTGGGATAGAGATGATGACGCTACCTGCATCTTTTAGTTTAGCTATAAGTAGAGATGATGATGTCAACGATGCTGTATCATCAAGATACCCACCCAACGGAGTTACTCTATCTGGTCATCAAATCATATCAGAATTTCAACATACACTTACTTGTATGCAGGCCTGACCAACATTCTTCTCTTACTTCTTACGCTCATCTCAAGCTTCTTTTCTCGCCTATTACTTATTTAATCACCATATCTCGACAAAATGCTCACCACAGTCAAACCTTCCAGAGCCCTTGACAGTTTTCAGTGCATCGATTACTTGGCCTCGGAAAATTCACCTCCGTTATGAAATATGTCATCTTCCCTTGATATTGGAGCCACAAGATTTCCCCCTCTCACACCAGAAGATGAAAATCTCGATAGCGCTCAGCTTGTTCAATACAACTACCTCGCCAAAATTACAGAAAAGATCTATGGAACTACCATTGTCACAGAAGATTCCCATGGCACATTTCAAGGACCTCTCAACATGTCGCTTGTAGGTTTGCAACTAAGTTCATTTCTTTTAAAAGAAACATGCATGATTTGACATTTATATCAGATACACATCAACAATTGTGCAGCCATTCATCTTCAACTAGAAATTGCTAGTCTACTAGTCTCAAGCGAAGCTGAGTCAGCTATTTATTATTGGTGTTTCTACCAGTTACGAAAGCCAAATATGGAATTTATGCAAACAAAATCTCGCAGAGAAAGCAGGATTAACAGAAATGCAAGTTACGGCCGCGCTAGCGGGTGAATACCCCTCAATTATGACAGCACGTCAAGAAGCTACCTATCACGTAGCTAGAAAATTAGCTCAGACGAGAGGACCATTAGACTCAGCATCTTTCAAGGCTGCTGAAGCTGTACTTGGAAAAGCTGGGTGTTCTCGGAGCTGTTCAACAATCTGCTGCATTTATGTATACTTCAATGATGTTGAATGCTGCGGATGTATGCTTATCATCAGGTGTGAAATCATGGTTTGGGTGAAGCTGATGGTTTGGCCACAGAGGTATGGTTACTGGAGAGTATAATATGAGGTTTTGTAACCAATATTTTGTATAAAGAAACGATAAGATTTCCAGAAGCTAGCTTATGATTCAAGTGACAGAAATGTTCAAATTAGTACATGAATCTCACATCATCAGCTTCTCGGTCCTTCGAGCTCTTCAGTTCTATCACAAGACTGAGAACCCCGCTCGCTCATGAACAACCCATTTCCTGTGTGTGCAATCTTCAATGGCCCCAAGAGCGACATAAAAGAAGTGACAAATCCATATCAAATTTCCAAGGAACTCGCGATTGACGGTGCGCTGGTAGCACACCTCTCATCGCACTACAACGGTCTCAGCACATTGACATTGAATCCAGTTCATTCACGACCACCCCACTCGCCATGATATCACATCTTAAATCTGTACTCCTCCATCCCCCTGAATAAAATTTAAAGTATGAGTTGGGCTATATAAATCTAGCGAGTAGAATTGGTTATTGAACTTCAATTTTGTCACCAATCAAGCATAAACACTTGTCAAATACTATTTTGGATTGATCAAAAGATCAAAATCTGGTTTTGTTCAAAGGATTTCAACTATTTAGGTAACATATTAAAAAAGGATCCATCAACCAAAGTTTATTCGGGGGAGGGGGAGTATGAGAATTCCTGAATCGGGAATATGCGAAAGCAAAAGCAGAGTACAGGGGCGGAGATATGAGAACGAGGCAGGTTGATTTGTCGTAGACTCGTAGTCCTTTCTGAAAATGGGTGTTCCCGACTTACTGATATTCGTAAATTTTGAGTGGCAGGTATACTAAAAGAAAGAAAAATATACAAGCGGAAAAGCAAAGTATTGAAGAACCATTTCGCACATTTTTGTTTGGTTTCCATCTAATCGAATCAGCAATACAGGTAGAGAACTGGCTGATGTTCCAAGAAAGATCAGAATGATGGAAGTTGTTTCCACCTTCTTACAAAGACCGCAGCTATTCTATGGGATACCGGCAAAACTGGCAACTTGAACAGATATGCCCAGAATACCAGTACGAAAACTATATCTTGAATATACGCAGATAGTGAAGGAAAGTTTAGACATTTGTGCTGCCAGGAAAGCTGCTTGAGAAGACGAATAGAAATAAGAAAGGGAATCTTAGAAAGCCAAAGCGACAAAGGGATGAGAGTATAGTACTCTAACATTCATCTGAGCAGAATCATTAGTACGAGACTCATCTCCAATGATGCTTGGATGATATAGAATCAAAGCAATGAAGAGGTTTAGACAAATCAATGACCTACCTAGGTACCTATACATACCCGTGAAAAGGCATTGTATATTTGACTGAGTCGACTTCTTTAATCACAAGCAGCCCATATCGTCTCAAGTTTATCTTTTTCTCTATGCAAACGATGGTTTACGAAGATGTCGGAGTATTCCAGTACAAAAATATCAGACTTGACTTTTTTCCTATCTCTGGAAGGCAGTCAAATCCACCCTTCACTTGAACATAGTATGTATCTCACCTTCATAGTGGTGCCAGGTGTTGATTTGACACACTTTTCAGACGACAATGACAACAACGGTACGGCAAAAACTCTCAATCAGTTCACAACTGACCACAATCTCCCACGTATTTCCAAATTGAACAATAAACATGGCGAAGCAGCAGTAACCAGCCCGGGCACTGGCTATACTCTATACAGGGGTGCAATTCCTCCCCGATGGAGGATTGGAGAGCCCGCTCGCATTTTGATACTTGGAGGCCCTACTGCAGTGCGCCACCTAACCCACCCGGCTAAGTGGTATTTCCCTATTGTTAGTGACAGGATAACCATAAGTGATTGAACTAAAAGTCATTGGATGGAAGTGAATTGAGGGAGATGAGAGTGGTGAAGGGTAAACATCCGCAATGACTGCAGAGCTCTACGTGTTATCTGGGTTATAGAGTCCGTTCATGTTTTGGGTTTTCTTGAATGGTATAGACATGGATGTTTGGTGTGATCGCGAGGGATGCCGAGAGAGTTCATTGTGCACAAGCACATGTATAAATTAGTGACAATTTGAGTTTTCGTACATTCATTGCATGACTCTTCGCCTTGATGAACCATTTCCCCTACATATATACTCTAGAATACAGAGATCTACCTCAACTCAGCCACTGTGTTAACTATGTTAACATCTACAGTACATCACATCAAATTGACGGAAGAATCGCATCACCCAGACTTGCCGATCCCAAGGATGAGACATGTGCACCTTTGGCATTTATATCCACTGACAATGCCGCAAAAGCAAAAGCGCACCCATCAGCTACAGCAATTCGTTTATAATTATGGTGAGTCTCCTGACGACATGTTTTCCATAGAATTCACAAAGGAGCAGAAAGTGAGAGGAACAGGGAAGGAAAACCAAAGATATGAATCCAGATCCCAAAGAGGGTTCATTTTGCGCCTTGTTTGACTCGATGTCCGAATATCACCTGGTGCATTGAGAGAAACAGAAATGCTGAAGTGTTGTAAGCCACTGGTATTTAAGTCTGTGGACGTGCTATTTCCTGAAATTTGCGCAAAAACTTTCATGGAAAGATCGAAGTACCATCGCCAAACGTCAGGAAGCTTTTGTCTCAGAAGAGCAGATAGGGAGAATATCTTAAACATGCTCATAGAATCCCTAAGTTTGAAGGTAGACTCAAAGTCTACCAGTCTCACCTCGAGACAGAGAATAATAGATCATTCGAAAAGGTTGGTTATATGAAAAAAGTAGACAGTTTCATTGCTAGCGAATGTACCTCAAAGGCAGAAGAAGAATCATGTCAAGAAACAACTCAGCGCATCAAAATCTGCTAGTATCCGAGGCACAATTACAGGAACTTATAGGACGCATATGAAATAAATGATGCAATGACTTTGTTTACCTTGTTTCTCGCCGAGATGGTATAGGAAGATACTTAGATGGTGGAAACTTCGTAGAAAATCAGTATAAACAGGATTGTGAAGTTATCATAAACTATTCCTTCTCTCCTTACTTTCTGGTTTGCTCTGCTTATCTTGTGACCCAATCGTCTACGTTATGAGAAATCGACCAGCTGAGATAAATACTTGCAAGAAAGAAACTTAAACAGACAACAAGCACACTCATGAAGCTAACAGGTTTTTCCCTCCTGAATATACGGTATACCTTCTCCTCTTAACGCACCACCATTCTATGGAGTATGGCGTAAAATGTACCTGAGTGTTCAAAGTCTGCAGACGACACAATCTCTTACCTTTGTGTCTATGCAGAGGTTTTCTCGTCGTACCGTTTTATCCGAAACCTTCTTCGCCGCAGCGACAGCTCTGGATGCCTCCCCAGAATAAACTCCATGCGCGTCCCTCAGAGAATTCTCCAGTTGAACTTCGGTGAAGCGACTTTGCCTCGTCCCACAATTCTCAACCCGCATTCAAAACTGCCGTGTTCTTCTGCATATGCTCAGAGATATGCGTTGCAACGTCTCTTCCGCAGTGAATTACTGGACAGGAATCGCTGGCCGAAACGAGCTATCGTGCAATTCGCGAATGTGAGACCCATAATTTGTCTTTCCGAGCAAATCCCAACTTTTGACATTTTCAAATGGACACTCGTGGTTACGAGCTCGAAGATGAGCCGTCTGCCTATGGCGTTCCAGTCATACTTATTTCTGAATGGCTTCTGATAACCACAGCCTTCAACATCACAGACTAAGGGCTTCAAATGTATGTTATTGAGATGATTGTTGAGAGCTCTGGATTGGGAAATCTAGCCCTCGAGGTACACCCTTTCCAAGGACATCGAGCTGGTCCGCAGAAATTGGATTCTAAAAAATCAGCATATTGCGATCTCGAGCTGATATTCCAGACTTTGTTGAAGTAGTTGGGGGCTTTTCGTAACTTGACGCTGAGCTACAAGAATTGAAGTACTCAGCGTAAGGAATCGATGGTGAAGAGTTGCCGTCAGTTATACAATAGTTGTCAAAATCAAAACTAGCAAGTACCTGAGAATGATGCATCACTGCAAAAATAAACTTTCGACTCGGATTCGTCCGTTGGTTCCGAAATCGGGTATCGAAGTCGGCTGAGAGAAAGGAGAAATTGGGGCATCGAAAGGCGATTCCTCATTGGAACTAGTGAGAAATGCCCCATCAGCACAACAAGGCTCATTCTGCTAAGGGGGTGGTCACGTACATATTCTCAGAATGCCCCAGTTAGAATGCTCATAATCTGATTCGACAAGACCCGGATCTCTGGACGCGATTTCGCCATAAACATCAGCATTCAAATAAGGCCTCTCAACTTTTGGGGCCACTGGGGCATTGTCCTCCGTTGTATGCACTACTGCATGTACCGTATGCGCGGTGTGAGGCTGAGTGTGGTCATCGCAAATATGATTTGATCCAATTGGCGTACTGGGACATGGCTGTGCAGCCCACGGGGTAATCTTCGAGGCAGAATCTCGGGCTTTGAGTTTTGATAGTCGATGTCTCGGTCGCGACTGCGAGATCGTTGAGATGAAGAGAACCTAAGGGAATGTTGGAATTTTGGGACCAAAAGTTTACGAGGGAGAAAGCGATGCTTTATAGCTTGGCCTGTTTGCCATCCGTCAATCTACAAGAAAATTTCAAATCCGTGTCGGTAAGACCCTGTCCTGGTTGACCTTACACTGCGTTACAAATCGGAAACAGAGCCGTTGTGCCTACATCTAGTCTTCTTCTATTGAGTGTGAAGGATTTTTATGCTGACTGCCTAAAATGAAATGTTTTGTATCAAGAAATTACATGAACCCAAAGTTGTAAATCCTCCAAGAAGTATGAAAGTTGGAAATATCAATTATAATCGTAATTCATAAAGTTCTTCAAAATAATCTGCGAGTGCCAAATTCCCAGTTCCTTCCAGAATCCAGTCTGATAGCAAGAGTGACTGTCCAAGTGATGTTGATGATAAGTACCTATCCAGATCTCAGGAACAAGGCATGGGCTGGGATGAGTGAAAGCCGGCAGATTCCAGTTTGTACTTCTGACTCCCATTTGAGGTTGTCCAAACAAGCCCAAGTATACACAGGAATCAAATCTGAATAGTGTGGCCATGTAACAAGGTTCAGCTCGGGGCAGAATAAGCTCTTACTTCTTCTTTCAATCTAATGTAAAGCTAAAACTTGCTTTTTTGCCCCAACCCTCCAATAATGGAAGCTCACTATGTTGGTTTGATATTTTAGATGTCTCAAGCATTATCTCTGCGAGAACCCATCTATCCGTGAGATTTTCTTCTGTGTTCATCCAGCAATGTTGGTCTCTGAATCCATTCCCAAGACCTCGAGGGCAATTTCCATTGGGCAATGGTATTTACCGTGCATTTCTCATTATGCTCTTCAGTCGATCCTTCCTAGTAAACTCTTTCGCTCGGGCATTACAAACATTCGACATTACAAGTGAATTCTTTAGGGCCATCTGAATGCACAGCACCTGAGTGACGTCTAAGATCCGCATCAGTACCAAAAACTGTATCGTTGCACTTGAGGCACGAGTATCTTTCTCATGTGTTCGGTACAGTGGCCTCGAATTCAGAGAACTTGTGAAAATTTTGGTATTCCCGATTGGCATTTGCATGTGGACATTTCCCAAAACATGGTCTTGCCATTAAAACATCTAAAAGCGGAATTTGATTCTGATTCTCGGTATTTCCTGGGGATATTTGCATGGTGAATACGGTAAGAAGGCTCCTGGATTTGAAAACCGTGGTACGAATAGGAATTGAATATGATGATTGTACTCCATTAGCGAGAGTATGGAAAGTTTCTGTTGATTCGGGAGGTCTAGCGGCTCTTATGTCGGTTAGTTCCCGAGGAACAAAGCTGACATTTTCTATAGGGATTTGGAGTCCTTCAATTCCCAAGGTCATAGCATTGTTTTGCTGACCTAGAAAATGCCCCCAGCAGTTTTTGCAAAACCCGAAAGATTATACGCTCCGGACGGATGGACTTGCAATGGATATATATCGGAGAATAAATGGCTGAATGCTGTGAGTACAAGAAGCAGTCTGCAAATCCGAGCTTTCAAAAATGTGAACAGGATACCTCCGCTCAATTGATAATTCTCTTCTTGCAATGATATCTTGAATTAGTCCCTGGCCTGGATCGTTCTGTCCTATACACTCAGAACCTGTCTCAATTGTGTCGACAAAAGCACATGACTCGAAAGAATGAGGCGGAGAATAGCCTTGTTCAGGCGCAATACCAGATAAAAGTGTTGATGGTTGGGTGATCATTGTGAAATGAGAGACTTGGCTCTGTAGATTCCCATGTAAATTCGGGAACAGGAGAGCCATTAATAGGACCAATAGCTGTTGATTGACAGTATGTGGGAGTGGTATAATGGTAGCGCCCATGAGTTGAGCTCGAGATAGCGTAAGGTTGAGAAGTGTTTGGGGTTATGTAGTAGGGCCAGGATTTGGGATCCTGGTTAAATTGCTGACAGTGGCATTGATCTTCATAGAAGTGGGCGCCCATACAGATCATCTTTGATGACATCTTAATGCTCCTTTCTCAAGAATTCAAATACAATAAATTGCGACTGAATCTGCCAATTCGGTAAGTGAAGACCGGTTGTCTATAACTTAGATTGACCCCTTCAAGAGAGCATTCAAATCTGCAGATAGTCAGTAATAAGAACAAGGTCTTCAATTTTCCGCAATCTAACTCATACACATATACACACTCACTGAATTTTCAGATATCATTGAATATGGTTCGAAAGAGCTATATTGTGTTTGTCTGAGACTTCGAAGGGGAAGTGGTATATCTTCAAAAGTAGAACAGGTGTCTGTCATTTTACGGTGGGTTACGAAGTTACTTGAAGCCATTTTGAATACTAAAAGATTGATATTGAGGCCATTGTCAAGAAGGGCATTATGGGCTTTGATAGAAGGCATAATGGGCTTTGATAGAAGCACAGACTGTTCATAATCTGAAGGCCAGTAAGAAGCTACAACATGATAGTATGTATGCCCCAAAAGTAGAAGCATGGAATTTCCTAGAGTTAATTGGTCTTCTGAACTTGGGTAATCCGGGCCTTCATAGTTGGACTTCAGTCAATGAAGGTAATAACTTGATAACCCCGGTACAAATCCCTTTTAAGCAGTGTAGAAGGGAACAAGAAGATAAGGCGAACAAAAAACAAACATGAAAGCCCACGTCAGCAAATACAAAAAGACCCAAAGGCTGGTATGGTGAAGATGGAACGTTGATGATGGACTCAATCATGTGAAAAATAATGATAGAACGCCAGGATTTAAAAAAAAGATATTGAAATAGAACAAACGTTGAAAAGCTGCACCGAAAAACAGTGCTTTGAAAGGAAAGTATATCAAATGGTGCTAGCAAACTCGTCAGATTGTAAGGCTAATGCGCTAAAAGCCGTAGAAGGTAGGCCGAGACTTTCCATAGGTTTTCTCCCATGAAGAATCAAAATTAGATTGGACCATTAACTCTCTGCAAAGTCCATTTCTCAACTGGAAGAGGGGAGAGTTTACTGAAATCGCCAATAAAATAGCAGTGGGGTTCATTCCGCATGATGGGCAATTGGGGAATTCTGTCAGACTAAAGATTCAGCCACATCCGGATCGATCTAGCCCTTCAATATTACTCTTCAGGAATTTCTGTTCAAAAAATAAACAAATAAATATGAAACAACTCTGTTGAAGGCGACTTGAATCGGATCAAATTGATGACGGTGTAGATATTTGCATGGCTTCCCATGTCATAGATTAACCTGCTTTATAACATTTTGATCGGTGTCACCATTTTTCGCTGGTTTCGATTATCTATTCTATCTGAAAAGATGTAGGAGATTCCATCTTTCTATAGTTGAAGTCTTTCGCCTAGGGCGAATCATCTGGAGCTCAAGATGTGGGTAGAATTGCCCTGGGAATAGTATCATTGTAGCACTTGGACGGTTTCAAGGAGAAAGGTATTAGTTCACCGAACTCACCGGACCAGCCCTGCAGAAAAATTGTGATTCCCCACTAACAAGGACAACGTCATTTCGCGTCCCCATCTGAGGGCCCTAATCAAGTGATCTGACATTAGTATAATATGTAACCTATTGCCCAAATCGAGGAGCGATAAAGCACATACACAGGACAACTTTTGATTCCAAATAGCGGACGTAAACATGCTTTTCTGAAAAATCTCTACCAGAGTATGTAGAAGAATGAGTATATCATTGGGACCGTTCGAACACTGTGACACTGGTCATAATGGCCGAGTATGCCCAAATGCAGGCGTCACAGACAACGCTTGTGACGTCAATTTGTGGTTTCTTATTAACACCTCCACAATTTGAAGCCTTATTGATATTAGAGCTTAGGAGAATAATGGTAGCTATGGGGGATACAGCACCGACGTCGTTCTATACCGGCCATCTCGCCAGGTGGGAGTGATGTGAGAAAAATGGCCCCGTACGGTTCGGCGCATACTGATATTGGCCAGCGCCGCAGAAAAACGCAATACAATACTGGAGCACAAAGCTCTCGGCAAGTTATTTCAGAGAAGGATATCCATGAGAGTCCCTCAAGTGACCCGTTGCATACAACCGTAATTTCCGATGGACCACCGCGTTTGACAGAACGGCAAACAATGAGAGCTTCAACGGTGATGGAAGTGACGGAAAAACAACAAAGAGCCGTCTAAAAGTGAGCTTCACATATTGTTGAAAATCAATTTTCAGTTGGGCATCTAGAGTATGAACTTGCAAAGTCGAGATGGGATTGAATGAGGTCAACCATTAGCGCGTGTTTGCTTTTTGCACTACCCCGAAGTCCCGGACCACCAAAGCTTGTCGATCCACACCCATTACAATTATTACAGAGCAAACCTTTATATGAGTTATTTATGTAAATCTATGATCTATTTGCAATTGGCTGCAAGCTTTCATGATCAATGGATGAACTAATCTATAGCTACTGGAGAGTAGAACCTGACTTTAGACAGCACACTGTTGTGGGAGTTTGTATTATCATCTTGATCGGATGTCGTTTGGGTGCGTAACCTTACAATATCTAGAAATAAATTTCCACTACTCGAGTATATATATTCTTGCAGATTTGCCATCGTAGGTCTCACAGCCTTTCACATAGATGTCAACCTCAAGATCCACGTTGTACAGACGAGTAACCTTTAGTAGTCCGTTTCAGAGCGATTCCAGTAAGTTATCATATGGCAATCCGCAGTCGTAGGCGAATGGAACCATGCCCAACTTGCACAGGAATATGAATAGAACTACTGAAAAGATAATAAAATCGTGATTGATTGGTTCTATCTGATATGAAGGGATCAGAAGGATCATCGCTCTGCAATATAAAGACGTAAACCAAAGAATATTTGCACCCAACATCATTAACGCCGTCATCCCTTCATCACGCATGAAAGAAATTCTCTGCTGGTGATTATCATTACAATCAGATACAGCACCCGTAGTCATTTCTCACCATGAGCGAGACATCCCGACAATTTTATCATACGAATAGCAATATCACTACTCTAGTAACTAAACATGCATGTATGTAAAAGATGGGACTAAAGCACTTACACAAACACATCAAAATACACAAATTTACATATGCTTCTTCCTGACATGAGCATCAAGAGCTGGCCCATCTTTGTACCCGTGCCGGAGTCCTCTGGAACAACCTGGTGCCGAACAACAAAATCGTCCATGCCATCTAGCACAATGATCTTTATACTTGTCGCTTCTAATGAAATGTCTTTGTCGAGCTTGACAATTAAGTTCTGAGCAGGACCACTGCTTTACTTGTTCCATGCCTATATTGTGCTTAGCTTGTCCATGTCGCTTAGCGTCTTTCTTAGTTCAAATATCATTCGCAATCGATGGACATGCAAGGGTAGCGTTTATCATGAGTGCGATAGAAATGATCTCTCCATTCTCTATCTTTGCTGAAATATTTCCGTTTACTGGGGTTCGAAACACAATCAGGATGGGGACATTTGGCTGGATAACTCTTGGGTTGATATCATCTATCGAAACTGATTGGGAATGATGATTATTCTGGCGGGCCGGATATGGACTGCGATGGGTAGGGCTAGCATACACTGTGTCACTAAAGTCGTATGCGGATTGTGTCAGATTTAAATCCATGGAAGCGAATGAATTTGTGGGGACGGATACACGCCGTTGATGATAAGCGGCACTTGAAGTGTATCGCGAGACATATGAGGATTACGGTCTTCAAAAGTTCTAGCATCATTGTTCGGTAGAGTGCCCCCTTGTGTCGTCGGGTGATTTCTATCTTCAAGATGGCCGTATGAAAGTGCTGATGTTCCTCCGGTAAGCGCGCTCCCTATGGCATATGTTGTGTATCCATGAGCCAGGAATTGGGCTGAGTTGTACCAACTATATTTCCATGATCCGTATGTGCACCATTAGAAGCAGTAATAAGGTAATCGAAACTTGAGTATGGATGGTGAGAGGCTGATCTTTGAGCATTGCTTGTTTGGTAAGCAGAGTTCGGCGAGAAACGACCTTGAATCTGCGGTGAGGAGAGAGTCCGATGCGAACGATCTCCCCTTCGTAACCCATATTGTGACATTGTTGAATCTAGATATGTTGTAGAAACCAGGCCACCACCACCTGACTTCTCTTCTCCTAAGGAATAGGCTGAAGATTCATTATATCGATAATCGTTCAATGGGCTTTGAATTATTAATGGAGCTGCCGTAATGGTTGGGAAAGCCTTGGTGTTATCCTTTTCGTATGCTTGGGTAGCATTTCCCGAATAAAAAGAGTCCGAAAACCGGCTGGACACCGGAGGGGTAGTTTGTGACTGATTGAAATACCAAGGAGTCGATGGGATGTAGAACTTGCCAGGATATGACGATGATGAACCAAGTTGTTTCTCATCGACTTCATGCCCGACGTTTGAAATTATCGACCTGGAAGAATGTTCCACTGACAGGAGAACTTTGCTTCATGTAAGCGTGACTGCGACTTGGGAAAGATATGTTTTGAGTTCGGTCCGCTGCTTCGTAATGTGGTGCTGGAGACGAATAATCAGCGAAATAGTAGCCTTCATCTATTTCATATTGGTAGGCCATATTGCTTGACGAAACAGAATACCCGTCTAGAGGTCGTAGCCCCTCTCAAGTCTGTGACACACAGTTCAGGTCGACGTCGATAGAAGAGGAAGCGCCGTTGAGTTTGGTGATCGAGGCTCGAGGCTCTAGGCTGACCACTATGAAGTATTCGTAATGGTGGAAGAATATAGATACAACCCAATGGGTATTCCTGACTTCAGTTTGTTAGCCACTGACTGCTACTGAAAGGTATAACAACATACTGCTAGTACAAGGCGTAGTCTATTACTTAGGTTAAGGAAGGATGATAATTTCTAGAAACCCACAAATGCAGATGAGTTAAAGCACTTGTAATATGTGATTCCATCACAGCCAACAATGCTTAGTAAATCAGTGTCTAGGAGGATGACTTGGGAGAATGGGGCAATGGACAAACCAAACCATGCAATTGGTATCAGAATGACGGGTAGGTGCGTGGCATTATTGTTAACATGATGAAGAATTCATATACAGCTATGAAGCAACAAACGATTAACATACTGGGGTTAAAGGCCCATTCATGCTAAGATTTTGAAGAAAGGGCATCGAAAAGAGGTCGTGAGAAGAGATAAACGACTCAACCATTCTTTAATGGGTCATGAGGAGGTAATTGTGGTAAATAGGGCATAGTTTTCGGCGTGCTTCTGCCATAGTTGCTGCAAGCGCAGCAGAGTGATGAATGCATATATATTGGAAGGACTGCGCCTCAAAAAATCTCAAGCACAGTGAATGAAGAAGTCGCTATTCGTGAGGCTGCGACTCTTGATCTGAACATCTTGGTTGACCTAAGTTTTCATCAAACCTCAATCTTAACGCCGATGAGACAGGATGATAGTCAATGTGGCGGAGAAAGGATAAAGAAGCTGTAACCCAGTATCATTGAGCCGTGATCTTCGTGTGGTAATGCCTTGACTGAAAATGTATTTCCAACGGCAAAAACTACCAAGAGCCGTACCCCGTAGTCGTAGCGGTTGGACACACGCTTGTACCAGAACCTACAAGGCTATACTTCAACGGATAAGTCCACAATGGATGGAGGCTTGTGTCCGCATATAGTCAATTTCAAAGGAACATGCGTCCAAAGGATACAAGTTGACATGGCACACATAGCCATTTTCGGTGAGCAAAATAATGAGAAGGCTGAGAGGAAACGGGCCGCACAGAGAAAATCGTAGAAAATCAAAAGATGCCTAACGTGCCCTTTATGATTCTTCGAAAGATGCAAATCACGAAGTCTGCATCGGAAAATGATTTGACCCGTATACCTGAGGCTTGCATATAGGGCGCTTGCTCTATGGGCTGATCGAAGCATCCCAGTCACCGAGTATAAAGAATTTCTCGAATAATAGAGAGAGCCGAAATCGGATCAAGGTAAGCGATATACGATGAGACTTTGCGAAAGAAGCTTAGAACTTAGAAGACCTCGAAGGTTTGAAAGTGCTTGAAGTGAGATCAAAAGTTAATACCAAAAGATGCAGACTCTTCTGAGCGAGACAAGCCCAAGATATATATCTGGCTTGACCAACCGCCCAGGGCGCCTCGTTAAAATCATTTTCTGTTTGTGTCCGGGGATAGGTAAGGGCTGTTATCGCCCAAAATAATACGGTCCAGCAAAATGAAAGCATATATGCGAGTCGATTCGCCCTTAAGCTTTCTAGAAAATTGATGTATGCCAAAATGATCCTTCAAAACGTCGACTAATTTCCTGCGGGGGCCAAACCACAAGCCGAGGTGTAAATCGCATCCGGCCGGTCCCAATGTCCGTTGGAATGATATGTTTGTCGAATCTGGCCTGTCGCCCTTGGCTCCTAGGACTCGATTGACGACGAATACACAATCTGCCGACCAAAAGGTTGATACTCGGCGAAGAGAAATGTGGTGGAAATGATAGATTTCCAAAAATTCAGTTCCGTTCTGCCCCTCTTAGTTTGAACATCTATGCCTGGGTAGAAAGCTCGATCCAGGGTAACCATAGAACTTGATTGCAAACAGCAAGACCAATCCATTCTATACTTCCTTCATGATATATCATTTTCTTGGTCGGTGTATTCGACAACAATCCATGCGTGAGGGTCTGAATACAGCCGTACTCCGAAGACTAAAACTGAGAAGTGTCCAATATCTATGTCGAGAGTCAAATCCTATTTCCAGATCATCGACGAATTTTTCCAACAGAACACTCTGAGCCCCCAAGTAATCTACGCCAATGCCGCTACTCTGGACAAAATCGGTGTCCATCTCACAATGCCTTACTTTCACAACGTTATTGTCAAGAAGGTCGAACCATGAGTGATTTGGCCGCAACCGCAAAAAGACTTCTCATTTCAATTGGAACTCACTGCATTCCTAGGTGCCTGGAAATGCACTTACTTTTCGACATTATCGTGTGCGAAGCGAAGCTCGCATTCGAAGGGGGGGGATTTTTAATTAAATGTAATCCTTCGCGATCGGCTAATATCTTTGATAAAGACGATTGCGACTTCAACGTACCGGCTTGTATCTATTGCAATATGGAGCGTTGTTGCTGGGAGATTTTTTTGTTGATTTATCTTTGTTGACCTTATATTATTAGGTGAGTCAGGACGGAGGATATATTTGGAAAATATTGGGCGCTAATCCATATTAGGCATCAATGCATAATTTTCCTGAAATGTCACGTAGGATATCGCTTCTCCCCCTTTTTTGATGTATTGAAAGTCCGTTTCCTACTTGAAACGTAGAGGGTAGACCTAATCTGTGCTTCTCTGCAAAAAGAAATGACCACATATAACCAATGTACTACATCAAAATCTCCGAGGAATACGTGACATCCTTCAACGCTTTCAGAAAACTATACAATTGAAACATATCAAAGAGAATGCAGGAGGTCAACATTTGGCGTTAGATTTCCGGCTACGTATACTTGGCTGCTACTCCTCCAACTTGAAGCACTAAAGGGACTCAGATATTGTGTGTTATTATTATACCGCAAATCTATTTACCCTTCTATTCTGTCACCAAGCAATAAAAAGTCTTGAGATATCCATTATCTCCCGCATGTACATATCAGTCTTTTTGAATTCTACGCTAACGTCCCCATTCCCAATATCCTCTTCGGCCACTCATATCATCTCTCTTGATACATCCAGGAGAGACATGATCTTCCAACCCCCCCCATGGCCAAATTGCCACAAAACATACTTCATCATATGCACACTTTCCACATTCAAGCCAAGTAGTCCAATCTAGTTGGCTGATCAACCTCTTAATCAGTTGTTTCCCCTTCTCTCCGCTGTTCCCAATCTGTGCTTCATTTTTGTTTAATAATTCTCTCACTTCGAACAAAGTACTGCAGATTTTATGTGATACCTCGAAAATAGCAGCATGAAGTAGGTAATCTGCCTCTGTTTGTGGCGCCACAGGCTGAAGGAAATGATTGGCGCATTTCTCAATAGATGAAGGAACATCAATATTAGCATAATCGGTATGAATATCTAAAAGTAGTTTGAGTTCTGAAAGAACCGTCGTTTCAGATGTCTCATCCAGAACCATAAACTTCAAACGGTCGGAATATCTCGTCACAATCATATCCACCACATTTTGCCAATTGATTTGTCTCCCTTCTTGAATACTCTCCATCTCTAAATAATTCCAATAGATCAGAGCGAACCTTTCGCAAATCATTCGATTCCGAAGCAGTGGTCAATCTTGGGAGTTCAGAACGAGAAGCATCTGGGTTGGTAAGATTGATTGGATAAAAGAAGGCAGAAACCATGGACGAATAATCGACCTCTACTCTTCCTCCCATAATTCCTTGATATCGATAACCCAGAGCTCTCACATATTCAAATGAATCAACATCGTCTTTACCAAATCCGGAGTTTTCATCTCTGCGAGAGGCTGACAAGAATTCAACCCCGTCTTTAAAGCTACAGAGAATAATCTCGAATCCTGCTTCCATGCGGAGGAACCCCTCGATACCCCATTGCTCACCAATTTTGCAAAGATCAGCGGCACGAATCCAATCATCATTGGGTTCTGTTGAAGCGTGTGAAAGATTTCGGATGATATAGTCCGTAGAATCGAGCGTTCCCATGCTGGTTTTTCCAGCAGACAATCCATCGATGTAGAGAAGCTTGGTGAGAGGTTTGGACGTTCGATATGTGTGGAGATAACCATAGCTATCTTCATTTACCCCCCCAGAAGTGCCGTGAATGTTGCTGTCATGTTCAGGCTTTGCATACATGTCCGTGCTTACATGTGGAGGAGGAGGACCTCTTCCTGGGCCACCAGGAGGATGGCTACCTGGACCCTTTCCCGGTCCATGACCTCTTCTTGGATGTGCGAAAACTTCCGCATGTTCAATTTCGAAAGCCAACCATTCCATTCCTCAACCGGCTCGGGTGTATGCGTCCCATGGTAAAACAAGGTTCCTTTCGGCACCCTTGCTGGAAAGAAAGACATTCCATTGTGTTTTAGAGACGAACCCCATTGTCGCATAGATGAGTGAATGGCGTTGAAAATCTCTGGCGCATTTGCGCGCGCGTTTTCTATGCTGGGGCCATAGGATGTTTGTATCAATAATGGTGATTGGTCATGTGCTGCACTAGCGCCGATGGATAGGGGCAGTAATAGCGGAGCGAGAACTAGAGACGCCGAAAGCATACTTGACTTCATTTCAACCGTGACTATCCTCCGAGTAAGGAAGGAGAATCATCAAAATGAAAGAAGATGGAACAAATTGATAAAGAAGTGAGATTCGAATATTTAAATGCAAAGGGGAGAGGTAAATGAAATCAAAATGCCAGGAAACGAACAATTGAAATAAGGTTGCGGGTAATCTTACGGAGCTTACGAGGACGCGTAGCCAAAGTTGTTTTAAGTCGCCTACCCTACTTCTCGCCACCCCCCCCATTTGGCCAGTATTTCACATCAAAAACGGCCATTTTAACGTATTAATAACTCTTTAAATAATTAATATAATTAAGATAATGAATTAAAATTCTTGATAGTGATTTAAAATATATTAATTAATAAATTCTAAAAATCTTAAATTTTTTGCGACTCTTTTTTAAAGAGTAATAAAAGATTATAAGAAAATTAAAATTCTAATTTTCGATTTGTATATAAATCCTATACAAAATCGAAATCACTAAAAAGAAATTATCTTTATTTAACAAAAATAGTTAAAAAAATTTAAAAGTTTTTAAAAAATCTTTAAACTAATTTTAATTAAATTTATTATTTTAATAATATATTATTATTTGTAATAAATGTTTAATATAGATTCTTAGATTTTAATAATGAAATTTTAAATAAAAACATTTAGAATTTTCAATTTATTTAATAATTATAAATTATTATATATACTTTAAACAATATCTTTATTATATATTAATCAATAGATTTTATAAACATTTATAAATCATTTTTAACTATTTTTGTTTAAAAATTATAATTATTTCTTTCAAAGTTTTAATTTTGTATGTGATTTCTATATAAATCTAAAATCGAAAATTCTAATTTTCTATAATTCTATATTACTCTTTATAAAAAAATCGCAAAAATTTAAGATTTTCAAAATCTATTAATAACTATATATAGAAGCTTGAGTTAAGATTTGAAAAATATATATTTATTTTTTGTAGAGTTATTAATATATAAAAATGGCCGTTTTTGGTATGAAATGCTGGCCAAATGGGGGGGCGAAAAGTAGGGTAGGCGACTTATCTTATCAATCTGATCAGTCAAGGCTACTGTAGTTCTAATGTTAACCCTTACATATCGTCTATCCAATGAATGGATGAAGCGACAGTGGGGTTGGAAGCTATGATCCGCAAGTGTGAAGAACAGCCTGTGAGTCCCGAATTATGGTCGGTCAATATCTGGGCATGTTTAATTCATCCTCGCAAGAATTAGATAAATATAAATATAAATTGCCGTAAACATACAGATTAACTGGTGGACTGCATTTATGAACTTGGTTCTGGATGAAGTGGGAACGAAACACCCAAGAGTAATGTTTCGCTGTTACTATGATGCAGACTACAATTCGCCCCACAGTTAAACTGCAATGAGTTCAAAGCAATGAATAGACTACCTCTTTGGGAAAGAATTTTGCAAAAGTGAATCTTGGTTTTGTTCGTCTTAAATATGAGCCAATGGCTTGAAGTCTTACAGAGCGTGAAAGAAAATAATGAACACTGTATGCGATGAAGGACTGTTATTAGACACCAAACTCAAGATTGACAAAACCTGTGGGATGCAGGCAGAGAACTCGGCAGAAGAAACTGGGGTATCTCAATGATGGATAAGTAACGTAAGGTGAAAGGCAATCAAATCTCATTGTTATCACCACTTATGCTCATTTCCTGCTACCGACATGCTATAAGTCAATACCCTCCATCTCGGCCCATTGAACTATATATTTCCTGACCTGGAAGGTATTAGTTTTGAGCTAGAATAATGGGAAGTGTATATCTGGCACTGACCTGACTGTCAGGAGCAAGTTCTAATGCGAGGAAGCCATCTGCATCTTTCTTGTCTGTCTCGGCGCCGGCTTTGAGGAGAGCTACTGCAGTATCACCTGTTCGAGCTCTTTAGTAAGCTGTGGACTAATTGGGTAATTATATGTCTGGATTTGGGCGTCGACGAAAGCATAGCGTAAAAATTTGTGCAAGATAAGGAGTGTAACGTACCGTGACCTTCAGCAACAGCATGGTGAAGGGGTGTTTGTCCAGCAACATCGGTAGGATTTAACGGGCTTTTATTCTTCAATAATAATTCAACTATTGGCGTAGAGCCAATAGCTGCTGCACGATGAATAGCATATTGACCACGCTTGTCCTTAACTCGGCAGGATGCAGGTGGTGTTTGTGAAAGGAGTAATTTGACTATTGGGAGGTTATTTTTGGAAGTGGCAAAGTGAAGGGCCGTCTAAAAATGGATTAGATGATAGCTCTTGGAAAGTATCAGAAAGATTTCGAGGGGCCATACTTGGTTGCTAAAATCTAAAAGGTAGTGAGTATGAGTCTGAAGGAAAGGTGGCACAGCAAGAATGAAACATACTCTTGGCATTTACTTCTGCTCCTTTCTTCAATAACAAATTCACAATATCATCACCTTCCTTGAGGCTGACAGCGATCATGAGTGGTGTCCATCCAGATCCATCCTATTAGTTGCATTAATGATACACCCCATAGATCTTATGGAGCATGGCACTTGAAGCAAGAATATACATACCTGTACGTCCGGATCAAAGTTTTTGACATTAGAAAGTAATACGACAATATCAAGATGTCCATAGGAAACAGCCCAATGAATCGGTAATCTTTCGTCATCGTCTTTCAGAAAAGCGAGCTTTGAGTTGGCCTACATATTGTGAGTACTACTCATGTTTGCATATAGCCCATGAGTGCTCCATTAAACTAGGTCTGAGGATCTCCTACATTAAGAAGGGATTCCACGATAGCAACTAGATTATTGTTAGTAAAGCTTTGTTTGCCATCGAGGGAAGGGAGGAGTATTTTACGTCTACCATCCCGACAAGCCTGATGGATCGCATATTTGTCATCTGATGGTTTCTCCATTCTGTCTGGATAGCTTGAGTGAGTTTATGATGAAGTTTTATAGAAGAAGTATTATCGTAGTACTGTAATCTATTCTGATATCACATATGATTGAGAAGCGATGATTAGATGAAGAATGGCGTAGATGAGGGAAGCCTTGCTTATATGGATTCCAGGGTATTAAAGCAGCCGCCATATAAGGGTATACTCGGGATATAAGACGTACCTACTTGTAGTACATGATGGATCTCTATGATTGATTATCTAACGGCAGCGACGTGAGTACCCAGGTAAGGTTAGTTCTGTAAGGTCACAAATACAGTAAGGCTGGGTAGAACTAGAACTAACTATTCCGTACTAGGTAGAACTAGGTAAGGTTAGTTCCAACCTTAGTTCTAATGGTCCGTGATTTTCAAGGCTCACGTTCCCAAAGCTTTATCGCGATAAATTTCCAAATCGCAACCTTGGAAGTCTCAACACGCGCAACTCAACAGCAACCACATATAATATCACAATGGCCACTGCAGTCTCCTCCCTACCCTCGGAGGATCAAATTAAAAATCTGATAAAACAAAATGCAAAACGAACACGCTCTCTCTTCGCCGATACCGAATCAATCCCCAACCCCAAATCTACAGAAACCGCAGATAAATTAGCATTAGTAGGAAGAGTACACGCAGAATACGATCATGTTCGAGAATTACCAGCGGCGTTAGCTGCAAAACAAGCTGCTGCAGCTGGAAATAGGAGGAAGAAGGCTAAAGTACAAGCCGCGGATGGAGAATCAGCTGCGGATAACAATACGATGAAAATGATTGAAGGAATCCCATCACGAATTGAGAGCTCCGGGGCTGGAACTAGCTCAAGTCTTATAATCAGAGGCAAAGAAACACCGCCCAATGCAAACGGTCCAACAATATCTACAGCGCAAAGCCATCTACCGTCTAGTAGCTTGGTGCGCAAACAAAACTTCGTCCAGGCAAAACCTGAATGGCACGCACCATGGAAACTGATGCGTGTGATATCCGGACATCTGGGATGGGTGCGCGCGCTTGCTGTGGAACCTGAGAATCGATGGTTTGCATCTGGAGCCGGGGATCGCACGATTAAGATATGGGATTTGGCTACTGGAGGTTTAAAGCTTACGTTGACGGGACATATTTCGACGGTGAGGGGATTGGCTGTTAGTCCGAGGCATCCTTATTTGTTTAGCTGTGGAGAGGATAAGATGGTTAAGTGCTGGGACTTGGAGACGAATAAGGTGATCAGACATTATCATGGACATTTGAGTGGTGTTTATACTTTGAGTTTACACCCTACTTTGGATGTATTGGTTACTGGTGGTCGAGATGGCGTTGCAAGAGTGTGGGATATGAGGACGAGGAGTAATATTCATGTACTATCTGGACACAAGGGGACGGTATCAGATTTGAAGTGTCAAGAAGCGGACCCTCAAGTTATCACTTCATCTCTAGATTCCACAGTCCGATTATGGGATTTAGCCGCAGGCAAGAGTATGGGTGTTCTTACGCATCATAAGAAAGGTGTGCGAGCCTTGGCCATCCATCCCAAAGAATTCACATTTGCGAGTGGAAGCGCAGGTAGCATTAAACAATGGAAATGTCCCGAAGGAGCCTTTATGCAGAACTTCGACGGCCAGAACGCGATTATAAACACTTTAAGTGTTAACGAGGACAATGTATTATTCTCCGGAGGAGACAATGGATCAATGTCTTTCTGGGACTGGAAGACTGGCCACAGATACCAAGCCCTTGATTCAATTGCTCAACCAGGTTCTTTGGATGCCGAGGCGGGTATTTTTACTTCCCTATTCGACAAGACGGGGCTGCGATTGATCACGGGAGAGGCGGACAAGACCAGTAAGTATCCATTTAGGCCCCTTTGCATTCTTCTCAGATGACATGCCTACTTTATAAATACTAACAGGAATCCCTACAGTAAAAGTATGGAAACAAGACGAACTAGCAACCCCCGAATCACACCCTCTCGAATGGAAACCTGAACTTGGACGACGCAAGTTTTAAATATTTCATTAGCGCCAACATGTGTATAATACGAAGATGGATGTAAAGATTTAAAAGCATGGGAAAGGTGTTTCGTCCAGTGAGGCCGGGGTGCCTAACTGAAGGCGTGTTGGCGTTTTTAATAGTGGCATAGATGTCATACCATGAATACCATTTTGTGAATTCTTTTGAGAGTGTTTTGTTGTTCTATTTAATTATCATTTTTATCTATTATTCGTGATGATGTTGCTGGGTATCAATCTATGCTGTCAGATTATTTTCCTATATCCATATTCATGTTCATATCCATACCCAGATCTACATTTGAACAATACCCTCCCATCTACCCCGTAAAGCCCAACCCCCGAATTTCGGGATCATCCCTAAAAGCCACCTTGACATCCTCCTCGCCAATTCCCAACCTAACCTTTCCCATCCTCTCCGCTTTCCTCACCTCCACCCCTATAACCCCCGCCTCCATTAATTCCATAGCCGCCCCTCCCATCCCCTGGACCCTTGCTCCTTTACCCATTGCCTTTCCTCTTGTTCTTTCTCCCCCCCCTCCTCCATTCCCTCCTCCTACAAGCAAGTACCCAACTACACTCCCACTTGTATCCAACTTAGCCATCCTCCTACACTCATCTACTACCTCCCCCATCAAACACTCTCCTGTGCCCGCCCTCCTCAATCGAAAAATAAGCGCCGCAAGAAAGAGTTTTGTAACGAGAGGTAACGCTCTCAAATACTGTTGAAGAGGACTAGTCGTAGCCTCATTTATTGCTTTTTTAACCGTAGCTATACTTACTACACCTTTCCCTTTTCGTTCTTCACGGCCTGGTGTCTTAGACGGTGTGTTTGGAATAGAAAGACTCTCGGATTCTGCAATTTCGACGGCTCGACGACATATATCAAGGGCGCGACGAGCATCACCGGAGACGGAGGCGACCTTTCGAGAGGCGAATTGAATGGCATCAGGGTGGATTAGGTGGCTGGGTACGTCGGTTAGACGGGATGTTATAATCGTTTGGAGTTGCTCGTGGCTGTAGCCGGGGAAGGTTATACGGGTCAAGCCTTAAATTGGACATTAGTTTAAATAGGTAAAAACAGGAAATGGCGGTTTTACATACCGAGACGTGAAGAAATCTTATTAGAAAGAGTACGTTCAGGCAAATCCATAGTATTGGCCACAGCGAGTACAATTAATTTAGAATGGCGTAGGCCAGGCCAATTGAAGAAATTATACATGACGCTTTGGTTTTTAGTGACCAATTGATCCAATTCATCCATCAATACCACACATGGCTCTCTCCTCGGAGATGGCGTGCTAAATTCTCTCTCCAACAGATCCAATGCGTGACTTGGACTCACTCGGTCGCCTCTCAAAGCTTCCCATAACAATGCATATGATTGATGTGGATCCGTGACTTTCATTCCATTAATTTCGACAAATATGAAAGGGTCTAACTCATCGGCCAAGACAGATGCATTGAGTTGTGCAACAACTTCCCGTACCGTTGCGGTTTTCCCAGTTCCAGGAGTTCCGGAAATATAAATACAAGATCCAGTGCCATCTGTAATAGCCGCTGCGAGGTGTGTGTATACGGATGAAAATTCCTCTTCCCGACATGGAAGAGTATCAGGAACAGATGAGACATGAAGACGTGATCGAGCAGTTTGAAATGGAGAGGCATTGACAGAGGGTGAGAGCATACGCATTCCTAGAGGTGTAAATTCCAGTGGCTTCTTGACCACAATCCTACGAATACTGTCAGTATGGACCTTCGAAATTCATCGACAACAGCATACCGCTTATGACTTGGCGTAAGTAACTTGGAAGGTGTGCGTGGTTTTCGAGGAGTTACGGCTTTATTAGTCTTCTGCCTTTTCCGTGGTGTCGCTAAGATTTCTTCATCCCCTTCCGAGTCATCAGGCTCGGATGCCACACTCGCATCGTCATCTTCTTCATTCTTCTTCTTAGGGTGTATCGGTTTCTTTCTCTTGTTGTTTGGAATACTGTTTTCTATCTTCTCAATCAACTTCTCAACACTTTCCTCCGTATTATGATATACGTCCTCCCATATAAACTCATCTGTGTATGTGACAGATTTGCTGTGTAATCCTCGACGGCAAATGAATGTTTTCCCATGTTCCTTTCGACTTCTGGGTATTTTTCCTGTTGGATATTTGGTCTTGAATGCCTCTTCGGAAAGAATCGTGGCGATGCCATTGATGGTCGCAAGGGAAATTGAATCGGAATCGGAGGAAACGTAGAGCTCATTCTATAGTCATTAGGCACAAGAACCAAGAAACAGTCATTGGGCCACTTACTTCCAGGAAGTCTGAACGTTTCCTCGTTTTGCTATGAATATCCTCATGGCTGGTGAACCACCAAATATTGGCATTCATAATACCATAGTATGATTCAGCATCCTCATCATAGCCCTCATCTTGTTCGAAGCCCGAAATAACTCCAACCCAATCTATATTCGAGTTCCCATTATTTATCAAGACACAATCTGCAATCTTGCAGATAGTTTTCCCAGACCTAGCACCAATGATCCTCCTGGTCCCTGTACCTTTCGAGAGTCGGCGTGTTCTCTTGGCTCCAGCACTTTCGCCCTCTTTAGAATTGGTTTGCGATAGTGATTCGGAATCCCCATCTTCATAGATCCATTCCCATTCTGCATCTTCATCTTCATCCTCATCTTCATCCTCTTCCTCCCTCGATTCCTCCCTAACAGTGCGACCGCCTGCCAAACGTTTCCGAGCATTATCTGCCCTTTTTAATCGTACCTGTGCATCTGCAGGTAGAATTGGTTTTGATGGAGCCTTTGGTGGAGGAAGTATTGGTTTGGGTGGCATGTTGAGTTTTGTTGCCTTTTAGAGGTTTACCATAAATTTGGCATATATTGATTTGAATGACCCTTTAAGGTTAGAGCTTGAGAATTTAATATTTTAATATTTTAATGTTTTATTTCACTAGTAACCTTGGAACCAGCTAGGTAACCTTACGGTACTCGAGTAGTTCGAACCTTACTTGCCCAGGTGATGTTAATAGATGTGGTTCCTGATTTTAGTATAATGCGGGGAAAGCTAGATGTTACTACGGCAACCTTACTTTGACCTCATGACAGCAGCTGGAATCCTTATTACTTGCTGTTAGAGGTGAGATCTCACCAAATGATTGGACCTTGGGAAGTGAAAGGTTGGAAAGGTTGGAAAGACCAAGGAGGATTATCTCATCCTTAGACCCTTCGGTATTATATAAGCATATAAATCTATAAACCAATCAATTAAAGCGATATAATGTATTAAACATTTATCAAAGAGTTTGAATTTATTTAATTTTTTTTAGTATATATTGTAATATTTAATATTTTAATAAGAATTTTATTTAATAATTATTAATTTATTAATTATTTAAATTATAAAAAATTAATTTAATCTATAAAATAAAATTTTCTCTTTTTTTATATATAATATATTAATATACTATTATTTAATTCAGTATATATATATTCTTAAATTTTAAAATAATAAATACTTACTTTATTCGAATATTTAAAATTATATATTTTTCTATATAAAAATATATACTTTAAAAATTTACTAATCAATCTGATTTTTACTATATAAATAACTTCTTTTAAAACATTATAATCATTAAAAAATACTTTGATAAATATTCTTTTACTCTCTCCCTTCCACCCCTTCCTCCCTTTCATTTCCTCCCCACTATTCTATATACTCCTATAAACTCCTAAATACTCTTGTATACTTTTATATACTTCTATATACTCCTATATATTCCTTTTTAAACTTCTAAAAAACTATAGCTATTATAGCTTTATTACTACTACTATTACTATTATTATCACCCTTTCAATATCACTAACACAATTAGTAGATAAAACTTTAAATATAATTTAAGCAAAACTTTTAATTAATTCTATTTTTATAATTAATATAATAAATTTTAAATTATTAAAAAAATTTATTTTATTAAAATTTTGAAATTAAAACTAGAATTTCTAACTAATTACATATTCTATAAATATAAAGTTTAGTTTAGATTATAATAATAATTAAATTGATTTTAATAATATAATTAGTTTTTTTATATCTCGTTATAATCCAGTATATATATAACTTTAAATAGCTCTTACTAAAAGAATTTAATCCTTTATCAAAAATATAATTAAATAATTTTAGACCCTTATAAAGATTAATATGCCCTTTACTTTAATTAACTTAATTTATAATATAAATTAGTTAATATATATTCATTACTATAAATTATAATAAATTATTAAAGCATTAAAACGTTAAAACTCCATAAGGGTATGAAAATTGAGATAAAAGGAGCGACTAGGTAGGCACGTGGTAGGTAGGCACGTGGTAGGCCCCAGGTACACACCTGGGTAGGTATCTACTGCGTTCCTTCCAAGGAGTCGAATGCTTCCAGGTTCCAGGTTACCATTACTAGATTAGATAGAGATAGAAACACCTTACTGCTTTGCCATCTGAATGCTTAGGAAGTTCTTCATCTCTCCAAGGTTTGCTTACCCTGCTTGTGCTTCTTGATATCAAATAGCCAATCTAGATCCAGATCTACCTGCCTCCATATCTACAATAGGACTTGTCTATATACCGACCTAACCTACGGTGGCCTTCTCATTAAATCTAAAGTAACCTGGAACCTGGAATATGATAATTACCTAGGTAATCTTGATTAACCTGCAATCTTACAGTATTGTAAGATGATCTCTCCTAGCGTCATCCATCATCAATAACTCCGATGCGGCCGATATTTCCCGGTTCCTCCGAAGCTAAGGTTGATCAACTGCTCACATTTCTTACTTGCATCTACCAATCTTTCTTTCGTTTCGCACAATCATACAATGTTACAACTTTGTAATATATATATACCAATATTGTATCAATATGTCTCATCTTATGACGTCTTTGTTTGAAAGGGAAGAAAGTCCAGAAGGACTTTCTTCAAAGAAATCAAATTCGTAATGTTCCCTGCTATAACCAGCACTCATGGAGAATTGTATATCCCATCTCAATAGTCATTGGTGAGTGAGACTTCATTATCATAGGTTCCAAGATCAATTACAGCACCATAAGAATCTGGAATGAGCCCTCAGACTGACAATGATTATAGGACGGGGATATGGAGACTTTTGGTATGTCACACATTTTCTTTCTCTCTAATCTGAACTTTGCATTTGGAAACGAATAAAGATGCATCTGTCAAGCCAAAATACATATCATATCATGTAGTGGATGCACTGCCAATGGCTCACCTCCGCAAACTTCACAGATGGGGGATGACTGGCGTATACTGGCGCTTCAAGGTAGATCAATCATGAACACTTGCTCACAAGATATTCTTTTGCCATGCAATATGAGTTTTCTTTAATGCACCTAATCATATTGATTCGTGTTGAAGCTGGTCAATGTTGTTTATGCGCAGATAGACGATACGCGTTAGGGTGGCATATCATTTCCTATGTGTTTATCTGATCCCATATCAGACAGTGCTATCAAGAGTAACTTCTTATGACGAAGTACTTTCGTTCACTACACTTTATGTTAAAGTGATCAAGCAAAAGATGAAGAATACTTACATTGTCAAGGGCGTTTAACATGATGATTGCCACATCTGTTCACTTGCATATTCTTCGAGAACTATACGATAATACACTCTCAATTGACTAACTGTACAATAGGTTTCCTTCCTTTTGGATCACTCTCTGCGTTGCACCTCTGCAGACTTGGCCACTGCAAATTGGATTGTTTGAGGTAAGAAGCATACTATGGCTTTTCATTTCATCCTTAAATTTTACCTGGGAACGAATATTATTACTTGAAGCCTCGTCATATGTTCTCGAAGGAGTATTTGTATGAATTTCTACCTATAGGTAGGTACTCTATAATTTCATCACTCAGCCGCTTCATCATTTCTTCCGAGGCATTGATTAGTGAATTTGAGGAAAGAAGAAAGTTCTCGTCATTTATTTTGAATTCGCTTAATTACTTTTTATATTGACAAGAACATTCTGCTTCCTTCCTCCGTTGGTTGCCATGGGAATATAAATTCAATTTTCCACTTTCAAAAACTTTTACAAAAATCCTCTTTACATTTTCCTGACAACCAACCTACTCTCAGACTCCTTGATTCTTTCCTCAATCCAAAAATTGATGATAAGTTGGTATCGCGGTCAATCGAGTCCCAACTTCTTGACACCGCGTTAGCCTTTGCAATCAAATACTCGCTTTCTCTCTCTTCCTCTCTTTTCTTTTTCCATTGCACCTCTTTTTTAATACCTGAGGTCGTCTTAGCTTCTCACTTAATTTCATATTTGCAGAATTCTTACGTGCAAGATATCTTTCTACAGATTCTTGCATTTATCGACAATTGTATTTGCTTTGGTGAAGAAGAATTGTCTATCAGAAAGATCGACAAGATGTACTCCAATAAGATCGCCACGTATGCATCATTTGCTTTGTATCAAGACTACCTCATTTGAGCATACTGCTAATTCATATGGTCATAGATTCGAATCTCACACCGCCGCAGCGTGGGATGCGGAATCAGAGATAGGCGATGCAGAGGAAGTACCTACCTCGGCAAATAGAATTGGAACGAACCCCCCTGTCGTACCACGAGGATTGTTTCGAACCAGTCAGCCAATTCGAGAAAGTAGTTATGATGGTCGCAGACGCGAGGGTGGTAATAGTGTTGCTCGTGGCCGTGGAATTGATAGGGGCGTTCAGGGAAGGGGACGTGGGGCTGATCGTAATGGCGGTCGTAATGGTAGCCGCCGTAGGGGTAGAGGCACTCGAGGCAACTTGAGTGGCAATGTCGGCCGCGGTGGGCACCATGCAGTTCCTACTGGACGTGGTAACGGTATTTCATGAGACACCGTTGAATGCATTGATAAAATACTGATGAAAAACAGGACGATCGGTCGAAAGTACCCCTCAGGGAGAATACTTTCGCGATGGTACTGGCCCAAGCGCCGTGCCTTCAGCAAACCATCGTGCCGACCACGAGTCACCTCGCCGTCCGGTTGTTAGAGCACGACAGTCAGGTGTTAATTCGAGCACAGGTTGGGCCGAACCAACTCGTCTATTGACCGACGCTCGTAAGGAGCAGCTAAAAATCGAAGCTGCTTTGCGTGCAAACACGAAACGCTTCTTGCAGGCGCCCCTTGATGGAGAGGTATTTTCGGCTATCGTGAGTTCACCAACTCCATTGCTTCAGTTCATCGTGCACACTAACACTGCATAGGGATTCTATCAATGGCAAACGAAGGAAGATGACCCCGAAGATCTATTGCGTCCCCAACTCAAAGACCTCGATCATTTGAAGACCAGTTGGCGAGTCTATATTGACTGGAATGAATCACACAATTGGTTACGGATTCGTGCTCCATCACCGGCCGGTCAGACAGAGATAATTGAAGTGATCAAAGGTATCAGAGAAGCTGTTGAATGTGCTCATGCTCGTGCAATCATGGCTGCAACTGTCTATGTTGTTGTACCGCCTCGATACTCCATTAATTCAACTCTTCTTGTAGCACTCTCAGATTCATTTCCTCGCTCTGATGGCGAAAAGCATGTCTACAACATCAGATTTTCAAAATATTCTTCCGATGATGAATTAAGGAACCAAAACATTTCCTGCTCGTCAAAGATGGAAGCGAGTTTCAAAGAGTTCCGTGCCAACTTGAGCAAGAGTCTCAACGAGCTTAAGCACCTCAAAGACTGGATGCGTATGCGAATACACTTCGGAGAGCTACATCTAACGCACTGGCGAACGGATTTGACTGATGGAAAGCAAAGTTTTGAGGACTTTACGAAGATGATGAAGCGTGCAAGAACTAGGGGCATATTCGAAAAAGGGTAAGTTGATGATAAACTGGGATCCTTTTACAAACTGACATCCAAATAGTGTCGATCCTCAAGTTGTCGTGTACATGATGAACAAGGTGCGATTGAATTCTGATAAATTTATGGTTTGGAGTACTCTAGACTACAAATTGTCAGAAGTGAAGCCAAAACACGTTGCCGTATTCATAGTACAGAACTCTTCAGGAGACATGTATCAGATCGAGGCAGACATAGACAAGGCACATGGAGGATACCAGTGTGGAGCCGTCAAGGTGATTGAGGAAGATCGTTGCAATAAGTGTATGGATATTGTTGTCGTTGACATTGAGTAAGTTTATGATCTATAGGTCCATGCATGATTCATTTGCTGATAGATATACCTACAGAAGAGTTGATTGGAACATCGAGATAATCAGCGAGACTGCCGGCACTATCATTGATAGCTCTTTCCAAGACCTGGTTGAGAGTTGCTTGCAACCCTTTGTCCACACGGGCCTGAAGGCGCAGTTGTTGGAGGAGCGTCAAGATAAGTACAATTTCACATACCCTAAGATCGCTCCTCGTAGCCAGCCTGGCTTACGGGTCGACAAAGTTACACTTCAAAGCATCTACAGATTCAAGACTATCACTGGTGGTTATTGCCTTGAGTTCACTATCAACAGAGACTGGATTGGATTGAACACTCTTGATGAACCAGAAGTATCTGCCGGAATCACCATGTTTCATGACCAGTGGGATGCAGAGATGGAACCAAATGAACATTCGATGGCAGATCGCGACTGGCAGAAAGATATGAGTAACTTTTTTCCAAACGGAGGATTCAAAGTCTTTGTGGAACAACTCAATTACCTCCTCTACGGTTTTCAAAAGTCGAAATCCCTCGTCACAATCTGAACACCTGATCGGTATCGAAACTGGACATCGATTGAAGCCATAGTTTTCCTATTTCTATTTAAATTTCAGTTTTGCTTTACAGCTCTATCCGACGGCATCACCTCTTCAGTTTCAATCCGGAGTTCATTGAATCGCCTCTTTCCATTTCTTCTCGCGGTTACTTTTGAAGCAGAGGAGATATTATTGGACTTTCACTTGCCCTATCAATAGGCTACACTCCTCAGCGATTTCCCTCCATACTGGTATTCTTCCTCTTCTGAACCAATATGATTTCTGTGGTATCTCGAAAGATTTCAATCCTAGGAGATTTTTTAACATCTGGCATCATTTTTCCCGCTTCATTCATGGCGCACAGATATCAAGATGTGGAGGCTGAAGCTGAAGCTGTACTTGTGCTTGAGCTGAGAACCTTCTGGCGTAGAACTGTATTTAGGGATTAGCAGAAATCCAATGATCTTGTAATAGAATGAAAAAATCATACAATCTTCAACCACTCGTACACTATTTGACTTGTTATTGACTATGATCTCTAAGTCTTTCAAATTGGTTCCAAGCTCTTCCACCTTTGACTCATAAAATTTTATTGCATCTTTCGTGCTCTGTAGTAGGCTGTTAATCTCAGAGAGTAAATAGTTCCAGACATTTGATAAAAGTACGATCGTACCTTTTCCACATAAAATCCTGTGCCAACATCCACGATTACATTCTCCGTATCTGCCAATTCTCCTGGTACATATAACGAGGTAGTGAGGGGTACAAGGATTGGTTTGCCTATTAGGAGAGGAGTATTAGCACATACATCTGCGCCCAAACTCAAAGGCTGATTCCGATTGCCCAAAGCCTCGTTCCTCATTATATACATATCGTCTTCCTTTCCGATCTTCATCCAACACCTCTTTCGTCATCTCAACCCCTCTACTCACTCAAGGCGCAATTATCGTATGACAAATCAGAAAATACTCGAGTAGGAAGTAGTAATGTGAAGTATGAGATATGAAATTGAAATATGAACGTACCCTCGACATGCTTGCCAACCCCGATACTAATACTCCTCAGGCATTCGCGGAACTTGTTCTGCGCGGCGCGGAGTTGTTGGAAGGAGGAGGTGAGGTGCTCGAGTTCGTCGTCGAATTGCTTTTTTACTTGGGTTAGTTGGGCGGTGGTGAGGGTGCTGAGGTCGACTATAATGAAGAGGGGGTGGTTAGTGGGTTGGATTGTTTCTTCGTTTGTTTGTCTTGGGAGTGAAGAGAGGAGTGGGAGAGGGGCAAGGGAGGGAGGGAGGAAGGAAGAGGGGCTATGTGAGCAAGAGGGGACGTGGAGTTTGGAGGGGGGAGAAAACATACTTTGCTGGCCTTTTTGTGCCATTTTTGCCAAGTGGTTAGGAATTACGGAGGAAAAGGTAATATAAATGAAGTGGAGTGTTGTGCAGAAGGCGGATGAGAGAATTGGGGAGCTGTGGTGTGCTGTGGGTGGATGGGAAATTATTATTTTGAGGTTCTGGATGGGAGCAATGATTGTGCTTAGTCAGCTGCCCCGCGGTGAAGCTTGGTAAGGTTAACAAACATCGATGTGAGATTCTATGATGTGAATTTTCATGGACTGTGAGGTAAATTTAAAAGGAAAGAGTGGATGGCCAAGTGGCTATCATGTGGTTTCTTGTTTGCGGTTAGTTTTGACGTTGAGTTCTATGGTTGATCGTATCGTGTATTCAGAAATGGCTTGAGTGAGGCAACATATCTGTTATTTCATGATGCAGAAGAATGATGCATTTGGTTTTGGGATGTTCTGATACAGTTTTCTTTTGTTTTGAATGGATGCAATGGCATGGGAATTCAAGAATCAAAGAAGGTAGATGAGTTTCATATCCAAAGCCGCGGATCTACTCATCCTGTGGCTTCTCATCTCACCTCGTCATATACGAGAACTGAGATCCAGTGAAAGAGTATAAAATGCGATAGCTGATGAAAGAGATGCCAGAATCTGCTGTCAGTTATGAAGAGGTTATGTGGTACGGTATCTACATGAAAACCCTCCTTTCCTCCCTCCGCGATCCAATTCTCATTCCTATCCCATATCTCTCTCTCAATCATCCCAAGAGAATCACGGCACTTTCCCCCTCAGAATAATTAGAACTTATGAGCATTTCCTTATGTCTCAATACCCACTAATGATATATATTTAACTTTAAGCATCTCAATATGACAGTATATCTCGAAGCCCTACCAGCTGCTAAGCAGAGAGCTGGACCACAAGCCGAGAAACGATGAATTCCATCACTACGCAAGCGTCATCAAACGGAGGGGCTCTCCGAATACAAGCTTTATTCTCTGAAAGATATCGTAAGGAGAAGCCAGGTGAATTGGAGCCCGGATTTAAATATCTGTATTAGGGTGAAGGTTAGGTTTAGGCCCATGCCAGTAACGCGGCATTGACGTATCGGGTAATGAATATCTAATTCTGAGGGCGTTTCTTGATGCTGTATATCGAGTAGGGTGGCATAACATAGTGCCTGAAACTCTAAAACTAATTGGAATATCTATGTCTTCCTTGAACAAGATTTGCGGGCCGTATAAACATTGCTTCCTCAATATAACATGCGCCCGACACCAACTATCCCTTTCTGAACCCTACCCCTCTTCCCCATCCCCAAGATTCACATCGCACATCGTCCCAGTGTACAAATGTCAACCCTTGCACTGCCTTCAAACTCCTCCATTGCAAAAATGGCATTCACAAAACCCATAACCCATACTACATATGTATATATAATCTCTCAAATTAGTACGATGCAGACCAAACCGAAAGTCTCCCAAATTCTCAATCAGATAGATCATGACATATGAGAAGGGAGGAAGCCATATCACATTGAATCCTTACGAAGTCTCCCAGCGCAGGCATTCACGGAACGGAAATGTAGCCGATTCGCATCAGAAGCCAGTTCAATTGCCGTCACTCGAAAAACCACAAAATCAATTTCCATATTTCACTAAAATCATGTACATGGTGGTGGCAACTCATTTGTATTCCATTCTTTATTCATCCAACACATAATTCATATGTACATCAACCTATCCACAGACTCCTGCTCCTCACCTTATTCACACTCATCCATCCAGTCTTTAATCTTGATCTTTAACCTTAATCTCCAACTTTCGAACTCCAAACCGAAATGCATTGGAACAATCCTTTCACCCCAACGCCCCTGCTAAAACACACATTCATCAAATGTCTATGCACCCAGATTCCCAAACAAAACATCGATAACCTCATCTAGTAACGTGAACGTCAAATGTGCACTAAAATAAGCATTAGTATCATGCCATCACATGCCATCAACCAAAAAACCATCAGGAAAGAAACCGAAAACAAAACGTACTTCAATCTTGGATTGTTGAACGTGGCAAATATCCTCCGACTAGCTGCCTGAGCATTAACCCTCCCAACCACACTCCCCGCCAAATCTGGAATCAGAGTAGCTAGCATCAGACTAGCTTCCTTTCGGCTCTTACTCTTTTCAACAGCTGTCCTAACTTTTCCATCCGTTTTTCTTTGCCCCCCAGGCCACATTGAATCTTTCAGTACCGTGATATACTTCGCCAATGCATCTTCTTGTATAAACCCCTTGATATTTTCACGAACTTTCCGTTCGATAGTTCCGCCGAGAAGTTGATGAAGAACGACAACGACTGCACGGCCGCGTAGCCAATTATTGCCGCGGTTTAGCTCGAAGACTTCTAGAAAGATGTCGCAAATAGGTTTTACGAATGGCTCAAGTTCGCGGTCTTCGAAGGCGTTCAGTTCTGCTTCAGCTTCAGCTGCTGTTAAAGGATCCTCGCTAATCGTTGCTGGCATTGTGATGAGTTGATTGGCAGCAGCCGATAATAGGTTTTGTCCTGCAACTGAAAGTTGATCTAGGACTGGAATATTCCCTAGAATATCCTCCATTCCATCTGTTACCGAGTTGTAAAATCGAGTCATGATGTCTTTCTTGTTATCGATAGCATCCACATCTTCTGACTCTGGAGCAAGAGCACTTTGTGAGAGAAACGCTCGTAGTTCTCGACTTCGACATACATCTGGCAGTAGAAGAATTTCTCGAAGATATTTCTCCAAGGCCACACGCCGTTTCTGAAGAAAGTCACCCTGTAGTTTCATAACCATTCTTCTACGGGGAAAATCGAGGTGCCGCACTGATGGATACTTGACCCTTAGTCGTTGATGAAGTTCGTGAAATTCGCTATAGCGACGGGTAATCGTCCAAGTTGCTGCTGGCATCTGCTCTCCAGCCTTCCTTTGCACTTCAATGACATAAACAGCATACTCTCGACCATCATCTTCTTTTCCAACCATGATTGACTTGATTTTGATAGTAGAACGGCCATAAAGACTATTGTCACTCTCTTGAATGACATATTGTTGCCTTTGGAGTTCCTTGCGACGAATTTCTCGTTCTAGACTGGCTTTAGACTTTCGGAGAATCCTCAGTTCGGCCGTATTATTGGTGAGTTCAGCTTTCCTTGTTAATGAATCAACAACAGCATCCTGAGCTACAAGTCGATCAATATCAGTGGTGAGAAGCGTGATGGCTTCAGCTAGCCCTAAATCTCCAGGAGCAGCTTCATGAACTTGATCCTGATTGTCTTCGTCCTCATCTTTCTCGGGATCATCGTGTTCGTCAGAAAGGAACTTTTCTTCATCTCCGAATAGATCATTGTCTGTGAAGACCCCAATTCTAGAGGAAGTATTAACCAGGCCGAGAGACGCTATACTTGGCTTTTCCGTTCGTTCATGTCTATCAGCACCCTTTCCATTTTCAAACCCGAACAGATCTGCACGCTTGTGATCAGTTGAGCTTCGTGCTGAGATGTCATTGGACGTAGAATTAACACTTGGAACTGGTGAGTCCAAGGTGTCATTGACACCAAACAGTGAACTTCGAAGGTCATCAATGTCAGGCTTATCTTCCATGATCGTATTCAATGCTGCTTCCATGGCTTGCACAACGTTGTTATCTGGCACAATGACCCCAGGCTCTTGCTCAAGACTCATTATTGAATTTGCCATTGCATCACTGTCCACTTCATCATCGTCAAATAGGGGAGCCTCTTCGTCTAGAGAGGCTCGAGAATTTGACATTGAATCTGGATTGTGAGTGGTCAAATCGGTGAAAGACATGGCAGTCCTTCGTAGATCCGACCTTTTGGGGACTAACTTCGACTGAACTCTTGAAAATGAAGGAGATCGAGTGTTAACTGTCATGGAAGTATTTGCTCTAGGAGGTATTGAAGGTTTGCGCATTGTATTATCCATATTAAGCGATGGTGCGGGGGAAGGCTGCCGAACTTTTGAAGCTTCCTGAGATGTCAGACATTTATAGAACAGATCGGATCTTTTGAAATGTTGGAAAAATTTGTCCTGCATTACTTCAAGTGCGGAGGTTTGAGCACGTAGGATAGCTCTTCTAGCCATGACGTATTGCTGTGAAGTTGCCTTGCTTCCTGCTTTGAGAAAGTCCTGGACAAGACGTTTAGATGCATCTGGTACTTTAAGTTCTGGTTTGGATAAATACGCATCATTGATCTGGGCAAGATCTGTTCTATCGGCGTCGGTCCAAGGAGCAATAGTAGTCGGAACTTCCTCATCTTCCGCCACATCATCTTCAAGAGGATTTCGAAACCCATCGACCACAATCCAGAACTGTACAAGGGACATGCAGTTTTGCCTATCCATGTATTCCATAAAGTATGATAAACCAGAAGGATCGTGTAGTAGATCCACCAAGGAAGCATTTTCGAGCTTCGACGCTTGAGCGCCATTACGACCCGATTGTGATACTTGAGCTCCACGATCGCCCGTAGCAGCCAATTGGTTGACCCTTTCGTCCAAAATCTTTTTTCCAATATCAAGTCGTCGCAAGTATACCGGATCCTGACCTTCCTTCAAAGCGTCTCTTTTGAATTGACTGGAAACCTCACTTCGGAATCTTCTGGCATCAGATAGGTTGTTTGTCTTCCGGATCGCACGAATGAATTTCTCAAACCTTCTTTCATGATCCCCTGGGGATAACCTTGGGAATTGTGCAGTACGATTTGATTTAGGAGCGGGTGATGCATGCTCATCTAGAGCAGCTCGGAGTTTTCGCACAGTCGACCTATCTTGAAGCATAGAGCGTCCCTATATCATATTAGCGTAAATTCACCATATCATGAGAATACGGAAATCTATACATATGCCTCCATTATCTGATTCCACATATCTGGATCAGAAAGCATCTGCATTATGGGGAAAAGAACGGCACAAGCCACCATTTCCCTGATCAGGACTCCCACAGCCCGACTCCCGATAACACTTTCTGGAAGAATCTCCGGCAGCAGCTTTTGCGTCAAGTCTCGCAGGTATTCTTGTTGTACCAGCTTCGTATCAGAGAATGCCAAAGATGCCGCGGAATGTAGTTTCCCATCATTATATTTGGCAGCTATCGCCAGATCCAACTCATCAGATTCCGTAACACTTCGATTTAAATTCTTGCCTCTGATAGCAACCTCTGCATTATAGAACTCCTTGAAATGGGCTGTCAAGATAGGAACAAAGCGAGTGGTCACAACCTCCACCAGATCTATGGCCAGTAATCGATCCCGCAGATTGACAAGAGCCAACCTTATCGTCTTGTCGACTTCATTAGTGAATGTCGGATTCCTGCTAATATTTCCGTACCACGAAGCTATAAAATCGCGAAGGATCATGTCGAGGAAGCCGTCGAGGGCGCATGATACTATAAATGAGTCGGGGATCAACGGCTTTCGTACATGTATTTGTCGGATGCGTAACGCGGCTAATTCTTTCTTCCATTTCGTCACGGCCAGAAATGCAGGTCCTTTGGGTCGGCGCACAATATGTTCTTCTCCGTATCGGGAACCTCTAGATGTGAGGAGCAGTAAAGCTACAAGTCCCACGATGGGTACGATAAGGCCTGCGACAAAGGCATACCCAATCCAGCGCAAGGTCGGGATCCAATTGGTAGCAAATCCCCATGCGAAAAATAAGGCGATACCAGCTAAGATCACATCTCGACGACTCAGGGCCATAATATATGAAGGGTGATGGCGTTAATGAACAGCATTTTTGGTGGGAACTTTTTTGGGAAGCTCTATTAAAGGTCTCACAATGGTTGTAGCTTTCGGCTTTCAGGGACCTCGCGTAATCTTTCCAATTCACATCTATCAAATGACGAATCACAGCCGATGAAGATATTAATTCATCTTTTCACTGCAATGAAATGGAATGAAGGGAAATGAAATGAAATGAGTATTTGCTGAGTGTGTCTGAGGAATGGATCAGTATCCATATATGTAGTGTTTAATTAGTTAATTGTTTGATTTCTTGCTTTCTTGCTTTCAATTGATCTTTGACACTTATTACAATCCTCATCAAGAGTGAAAATAATCAGAAAATATCCATCAAATGGCTTCCTGAGAGTCTCATTTATGTGAATGATAACTGCCTCGCCTCTCTCCCTTACCAAGGGGGATCTTCCAAACGTTTGAACAAAGCAACAAACTTTGGTCCATTATTCCTCGTAACCTTCTTTCCCTCCTCAGTCTCCGTTCTCATTATGTTTACACACTCATCTGCTTCTTGCTCCTCTTCCGCAACTCGCTCGAAAGTAGGATGCGCATTGAAGTGTGTGACCATCCAGTGATGAAGATCTTCAACATCTGTGATGGTGTATATGATTCCTCCCGGGCGAACTACATAAGCATACTCAGCAGCTAATGTGGTTGACACAATTCTAGCCTTGTGTTTTCGTGCTTTGAAATGAGGATCTGGAAAGCAGAGAAAGATTTTTGAGAGTTGATGTTTCTTGAAGAAATTTGGGAGAAACTTCATTGTATTGGCTCTTATGCATGAGGCATTTTGGAAACGACCAGTTTCCTTTTCTTGCACTCGTAGAGCCTTGATTCTTTCTTGTACGTATTCTGTGACTTGCGCTCGAATCTCCATCCCTATTGAACAACGTTAGAATTGCGTGGATTGATCATACCAAGTACTTCATACCGAGGATCAAAGAATTTGGTAGTTTGGGAGCTAGAGCTACTGTCAAACCACCAAATCCACAACCAATATCTGCGACATCGACATCTTGCTTCATCCTCTTTAAACTTGTAGAATCTGGGCCAATTGATGTTTCTTCTGGTCCTTCGGCTACTGCTGGTGACTCTGCATAGGCGGGGTAATGCGACGCCCAGTCCATCTGAGCTGGAGAGGCAGGACTAATACCAGTCAATGGGTATCCTACATATACATACAGTCGGAGATGCACGTACTATGCCAAACGGTGATCCGAGAATGGATTTGCATGCGCTCTTTGTCTGTAGAATTTCTTCTTTGGTAATTCTTTACTCTCTTCGCCATTTTCTCTTGCAGTCCTATAATCCTCCCTCTTCTGCTTTTTATTCGGTGGACCTGCCATTCTGACTAAAGTATTCCCAAAACTTCTTGACAGTCAATGAGACTTTTTCTGAAATGATGCAAAGATGAGGGTTTTTATGGATGATGGTAAGATATGAATGTGATGTATACATAAACGAGGCTTTAGCATGATGAAGAGCTCAAGGCTGAACTTTTTTTTTTAATTCCTCTTTTCCATAGAAGCTAAAAATAAAAATGCATAAAAGCGATTTGCTGTATTTATGGGTGGTGGGATGGATATGGATGGGGGTGTGGATTTAAAACTAACTATTCTATCCATGGATTCTGACGTCGCTGTATCATTTTTAAGCGATCATGCGGCCGTGAATTTAAGGATTTGTCAAATTTAGCTGCACGATATCGACTTATTATTACCTAGGTAGAGTATTAAAGGGCTAAAAAAGGCTAAAATATAAGCTAACAATTGATAATCGTCATCCTCATCCTCATCTATCGGCCGCTCAGTTCCGTTCCGATTGCGATTGCGATTGCGATACAGATACAGATACAGATACAGTACAAAATAACATTGGTATTCATTCATTCATCCATCCATCCATCCATCCTTCTTTCCTTATCCCCAGAATCCTGTGCAATTGCGGACAATTCCAACATATTACAAGGACTCTCCCTTGACTGCCATTCGGACTCAAATTCAAATTCAAACTCATACTCATATCCATATCCATATCCATATGCCAATCATTCGCATTCGTATCAATACGGTTAGTTGAAACCAGCTCTTGGCCAGCAGAGCTGATATACTTACTTACTTATTCGTGCACTTATACAACAATACAATCTCTCAGGTATGTGCTTGTACAATAAGCATTAGTCTTTTATTTATTTGTGAAAAAAGAAAAAAACAAAAAGCGCGTCATTCCATCTCTCATTCTTCATTACCTTTTCATCACTTTTCCTCCATTCCTCTCAAATGTCGATATGATAAAGCTATCTCCGTATGCTATTCAACCTTTACCCATATCAACGTGATTCAAGGGGCTCATACCTGGCAAACACATATCTGCCGACAACAAAACATATCCTGCAGCTTTGAGTGGAAGAATACGACCTGCCTACAGACTCTCAACACTTGTGGTCAATCGACCTTTCCAACATATCAGGACCTTTTTTCCCTTCCATCATTGGGAAGTTCGCTATACAATAAATATGTCTTGGTTTTCGATTCTCCCTGAGAGTCTAACTTACGTTGAAGTTTGGGCTATGAATACATTTGTATGTATCTAGCTTTTAATTCCAGAGGGATCAAACTAACTTTATATCATAGTTTCTACTGGGCATGATATGCATAGGACCCTGGCTGTTACTTATTGTATATGACATAGTATTTTACGCATTCCGCTTGATGACTTACGAAATACCTTACTTTGGTGGAAGAGCAAGAAATAGACCACGACCGCGTGCGCCGAGTTTGAGTGAGCGACCAAATGGCCAAGGACGACCAAGAATTTTGACATTGCCTTCAGCGAATGGACCGCACGATATAGCAGAATTGATAGAGGAAAAGGCTGAAGGGATGAAGAAGAAAATAGAACAAGCGGGTCACCCTCGAAAAGACAGCGGCGCAATTATAAACGATTGAGCGATGAACAAACAAGCGGTTTTTATGGTATCTTACACAGTTATTTAAGATAGTCTTTCAAGCACCTTGATAAGATCACCTGTGACACCCATTGCTGTCACTTCTCCTCCAGCACCAGCTCCCTGAATGATTAAAGGATTGGATCCGTATCGCTTGGTGTAGAAGCTGATGATGTTATCACTTCCCTTGAGTGCGGCAATTGGGTGTGATCTGTCAAATTTCTCCAGACCAACCTTTACCTCCTTTGTTGCAACATCAATACTTCCAACAAATCTCACAACCTTACCCTCCTTCTCAGCAGCAACCTTTGTTTCCTCCATCTGAGAGTCAAACTCGGGCAACTTTTGAAGGAACTCATCCCCACTTGCAACGCTCTCTAACTCCTTGGGGATCAAACTTTGAACAGGGAATGAAGTTGGCGATTCAACTTGGAGTCCTGCCAATCTTGCCAAAATGGTCAATTTTCTGGCAACATCTAGACCGTTCAAGTCATCTCTTGGATCCGGTTCGGTATAACCCAATTCTTTTGCTTTAGCGACCTCGGCAGACCATTTTCCTCCTGAACCCTCGGTGGGTGCGAATGAGTTGAACAAGAATGACATGGTACCGCTGAAGACACCCTCAATTTTTGTTACAGAGTCACCTGTGTCTACCAATTCCTTCAAAGTAGAGATGACTGGTAATCCAGCACCGACTGAACTCTCATGATAAACCTTAGCACCCGATGATGAAGCTGCTGAGAAAATATCCTGCCATAATTTATAGGAACCAGAGAATGCCTTCTTGTTGGGAGTGACTATAGAGATTCCACTGGACAAAACTTGTGGGTATGCATCTGCCACATCTTGAGAGCTTGTGTTATCAACAAGAACGACCTTTGCGGGTGCAGCTGCTAAGTATTCGATGATCTTTGGTAGAGAGAGGAGTTCTTGTGTAGAGTCGGCGAGCGTGGTTGAGAGGTTGGAGTATGAGAGGGGAGTGTATTTTGGGCTATAGAGAACTTTCTTGCTTCTTGATACGAAGATGAGGGAGATTTTAGATGAAGTGAATCTTTGAGAAAGAGCTTCGAGTTGAGACAAGAAGCATTTTCCCACACCACCAGCACCTAATGATCAATTAGCAAATTGAAAGCTCCTATTTGACCCTTACGAGTTGAAGCTTCATACCAATGACAGCAACGTAAATTTCCTTGGCTACCATATTGACTTGAGTTGTTAGTTGTGAGTTGTTGAAAGTTCAAATAAATTGATTGTAAAAATCTTTCGTGTCTTGTCTTGAATAATCAATATCTTGCTCGTACTTGAAGATCAAGATATTTACTTATGAATAATAAGTATAGATAGGTAGGTAATTATAATGACCGGGAGCGATCACACAAGCTTGGTGGGGTTCCAATTGTTTCTAATACAATAATCCGATCTCGCTGTGATGCCCCGCCTTATTGTTGTTCCACTCCGATAAGGCTGATGTTCTCATTAGTCAATGACGAGGCCATGACTTTTGAAGCTCTCCAAGGTTTATCTCAGCCTTACGAGAATTAGTATATCATCGCATCACTTTTCTACTTTTCCTTCTTCTATTCAACAGCAATCAATACTCCAAAATGTCAAACGATCCAAATAATCTTTACAATTTCAAGAAACCTAAACTTCACGACTCTTCAGCAAAAGAATTATCATCTTCCACAAATCTAGCATTCAGCTCTACCCTCTCCTCGCTTCTCGCCTCCAGTACCCCTTCATCAACCACAACTCGAGGACGCCCTCGACCTTCTAAAGCAAAAGAAGATATCTTCAAAACTCATAATAAAGGAGCTAAGAAGCGCGCTGCTAAAGATCTACAAGATGACGAGAATGGATATACTCAAATACATAAAACCGGCGAGGGAATAGACGACAACACACTTCACCGGAGTAAAAAACGACTTGCCGAAAAAGCCAAAATCTACTCCCGCCTCAAACGCGGCGAACAACCCCATCCTGAAAACGAAAACGAAGAAGAAGACCTCGTAGACTTCGATCGCAAATGGGTAGAGAATGGAGAACGAGACTCCGACAACCACAGCGACGATTCCTTCGGTCTCGAAGCCTCCGACAACGAACTCACTGAATACGAAGATGAATTTGGACGTCTCAGGCGAGGCACCAGGAGCGAGAAGCGGCGCCAGGAGCGCCGTCTGCAAAAACGTCTTATAGGTGCCGAAGAACTCGAACGTATGTCCGCGCGTCCCTCTATGCCCTCCCAACTCATCTACGGCGACACAATACAATCTGGAGCCTTCACCAGTACGCTAGACGCGGAGACGGAGGGCAAAATGGAGGAGTTGGCTAGGAAGAGGGACAGGAGCGCGACGCCGCCGGAGATGAAGCATTACGAGGCGGATAAGGAGATTCGGAGTAAAGGGCAGGGGTTCTATAGTTTTTCCAAGGATGAGGGGGCGAGAGAGGAGGAGATGGCAAATTTGGAGAGGATGAGGAGGGAGACGGAACGGGGGAGGAGGGAGAGGGAGGAGGCAAAGGAGAAGAGGAAGAGGGAGATTGAGGAGAGGAGGAGGGTGCTTGGGGAGAAGAGGGCGAAGAAGCAGGCGGATGCTTTTTTGGAAGGGTTAGGTGATGCGCCTGTACCGCTGGATGGAAAGGAGTGAGGAATGGAGTTGAGGCTCTGCATTGCTAGAACACATATCTGACGGTTTCACCTGATATGAAGTGATCAAATAATTGTTCGCATCTGATCTGAAGATTCGACGGGACGAAGATACTACCGAACATTGAACCCCCCTATTACATGGGTTCAGGAAGGTAGTGGTGATGGGAATGAAGACAGCAATTACATAACACGATACCCCAAATCAAGTACAAGATACTAAACACTTATGAATAGCCAAATGAAAATATACTCACCAAAAACACAAATCAAATTTGTCTAATCACAAGAACAAAAGCGTAGCACATAGTATCAAAGATATAGATATTTTGCATTAAAAATCATGGTATACATATCTCATTACCCAAAGCAAAACCATACATATCAAGTTCCCTCCCAAGATTTTGTCCGCAAAACGACGTCGTTTCTTTTGTATCCCATCCAACAATATGAACCAAAAAGGTATATGAGTACATCGTATCCACCCTCCCAATCGCCAGCAGGAACATCAAAGCATGGAGTTATCACAGTAAATTACATCAACGCTTTAGCAAATAATGTTTATCCCACTTCAACTGTTGAGACATAGCAACATCTAACAGCCATTCGACCTTGACAATTCGAGGCTCCATATTCCCTGCCTTGGCCATCTCCTCGAATTTCGAGTAGAAAGCTTGTTCAGATTTCTTGTCGCTGCTAATCAAGTAGATAGGCTCTGGAGGTCCATCGTCGTCTTCAGGCTTAGTTGGTTTGATAGTTGGACGTCCTTTGAAAACACCAAAAGTAGCTCCATTGACTTCTGCAATGTCTTTGTACGTTTCGAAGCCATTTTCAATATCTGCGGTACAGTATATCGGAATCGTATTCAAGAGTCGGCCTTTGTTCGCTCTGGCTCGGGTCAAGGCATCCTTCAACTTGACCTTGTGTCTCTTTTCATTTTCCGTATCCTGCAATGGAAAGTCTTCAACATTTAACATCTTTCCTGCCTTGATGCAAGCCTCGATAAAAGTATCTGATACAACAGTAGGACCATGTGCAAGACCAACAAGAAATTTCCGGGTCCGAACCATCTTAGGAGCAGCCATGATGTTGACTTTTCCATAATTGTTCCATATAGCAATGCCGATATTACGCAGCTTTTTCTGGTAGTTGTTAGCAATGATCGTGACTAAATAGATGTATCAACTCACAGTATCTGTCTCCTGCTTGGATGCTTCTCCTGCCCAGATCATGTAACCTGTAACAAGCATACGAACCTGGACCTCGGGCTTCAACGTGGTTTTCGCTTTCTTTGATGGACGAATACCAGTCTCCTCATTCTCACTGTCACTATCCTCATGACTGGCTTGGCGCTTTGTAATAGGACTCGAATTGCGCAATAGATCTCGCTGCTTCTCAATCTTATTCGCAGCTCGATCACCACCGAAGACATGTCCTTTTCTCTTCTTCTCCAATTCATACTTGGCAATATCAGGAGCAAGATCATGAATGGCATTCAATGCCCTATCTTTAGCACTCCGACTGCTGGTCGATGAAGGTGTGTCGTTTTCTTTGCCTAAAGATGAGCGCTTCTTGCTCGCTGGAGTTGAAAGGATGTTTGTAGAGTTTGTAGATATTCTCTTGGCTTTGGCGGTGGGTTTTGGAGGAGGTGCAATTACTTCTGGTTCCTCATCTTCAGTTTCGCCATCCATGTCAATATCTCCATCTCGGTCTCGAATTGTTAGATTCTTAATCTTCGAGAGCTTCGGACTATTGGGGCCTGGAGTCGGATCCCTTGGGAAGTATTTCTTTTCCAAAATATTTTGGTCGAACCGAGTTTGGCCAATGACTTCGCCGAGATTAGTTCTGGGTGGAAAGTGTATATAACGTGGATCAGTCAATTTCTGAACCTCACACTTTGCATAACTCTCTTCGAGCCAAAGATGATTGACCATATCAATATTCCATTCTTCAGCAGCACTGCACTTTTCGCTAGATTTCCGCGCCGTGATGAGATGGGTATTATCCTGCTTCATATTTTTGGTGAATTCACCACCAGCGGCATTTACCAGGTTCTCAAGGTACATGCGTGCCTCTCCGCCATAATTGGACAATGTTATCTTGAAACTACCAAAGCCTGGTAAGCCGCCTTTGGGCATTGGGTAGTGAAGAAGTCTCCTCATCGGATTTGTCCATGCATTATGAGCGATCAAATAGTATAGCCATGAAAGGTTACCCACATGTGTTGAAGGTGATCGAGAGGCTATGACATAATCTCTACCCTCTCGGTAATTGCAAACAAACATGTCTGCATCACGTACTGAGGTGACAACTGTACCCTCCCCGGCTTCAATAAGTTTCGTGAGCAATTCAGATAGCCGCTTTCCAATATCCAGATCTTTAGACAACATCACTTTTTTGTTTTTGAAGACATGAAGGCGACGTTTTATAGGGGAAGTTGTCGGAGTTTCGAGCATATCTGGATGCGCCGCAGTAGCACCTTGAAGTCCAGCAGAGGAGGGAATAGGTAGATTGTCTTCGGGATTCATGCGAAAGACTTCTGGATTTGGAAGTAAATAAGGTCGCTCGTCGATACGCTTTCCTAATTTCAGGCAGTCGTCGAACCTATGTTTGGTTAGTTGAGTAGTTTTAGTATAGCTGAAACACTCACCATTGGGGAAGAACAATCTTGCACTTATGGCCCTTATCTATGGCCGCTTGACATTTTGGATGATCCATGCTGAGAGCACAAATGTGAGTTACCAATTTAGTCAAGCTGTTACTCTCCATTCCGCCCATAGCACACGTAGCACCAATGATGGCATCTTTGTCGCCTTGCGGGATATCTCCACATGTAAGGTTGACATTAGAGAAAATAAGTCGCTCGTCGGGTGTGAATGGGCGTATCGGTGCTTGTCTGCGTCGACTAAGAGATTGTGTGATCCAACTAGGCGTAACTACCGGTACAAGTAAAAGACCTGCATCATCATAGCTTGCAAAGTCGGTCGTGGCAGAGACAATATGCGTGATCTCTTCTAAGTTTATGCCCTCGTCTGGTTTTCTAAAATCTGCCGAAGCACCATTATCTTCAAGGACCTCTCTTAACTGCGATTTTGGTTAGCACATACGAAGCGCATTATGATAAGCTGGCACAAGATATACCTGTTTTGCTTGCGCGACAGGAAGCTCCTTGCTCACAACGATAGTGATGCTGCAACCATCGAATATGGGGAGGTGGGCAGCGCCACCATTTACTTCTACCATTATGAAGTGCAAATCTACATGAACAGGATGAATTTATGAGAGATATCAATGACGGTAAGGATCAAGTATATTGCTAGTGAATAATGAACAATATTGATTGTGATTGTGATTGTTGGATGTTGGATGTTGGATGTTGTATTCTCTATATTGTATATTGTATGTTGCGTGCAGCCAGTATCCTTATTATTATTTCGTTTGATCTTCAAAATTGACAAACGCGGGTCGCGTCCCGTGAATCACGTCAAGTTGCGCTTGAGAAAACACGCTAAAACGACAGGGAACGGTAGATTGCTTTGACGCCCAATCACGTGTCAAGATCAACATAGTATCCTTCCAAGGTTACCGGTAATCTTATACAAGTATGCAATTACTAAGTCAGTCAGTCTTGCTTCTAAAGCAGATCACCTATCCAAGTGTAAGGTTAGGATTTCGACTATGTCCGTCCTTCTTTTTCTTTTCTGTCTAATAATCTAATCAGATTCAAATTCAAACTTTTTTTGATGTGCAAGTGTGTTCGAATTGCATAAAATACAAAATGCGGGATTCTTCTACTCATATCATAAACTTCATTCCCGCTCCCCTTTACCGCCAATCAACCTGTAGCTCGCCTCCCGGACCGAGGCTTGCTTGTGGAGAGAGATATCCGGCTGAGTATACGGAGTACACTATACATACGTAGTCAAAGTAACTTTCATCCTTCAATTCATTATTATCTACAATATCATCTTGACCTCGAGATATCATAGAACTATTCTTTCCTTGAAATATCGTTGCTCATGGTCATTTAGTCTATTGGTTTCCTTTTTCATCTACTCAACCTCCTTTGACTTCGAATTCCTCTACTCCATACCACAAGGATATATCCCCCACACTCTCCATCGCTATCTCCATCATGCACTCCACAATCTTCGAGATAAAGGAACATACTCTGGAATGTCAACACATTCGAGAATACCCTCGAGCCACCTCAAATTCTCAAGAAGATATCTTACAATTAGCAATTAAACAATACATCCCTCGAGATAATCCCCATCCGCAGCCGGGAGATGTGACTATAATCGGCGCTCATGCAAATGGATATCCGAAAGTATATTACCCCTTCACCTAAGCAACGCAACCTCGAAGCTAAAAACTATAGGAATTATATGAGCCATTATGGGAAGATATCCATGCACGCGCAAAAGCCAATGGGTTTCGAATCCGAAGTGTTTGGATTGCGGATTTGGCTCACGAAGGTGCTAGTAGTGTCTTGAACGAGCAATTGTTGGGAAATGATCGTGCGTGATAATTTTTTTCTCTCTATTTATATGTCCTCGTACCTTCTTTGCCATCTCAAATGTGATAGCAAAAGATATAAGTTTCGAAAGCCCATCAGTGTGGGCCTTCGTTGTCATTACCGAGATTCTCAAGCGACAGAGACTGCCAACGCTGCCACAGCTAGATGGTTCAAACCACGAAATTTGTGGAGGTACTCGAATTGCTTGAGTCGAATTGACATTGGGGTGTATGGCGCTGATTGAGTTCGAGAATCGATGATTCATTGCTCAGAGTGGATTGTAATCTTGATATGATTTCAACTTCAGACATTCTTTCTCGATCGCTTAAAGCTTCCTGGCTTTATAATGAGATGAAAGAGCCCCATTAATAAGATTGAAGTTCCTACAAGTTTTCTCCCTTGAACATTTTCATTGAGTTCAATCTAGCCCCCATCTACCTTGTCCTTCTCATAACACCACCATTTATTTAACATATCTAACATCCAACCCAACACCCAGCATCATGGCTCGACCACGCTCGCGACCTCCTCCATATGGTCAATACCTTCCGCGCGGAGATGCCCCTCCCAATAATCGGCATCGGCCACTCCTTCGGCGCAAACATGCTCACCAACCTCGCCCTCATGCACCCACGCCTCCTAACCACCCTCATAATGCTCGACCCCGTAATCCACGAATTCGCCTCCAGTCCCAGCGGAGACCCAGACCCCAACAGCCTCTCTACCTTCCGTCGGGATCTTTGGCCTTCCCGCGCGGCAGCCGAAGCCTCCTTCCGAAAATCAAAAGCATATTCCAACTGGGACCCCCGAGTCTTAGATCGGTGGTGCCAATACGGCATCCGAGACACCCCCACCACGATCCACCCTTCCTCATCAACGGAAAGCAAAGCCGTAACCCTAACCACAACCAAACACCAAGAATGTTTCTCCTTCATGCGACCCAGCTGGGAAGCCTTTTCCACCGATGGGAAGACGGTCACCCGCCCTGAACTCATCCCAGATCTCTACGCACAAAGCCCCGTCCAGTACCCCTTCTACCGCCCCGAACCCTTCAATACTCTCCTTCGACTCCCTCAACTACGGCCTTCAGTCTTCTATGTATACGGCAGCACAAGCACCGTCTGCAACGCGGCTTCTCGTGTACAAAAAACTCTCTATCACGGGGACTGGGCACGGCGGAAGCGGTGGAGCGAAAGAAGGCAAGGTCAAAGAGGTGGTGTTGGAAGGGATAGGTCATCTGGTAGCACAAGAAGCCACGGAGCAATGTGCAGATGCATTAACGCCATGGATAGGGCAGGAATTGAAGAAGTGGAGGAAAGAGCAGGAAGAGTACATTGAATGGACGAAGAAGAGCTTGATAGAGAAACAGACATTATCCGACGAATGGAAGAGGCGAGTCGGAGGACCTCCGAAGAGGCCTGGGGTGAAATTTGAGGGTAGTAAATTGTGATTTACCATTTGATTTTGGGATACGTATTGGAATGGCGTAAAGCATATGAGAATTTCCCTCGACAGTTCAAATTCGAAGAGAATAAAACCAAAAATCACACCAAAACTTAAAATACTGCAAGAATAATGCGAAAAAATTTCTCATCTAACATGTAAAATACATTCAGCGCCACCAAATACCCAAACCCTAAAACTCCTCATCACTCGGAACCCAAATTAGTAATCCTTCCTTCTCACTCTTCATACCCTCCGTCGGCGCAATCTTCAATACCTTCTGGAAATATGTATCCCTAATTACACATCTTATTGGCCCAATCCAATCGCCCCTTATAGTTGGCAGTAATCTAAATTTGATGGTCCTTCTAGAAAGTGGGACTAATTGTAAGGTAGATTGTTTAACACCCGAAAAGGCAAATTGTTCGCTCGGTTCCATGTTTATCGCAAAAGAGAGGAAGTGATGTGAAGGATTCTCGATTGTAACGTCGAAGTGAATCATGGATGGTATTGTTGAAGAGTAAGTCACGGCGGCTAGGACTCGAGGTTCGCTACTTGAGACGAGAAGACGTGGGACGGGAACAATACATGTATTGATATTGGAACCATCTTTATTCCTACGCCATTTGATGACAAGAGAGAGATCAAGGGTGGCGGTTCCTCGGTCATCAAGTGAATACTTTTGTGTAAAGGCATCGAATTGAGCTTCCTCGAGAACCTTTGGACTAACTTTTACGCCCCCTTCAGGGATTGTGGTTAATTTATTCGTAGTGCATTTGATGCCACCTTGCACACCAAGGATTTCGACATCAACATCTTCAACCATGATGTCCTCTGTTGCGAATGAAGCAAAACGAGTTGTTAGACACCATTTTTGTGCCAACCCAAATGCTTCACGATCATTCTCTTGTTCGTCCGGAACAACCTCTAAAGATTCTTCGTGGGTGAAGAAGCTTGCCCAGGGATCTGGATGAATCCGTGGAGAGAAATCATAGTTAGCTTCGAAAGGATTCAAGATAGAAAGTTGTGCCGAGATCGCTTGTAAGATTGGCGTTTCCATATCTATCACGAGGTTGTACGAAGCTTTGAGATTAAGATCATAAATTGCTGGTATATCTATCGATGAAATGAGTATCTCCACAATGATAGAAGAGCCGCTAGCAATAGTGCCCAGTGAAAGCTCATGATCAGCGTCCTCCTTAGAACTAGTATCATCTAGTGGATCTGCTGAATCTACCCGTCTTAAAATAATATTGGATGGAATGTTCTCTCCAAGAAGGCGGGCTTCCAAGTTCACAATAGAATCGGTTTCCTCCCCATTCTTTACTTCGAGATGTAAAGAAATGAGTTCATTAGTATAGTATTGTTCTTGAAACTCGACAATACAAAGTTCTAACTTAGGTGGCTTGGGAAGAACGTGAATGGATGACGGTCTAGTGCGAACGAGCCTCTTCTTCGTTCCAGACTCTCCATACCAAATTTCTGGAAAGGTCGACCTGTCAAAAGAATGGACATAATCAAAGTCAAAAAGATCGGATACAATTGAAAATGTGGCCTTTAAAGCTTTTGCATCCCCTGCTTCTCTCAGTAGATTGCCAAATTCGAAGACCTTAGTCTGGCCTGGACTGAAGGTAAGATCTTCGTAGCTTGCCAATGTTTGTCGTGTAGGCGGATCTTCCAGCTCATGTCCTCTTTCTGCCATTGATTCATCAACCAAAGAAGTCTTTTTGTATAAGACGGTAGATTTTTGATTTTTTGATGCTTCAGTACTTGGTTTGTGTCGTAGAATAATGGGTTTCATGCCGCCTATGAATTCTAGACGGATTTCGTTGATTGTTACTGGAACGGAAGAAGCCAGAGCAGAGGATTTGACTACCAGTTGGGATAATGACTGCTCGCCCACCTTTCCTTCAGATTTTTCGAAAGCATACGATGCGGTTAGGAAGGATTGGATTTCTTCGGCATGAAGTACAACAGCAGGCTTGACTTTGACCGTACTCAGGCCCTCTAGAGATTTTGCAATGTTATAATGCCACTTGGATTGACGAACAAAGCCTATTATGCGTATTAGTAATTGAAAAGGTATGTTTGAGAAATACTGACAAGTGTGTAGAAGTTCCCAGTCCACAGCAATGATTGTACCTCCATCGCCAACCTTGACTGCGGCTTTTCTCAGAGTCCATGCGATGTCCTCAACGACAACCCACCAACCTTCATTTCTATATGTCATCTTTTGCCATAGCGCACGAAGGATTCTAAGTGCATCATCCCATGCTTCTCGTTTCATATGTTCTTTTCCACATTGAAATAAGAGCTCCTGCACCAGTCGATGCTGCCCCCTGGCTTGAAATTCGCTAATAGCTTTGTTCAGAACTTCAATTATAAGACTTGCATGATCAATACCTTTCCGACCTGGCAAAGGGTTTTCTTCATGTGGTTGGGGGCAAAGGTATGTATCATAAGTATAAACCCTACTTGCAATTTGTGAAGCAGGAGAGGACCCTGGTGGTGATCTATCTTCTTCCGGTATTGATAAAGCAAGAGCTCGACGTGCTATCAGGTGTTTTGAAGCTTCACGGTACCAATAACCTGGATGGTGGAGGTTATCCCATGGCTGCAATCCGCTGGTAGTAATTTTGTCAAGTGGTAAATAAATCACTGATTTTGATTTCTTGAAATCCGCGAAGCCAACTTTCTTGATCATTTCAGCCATAATAGTTGCCCACCGAGCCTCCCATGCCTGCCAACCGTATGTTGCCGAGCCTTTACCTCTACGATCCACAAAGTCACGTATTCTCTCCCGATGTGCTTGCCATCGGCGAACTGCTGTTGATGAGTGTCCATTCCACAAAAGACAACGCAATATTCTTATGGCAAGGACATCGGCAATGAGACGCCCTTCATTAAAGCGAGGACTCCAGGTAGCAATAGTCCCAAGGACTTCTTCACCCAACAATGCTTCGTAGCCACTCTCATATGAGCGGATAGCTACATCCATTTCCTGCCTGAACTCTGCAAAGACTCCAAGCTTAAAGTCATATCTCACATTCCATCCTTGTCCAGTTAAAGTTTGTGAAGTTCCCGAAGTGGGTGGTGCTGTTGGGAGTGGTACTACGCCTCTATTGCGCTTCCTTCTCGCGTGCTTACTCAAGTCACGGTAATACTCAATACAAAGCGGGTATATGGTAAAATAAATCGTTTCAACAAATGCTTGAATTTCAACAGAAGAGCTTTGTGGAGGTAAGAAAAATAAGGAAGTTTTCGCATCCAGACCAGTCGCTTTACGAATATTCGAAAGGCGCTCTTCTACATCGGGAGATGGCACGCCAGGTGTTTCGCTCAGCAATGCAACTACAAGCCGAGTTTTATAACCGGATTTGTTCAATATGTTTTTAATATTGATGATGTCCGTCTTCAATTGATTATCATGTAAGGTTGCTAGATTCGGATCCGATGTAAATTTGTAGAATGAGAGATATGCGCTCGGTACGTGATCTTGGTGTTTGTCTATCCACTTTGTGTCCAACAATCCATCCGGGAAGACTGTTGATCCAGGGGTCAATGGAGATATTGGAGAGTGTAGGATAAGCCTAGAACTCGGAACTGGACTTCCGGCATCGGGAGAGTATGATGCACTCGTTGGAGGTGGAGCCTTGCGACTTGGTAATAGATAATCCTATGAACCCTTCAGTATTTGACTCCAAGAATGGTGGTCCATCTTTAACTACCCTTCCGACAACCTTCACCTTGAACTTCTTTTTCTCACCATGCTCATATCCGTTCCATGGGAGCTTCTCCGCATCATTTTCCTTGAAACATTTCAGAATACATTGAGCGTCCTCTGATTCCAATGGCGCAATATCAGAAGTGATTATCACCCCTCCTTCCTTTAATCTGGCATTGGTAGACGATGGATCCGCTCCTAATCCGGAGACTACAAGTAATGGTAGATTATGAGCAACATATGCTGTCGCATACCCATCCATCTTGATGGTCCTGTGGTGCCAATAGCTCCATAAGACTATAGATGGAAGTGATGCATGAATCGGGTGCAGGACAATGCTATTTCGCGGACATGGGTTGGTAGATGGGATGGACAGAAAGACAAGGCTGAGTTCAAGAGTTGACGGTAGCTTTGGCGCAGTGTAGAATCGGTCTGTCAAGAAGCGAAGAGATAGAATATGAATAGGACGAGTACTTGCAGAGATATAGCGTTATGTGAATTCCAGTGTCCCAAGACCGGAATGGATTATATACATGTATGTATATGTTCAAAACTCCAGATCATACATGGCACGAGAAGGCTGATGATTTTGGGATGCACGGATCAATTTAAATTCAAGCACCGACGTGCCGATCTACGCAGCCTTGCCCTTGTAAACTAAGGTTGCAGCTGTGCCCTCCCCAGTACAAAGCTTCTTCAGATAACTTTCATCACCTGGGCATTCTCGACTTTATCTCCGTTTGTAAATTGTGTGAATCGTTTTCTACGCATATCTTGCCCTTCTACATACTCCACAATAGACGAAACTCAAGACTTATTCCATTCCCTTTATTGAAGAATAAGCAAACCGGCGCATTCATTTCCTGTTCTCTCAGACTCGTTGCAATCAAAAACCATTTATCGTCGCCCCGTACTCAAGTCACTCAAATTCAGCTTCTGATCGCTTTCATCGAATGCGAACAATCACGGCATGCCCGTAGGATCTTAAAAATATAGCTTCCGCAGATATATTACTCTCGTTTACTTTGTCCTCAAATTGTCACAATGGCTTCTCAAGCTGCTATGATCGCGGACACAATTGTCGCTATGAAACGAGCGGTTAAGAGAAAAGCATATGGTATATACTGGCTTCTCTGACGAAACAAGTCGATCGATATATCTAACAATGTTTGGCAGAATCAGATTCCGATGCTTCTATCGAAAGACTTACAAATCGAGGAAACAAATTACGAAAGCGAGCAAGATACGTCCATCAAGGTCAATTGGCCCCGCCGACTGGTCCACATGTTTATAGAGAGGTGAGATTTGTAAATTGAGAACGACCAGGCAAACCGACATCTAATTTCTCTAACTTATCAATAGACAATTGAACATGCCGGCTATACGCGAGATATTATCAGCAGGAAACCCCCGCTGATCGACGAAGACGGCGATGAGATCGATAGCGACGAGGACGACGAAGAGAAGATCGAAATTGCAAAGACAGCAGCCGCAGAATTTGATCCATATGCAAATATTAAATTGGAGGGTTTGTGACTGAAAAGGAACTTCGAAGGTTTGGAAACACTTTTACTAATCTTTTCGGGTAGAACTCCTAGCACCATTGACTGCTGCCTCTGACTTACCTGACCACCCAAGCCTATCGCAGCCTTTTACATCGAAAGTTTTGACAGAATTAGCGAGGAATGCCGGAGAGATGGTTCAAAAGGAAATGGCGTCTTTATGGAAGATCAAGCATCTCCTAACTCGATTTAGTGGTCATGATACTTGGATACCGTGTGAATCGGTCGAGACTGAATATGATGCCTCATTCTTTGAAACCGAAACGGAACGGCACCGAGCTCAAGTAAAGAGAGTTGCAAAAGAGCATGCGGATATGATGTCGAGAGTAAATCAAGCGCCTGAATCTGATGCCAGCGTAGCTGTTTCAGGTTTAATGATTATGGGCGTCGAAGGTGACGCCGCATCTGGGGTTGCTGCCCTTCAAGCATTGAAGGGGAAAGAAAAGGCATCGAATGTTGACAAAGATATCATAACTACTTCTGCAAATGGAGAAATTGGAGAAGCGTCCAATGCAAACGGCATGGGAAACAATTCAGGATTGGCTCCTGGGTCAATACCACCACCGGATGATGTTGAGATGGATCAAGATGATTCTCAAGAAGCCGGGGATGCGATGGATATTGAGCCAATGGCTGAGGATACTGAGAATAATCCTGTTCCTCGTCGTATGAGGACTCGTGCCCAAGCACAAGCGGTGTTTGATAATGCAACTCGTTCAAGGTCCATAACACCTGACTTGAACGGGGAACCTTTTGTTCACCCTTACTTCCTCGCCCCTAGATCTTCATTTCCAGATCGAGATGTTTACTTGCCTCGTGGTGAGGCCGATGACCTGAGACGATTGCTAGTACACTATATCCAGAAGCAAGAAGAGATTATCCGAGGTGCTCAAAAGGTGTATGAGGGATTGTTGAGAGCTGATCGTTTGCGCCATTTAGTATTGAAATGGACCAAAGCCGAAGGACATGTTGGTGACAATCGCGATATGTCCGATGGTGAGGACTGGTATGATAAAGATGAGTGGGGATTAAGTGAAGATCTCAAGAAAGGACAAGACGAAGAAGAGGAAGATGCTGCGACGACAGCTAAGAAGACTAGAACGAGACGACAATGATCTGTATGTATCATGAGATAGGTAAACTTATATTGGTTAAAGGCAGGCGTAACGGGATGGAAATTGAATAGGGATAAAGGGATATAGTGTATGAAAGATACCATGATTCATGACGGCGCAATGAGGAAAGATTGCATTACGCATTCTATATTGTATCGAATGCATCGAATGGAGTGGTAAACTCGGGGTACAATTCTTGAATTAATAGCAGGATAGCCTAGTATATGGAATATGGGATATGGAATATGGAATATGAAATTTGATATAAACACTCTTATGAACTGTTGAACTGCTACTTGTAGGTATGCATGGATGAAATGGATACTCTCGTAGAATACCTGTGGATTGATTGATTGATTAATCAAATTAGGAAGGTCATCCATCCATTCATCCCTTATTTCCAAGGTTATGTGTGTACTTGTACTTACTAGGGAGTAATATGATATTTTATAATAATCCTATTCATCGTACTAAGCTAAGGTTATTAGTAGTTAATTACCTAATGGTTATTTAAAATAAAATAGTAAAATAGCAAATAACAAAATAGCAAAAATAACAAAATAACAAAATAACAAAATAACAAAATAACAAAATAATAAAATAACAAAATAACAAAATAACAAAATAACAAAATAACAAAATAATAAAATAACAAAATAACAAAATAACAAAAAACAAAATAAAAATACAAAATAACAAAATAACAAAATAACAAAATAACAAAATAACAAAATAACAAAAATAACAAAATAACAAAATAACAAAATAACAAAATAATAACAAAATAACAAAATAACAAAATAACAAAATAACAAAATAACAAAATAACAAAATAACAAAATAACAAAATAACAAATAACAAAAAATAAAATAACAAAATAACAAAATAACAAAATAACAAAAACAAAATAACAAAATAATAATAAAATAACAAATAATAATAAAATAACAAAATAACAAAATAAAAAATAACAAAAATAACAAATAACAAAATAACAAAATAACAAAATAACAAAAATAACAAAATAACAAAATAACAAAATAACAAAATAACAAAATAAAATAACAAAATAACAAAATAATAAAATAACAAAATAAAAATAATAAATAATAAAAAATAACAAAATAATAAAATAATAAAATAACAAAATAATAATAAAATAATAAAAATAATAAATAATAAAAATAATAAAATAATAAAATAATAAAATAATAAAATAATAAAATAATAAAATAATAAAATAATAAAATAATAAATAATAAAATAATAATATAATAATAATTAATAATATAATAATATAATAATATAATACTTTCCAAATATTCCCTTTACAAGGCTCGCTTCTTATTAATCAAGGATGGACGTCATACGACATGGAAAGGTATGGATGAGATGATAATAAATGGGTAGGTATGATGAATGGGGGGTAATGATTTGTTTGAGGACCTGTTGGACTTTCACGTGAAGATTTCCTATGCAGTACGCACTAGGTACTGTTTTTTATTAACAACAATAACAACTACCTAGTCCTCCTTCTATTATTACCATTACAACTTCTACTGTTTGATAGAATTCAATAGAAAAGACAATCTGTTCATTCGTGTGCACGTGTACTCGTTTTTTTCATCTGGATATACATACGGAGTACTAATAAGTATATCTAGATCTTCATCCTCATCCTCATCCTCATCTACAAAAGTCCTCCACTCTTAATTACCTCTTACCCCTCATTCATCCACTCATCCTCTCATCCACTCGTCCATTCATCTATTCATCTATCCATTGTCACAACAATCATGACGACTTTCCTAGGTAACAATAGAGGTCTAGTTGACTTTGATCAAAAAAATCTTGCCAGTGTGTGAACTCAATTCTACCCATAGCGTCATGAAATACTAATGAGCTCTTCTAGTTGCCGCTGCATCCATTGCCTTTAATCCAATATTCTGGAAGTAAGTTTGCCTCTTCGTTCCATTTACTTTTAAGAAGAGCAAAGCTCAACTAATAAACTCTTCTCAGTACCGTCGCTCGTCAAGGTACATGTTACAACAATCCCATTTACTGCCCCAACGCACCTTATTGATTTGATTCCCCAATGCAGAATATCATAATAAAATCCTTACGAGACTCTTCAATGGTAATTCAAGATATGGATGTTACTTTCTCGCCGTCATCATCTTCTCCCTCGGTATCTTTCGGGATTTCCTCTACGAACGCGCCTTACGCTCTCAACCCACTCATCCTTTACTTCTCTCCCCCCTCTCCCAATATGCATCATACGCACTTCTCGCCTGCGGTAACACACTCGTCTTAAGCTCCATGTGGGCACTGGGTGTTACAGGTACATATTTGGGCGATTATTTTGGCATTTTGATGGACAAGATGGTGACGGGATTTCCATTCAATGTTAGTAGTGCACCAATGTATTATGGAAGTACGATGAGCTTCTTGGGTACGGCACTTTGGTGGGGGAAACCGGCTGGGGTCCTCTTGACAGTGGAGGTCTTGATTGTTTATCTTGTGGCTTTGAGATTTGAGGATCCATTTACAGCCGGAATTTATGCGAAGAGGGAGAGAGAAAGAAGTGCAAAGGGGGGAAAGAAGGCATTGTAAATGATATGCGTGAGTGGGGATGAGGGGCTTAGGTTACTGTATGATGGCGCGGGGTGTGGGGGATGAGCAGTGCGAGACTGGGGAATGTGAAACCGGGGAAGTGTGGGTGCGGGGTAGTGGGTGAAGGCAGTATCTGTGATGGCGAGGACAGATGAGATTAAAGACTCTGAGGGGGAATATTTGAGTGGTGAATTTTGACTCTTGATTTCATTTCATGAGCACCGATCGATGATTGGTTGGAGCATATACATATTTATCCGAAAGATGATTATAAAAAAGGGGTTCAACATTGGTTAGTCAGGATTGGGGTCGCATAGATATCAACTACTTTGCATTAAAGGCGTTTCATGGCAAAGGAAAAAGAAGAGGAAAGAAAAGAAGAAAAGAGAAAAATGGTGTACAGTCTTGATAATTTTATGGCAATTTTCATGTCTATTCTCTATATTCTGTTGTTAACTCTTAGATGTTGCCGGTTGACTGTTAACCTTTGATTTCGAGTCATTCCACCCCATCAAGACCTAACCCGTCTAGTCATCAAATTTCCGGATAAACATCACTAGATCAATCAGCTAAAAAGCGCAAACAAAGTCCATACCAAATAAAAACTTACAATCTCCTCAGCAACGGCATCTTCTCCCTCGTCTCCCTAACCCTCTCCAAATCAATCCCCACAAGCCCCACCTTCCCACCATCCACCCCCTCATCTCCCATATCCAACAATACTCTCCCTTGAGGATCAATCACCATCGAATGTCCATAACTCGTGCGTTTCTCGTTATGCGCTCCCACTTGCGCAGCGGCTATCACATAGGACTGCGTTTCGATGGCTCGAGCGCGCAGCAGGGTTTCCCAATGCAGTCTACCGGTAGGAACGGTGAATGCCGAGGGATAGGTCAGGATTTGCGTGTTGAGGTTGCGGAGGGCGAGGGCAGGTTCGGGGAAGCGGAGCTAGAGGGGCGGGAGGAAAGGTTAGTCGATCTCGTTCTCTGGGGTTGGTATGCATGTGGAAGGGTGGAGGTCCGAAGGTTCGGGAGTCTCGTCAACTTCTTTCCCCCCTTTTGGTAAACGAGATACTGTGCTAATTAGTCATTTTACCTACGTCGAAACATATCAATAATCCCACTCGGCCCACGATCGTCTCGATAGGCTTCACGATCTCGGCGCCGGCTTCCACTCCGTCGCTTTCTCGGAGGCCGGCGGCGGCATAGTCGAAGAGATGGAGTTTGTCGTAGCTTCCCACTATTTCTCCGTGCTCGTTGATCCAGATGCTGCGGTTGAAGACTTTGGTGCCCGCGGCGTTGGGGACGTGGATCCCGACATTGATGGCGATTGAGTACTCCCTGGCGGAGGATTGGAGCCCGAGGACGAAGGGGGATGTGGAGATGGGAAGGGCGAGGGAGAGCGAGGTGGGGGGGCTTCCAGGAGTGGTGATGTAGTCTGTGGCTTCGGGGAGGAAGAGCGCCTAGATTTGGGATGTGGTGAGGATGGGGTTGTGAGGGAGAGGTGGATACAAACTTTTGCTCCTTGGGTTGAGGCGGCTTGCGCAAGCTTTTGACTTGTGAGGAGGTTTTGGTGTGGGTTGGAGGTGGAGCATAGCTGGCCTATTGCCTGGGAGGTTCTTAGTTGGTGGTTTATAATTTATGGGATTTTTTGGGCTTGATCTTAAAGTTTCTTACTATGAGCGTCTCTGGGTTTGAGGGTCGGTCCATTTTATGGGATTTACTTGCACGGTATAAAGATGATGACGATGATGATGAAGATGAGCTGGTGAAGGAACGGATGTTCTTTAGATGTTCTTTGGAAGTGCGATGTGTTCTAGTTTGGTCATGACAAATGATGAAGCTTTTGATGAGACGAAAACTGACTTGGGTTTGGAGTAGAAAGTGGGAGGGGATGTGTGATTTTGATGGGAATGAATGGAATGAATGGAATATGGATTTATGAATTAGTTCTATCATCCTATTGATTGTGTTGGGATACTCGTAGAATAGAATATAATCATGATTACTCAATCAATTGTTGATGAATAATATAATATATATATTACATAACCAAGCTCCCTGTATCATGTATATCCCTGCATCTTACACGTTTTTCAACTACTATCTATAGTTACCATTTCAAAAATTTATAATAATTCAAATTTATAAAATATAAAGCTAAAATTTATTTTAATATATATTAAAAAATAGAATAATAGAATAAAGTTATAAAATCCTTTAAGTTTTATACTTTAATAAAACCTTGATTTTTCGGCCTTTTTTTATATACGTTTTCCCTTTCTTTTCTTTTATTATTAAAATATCAACCTTTACTCTTTTAAAAAGCTTTATAACTTTTCTTAAATATTAAATTTATAATATTAAAATGTTTTAAACTTTTTTAAACTTTTTTAATAGATAATTTCTAATAATCTTAAAGCTTTTTTTGTTTTTATTTTAAAATTCTATATAATTTAATAATCAACCTTCTTTTAAACTATTTTAATTATAATTTTTATATTTTTCCTTTTCTTTTTAATTTTCTTTTAAACCTTTTTTTGCATTTTAATTTTCTTTTTATACTTTAATGCAAATGCTTTTATTAATTAATAATCCTTAGCTTTTACTATTATATTAGAAAACTATATTTAAAGCTTTATTAATCTTTTTTTTTAATAAATTTAAATATTTAAATTAAATCTTTTTTTTCTTTTTAATCTTTAAAATCTTTTTTAAACTTTTTGATTTATATAATTAAATATTTATTTAAACTATATTTATTAATATTGTTTTAAAAAGCTTTTTTATTATATTTAGATTAAAATTTTAATAAAATTCAAGTTTTAAACAATAAAAAGTTTTCAATGTATATAAAATCTAAATTTTATTTCTTATTAATAAGTATTAATATAAATAGTGAAAAAGATTTTAATTTAATTATAAAAATAATAGTATTTTTATTTATAAGAATAAATTCCTATTTTTTCGAAAAAATATATAATATTATATATCGTTTTTATTTAAACCTTAAACTTTTTGAAATATAGGCTAAAAATTGTATTTAATTATTTTAACAATATTTTTTTTATTATATAAAAATAAATTAAACTTTATAATATATTAATTTAAAAAAGAAAAAAAGAATTTAATATTAAAGAGATTAAAGTTAATATATAGAATAAAGGGGAAAGAATTAATATTATAATCTTTAATTCTTTATATTTTAATATAAATTCTATATTAATATAATTTAAATACTTATTTACAATTAATAAAATATATTCTCTTTTTGCTTTTTAATATGTATACCTATTAAAATACTTTTATTAATTAAATAAAGTTAAATATATTAAATAATTATTTATTATTTGAATGCTCCAAAATAAGCTTAATTCTTTATATAATATTTTATTAACTTAAAGTATTCTAAAAATTCCCTAAATCCCTTTTATAAATTAAAATAAATAAAAAAGCTGTTTTATTAGTATAAATATATATTAGAAAAGGTTAATAAACTCTTTTGATTTATTTTATTTAATTTTTATTACTTTTCTTTTAATTATATATATTAATATTTATAATTCTTATTATTAATCTATGCTTATTTCTAATTATAAAATCTTTTTGTTTTAATTATATATATTCTTTAAAGATATATTATATTTTTTAATTCATTTTTGTTAATTAAATAAATAAAGAAAAAACATTAGCAAAAGCTTTTTTAATAATATTAAACAATAATAATACAAAATAAAAGCTAACTAAATTATAAGAAGTATTTAAATATCTTTATATTATCAACTTTAATATATAAATTGTTAATATAATGAAAGATATCAATATTTAAAATAATTTTTATACTTTTTAACAAAATTTATAATTTAATTTTTTTTTATAAAATGATTTATAATCTTTTTTACTAAATTCTTAATTATGCGACTAATTAATAAAAGATATAAATCTTTATATTAACTTAGTTAATTTAATTAATAAAAAGTTTCTTTTTGCTTTATTAAAAGAAATTAATATATATTAATATATATTATTATACAAAAGAGTAATTTTGCTTTTATAACGTCGGAAAAAAATATAAAATAGTTAATTTTATACATTTTAACTATTTAAGTATATTTAAAATGCTTTTACTCTTAAATATAATCTAATATAACCTTTATACATAGATCTTTAAATAGATTTTATTAGGTTTTGAATCTATAGTATCGTTATTTTGAGAATTGAAAAAAAGCGTACAAAATATAGGGACATGTACGATACAGGGAGCTCGGTTACATATATACATCACATACATATATATTACATGTATATTGCATGTATATAATTATATATATATATATTACATATACATATATGATATACCTAGGTATATATATATACATTATATACATATATATATTATATACATCATATATATATATATATATATATATATATATACATACATATATCATTACATACATATATATTACATACATATATATACACCACATACATATATATAACCTTACATCATACATATACCCATAAATATTTATATATCTCTGATATATTCAAATCATCATCCCTCATTGCTTGAAATTGCCTCCTCAGTCAGTATTACATACATACACATCATGACTTTTCTTCCTTCTCTTTCGCCATCACCAACTAATTGATAATCAATCAATCATTGGACAGTCACAACATGCGGAATTCCGAAAAATGACGTCCATCAAAGAAAATCAAAAGAACCCCGAACTTTTAACGAATTTCTAAACATTTTTTGAAGAACCCGAAAACATCCACTTCACTCAAAAACTACAACCTGACGTGAGCTTTTCCTTTCCTTTTCTTTCCTTTCTCTCTTCTTTGGACTTTTAAAGAAAGAGTTCAATTCCATTTTAGTTCATCAACCGAAATGCCATTATAATTCTAAGAAAAAACCGAAATGTCAAATGGCGGAAATGGAACTGGAACTGGAAATGGCAATGCCGGGAAAAGATCCTCTTCTTGTATGTATATTGACTCCATGTATCACTGACTGAAGGACTGAATTACTTTACCTCGCCACCTCAAGCATATACTTACATGTCACAAACTGAAACTGAAACCGAAACTAATATCCCCGTTTAGATTTCCACTTCATAGCAGGATTAGGATCAGGGATCCTCTCGGCAGTCCTCCTGCAACCCGCCGACCTCCTCAAAACCCGCCTGCAACAAAGTAACCATGCATCGCTCTACACCACCATCCGCGAACTCTCGCAATCTCCAAACAGCATCCGTTCATTCTGGCGAGGAACGGTTCCCTCAGCTCTCCGCACCGGCTTCGGCTCAGCCATCTATTTCACCAGTTTGAATGCCCTGCGGCAGAATGTCGCGCGCTCGGATCTCTTGAGGACGATTGGCGTCGTGGAAAATGGGAAGGTGCCCCTGCATTCTTCGTCCCTGCCCAAGCTGTCCAATCTTGCGAATTTGACGACCGGGGCCGTGGCGAGGGCCGGCGCGGGCTTCGTATTGATGCCTATGACGATTATCAAAGTGCGGTACGAATCGAATCTGTACGCATACCGATCCATCATGGGTGCGGGGAGGGATATCTATCTTACCGAGGGATTGCGGGGCTTCTTCTCGGGCTTTGGCGCTACGGCCATTCGAGATGCGCCGTATGCGGGGTTGTATGTGTTGTTTTATGAGCAGTTGAAGAAACGGTTGAGTCATGTCGTTCACTCTGTTCCTCAGGCCGAGGAATTGGCGGAGAATTTGGGGATGAGGAAAAATATGAAGGGGAGCACGAGTGCATCGATTAATTTTGGATCGGGCGTGTTGGCTGCGGGGCTGGCGACGGCGATTACGAATCCTTTTGATGCCATCAAGACGAGGATTCAGTTGCAGCCGAAGAAATATACCAACTTGGTTGTGGCGGGGAGGAAGATGGTGGGGGAGGAGGGCGTGAAGAGTTTGTTTGATGGGTTGGGGTTGAGGATGGGGAGGAAGGCTATTAGTTCTGCGTTGGCTTGGACCATTTATGAGGAACTTATCAGGAGGGCGGAGTCGGCTTGGACGGGCGAAAAAGAGGTGGTTATTTGATGGGGTTGGCGTAGGATAGGGAAGCTCGCTACTCATTATTTGGTTTGGTGACTTGTATACTACTATTTCTCAAAATAGAAGGGAAAGTCATGATATCAACATCATCACTTGTATGTCTGGCTTTCTGCATGTTATTTTCTGGGGTTTTTCGTCAAATACGGTTGATAACGTTATATTGTGGGTATTCAAGCTCAGTACACAAAAGAGAGATGATAGTTCATCCAAACCAAAAAAAAGATTGGAAAAAGTAAAAAAGTAAAAACGCATAGAAAAGCCTTCATCATCCAATCTATTCCCTCGATTCCCTCATCGCCCATTTTTCAACCATTCCTCATCTTCGTCCTCATCCTCATCCTCCCCTCAATACATCCCATACCCCCTACCTTCCCGCCGCCCACCTAACAAACGGACTCGGACTTCGACTCCCACTATGACTATGCGAATGCTTATGCTTCCTCTCAATCACCAACTGCAACTCATCCCCCTTATGGTGATGATGCTTCTTCCGATGTCGATCATCGACCACATACTCCTTCACATACTCGATCGTGTGCTGTTGGGGCTGCCGGACCGCAAGCCGCGTTTCGCGCAGTTGCCGCGTGTGCGTCCAGAGGATGTCCTGTTCTTCTTCCGGTACCCAGCGTTTTATCAGGAGGAACTCAGGGTCCTGTTTCCGGGGGGGGAGGTTAGTATGTTAATGTCATTTTTATTTGTTGTTTCTTTTTTGGAAAGAAACGGGGACGGTGAGGGGGAGGATTTACTTCTCTGTCGGTTTCGTAGTCAATTCCGTAGACGCGCAATGTCTCAATTGATAAGTGTTTTCTGGACATTCTCGTATATGTTGGTCTCGGGGCCGCAGGTTGGATCTGATAGGTAGGAGGAGGAGGGGGAGGGGGAGCGTGATGCACGGGGGGAGGAGCCTGACGAGGCGGGGCCTGGCTTGCTGGGGGCGGGAGAGCTTTGCCAGCTTTCACGGCTACAATTTGTTGTTCGTTTCAAACCCGCTTTGTGAAGATCCTCGTGAAGTCGACGCTGATATTCCTTTTCCCTCTCTTCCCGCTCATGCCTCTCCTTTGCAAGCCGATCGGCCTCCTGCTTCTTAAACTTCTCAATGATTTCCTCTCGTTCCTTGCGTTCCCGCGCTGCCTTCTCCGCCTCTTCTCGCTTGTACTTCTCGATCGCTTCCTCGCGCTCCTTCTTCTCCCGCGCGTGTCGTTCTTGCTCCATGCGCTTCATGCGCTCATACGTCTCGCGGATCTCCTTGTCCGCACGCTCCTTCTCCTCCTGCGTGCGCTTCTCCTTCTCCATGCGCTTCTTCTCCTCCTTGAGCGACAGCAGCTCGAATTCCTCGCGCAGCATGCGTTCCTTCTTCTCCATCTCCTTTTCGGCCTTGTAGCGCTCGAGTTCCCCCTTCGTCATGCGCAGCTCCACGTCCTCCCGCAGCAGACGCTCGGTCTTTTCCCGCTCCCGCTCGCGCTCGCGCTCCACCTTGTAGCGCTCGAGCTCCCCCTTCGTCATCCGAAGCTCAATGTCCTCCCGTAGTAATCGCTCGTTCTTCTCCCTCTCGCTCTCCGCCCTGTACCGCGCCAGTTCCCCTCCATCCCTCGCCAGCCTCTCGCCTCTCTCCCGCTCCTTCTCCATTCTCACGCGCTCCAGTTCCCCTCTCGCCCTCTCCAGCTCGAAATCTTCCCGCCCAAAACTCCGTCGTCCGCTACTGGCGGGACTGTGCGATATACTCACGTGCCGACTGTGACTCCGATGTTTCCTCCTCATCCCCTCTCCCACGCCCAATCGGCCCCTCGCCCGCCTCGTCTCATAGATGGACGAATCGTCGCTCTCGCTCTCATACTCATTGTGGATATGCCGCGAGTTATCCACGATGATGGGCGCAGCGATCGGGGCAGCGGGTGCAGCCGGCGGCGCAGGAGACCGTTCCCGATGTCCCGTAGAGAGCGATCGTCGGATCCCCGACGATATTTCCGGCGCGAGATACGCCGTTGTGCCGTAGCGGTAGGCGGGTACGGGGACCGGGACCGGGACCGGGACCGGGTGCGGTTGGGATCTTCGGTAGGGGATTGTGGGGCCGGGGTCTCGACCGCGGGTTTCGCGTGAGATGTGGATGTCGAGGTCTTCGTCGTCGTAGTAGTGTCTTGCCATTTTGATGGTGGCGGGTGGCGAGTGACGGGAGAATCAGGAACCTGTATTTATATATATGCTTGTTGATGTGTATATGTGTGTGTGTGTGTATGATTCAAAGGGTGGGATGATGAAATTGATGGTGGAATATTTGTGACCCCGCGATGGATGATAGAGGGGTTATATCGAGTGCGACGTTCAGATAGGAAGAAATGTAATGCGATAAGCCTACCTCCTCGCTCTGCCTTTTGCGTCTCTCCGAATAAAGTCGATTCGTATGATGAGTATTATTCGCGACACTTTCTGGGTAGAAATAGATTATCCGCGCAATAGAAATCGCATGAAGGCGAAGCGCACTAACTTCACAGCTGACAAAAACTTCCCCCACGATCCAACTCACGGCAAGATTTTCAACAAGGTAAAGAAAGAGGTGAAGGAAGAAGATGAGAGATGAAAGTAGAAGGTGGGAGAGAGGCAAAAAGAAAAAACAAGAAATGTGCAAGCGGTGTCTTTCTTGTCAGCAGGAATGGGCATGGGCTGATTTACACTCGTCTTACTGGTTTGGGTCGTACACTCTCTCTCGCTGTGGTTGGTCATGTATGTACTGTATCTATCTAGGTATTTGTACATGTCACCCCCTACTTTCCTCGACTCACGCCGGGGTCGCGGCTGAATGATCGCGGGTTACTGCAAGTCTGTTTCAGGTGTGGGTTGTCACTTGGTGTTTACAAGATGGGGGCGAGAGGGAGAGAGAGGTCGTTGTATCGGTTGGACTATGTTTGGTTGGTGTTTGGTTGGTTTATGGATGTTTGGTGGAGTGGCACTGGAGTTGGGATTGGGATTAGAGTTGGGAAGTCCGAGTGGATTGGGTTACCATAAGTTGGTCTTGACATGTATCGTCTAGAGATCTACCTACATCCATCACCGAGAGCTGACTGTAGCGAGGTATCCCGGAGCTCACCTCCCATGTATGGTTCTCTTACAATGCAGCCCTAATAGCATGTCTACTGTGGTATGCTGCTCTCTTGAGATACAGTAGTGTCTCCGTTGCTGCAGTTCAAGAATTGAAATGTGCTTTATCTACTTGCATCTGATCCATGTTTATTTCGTATATCAATCCTATGGTGAAGAGTGAAGGGGTTTCAGGATTCCTAGTCTAGGTCTCCGATATGCAAGTGAGCGCCGAGGAATCTTGGCATTTGGATTGCAAATGTAGGGTAATGTTAGTAGGTTCTTGGGGCTTTTGTGGGTGGTAATCATGTATCCATTCCTGAGTGCTACTAGTAGATATGGAAAACTATTGTGCAGAGTACAGACAATCTTGCTACCATAGAGTATGATTTACACATGTGAACATTGAAGAATAGAGTTTTGAGGCTCTTGGGTCCACTCCGTACGCAAGTAAGGTAGTTCTGCAATATCATTGGAGGAATCTTGACCTTACGCGAGGATCTGGAAGTAGGTCAGCGTTTAGCTTTTACGTACGGGGCATAGTTTGTGCCGAAGTATCTAGCGAGGTATCAACATATGAAGGTGGGATGAATCATGAATGGGATGAATGGGATGAATGGCAATAATACAGAAGATGAAAAATATGGCAAGTGTTGGTGTTTTTCGCCATACGCTCGTTCCTTTGAGATGAGATGAGAATCCGATGGCTTGGAAGTTGGTAAAAAGGGGGAGGGATTGGGTCAGCGCCTAGATTGATCATTACGTTTTTAGCCCCCAACTTTGTTGAATGATCTTGGTGAGCTGTACATTTTGAGATGAGATGAGTTTAATCCCTTGCTTGGTTTTGGTGATGATAGGATGATGAAAGATTTCCGAGTTATTTTTGGAAGGCAATTGTGAAGGAAGAAGAAATGGGTGGAGATTGGTGCTGAAAAGAGCTTAGATTTTGAGGATGTTGATTCTCGAGGTCCTCTTTGATCTGTTCCGGCGGGCGGATGTTTCTTTTCAGATATCAATAGTGAAATGTTGATGTTGATTGATGTTGATATTGATATAAGACGTTGACACCTGGTATTTGATCCAAGTAAAACAGCAAAGTCCTCATCCATACTCATTCGTGTATGACATGCCAACGCATAATGAGTACCATGGCTGATCTTGTATCTACCACACACACTCTCTCCTTTTCCACATCACATTACATACTTGTGTCTCTCAAGTCAAGAGTAATTAATCCCTTCATCAAAAGCATCCCCACACTCCCAAATCCCCATATCACATCCTCAAACATCATTGTTGCATTCGTCCCAACTCAAACCCTCCAAGGGTGACGGGTATCCATTGTAAGATACAACTTGTCATGAATCTAAAATGCACCATCCAAATACTCTGTAGATACTCCATCAAGCACGACCACCACTCTGAAGAATCCTTGCAATATTTTCAGTACTCTTTTCATATGTCGTCTCTAAATATTGTAATTTCTTGCCCAAATTATCAATATCTGATTTCAAATCTTTGGTCTCGTTGTTTAATCTTTTGTCTACATCAGCTGTAGGGCTGAAGACAAACCTATCCAATCATTAATGCTTGTTTTTAAACTCGTGAAGTGATCATGTGCTTTGTAAAGCAAAACAATCGAATGATACTTGTGAAGATAGGCAGAGGGGAGAAAGAGGGAAATGATTAGAGACGAATGTAAGCAATAAGGGATGAATACATTTTACCAACTCCTTCATACACATTAGTACTTGGTGGTAACGTCGATACTTCGGTGGATGTAAGTTGGATTAAACGGATTTCGCGTTGCTTGCTGGAGATTTGAGATTTGACGACACTGATTTGTTGCTCAGCTTGAACGGCTTGAGATTGGATTTCATTGACCAGCTATTACGTTGTTAGTAGATTTCTTTTTCTTTTTGGGTGTTTGATATTGAAGGGACTTGGGAAGGGGAGGGAGGGAGAGAGGGAGGGAGGGATGGATGGATGGATGGTGTTCGGGTGTTTGTTCCATCGAGAATCTTTTTGATGATGCTGGGTTTACCTTTTGTAAAGCTTCGTTTGGGATAGACATCTTTTATGAGGTGTATGTGTGTATGACTGCGGAGGAATAGAGAATGGAATGGTCCAGTTGAGAATAACTGTCTGAATCCTTACGTCTCTCCTCACAATATCTGATTGATTCTCCCAAGGTTGTCTCGAATGCCCGTCCGTGGACTTATTACCTTCTTACTTGTCTACTTTCATTTTATCAATATGCGTGGGGAATTGTTGTGAAAGATATTCCATATCATGTGTTTCTCGATAAGAAGATTGATAAGAAGGGCGGTGAGTTGAAGTGAAGGGCAGAATAGATGAAATATCTTTTTTTGTGTATGGAGGTGTGACGGGGAGTGAGATGATTGATCGTGTGATAGGTAATAGGTACTAGGTAGGTAAATATAAAGGTAAATATAAAGGTAAATATAAATATAAATATAAATACAAAGGTAAATATAAATATAAATATAGATATAATATAAATATAAATATATATAGATATAGATATAGATATAAATATAAATATAAATATAAATATATAATATAAATATAAATATAAATATAAATATAAATATAAATATAAATATAAATATAAATATAAATATAAATATAATATAAATATAAATATAAATATAAATATAAATATAAATATAAATATAAATATAAATATAATATAAATAATATAATATATAATACACATAATACACACAATACACCCGTGGACCGACGAACTACACAGACGGTCCACGTGCTTCAAGTTCAAGCTTCCACAGTTCCATTTAGCTCCCGTAGCTTCCGGTCCAAAGCTTCAAAAGACTCTCCAGACTCCAGAGATCGTATCCGATCCACCTTTTCTTTCCCATACGGTATCTGGAATGACGTTACATTTGTAAAGCATTTCTAAAAGTAACACACAATGATACAACAAACATGGTTCGACCCTTGCCTTTGATACAAACCATTAGTCAGCACAGTTTCCAAGTGCAAGTGCAAATGCAAGTAAGTGCAAGTGCAAGTACGAGTACAGGGACAAGTAGAGAAGTAGAGAAGGAGAGAAGGAGAGAAACTTCCCAATCAATCAACTCGCACTCATTAGTTCTACTACTTACTACCTACCTACGTCGGTACTCGAGTAGCTCCTAAGGTTACAGAGTAAGACTTCATCCGCAAAAACTTTATGCGCATTGTTTAGGACCTGGGCAATCTAGAAATTTTCAATCTTTTGATTGTTCATCACCATCATCATCATCATCATTAGAATACAAACAAGTATTAGAATCTATTTCGCTCATCGTTCCTTATCCTGTCTCTATTGTTGTTGTCGCAGCATTATCAAAACAGAACCCCCGCCCGGCCCTGCCTGCGTATCTGAACATCATCATTGTCAACATCAGCCATCATTGAATCTCCATCCTCCCTCATTACGGGCGATCATCATAACCAAATAAGCAACTTCCTCCTCGTTACGAGGATTCCACCATGGGTTTCTATCTCCCATCAATCCCATATCCTCCAGCACGGCCAGAAGAAGGTTATTGGGCACCTGTGACTTCTACGATAAATTGGTGTGAAGGCAATCCCTCCCATCCCTCCGAGTCTAGTCATCATCTTCTAATCGTGAACTGCAGAGGATTATTATGCCACCATTTACTCTGCCGAGATTGTCAACACTCTTACCAATCTACTCTTCATATGGCTTTGTATCAAGGGGACTCGGAACTGTTTTAAAATATGATCACGATAGTGTATTCCTGGTCGCCTTCTTTGGTTATGGCGCTGTAGGCACAGGTGAGGGTGTTCATTTCAATCTTGGTGATATTTGTATATTGACATAGCTAAGGTTCATTCCTGTTTCATTCAACATTAAAATGTAAGCCATCTCATATCTATCGGATGAGAGAGAGATTTGATTATTGACATGATTCTCTAGATCCCATGCAACTTGTCGACGAACTTTCGATGATTTATACGACATGCTTGATGTGCTATGCGACATTCTCCTTTTCTCAATCACGCATCTTTAGACAAGTATTAGCCTTTAGCTTGGTATTTTTGTCTGTATTTATAACTGTAAGCAGATCATGGATAGTCTCTTTCGGAACCTCCTCATTTCTTATTGCTAATGCTTGAATCCCTATGAACAGCTTTACTACCATTACCTTCAAGATCCCGATTTCCATCAGAATGCATTTGCGCTTCTTACAACCATCGTACTCTTCCGTTCTATGTATGTAATGGAAGTCAACATACGACCTTCGCTTCGAAAGAAATACGCCACTACAGAGCTTTCCCACGAACACCCTGATACTACACTCTCCGAACGTCTAGCGAAATGAAAAGAGGCAACATGATATCTTGAAAGAAATGTGGTTGATGGTTGGCTTAGGTCTGTCAATATTTCTTGGTGGTTTTGGCATATTGGTCCTTGGACAATCATTATTGCTCGACAATTAGACAATGGAGACACGAGATTGGACTTCCATGGGGGTTGATACTCGAAGGACATGGCTGGTGGCATTTGATGACGGGTATTGGATCATACTTCTATCTAGTATGGGGCATCTGGCTACGACATTGCTTGAATGATAAGCAAGACGAATACGTTTTGAACTGGCCCCATTACTTCAGCCTTCCTGAAGTCATCACACGCCCTGAAAGTAGCAAAATCTCGAATGGAAAACGAAATGGGAGAGGGAATGGACATACGCAAGAAGAGTCTAGAAAGTCGGTTTAGAAAGTTCAGAACGGTTGGTTATAGTTATGTTTCCAGGAATACCAACCACTTGGGTATATTAAAATAGAGGGTGGAATTGAGGTATAAGAGGATGAGTGGTTGTGCCATTAAAGACATGAATATTGATACCCTTTCATAGAATACAAATATGAATATGATAGACGGATTGATTGTACAGTGTACTCCAACTCGAATTTGCTGCTAGTACAAGTACATATACTCCCCGCCGTACTGGTGTTGATACTCCGTCGTCGATAGTGTTTCGATGCATTCTGATTACCTAATCAATTACATGAACCCCGCAGTCAGGTTAAAATTCTAGCCTTGTCTTAGAATGTAACGCCAGCCTTGCGTAGATCTGAAAATGCAACCAGGTTTATGACTGAATGATGATTGGCTGAGCTTATATAATCAATTCGTGTCCAATATCAATTGATTCATAGTCTCAGCCATGGCAATCATACGAAACTTTGAAGTGAGCATACATCTATCTAATAGAGTCTACGTATTTCTTCCCCATGAATAGCAATGCGAGATATCTTCAAAATACCACTTCATCATACCATATTGTCCATCGAACTCAAGAATATCTGCAAACTAATTGAAGCTGTTTCGTAACCTACCTGCAAGGCTACGACTATTTTCCTACGTTGGTTATATGATGTATGATTTGATTAAATCCAAATATTCAACAACTTAAAGTGTGTCCATTCTGAGTCAATCAATTCTGAGTATTGAAAGATCATGACGAGTCCTGCAAAACAAACCTCCTCGAGATGGGGGTCCTTTTTATCGCAAGCGGTAGGAGGATTGGAATCAAGGCTAGATAATATACTGGCAGAAGGTCAAGAAGGTCCAGTAAATCGACAACCCTCCACGACTGGTACTGCAGTTGCAGCAAAACCAGAGGCAGGTATGAAAACAGGTTTTAAGGTTCTTGAAATATGCATTGATTTGACTGTGTCTCTAGCAGTATCTCGAAGCGGATCGAATAGCAGTAGGACAAACGATCGATTACAAGAGCGTTTAGCAAGGGCGGTAGCTGCGAAGAATGCACAAAAATCGGGAACACAATCAACATCTTCCAATGTGTTCCCTCGCGAAACTGGAAGTCCAATTACTGTTGGCGAAAGTCCAAGACAGAGTTTAGATGCCACCTCGAGTGTGGGAGGTGACGAGGCTACGAAGCCCATTTCTCAAGATCTGGAGTCTAAAAGCAACTGCAAACACAATTGAAACACATACACCTACGGTGGAAGTTCAATCCAGTACTCCGGTCAATGATTCCGGCCTGGATTCTCATCAGGCATTGCCCAGTGTAACTACCTTGAATGCCGAACGAACCCACTACTCGTTTGTCGACAGAATCTACCAGGTCTAATATACCTAGAGGATCTTTTGACTCGGTCCCACCTCCTGACCCAATATCCCGTTCATCTGCTGATGAGCCCCCAATTTTACCAACTGTTTCACCACCAGATGCGACGGGGAGCTCAAAAACCCCGGCGGAACTCGAAGCTGCACTCAGTCAGCTTCAATCGGACTATGAAACTTCGGAATTACAAAGACAAGAGGAAGTTCACGGATATATAGAACGCATCGATGCACTACAAGCAAAGTTACAATATTTAGCAAAGGAAAGTCTTGAATCTGCAAGTATTGCGAAAAAATGCCGCACCACCAGGAAGCCTGGAGAAGAAATTGGCGGAGAAAGAAGAACAAGTTGTTTTACTCATGGAAGAAGGCCAAGCTTTATCTAAAAAGGAATTGACTCATATGACCGCAATCAAGAACCTTCGTGCCAAAGTTATTGAGGGCAATAAAGAAATTGCCGAAGCCAAAAAGAAACAAGAGAAGGCCGAGAAAGAGGCTGCGTCTCTGGCGGAACGTCTGAAACGAGCTGAAGGTGCCGAGAAAAGTCTAAGTGAGAGGAATAATGTGATCAATCGACTTCGAAAAGAACTGGATGCGGTTAAGATTGAGAGGGATACTAAAGATACCACCATTGCAAACCTTAAAGCTCAACTCGAAGATAATGCTGCTCAAGAAAAAAGAAGCAGAGGCAAGAGTTGCTCACGAGGCACTTGAGGCTGAGAAGAAACGTGTTGCTGAGCTTGAGGATGATGTTTCTAATCTCAAGATCGAGAAACAGCTAGTTAATGACAGAGCACAGATACAAATTAAAGAGCTTAGAGAGAAGATGGATAAAGAAAGTGAGAGTGCTCGAATTGCAGCTCTTGAGATGAAAAATGAGCAACAAATGTTAGAGAGTAAATTAGAAGTTATGAGAGCTAGGGCTGAGGAAGTTTCATCTGGAGCAACTGGTGATGCGCAAGCAAAACTTTTACGCCAGGTTGAAACCTTACAAACACAAATGCTGTTGCAAGTGAGAATTGGCAAGGTATCGAAGCTTCTTTGACAGCACGTGCGAGAAGTTTAGAAAAGGAGAGGGATGAGGCAACCAAGCGAGAAGCTGAGATTAGGCGAAAGGCTCGTGAAGTGGTAAGCATTAATTGTCTATCATCTAAGAACACAACTAACTATAGATAGACTCTAAAGGCTAAACGTAATGAAGAATGAATTGGAAGAAACGAGGTCGAAATTACCAAACTTTGAGCAAGAACTTTCCGAACGAACTGCTCAACTAGATGACCTCAAAAAGCGTACTGAAGAGGCAGAAGCTGCCTTAGTTTCGGCCAAAGCCGAATTTGAGGATGAGAAGCAGACTTGGAATTCTGAAATGCAACAACGAATCTTGGAAGAGAAACAGAAGTGGTTGGAAGAAATTTCTTTTGGTAGTCGAGGAGAATCACCTGTAGCGACAAGTCGAAGAGGTTTTAACATCAGAATATTTGGGTCTACAAAATATGCAATCGAGAAGGACTTCAGCTCGATCCACGACTGGTGAAATATCCACTCCAGAGAGACTGTTGGGACGTCGTCCTGCACAACCGTCATCTAAATCTCCAGATCCCGGAACGCCTGTCAGACAAGATTCAACTGCATCACTAACAAATTCTATATCTCTAAATTCGATTGCTAAAACGGTACTGGGGAAAGAAGTGATTTCAAAACCACAAACTCCCTCTCTTCACACTTTAGACCATGACGATTTCTTCGAAAATCATCGTTCTTCTTCCCCACAACAAAACCATCCATGACATGATATCTACCTCGACCGCCGGTGCCGGACCCAGTGTTCAACTCGTTGAAAGAATGAGTTCAGCGGTTCGTAAACTCGAGAGTGAAAAGGTTGCAACGAAAGAGGAGGTCAGTAGATTGGCTGCTCAACGCGATGAAGCGAGGGCGGAAATTGTTAATTTGATGAAAGAGGTGGAAGTTAAGAGGGAATTGGGAGAGAGGGTAAAAGAGTTGGAAGAAGAGATCAAGGGGGTCAAGGAGAGGTATGAGGTTACACTGGAATTGCTTGGAGAGAAGAGTGAGGAGGTACTTGAGTTGAAGGGGGATGTGGAGGATATTAAGGCTATGTATAAGGAGTTGGTTGTCAGGAGTGTGGGGTAGGGTTAGGGGATACAGGTGAGGGAGGAGACGTGCAAAGGAGAACCGGAAATGAAAGATAGGAAGGTGGTGGTGGTGGGGGTGGTGGTGTATTTTTATTGGGAAAATGATGGTTACGGATATCCTCAGAGTCAAAGTATACATGCGGGCCATGAATTCTTTGAAAGAATGAATCAATTTTTGACGTTTATGTGTTGATGCGGTGCGGCTGCGTTGTTTTTTAAATACCTGGGTTTTGATTCGGGTAATGGGAGTGAGGTTGGTGATGGACGTGTATCAGTATTAGTAGTAGTAGTAGTAGGAGTAGTATACGAGGGGTATGCCGGTGGGAATGGAAGGATTTCTATTTTGATGTTGATGTTGATGTTGATGTTGATGTTGATGTTGATGTTGATGTTGATGTTGATGTTGATGTTGATGTTGATGTTGATGTTGATGTTGATGTTGATGTTGATGTTGATGTTGATGTTGATGTTGATGTTGATTTGGTAATAATGAACTATTTTCCTTTTGCTTTGAAAAGTTGGATGTTGGATATTGGAAGTGATATAATGTATATTGTATATTGTAATACATGAAAATGAGGTTTAAGCTACCGAGAAGGATTTAATACGGTGGGCACGTGGGTCGTGGAAAGGCTGGGTAGATGGAGATGTAGCTTTGGATTTAAATAATTCGATGGGTGGAATGGATACAATTGGGTATACTTGGATGAAGAAGAGGGAAGAGGGATGGGGGATGAGGGATGAGGGATGAGGGATGAGGGAGAGATATTTATGGTTGGAATCTTTGGCTGGGATTTATGTTTTGTTTTTGTTTGGAGTGGAGTGGAGTGGAGTGAAGGTGATAATGAAGGGGTGGTGATAATGAAGTGATGGTGATGGTGATGGTGATGGTGATGGTGATGGTGATGGTGGGTAGAGGCGACGGGTTGGTTTTTCTGGGGGAAAGAGCAGAGTCGGACTTTTATTTGACTTTGATTATTTTGAGGGAAGTGGACTCAGGGAGGGGATTCAGGGAGAGGAGAAGGGAATGGAGGTAAATGAATTATATTGCCAAGTCTATCGACGCGTTCATCAGCATGTCGACCATCACAATATGACTCGAGCAATGCGGAACATCTCTTTTGAAGAGGAAGGGCCAAGATAGTATATTATCTAATTCCGACATGTCCCCTCTCATCTCATCCGAAAATCTCGAAAAAAGGGCGTTCATACTCGTTCGCTTCCCCTTTTTGGTGAGGTCGATAGTTTCTAGGTTGGAAGGTTTGAGTTGGTGTTGGTGTTGAATATCACTATTATAGATATGCGAGTATACTCGAGTATGTGTGTGTGATATTTAAATCCCAACCCTTTTTTACTACGAAGCAAAATTTCCCTTCAGAATATGTATCTTCGCTCAATGGTCCCAGATATACCCTTTCTTCGAAAGATCAAATATCACCTCTGTATCTGGAATGTCACTCCAGATACTATCCTCCCCAATAACAAAAACTATAACCCTGCAAAAAATATACAACTCATCGATATCCCACTCCTCTCATCACATCACATCACATCAACCCAGTCAATACCTAGCTCATCAGTAGAGAACCGGAAGCCTCCATCCAAGCCTAATATAAAGCCATCCATAAGATCAAGCATATATCCAATTTCATAAATATATAAAGCCCAATCATCTCAGGAATTCTGACTTCTCTATCAGAATCCCCAGCAAAGTCAAATCCAGCACTGACATTCATTCTAAAACCTGCGCGATCCCTCAATGTTACTTCAATCAGATATCCCAAACCTATTCCTTATGAGAATATATAAACAATAGACCTACCCCTAACAATTTTATTCTCCCCGCTCTCTGACATCTCACAAAGACGTGAGCCCGGCTCCGCAGCAACATCAACAAAACATGTCGCCATGGAAAACCTTAAAGGTCCTTATTTCTCCAGAGTCGACAAAGCGAAAGAGATGGATGATTGAACTCTCCACGCCAACACATGAAGAAACTTGACACGAATGAAGACTGCCTGCTTGAAGATACGGTGATGTCTTGCTCGTGCATTCTCGGCAAGCGTAAGGATCGCCTAACTGTCTTGATTACATCCACTAGAGTACCACATGTATGGCAATATGTCTTGATTATATAGAATCCTTCCAAGTCTCATTGTAGAATGTATTTCATGTATATTAGTGGGAGGAGTTTTCAGCATCCACATCGAGAGATCTTTCGAATATCATGTTAGTTTTAAAATAGCTTCCAAATAGTAATATACTATTTCAACTCTTCACTTTCGCTTGACTTTAATATTGTCAACTTCACTTTAATATTATCAATATCATCATTATCTTATCGAGAGAAAGTTATGTTGATCTATTTTACTCGGGTATTCTATCATTTCGTTAAAAAATTGCTTTTCAACTTCGCTTGCGCTCTCTATTTCGAAAGCGCCCCCCTTTTCTGGAATAATGTATGAACCACTTCAAATTCTAGATAGCTTTGATACTAATAGTATCAACAATATCAATAATAATACTAATAAACTTGTAATATGCTTTAATACACTTATATAAGTGGAGATTTCAAAATATACTTGAATAAGTTTAGCTTAATCCCCGAGTATACTAAATTAACGAAACCGAAGTTGAAATAAAAGGTAGATTTTGTGTGCTAACTCCTCTTTGCATAGATCATGTAGCTAGTGATCCAAGGTCTAACGGAGTGCTATAATCATCATGTTATATTATAGTAATACATAGTAATATACAACAATATATATAGCATATGCCATATGTAGCATCATCATGGATGTAGCAAAATGTCATATTTTGATATCCTAGGGTGTTCAACCCCCCTCCAAACGAATCTACAATCCTTTCGAAGCATGATGCAAATAATGAATCAACACGCCATCTCCAAAACTCAATTCCGGGGATGTGAAGATTCGCTTTTGGATTTTGACGTATACGTACCGTGCAGCTGTTGCTTGACTTCTAGAGAAACAAGTGCTATCTATTACCTTAGCTGGAGTCAGTCTTGGCTCGTATGATTCTATAGGAGGTGGATTCAATATTTTTTGTAATTGTCTCGACTAACTTATTCCCGCGGGCTTGCCATTGTGTTAGGACTAGAATTGGAAGTATTGTTTGTGATGGCTACTAGAACTATACTTCTTAGTTCTTTCTATATATCAGTTGTATTACCCACTAGAGTGTGTATATATCTGGATATAAGTATTAACACCTCGAAAGATATCGTCCATATCTACTTCGCACTCCAGGTAGATATTACCGTGAAGAAATCCCATCTCACATTCCAAGGCCTAGCGAAATCCAGCAAGCAAGGTGTGCACCTCGCATTCATGTCAAAGGACAGTCTTTGGAATCATACGAGACTTGGAAGGCATAGCAGTTGGTATCATATTTTGTGTCAACCAATCGATATCTCAACCCTTCTTTCCCATCAGTCAAATATTGCTTGACGCTGTATAGACTTTGACTCGATAGAGAATTTGACTTTATATAGAATTATTGTCCTTCAAAAACTTATTGCTTTAGGTTTAATGATATTGTCAAGTAAAAAGTAAGTACCCAGATATCTAGATACCTAGATATGCATTTTGGCTCGCTGTTTCTTGTGAAGGTGTATATCTACTCGAGTATATATATATATATCTAAATCTATAGACAAAAATATCGACACTACCCAGACCAATCCAGTAATCTGCCCAGATGCCCCTTTACTTCCCAGCCGAGCACAATGTCGCCAAATTTGCAACATTCATCGTAAGTAGACACCTAAATACCTTGGTATTATGCAATGAACTATAGATATACATGCAGCCGTTCATGAACAAGTTCCCACCACTACAACCACGACATATCTCCATCAAATCTAATTGAATTTGATCAAATCGTTAATAAAAACCGGAGTTTGAAACGAACTAATAAAACTTATTACTCGAGTACATTCAAAGCATTCAATCCCAAAATCATCACCTTATTGTAAAATAAAATAGAAATAGAGAAGTGAACTTGAAGCCAGATGGAAACTGAATCTAATAGTAAATCCATATTACACGCACTCACTACCTCAGCCTCGTTTCTCATCCATCCATTCATCCAACCCAAAAATATGTATAAATATAAATACAAATACAACATAGCTACCCTCTCACCAACCCCAAAGCAAAAAGCAAGATCAAAAAAAGAACCCCCTCTCCCCCCTTCTCCCAAACTCCCACCCAACAAACACAAAAGAATCACCAAGACGAGAAGAAGAGTACTCAGTTAGAAACAATAAAAGTCAATCCAGATGACGATATACTGCCTGCCCCCTTGAACCATCCCATCTATTCCAACCCCCTAAATTGCCTTTGGACTTCCAACTCCCAATCTGCAATTCCCAAGTTTCAATTTAACTCTGCACTTTGACTTTTAACTCTAACTCTAACTCTAACTTTAATATCAAAACACAGATATCTCATCGATCCCATCTATCCAATCAACGATGATAAATTATAATCCACAAATCTACGAATTCAAAACTTCTGAAATTTGTAAATCCCCACATCTACTCGCTGGGTATGTGGATAGAGATAGTTTATTGCTATAAAGATGATATTGGGCTGAGGAGATATTGATATGATGGATATGGGTATACCGCATCGCACTTGCTGAGTAGATGTTTGGGAATGGAGGAGCGGTTGTGAGTTTGGTTGTGGGTTATAACTTATTTGGGATATTGGGGGTGAAGGGCCGGGCTAGGGAAATATCATAGTTTAGGTTTCTTTCTGGGAGAGGAATGAGAGGAAGAAAGGTATTTTTCTGTTGATAGGTCTGAAAGATGATTGATTTTACTAGTAATCCCGGTTCAAGGACATACCAAGAAGACAAGATAATAAATCCCCAGTCAATACCCTGATTACCCTCATCCTCATCCCATTAACCTTAAATCATGGAGATGCAAATTTATACCCATACTGTTCCTTTGCTCCATCACCCAACTCCTTCAATTTATCCTCGGCCTCCCTTGAATTCTGGTTCCTCCTGGAGTCTCCGACGAAAAGCTGCATTGACAAGATTACTCTCATTCGGGATAGCCGTACCCTTTTGCACAGCAGATCTTGAATTAATTCTCTCCCACCACTTTTCCAAATGGGGAAATTGACTCAGGTCGACCCCTGCAAAGTACGAGACGTTGACCCAGCTGAAACTGGCAATGTCGGCGATGCTATATTTGCCTTTTCCTGCTCCGACAAGGTAGTCACGGTCCTTGAGTTGGGCGTCGAGGATTCCGTATAACCTCTCGGATTCTCCAATGTAACGCTGGGTTGGGTATGGGATGCGTTCTTTGGCGAGTCGGTAGAAGTGATTGGCCTAGAGATTTTTAGGGTGGAATTCAGAGAGAGGGTGTGTGGATTTACCTGTCCTTGCATGGGACCTAAACCACCATGTCTGTATATTAAGTTAATCGATGGATGAAAAGAGTGCCCCAAACTAACTCACTGCCATGCAATCCACTGTTCAGCCCGACTAATATCATCTGGATCCGTGAAACTAAATTCATGTTTCGGGTCATAATGACGGGTCAAATAAGATAAGATGGCGGCGGCCTTCAAAAACGGCAAAATCATTTCGATCATGATCAACAATGGCAGGAATTCGACCATTGGGACAAATCTTGGTAAACCAAGGTTCTTTTTGGATGTTTTCCGAAATGTTGATGGCTTGATAAGTATAATCTTTTCCATAAGCTTCCTTGAGCTCCTCGAGAAGAATGGTTACTTTATGACCATTGGGAGTACCCCATGTGAGGAGTTCAATGCCAGACTTGGCAATTAATCCTGATGGCCTTTTTGACGAAGACATTGTTCGAGTTGTATGTATGAGAAGTTTGGAAGTTTGAAAGAATCTATTAAGAGATGTATTGAGAGATGTTTTGAACATGAGGAAGAAAAGAAAAGAAAAGAAAGGGAGGGAAGCAAGGGAGGCGAAGAGAAGAGAAGAGAAGAGCAGCAGAAATATGGGAAATGCAAGATTTGTAATTTATATTCCTGTGATGAGAATGTCGAGTAAATCACAATGCAATGATGACGACGATGATGAATCTTCAAAGTATAACAAGTGAGTTGCTTAGAAAATAAACTTTCGGCCTCTTGATTTTGAAAGCTTTATTGAATTCTATTGGAGCAATAGTCGAGGAGAGCAATAGAATGAAATACCTCGATCCCACATAAAGATTGATGAGAGACCAATTGAGTTGAGAAGAGATACAAATATAAGTAATTGCTCGAGTAATTAGAAGGTTCCACGGGCCAACTGAACACACTAGCCAACTGAACAGTCTAACCTAATTGGGTCACCGCTTTTCGATCGTAATCCTTTATTTTCATTATTATATTTGATATTAAATTTAAATATAGTAACTTTATTTATTAAAAATTTTTATATTAATCTTTATATTTTAATTAATAAATTTTATTAATTTTTATAAGTATATTATACAAATTGTATTAATAATTTTAATTTAAAATAAATAATTCTTTTTTTTAAAAGAAATATATATAAATATATATACTTATTTAATTTCTTAATAATAATAAAAACTCTTTTAAGACTTTATTATATATTTATTTATAATAAAATAGATTCTATAAGATTATATTAAGATCTTTTAATTAAAAATAAAATAATAAAAAAGATTTCTATATATATATAAATATATAAAAATTTTAAAGCTTTAAATTATATAAAATTCTTAATAAATATAAAATCTTATAAATAATCTTTTTTTTAATATTATATATTTAATAATATTGTGACGAATATCACGTGCCTTAGGCACGTGATATCTCATCACGCTAAGCGATACTATACATATAAGAGATCTCTAGGTTTCCTAGAGATCTTTTCCCTCCTTAACTTTCTTATTCTAATTAATTAACCTCTATTAATTTACTTTAGTATATAATCGTAATATAATAAAAAAGCTTTTCTCTTTATCGACTTAGCAACATTAAAAACTAAAGAATTACCCAGTTTAGGAGATAAAGCTATATTTACAGATTATAATTAAAAATCCTAAATAATGTTAAAATTAGGAGAAGGATATTTAATTCCAAATACTTTAAGGTTATTTAAAGCTTTTTTAATATTAAAATTAAATAGGTTATTTTTATACAAAATGTTAAATATTAATTATATATTTTACAAATAATTCAAATTTATATTAACCCAAGAAATATAATTTATTTAAAAAATTAAGATCTTTTTTAATAATAATTAATATATTACCTTATAAGAAATCTTTGTTTTTTTATAAAAAATTATTTTATTTTATAAGAATTGGAAAATGGGTTTTTTTATAGATTCACTTTTATTAAATTCTTTATTTTAATTAATTCTTTTGTTTTATTTATTTTATATAGTATTGTATAATAATCTAATGTATTATTATACTATATACAACAGCTTTACTATATTGAGTTATTAACCATAAAAGCATTAAAACTTTTTTTTTCTAATAAAAAAAATATTCTTTTTTTCTTCTTTTTCTTTTTATTATTATTACAAAAAAAGGAGTTTTATTATAAATTTTTAAAAAAAACAACAAAAACAATTTAAGATAATAATTATTTTTTACTTCTTCCTTTACATTCTTTATTAATATAACGAACAAATTATTTGCTAACAAAATCAATATTAGTTCTTGATATAGGAAAAGAAAAAAAAATCTTTTATTATTTAAATTAAAAACGAATTTCAGGAATTTTTCTAGAATTATCTAAATTTCTTAATTAATTTAAAGAGCGACAATAGAAAATTCTTTATTTCGTTAATAGTTTGATGGATAAGCTTTGTATGATAACATCTTTGTTTTTTGCTTTCGATGAAAATAATCAAGAACTTCAGCAGGAGTTGCTTAATCGCTTTAAGGATCTACAAATCGAGCTATATAAGGTTGAGAAATAACATAAAATCGAATTATATAATATCAAATATTAATACAATGAGGAGTTAAAAACTCAGGCGGATAAGATTATTCGGCTTTAATAACAGGCTTAAATTTGTTTATTGCATATTTTTAATAATAAAAAGCTTTTTAAGTTGCTTAACTTTAAGATATTTGAGGAAATTAGTATTTTACAAAAGAATGATGAATAAGCTTTAAATGCAGATTATAAGAATTAATATTAAACTATAAAGGACAAGATTTGCAGATACTTAAAGGTTTAAAAGTTTAATATTTTCGAAGTAGAATTATAGAAGCTATTAATCAATATTTTTGTATACATTTTTATAAGGATTTTAAAAATCCTTATATAATAATTAATTAAATATTTAAGATTTTGAATATTATTTATTATAATTACAATTTTATTACAATAGCTTAAAATGTATTTAATGTTTTAGTATAAAAACATAATTTTTTTTAATATTTTAGGGAAAATTTTAGTAATTAGCTTTAAAATTAAATATAAATCAAAATACACAGATTTATATAATTCAAAAAAAGATTATATCTATATTTCATTTTGTAATACTTAACTTTCTTAATTTTTTTATTATATTGGAATTTGTTAATAAGTATAAGAAAATTAATGTTAATATTTAAATTAGCATTTAATAAAAGAAATTGCTTAATTATTCTTTTATTAAACAAGATTATCTTAAAAATAATTTCTAATTGTTATCTTTCTACAATAGGATTTTTAATTGCACTCAAAAAGAGGTTTCTTTTTCTGATTTTACTATTAAAATTGATAAGGATAATAAATTAAAAGCTAATTATTTTAATTGTAGGGAGAACAGATATATAGCTTATGATTGTCCTTATCCTATAAAAAAAAAAATAGATCGAAAAATGGTTTATATTATTAAGTTGAAGGATTATGATTTTAATAAAATTAAAGTTATGAATTCGTTTAAAGCTAATCTAAAGGATGATTTAAAAGTTAATTCAAAAAATTAATTCTCTTTAATAAAAACGGTTTTAGAGGATCTAAATTTACTTATTACTAAAGATTGTTTAAACATATCATTTGTTGGAGAATATATTAATATCCCATTAAGTTCATTTTTTTATATTAATAAAACTTATAGATCAAACTAATTTACTTTATATAAACAAGTTTTGTATTAAAACTTATTACATTAACTATAAATGAATTTCTATTACAATTTTTATTTAATAATTTAGTGTTTAAGGGAAACTATATTAACGAAATAACAATTGAAAAAATTATATGTAAAAACAATATTATAATCATTTATTCTTAATAATCTATTTAAATTGCTAATTTCTAAAGCGATAAAACAATATATGTATATCAACAATTAAAACTTTGTTTTTAAATGTAGGATTATATTATTAATTTTACTTTCTTTAATATTATTCCTGGATTAAATTACCCTTGCATTATTGGAAAAAGGTGAATAATATAATATAGTATTATATTAAATATTACTATTAATAACTTAATTTTTAAGGAAAATTAATATTAGTATAAAAAAATGTTTTATACAATGAATGTTCTATCCATTTTATCCCTATATTTTCATAATTTAAAAATTATTTTAACAAAGTCAATTATTAAGCCAATTGTTTTTTGCAATCTATTAAAGCGGAAAGGCAGATTTTTACTACCGAACCAAGAAATCAAGTTTTATATTATTAAAAAGGAGTTTACAAAACAACGAGATAATCTACCTATCTTTTATCATCATACATATGCAACTAATTTTTTTAATGATAAAAGATTTATTAATAAAAATAAAGTTTATAAAATATAGATCAATGTTATTGGAGCTAGTTTATTTTATTTTTTAGCTAAAAAACAGTATCATTAGATTTTTGTAGTCTAATTAAAAAATATTTTCGTTTAATAATGAAAGGAGAAAAAAACCAGATTTAATTGAAAATAAATTATATAAGATTGTTCTATATTATTTATATTATTTATTACATGTTTTCTTTAGAAAAAATACGAATACTATTCCTTTACATCACATCAATTTTAATTATTATATTTAACTTATTGATAATATTTCCAAGTTTAACAATACTTGATAATATAGATTTTTAAAAAATAAAAGAAAAAAAATAAAAATTTATATTAAAAAACAATTAAAGTTTGGTTTTATTAAAAAAAGTTAATCTTTATTTAATTCTTCTATCTTATTCGTTTACAAACTTGATAAAAAAAATTCGATTATATATTAATTATTGGAAATTAAATGTTATTACCAAAAAAAATAAGTACCCCTTACTATTAATTAAAGAAATATTAGTTTAATTAGTAGGATCTAATATTTTTACAAAAATTGATATTTAGCAAATATTCAATTAAATTTGGTTTGGTATGGAAGTGGATAAGGATTTTATAACATTTATAATATTTTTACAGGTTTTTCAAATATATTATCCTTCCATTTAATTTATACAATAACCCAGCCAATTTTTTAACATTTTATTAATATAATATTTTTCGATTTTTTAGAGATCTTTTATACAGTTTATTTTGATAATATTATTATTTTTAATTAAAATCTAAAAGAATATAAAAAGCATATTTAACTAATCCTTAATTGGCTTATGGAAATAAAGTTTTATACTAATATTAATAAATATAAATTTTATATTACTGAAATTAAGTTTTTAAGATTTATTATTTTTATAAATAATATTAAGCTAAATCTTATAAAAATTAAAGCTATTTAGAATTGGGGAATTTTAATGAATTTAATTAATATATATTTTTTAATTAAATTTACTAATTTTTATTAATATTTTATTCTTTTTTTTTCAAAGCTTATTTTGCTTATGGTTTGTTAGCTTTTAAAAAAGCAAATATTTTTTTGGATGGCTGAATATACATCTTCTTTTTTCAATAACTTAAAGATACTTTAATATCAACTCTATTAATGTATTATTTTAATTGTATTAAAAAATATTTTATTAAAATGAATACATCGGATTTTATAATAATAAAGATATTATCTCAAATTAAAAATAATAATTTGCTGCACCCAATTGCTTATTTTTTTTGTAAAATAACTCCTACTAAATATAATTATAAGATTTATAATAAGGAACTTTTGGCAATTATTCACTACTTTAAAACTTAGCAAATAAAATTGTAAGAGATAAACAAAACTATTAACGTTTTAACTAATCATAAAGAATTTTAATAATAATTAAAATAATAGAATTTTACTCATTAATAATATTGCTAAATAGAGTATATGTAAAATTTCAATTTTAAAATTATTTATAAATAAAAGAAGGATAATAGCAAAATAGATACCCTTACTCGTTGAATAAGGGATTTTTTTATTAATAAAAGTAATACTTAATTATCTCAACAGTTTTATACACTTTTATTATTATCTTTATTTGATATTAAAGTTTAGATTTCTATAATTATTATAAAACCTATTAAAGGTAATAAGTTTATATTATTTTTTTAGGAAATAATACTTACTTCTCAAAAGAAGAATTTTATTTGTTGTAAAATTATTAATGCTTTGAAAAGAGAATAAAGGGTTTTTTTTATAGTGAAAAAGAGATAAAAATATCAATAATTAATTTTGGCTTATATCTCTAGTTTTTTATAACACTAACAATAATAGATTATTACATTATCATAATAAAATTTAAATATTTTATACTAATTATTGTTTTATTAAAATTATTAAGGAAGTATATAATAAGTTTTTTATTAATTATTTAAAAGTTGGTTGATTATTTTTTTTATTTAAACATAATTTTTATTAATTAAGAATAAATGTTATTATTAAATAATTTGTTAATAATTATTATACATACAAAAAAATTAAAGTTTTTAAAGGTTAAATATTAAGGTTTATTTACCCCACTTAATATTTTAATGTAGTTATAGTAAAATATAATAATGAATTTTATTATAAATTTCTTGGAGGTAAGTGGATTTGATATAGTATTGGTTATAATTTATTGATTTATTAAGGAATGTTATTTTATTCCCTGTTTGGTTTGTAATTAAAGGATTATTATGGAAAAAATAGTTTATCTTTTATTAACCAATATATAAAAGCTACATAACCTTTATAATACTATTGTTTTTGATTAAAGGCTATAATTCTATAATAAGGTTATTAATCATTTGTATTGTTTATTACATATCAAATTTAAATTGTTTATTGCCTTTCATCTGAAATTAGATGAATAATTTAAAATTATAAATTTGGAGATGAAGCATTATTTCTAATTATATATTTATTATATATAGGATAATTAATTATATTAATTACCTATAACAAAATTTGCTTTTAATAATGTGGTTTCCTTTACTATAAAGGTTACACCTTTCTTTATAATTAAAGATTATTACCCTCAAAATAAATTTTAATATAAATTTTAATACATTTATAAATTAATATATTAAGGATAATTTCGACAAACAAATGGCAATTGATTTTATTAAACGGATAAAGGATGTTTGGGATTATATACATAAAGAGATAGAGCTTTTTAAAATAAAAATAAAGGATTTTGTTAACAAAAAATATCAACCACACCCTAAATATAAAATTAATAATAAAGTCTTTTTGAACCTTAAGAATATTAAAATACGTTAATTTTGTAAAAAATTTAATAATAAAAACGAGGGATTTTAAATTATTAAAAAGTTTTTGAATTCTATTTCATATAAAACTTGATTTTTTTTTTTACTATAAAAATTCATTTTATTTTTTATGTAAATTTATTAATATTAAATTTAAATAATTTATTGTTTGGATAACAATAAAAGGATGTATAACCAATTTTAATTAATGGAGAACCTGAATATAAAATCAAGAAGATTATTAATTTTAAAAAAATAAATGAATGGATTAAGTATTAAGCTAAATGAAGGGGATATTTTTATAATAGGAAGTTTTATTATACTAAAGATTTTGTTAATATAGAAAAGCTTATTAGGGTTTTTTATACAAAATATCCATATAAACCTGGATCTAAGGTTTAGGGATTAATTATAACGTTTTTAGTTATTCCATATAATATAATTTTAATTCAGTTATTATTTCATTTTACCTTTTAAAAGTTTTTATCTTTTTTTTTTATTTCTTTTTTTAAAGTTTAGTTTTTTTTTAGAATTATAATCTTTATTTTTTTTATTTGATATTAATTTTATTATAATTTACCGCATTAATTTTAATTATTATATAGGGTTTAATATTACTTTTAATCAGGATTTAGCTGATATATTTAATATTATATATTGGTTGGTAAATCAAAAAGTTCCTAACTTTTTAATATTTTTGAATTAAATCATTTTTATTATTTTTTCCTCTCTTCTTAGTTTAAAAGGGTATTGTATGCTTAGAATGTTATTTGACTATATTTTTCATTTTTATATTACTACTTTTTGATTTTATTGTATTTTTAATTTTGCAAGAATATAAGTTGTTAATTAAACTTTTTGTGTGTTATAAAACGTTTTTTAAATTATAATAGTTATTCCTATTTACAAATAAAACATATATTGTTATTTGTATATAAATAATAATACTATTTTTACTAATAATACTAGCTTGTTTGCTTTAAGTTTTAAAGGAAATATAGTTTGAGAGATTTAATAAGCCTTTTTTAATAAAAACCTATTTTATTTTGCGATTGATTAATTTAATAATATGATAAAGAGAATTATACATTTATGTAAGGAACGATCTTTACCAAAATTAATTTAATATTTTTATAAAAAGGATATTTTTAAGCAGTTGTTCCGATTTAATTAAAGGATTATTTTAATTGTTTTGGTTTATTAATTAGGAATTGTCACAATATATTAATGTATTGATTAAAGGCTTTTCTTTTCTTTTTCTTTTTTATATGATTTAGGGTTTATATCTTTTTTGAAGAGGGGGTATATATGATGAATATTATATGCCTTAAGTATGTGATATTTTATTATGCTAAGCGATATTGTACATATAAGAGATCTCTAGGTTCCTTAAAGATCTCTTCCCTCCTTAGCTTTCTTATTCTAGTTAACTAACCTCTATTAATTCGCTTTAGTATGTGATCGTGACAAATATAATGATTTTTATAATATAATAATTTTAATGATAAACTTAATTATTATTTATATTATATATTAAAAGAATTATAGAAATAATTTTAAAAACTATTTTAAAAACTATATTATTAATTATATTTTTAAAATTATAAATATCGTTTATCTTATAATATTCTATTAATAATATATTAAAAATGATTATAATATTTTATTAATAATATATTATAAAATGTTTATAATTTTCTAAAAATCTATCTTTTAAATTTATTTTTTAAATTAAATCATTTATTATATATTAATAATTTTAGTTTTAAAGAATAAAACGTTTTATATATAATAATTGATAAACTTTTTAAATAATAGAAATATAAAAAGATTTAATATTTTGTTTTATTAATAGTTTAATAAATATAAATTAATTAATAAAATATATTTATAAAAAGTTTACTATTATAAATTTTATAAAAAAAATTATAAAATCATTTTTTAATAATTTTTAATAATTTTATTAATAAAAAAAAAGTCTATTATGTGATTGTTATTATTATTAAAATATATATTATAATAATAAAGTATAAGAGTTAATTATACCTTTAAGAATAAGGTATTGCCAGCCTATCGACTAAAAGGGTTTAGCGCGTTCAGTTGGCCAGTGTGTTCAGTTGGCCCGTGGAACCTTCTAAGGTTATACTAGAACAATTAGTCCTGGTAGAGATTGTTGACGAATTGAATAGTTTGGGTCAAAGTACTCGAGAATGGGAATGATGGGAATGATGGGAATGATGGGAATGATGGGAATGATGGGAATAATCTAGAAGGATGAGAATAAGGATGAGAATCTAAGGGTGCGTTCGGATCCATTTTTTGAAATATTAAAATTAGAAATATTAAGGTTAATATAATATTAGAGCAAATAAAATATTAGATCCAATAGATGTTAAGTATAATATTAAATAAATATTAGACCTAATATATATTAAGTATAATATTAAATAAATATATTTGTTAAAACTAATATATATTTAAAAAATATTTAAAAAAGTAAGAAAGGAGATTAAAATAAAGATATATTTTAATATATTTATTAATAGTATTAAAAAGTTACTATTAATTATTATATAAAAGAATCTTAAAATATTTACTTAAATATATATTTAAAGATTTAATTTATATATTAAAACTAATATTATATTTAATTAAATAATTATTTAATTAATTATTTAATTAAATATATATTAAAGCTAATATTATATTCGAATTAAGTAATTATTTAATTAAATATATATTAAAGCTAATATTACGTTCGAATCGAGCGATATTTATCTAATATATTAAGTTTAATATTAAAAAAAATTCAACTGAAATACATTTTAAATAATATAATTTTATAAGAATAAGATAAGATTATTAAATTCTTATATAAATATTTATATAAAGTATAGTTCTATCGATCTAATAGTTAATTTTTTAAGTAGATACTTAATCGGGGTTTAAAAAAGATATAAACGAATATAAAATAATTATTTATTTAATAAAATCTATATATATTATAGAGTTAAAATTTAAAATCTTCTTATAAGAATTTATATTATTAAAATTAATTTTAAAAGAATACTTATATTATAAAGTTAGTAATTTTAAAAAAATTTAAAAACTTATCAATAATTAATTTAAATCTAGATTATATTTAAATCTTAAAAGTTAATATTATATAGAAATAAAATATTTTAAATTTTTTTATCGTACTCGGGCGAGTTTTAAAAGAGGTATACGTTAAAATATAACTTATAATTATTTCAGCGAAACCTTTATATAATTTTATATAATTTATCAATAGTATAAATTTAGTATTTTTATATTTGCTATAAAAGTTTTTATATTATAAAAATCAATTTTAAATGAATAATAGCATAATAAAATATATAAATATTTAAAAAATATAGAAAAAATAAAGATTTATAATAATATTAAATAACTTAATGAATATTATAGCTAAATCTATAAAATTCATATTATATAATAAAATAAAAACTAAATTTTATATTACTAATTTTAGAATTTAAATATCTTTATTAATACTTAAGATATATATTGATAAAATTAAAAATTTACGAAAATTTACAAGTTTTAAAAAGGTAAATTCGCTTATTTTAATTATATAAAATATAATTTTTCGTTAAAATCTAAAATTTTTTATATATTTTATATTAATATATATATTTGATAAAATAAATATTAGTAAATTTTTAATATATCAAATAAAACTTTTAAGTTTATATTATTTTTCTATAATTTTAGTTTTTAAAATTTATATACTGTTAAAGTTTAAATTAATATATTGATAAATTTTCAAAATTTTCTTAAATTACTAACTTTATAGTATTACTATTCGTTTAAAAATAATTTTTATAATATAAAAACTCTATAGAAAGATATTGAAATACTAAATCTAATATATATATAAATTATATAAAATTATATTAAAGTTTCGTTAAATAATTATAAGTTTTATATTCGTTTATATCTCTTTTAAAAACGCGTTCGAGTAATTAATTAAATATATAGTAAAGTAGAGCTAATCTTTATTAAAGCTATTTAGATTATTTATTTATAATTTATACTATTATATTTTATTTCTATTAATACGTTAATAATATTAATTATATATTATTATTCTCTTTTATAAAAAAAATTATAGTTTTATTAAATATTCTTAAGATTTTATTATTTATTTTATTATATTTATTTTATTATATTTATTTTATTAGTTTATATATATATATATATATTAATATAATTTTTTTTTATATAATTTAAATAAGCGAATATTAACTTTTAAAATTAATAAACTATGAAATATTATAAACTCTATTTATATATTTCTTTAATATTAATAAAGATATTAAAATCTTAATATATATTATATAAAACTTTAGTTTATATTTTATTATTTAATATAACTTTATAAGTTTAAATATAATATTTATAAAGTAATTAAATATATAAATAAAATATTAGATTTTTTAAAATTTCTAATATTATTATATTAATATTCTTTATCACTAATTTTTATAATATAAATTTTTCATATTAAATATTAAAATACTAATTATTTAATATCTATAAATTATAAAAAATTATATTAAGGTTTTGTTAAATAAGTAGTATAGGTTTAATATTTGCGTATGCCCCGGCTCTTTTTAAAACCCGCCCGAGTAATTAAACAGTATAAAATCATTTATCTATTCATTCTTACTTATAATTTACTTTAATAATCAATAATCAACCTCTCAACCATTCTATCCCCTTCATCCCCCCCAAACCACCCAAAAGGAAAACCTCAAACCCAAACCCAAACCCAAATCCAAACCCAAACCCAAACCCAAACCCCGAACCCGACCCCGACCCGGAATCTCGGTCACATTGGATTTCGGAGCATCGCATTCTCTATCTCCATCCATCCACCAGATCTTCTCTACGGAGTCGGGTATACCAAACAAACCATCCATACCCGTAAGCATCACTCACGACGCATAATCATCACCCATACATGCCCGCAATCGCGCATTTTTCTTTATCTCCGTTCATAAACCGATAAGACCATCAAGGATTCCTCTACTCCTTCCTTGCATCCTTAAATCCTTAGTGCTACTTCAAAAGTCTTCGCTACGTAAAATTGTTGCTAGTTCTTCTACCTCTGCCTCAAAAGTATTCAACATTACGCAACGTCATTCCCGTCAGCCTACGTCGCATGCAATGGTAAAGAAGACACTGGGCAGTATTTGAGAAGTCGGATTGAAGGATATTTAATTGTTTATTCCTTTCCATTGATTTGATACTCGGGAGAATATCATCTTGCTTTTAATCTACCGCTTTCTTGCCCTGTCTTGCCCTGTCTTGCCCTGTCTTGCCCTGTCTTGTTCTCTCCTCTCCTCCTCTCCTCCTCCCTCCTCATCCCCAAATGCGCCTGAAGAACCTCCTCTCCATTCTTCGGCATCGACCACATAAGCCAATACCAACCCCAACCCCAAATCCAACCCCAACATCAACATCAGCATCAAAAATCAACACCAATCTCAAACTTCCACACAAACAAAAAACAAAAACAAACCTCCAACCCCCAAACCATGTCCAACATCACCTATCCTACCATACCCCCCCACACCCTCTACAAACCCACAATCAGCACCCCCTCCCCCCACTCCCCCGTCCCCGAATCCTCAAAATCCAAACCACATCATCTGAAAAACGGTTCCGGATATACCAACCCCTGGGAATCATGGGTTGAGAAGAGTGTACCTGGGATGGGTCTGGCTATGATGCGGTAGGTGCTCTTTGTTTCTTTCCGTGAAGGGAGGGAGCTCGCGAGTACGTTTCAAGTGTGCGAAATTCGTGTTGCTGGTGGGCGGTGGGATCTGATGTTGCGCATGGGAAATGCGAGATGCGATGCGAGATGCGATGCGCGATGTGCTGTGTGCAATGTAGTGGATTGTATGTGAGGTTTATTCTTTGGATGGGGTTAACGTTGTTGTTTGTGAGGAGTCGGATTCGGATTCTTACTTTTACCTTTACCTTTACTTTTACTCTTGCTTCAACCCCTCACCCCGCCCCCCCAAGCAAACCCAACTAACCACCTCCCCCCCCCCCAGTGCAAAACTAACCGGCAACTTCCCCACCCCCGACACCACCCCTCCAACCGTCCCCCACCAAACCCCCACCTTCCTTCCAACCCGGCACTCCTCCCCCCACCTCCGCGCAACCTGGCTCGGCCACGCAACCTACTACCTCGAATATAGCAGCGGCCTGCGCGTCCTCTTCGACCCCGTCTTCGAAGATCGCTGCTCCCCCTTCACCTTCCTCGGTCCAAAGCGCTACACCCGCCCGCGTGCGCCATCCCCGCCCTCCCCTACATCGACCTCGTCATCATAAGCCATAGCCACTACGACCACCTCAGCCAGCCCAGCATCCTCGCCATCCACAACCTCCACCCCCACGTCCAATTCATCGTCGGCCTCGGACTCGCCGCCTGGTTCCGAGAATGCGGCATCGACAACGTCGTCGAGATGGATTGGTGGGACGACGCCGAGGTAACCCTCAATCCGATCTCTTTCCTCTTCCTCCCCCTCATCCGCTTCCCCTTCCCCTTCCGCTTCCCCCATCACCGCAACCCTAACCTGCCTCCCCTCCCAACACACATCGGGCCGTAGCGCCCTCGACAAAGGGCGCACCCTCTGGTGCTCATGGAGCGTATCCTCGGGCGGGAAATCCGTCTGGTTCGGCGGCGACACGGGGTACCCGCGCCGTGCCCCCCCTCCCCAAGGACATTGACGATTACGACGATGCGTACGCCCACCTCCCCGTGTGTCCGGCCTTTCGGGAAATAGGAGAGTTGAGGGGTCCCTTTGATTTGGGCTTGGTCCCGATCGGCGCTTATGGTATGTGAAGAAGTCACGTTATTCTCCCTTTCCCCTTTCCTTCTCCCCCCCAAACTCCCCAATAACCAACTAACTCACCCCCCCCCCCCAACAGAACCCCGCTCCATCTTCTCCCCCATGCACGCCAACCCCTTTGACAGCGTCAACATCTTTCTCGATACCCAATGCAAGCGAGCCATGGGAATCCACTGGGGAACCTGGGTGTTGACGTCGGAGGCCGTCATGGAACCGCCGCGATTGTTGAGGAAGGCTTTGGCGTGGAAGGGCTTGCCTGAGACGGGTGTTTTTTGATGTCTGTGATATTGGGGAGAGTAGGGAGTTTTAGCGTAGTCAAAGGGGGGATTTAGGGTAGTGTAGGGTGTGGTTGTTTATGATGGTGGTGATGATGATGATGATGATGATGATGATGATGATGATGATGTATTTTAGCGTTTAAAACAAACTCATTACATTGGGACGCTTGGTTATGCATCATGAATTAATACACATCATTCAAGAACATATGGTTCTGCAAGAGTTCACTACTTTGGAACATCCATATCGCTTCACACAACCTCAAGCATCTAAAAAAATCTTACATCACCTACTGACAATGATGTCTTGCAAATAAAATAACCATTGATTTCTATGAATACACGTCGTAGAGATTAAGATCAAAACATCAAGTTAGACTCATCCCTCGAAAGAAAAGCATGTTCTCATGTACATTGGTATGGTAAGAGAACGGTCCCCGGGTATGCTTTTTTGGTCGAGCAAAAGAAAGAAAACAAGACTGAAAAGAGTCAACTAGCGAAATCCGTGTCTTCACATCATAACCTTCCGTGAAAGGCTTGAAGACGTTAACCTCCAAACGCCCATTTGGCCTCTTCACTGTGAATCATCAATTGAAAAAACATTTCATATCCCACCCAGTTGTCATTAAAAATCTATGTTGTGTGAGCAGAATCCAAATGGTCACACCTTTGCAACCTATTTGGAAAGGATGATTTACCAGTAGCGGCCACGACGGTATCCGTCATCAGCATATCCGGCATCTCTGGGTGGGTAATCTCTTGGCGGAGGACGATCATAAGGTGGTCTTCCATGTCCATTTGATATATGGGTCAGCCGGGGGGTAATCACGACGATAGGGATCATCGAAGCCACTGCGACGTGGTGGTGGGTAATCGTCGATGGGACCACGGGGTCTAGGTGGTGGTGAGCGACCATAACGACCACGGTCATCATCGTAATAGCTACGGCGAGGTGGGCTGCGATCACGATAGGCATCACGACGTGGACTGTAACCACGGGGTGGACCACGTCGATCATAATCGTCAATTGGGTAAGGTCGTCCTCGAGGAATGGGGGATCGAGATCGCGCGCACGACTATCGCGAGGGATATCCGGTTGGGTCTAGACAATCTCATTAGTATCCACATGACAAGAATCCTCGCAGCACGCGTTGAGCTTGGATCCTCAAAGATGGAATGAAATCTTACATCAGCGGTGCAAGTAACTCGGGCGCCTTTGAATTCGCGACCGTCAAGCTTCTCGACTGCAGTCTTCAAGTCTGCAGCCGTCTCGAACTCGACAAAGCTTCTAATTCGTCAAAAAAATTAATGATTGTCCACATTAACATGGTCCAGGCGTTAACTTACCCTTTACCATCACGGTCACGACCAGTTTCCGAATACACAACGTCAAGGCTAGATTGACGAGCGAAATCTTTGAGATCCTATATCCAGAAGTCCACGTAAGTTGTTGTCCTGGACTGTTGGGGAAGTTTTTTTTTTGGTTTGTTTGTTTGCAAATGCCAAGGGATCGAGGGTGCCCTTGAATTAGTAGCCAGGAATATATCCTTCTAGAATAGCTGATCCACCTTCCAGAGGTCGGGCCATCTTTCCAGCGCAGGAACATCATCTTCCGGGATGCAAGGGTAATAGCAAGCAATGATAGCAAAAAGGAAGTCGAGACATGATAAAAAAGGCCATCGCGATCAACGTTCATTTGAGTCAGTCCATGATATCCTGGCCGCCCGCGCAAGATGCACTCGCATATTGTCATGGTATGAAGATATCAATTCCATCACGTAGCGCGCCGCTGACCAGGATTACAATGGTAACTTGGCCAGTGACGGTATGTATAAGAAGGCGTCCAAAAACGATGTGGTTTTTATATTATAGTCCAAATAGCAATAATTGAGATCCATGAGTCCGGATGAAGGAACGGGGGTAAACAGACCTGCCAGCTGGTCTCACCTGGAAGTCCAGAGATTTGCATTCGATGAGGGGTACGTCTGGGACGAGGAGCGGTTCGCTCAGGGTTGGCAAAGGTATCTCTGTTACGAGTACCACGAGCGAATTGCACCGTCAAGCGTTCGCCCATAAAGTCGGAACCGTGAAAGGCTATGCAGAGAGAAGATGTTATCAATTGTGATTGTGTGCGGGGGGGATTGATCATGATCGCGGGTGGATTGCCTTACCAGGAACGACGTCGCGCGCATCCATCGCATCTTTATATTCGATGAAGCCGAATCCATTCATAAGTTTGATCTCGGTGATCTCTCCGGTGCCATGGGTATTGAAGTGAGCTTCGACATCGGCTTTGGTTGCTGTGTCCCAATAGATGGATTAGCAGGTAGATTTGTTGATTGTCGCATCGCGATTGAGCTTACCATTACGAGGGAGATTCCCCAAGTAAAGTCTGGTGGAGGAGACCTCGGTCATGTTGATGAAGTATTGAAAGATGACAATAAAATTTGAGGTTGATTATTTGAATTGAAATAAATTGATTTGATTTGTTTTGTTATGATTTGTTGTGATTTGTTTCGTTGATGTGATCAAAAATGGTCGATGTGATGGATATTATTTACCCTGGAGGTAGGAGGAGGTGGTTGTTGAAAAGTTTCCCTTTCGACTTTCAGATCGGGAAAGCGGAAGTCAGTGATTATGAGGTAGGCAGGTACTGTCTGTAGCTGGAGGTACCTAGGTAGTGATTTTTCTCTCCTCGTCTCTTTCTCTTTTCTCTCTTCTCTTCTCTCCTCTCTCTTTCTCTCTTCTCTCTCTCCTCTCCTTCGATGAATGGAGATTCAATGCCGTTGTCGCAATGGGCAAATGAAGATAAAAATCAAATCAAATAACCTTTTTGAAATTTGATTATCATTTAATTTTTTATCGTTTTTGACGATTCTGTTTGGATTATGGTTAATGGCGAATGGTGAATGGTGAATGGTTGGTGTAATGGGAGGAACCAGTAAAGTCAAAGGTGAAATGCAATTAAAGGTGTAAATTGAGAGCAATGCTTGCGTTCCTTTGCCTGCCCTGCCCTGCCCTGCCTTGCCTTGCCTTGCCTGGCCTGGCCTTGTCTTGCCTTGCCTTGGTTGATGGTGTGGTGGGTTGGTTTGTGGGTGGGTTGCTTGATTGGTTGCGTGGTTGCGTGGTTGGTTGCGTGGTGACTTGCGTGCTTGCGTGCAGCTCACTACTGTCGCATACCTTAACCTTCAGGTACGTGCTGGGTAAGGTCAAGCCTTGGTAGATGGAAATAGGTACAATACGTATTGTATGTACCATCTAATGTACAGGTAGGTACAGGACAGTCCTGTAGGGAGAGATGCGCAAGAAAGTGGAGATTGAGGAAGAAGGTGGGATGGGATGGGATGGGATGGGATGGGATGGGATGCTTTGATGATGGAGGGATGGAGGGATGAAGGAATGGGTGAATGGGTGAATGGGTGAATGGATGGATGGATGGATGAATGATGAATGGATGGATGGATGATGAATCAAGTATTTATTAGAGGTATGGATATGGGAAAGAGACGTGGATAGATAAAGTCGAGTAGAGTAAGGTAGAGTAGAGTAACGTGAGTAGAGTAAGGTAGAGTAAAGCAATGTGAGTAGAGTAATGTGAGAGAGAGAGTAACGTGAGTAGAGTAGTTCTAACACAAGTAAAGTAATAAAATAATCGAAATAGAATCAAATCGCTGGAGAGAGATAAAGCTTGGGATTAATAGAGATTAAGTTGTGGGAGGGAGAAAAAGGTTTGATTAGATTCAGATTAGGTATGTAGGTCGGATGGACGTCCATCTGAGCTCATATGGACCTGTGGGGCATCACTTAAAAAAAAAGGTCAACCGCAAAACGTCGCGCAGGTCCACCCGACCTTTTGCCGAATTCATAACTTTGTGCAATATGGATCCACATCGTAGTTCTAAACGTTTCGAAAACGTTTAGAAAACATTTAGATAGCATTATTATACAATTGATCCACTCCCAACCACCGTATTTATTTATCTTTTTTAACACGTTTATCAAACGTTTAGAAAACATTTCGAAAACGTTTAAATAATGATTCTTATTCCTTTCATTTATAGATTTTTCCTTTCTTTCTTTCATTTATTGTTCTCTTTTCAAAATGCATCCTATCACTTGGTTACGTCGTTCTTGTCTTGCTACAATACACGAATTAGGTATCACCCTACCAGAAGGAGAACATTTATATTCTAATTGGGATACCGAATTAGTTGGAAGAAGAATTGTTGAGGATGAACTACCAGAATTATATCCTTTGGATGAAAATATTCAAGTAAGATTATTTGAACACATTTTTAACTCGTTTCTAAAACGTTTTCTAATCGTTTATAAATAGGAAGCAATAGATAATCTTCAAGAGAATCCAATATTTCTACTTTCAGATAGAGCACAAGAACCATTAAGTGTTGAACAAATCAATTATGTGATTGATTGCCCATTATATCCCCCTACTTCAGAACGAGGAATTGGCAATTTAATCAATGTACATGAATTGACACCTGAGCAAGCAGATAAAGTATGTTCAAAGGTATGTATATATCCTAAATGTTTTCAAAACGTTTAGAAACCATTTAGAAAACGTTTCGAAAGCATTTTTTAAAGCATTTTTAAAGCATTTTGTTAATAAATTATAATTAGATTCAATATTCAACACATACAAATCGATCACTTCACAGGAAAACTACCATTTCACATTGGATGGGGAGGTATTCAGGTTAAACGTACAATCAAAAAATGCAGCGGAATAAATGCATGTCTTCATGCATCAAATTATATTTCTAGTTCGCATACTAGTTGGACATCAAAGCGATTGGGAAGACAAACGGATTCGAACACATTCTAGTCAACGTGTTTTTTGCTGAGGAATATAATGCTGGTTTTGGGACAAAAAGAAACATTAACGTATGTATCATTATGAAAACGTTTTGAAAATATTTCGAAAACGTTTAGAATACGTTTTTTATTACTATTTTCTAACTCATCCTCTTTAGAACTTATCATACAGTTAAAAAGCATTTTGAAAAGTATGGCTGTGGATTCTACAAAATTGATCCTAATACTGGGGAGACAATACTATGCGATGGAGTACCAGAAGTTCGACATTTCAATACTACAGTAAGTTTAATCACATTCTAAACGTTTTAAAAACGTTTTCGAAGTGTGTTGAAGCTGATTTTTGATTAGAACTTCAATGGTGATGCACGTTATTATATATGCTGCAATAAAATAACTAATAATAATGAATTCTTTCAACATTATTATCATACTATCAATCCAACAAGACCAATCAATTGGGAATATATGATGGATTTATTAACTTACGGATTTCACCCTAATCAACCATCTGAATGCTTTCAAGTATTTTTGGTACTCAAACACGTCGAAGTGATTGTGGTACGTCTTCAACTTCTACTTAACTCATTTTTAACTCATTTTTAACTCATTTTTAACTTATATTGAAAACGTTTTCAAAACGTTTTTAAATCGTTTTCACATCGTTTTCAACTCGTTTTTGTATCTTATTTATTAATAGTTTTTTAGGTGTTCCTCATCATGATGGAAATCAACCATTGCAACGTATTGAATGCGATGTAACATTCAATATCATTGTTCCAATCGATCTTCAAGACCACCCTTATATTCTGATCACTTCTCACGGTGAACATACACATGTGCCTCCACCACCATCCCGAAGTCCTGCTTTATTAACTGAATTAATTGTTGATCGAGTGTTAAAAACTTTATCAACTTTGGACGTGGGTATTGTAAGTAATTTATATTTTATATTTATTTAACAAGAAAAACGAAAAATTAATGCAATTTGTAGGTGATATCATTGCAAGTGAAGGAATGAATCGACTCTGTCAAGAGTTGAATATCGAGCAGTTAATGAATGCACATCCTGCATGGAATAACAAATCAAAAATTCAAGCAATCGCAATGCTGGAACAGATTGATAGGTATCCTTACGGTGTTGAATGGGCTGGTAAGTAATATATTCAAAACGTTTAATAAACGTTTTCTAAACGTTTTCTAAACGTTTTCAAATCTATTAACTAATATTATTAGGTGTATGGTATGATTATAGAGCTAATCATTACAATAAATTCGGAACACAACAATACATTCGACGAATGTATAATTATGGTGATCGTCGAGAAATTCATTGTTTTTATTTGGATCAAGCATTATATTTGAAAAATCTCGATACTTTTCAAATAGATACCAGTTATAAAACGTACAGCTGGCAAATGGCGTGAAGTCATTTTTGCTCAATATATAGAGCAAGAAAACATTGATCAATGTATGTAGTATATTCACTTCGAAAATACTTTATAAATGTTTTTTGATTATATATTAACCATTTTATAGTAACTCAGCTTTCACGGGTATATACCGACGTTGAAACTGCTGAGGGTTTCTACCAACTTTTCAAAAATTGGTATCGATGTATTAATGAAGCATTGGAAAATGCTGATCAACCACCTCTTCACTTTCATCATATTCATGGGAATGGAATTAAAGCAATTGTGGTGGATATGTGTGCAAAACAAGCAAATGGTAAGCAAATTTCATTTTCTAAACGTTTAGAAAACGTTTTTTTAAACGTTTAGAAAACGTTTAATCAATATTCAACGAATTTTTAACTAATATATCAATAATGATTTAGGTTGGGGTTGTTTCTTAAGTGATATTGATCCACAGCATCGTCCATGGCAATTTCACATTCAATCTACTATGATTTATTGCTTGGTACATTATCAAAGAGGAATTGATAATAGTATCATTGCAAAATGATGGTTATGCAGGTCTTCTAAAAGATATAAGTATTGCAAAATCAAAAAACGATTGCTATGCATTATTAGAATGTGTTCGACAGGATTAGTAGGTTTTCACGTCTCTATCTTTAAACGTTTAGAAAACGTTTAGAAAACGTTTATTAACAGTTTTATTTTTAAGTCCAGATATGATGGGATGGTGCACTCATAAAGAATGGGATTGGATTATTTCGGGTTTAAACGAGCAATTCTTTTTAGGGGATAAAGCAACATTTCGAAATTGCATTCGAAATACAAATGCAGTAGAGGCAAGCGGAGCTCAAACTAATCGTTATGGCAAAGCGTTATCATTAGCTATTTCGATCGAAAAGTAAGTGTTTTTTTAAACGTTTTCAAAACGTTTTCTAAACGTTTTACTATCAATCTAACAATTATTTACTAGAGGGCGAAAGCATGATCTTCGAATCAATTTTGGTGGTCGAGATAATGCAATATTAGGGGTTACAAACTCATGGCGAGGTCGTTCTGTGTATGATCGAATAAATGAAAGGCGAAAAAGAAGTTGTGAGTATTTTAATCTAATGATAAACGTTTAATAAACGTTTAGAAAACGTTTTCTAAACGTTTTCTAAACGTTTTCTAAATGATTTAATTCCATTCGCTAATAATTCATTTAGTATTAAAACAAAAGAAGAATCAACAATTTGCACAAGAAAACAATCTGTTGTTATCTGACGATATTCCTGAAGAGCAACAGATTCATCATCAATCTTCTCAATTATCTAATTCTGATTATAATCATAGTAGTAGCGGCCGACCACCTAGAATAAGAAGATCACGTAGACAGCAATCTGTTCCAATACAACAACAACAAAGCAATATAACTGCTACATTGGAAGAATCAGTCAGACAAGCTGATTTAAGAATACAACTTGCAAATAAGGAATTGGAACTCAAAGAAAGACAAATAGAAATAGCACGAAGGGATCGAGAAATCAGGGAACTACAATGTACATAATATCACTTCAAAAGCAATGATAAATTCCTAGTAGTTTATTTTATTTTAAGAGCAATTCATTTATCAAACGTTTTCGAATCGTTTTCTAAACGTTTAGAAAGCAATTTCGAATAGCAATGCGATCTATTTTTCAACCTAAATTCTACAAAAGTGATTGATATAATATTAGAACATAACGATCAATATATAAATGATTGAAAATAATAATATCAATTATTTAATTATCACTATCACCTACACTACTAGTAGTGTTAACACTACTACTACCACTACCACTACCACTAATACTAATAACACTAACATTACCACTACCACTACCAGCATCAGAATCAACATCAGTATCAGTATTATTCGTTTTATGAAATCGAATCATATTCCCATTCTCATCAACAGGCTGTTTAAACATTCTAATATCATCGCATGCATCAGATACGAAATATGGTGCATGCCAATTAGGACATGGACATTCTATTGAAAACATTTAGTAAACGTTTTGAAAATGCTTTCAAAACGTTTTCAATTTGAGTAGATATCAAACTTACTTTTGCAAACCTTCCAGCTTTTCCCTGATTTATATTTAAGATTGCATCCTGATGGTCTTGATGAACAATTCATACAACATTTCGAGCTCCTTTTAAGCATTTTTAACATTTCAGTAACGTTGGGCAAATGATTATAATATGGTAGATCGAATGGTCCACCAATTGCATTCCATCTCATCTTTGTATCTAATCGAGGCCTAGTATTTGGCTAATAATAATAAAGAAACGTATTAGAATGAATTCTTTCATCGAGCAAACTGAGGGAAAAATAAACGGAACAATCTTACAGTAAGTTTAGGAGGAGTGGGAGGATGTGCACTATCGATATCATTACAAATATCAATAAATTTTTGTGTAGATGGATTGATTCGTTGTTTTTTCTTTTTTGTATAAGTTAGCATAAACCTTTTTTAAACGTTTCTTAAACGTTTCTTAAACGTTTTTTAAACGTTTTTTAAACGTTTTTTAAACGTTTTCAAAAGGTTTTGAATAGAATTCTTACTAGAATAGAACTTTCAGTAGTTGTTATTTCATGATTATTAGTACTATTCTCTTCAGAGGAATCATTTTTTTCGCTTTTCTAACGTTTTGCTAGTAGGATTCGGAGCAGATTGAGGTAGTTGTGTTGTTGAATGTGGTGTTAATGTAGAGGAAGTAGTAGTAGTAGTTGAAGGGTCCGTAGGCTGTGATGTCAAAACGTTTTCAGAACGTTTTGAAGTCGATTCCGAATCGATTTCTGAGGGGATTGGAATGTTATCTTGAGGGGATGCAGGAATCTCTGGTTCTGGTGGTCCTGATTCTTGAGTTTGATCTCCACTAGAAAGTATTGGAGATTCAGCGCGTTGTTGTTGTCGACTTTTATTCAATTTACGTCGAGTAGGAGGTTTCCTCTTCGAGCTTTTTGAGTGTAGAGAATTCTATTTTAATGATATCAGAAAATGTATGAAAAATGATTCGAAAACGTTTTCTAATCGTTTTGAAAACGTTTTCTAATCGTTTTGAAAACGTTTTCTAATCGTTTTGAAAACATTTTCGGATTGTTTTTTTAATAGATACCTTCGACGATTCGTTGATTGAATCATTAGTTTCAATATTTTTATCTTTCTCTTTGGTGTTTTGTTGAATATAAGCATATACAGCTTTGAAATGCTTATATGCTGCATTTTTCATTGCCTATTAAGAATAAAAATTAAAAAAAGGTTGATTATAATTATTTATCAATAATCAACATACCGTATTTGGTACACCTTGAACGGAATGAAAGTGAACTTCCTCTTTTATGAACTTTACGCAAATGTAGAAGTAAAGCATTAGTTTGTTTATATTTGATGCTGATCAAGAATTAGCTATAGAACGAATCAAAAACGATTTGGAAATGTTTTGAAAACGATTAGAAAACGATTGAAAAACGTTTAGAAAAATGAATTCGAAATGAATTGAGTTACATACATTTGTAGTGCACAATTCTCCATCTTCATCAATTTGAACTCGACAAAACCTTTCCCCAGGGTAGATTTTAACACATTTTGATTTATTGGTACATTGCGAATCCTATAAATATATTAATAATGAATTGATTTAGAATAGGGTAACATTACATTGCATTTGATCTCTTCATATGGAGGACAATGATTTGGTCGTTGAGAAAAAGACGAAGGGTAAGTAGTAGACATAATGTATTTTGATTTAAACGATTGAAAGTAAAGTTAGAAGAGAGAATGAACGATTCACGATGTGGAAATACTATAGTTTTAATACAAAAATAAAGTGGATATCTTAGCGAAAGGATAAACGTATATCCATGACCGAAGAATGTAAATTAAACAATGGAGATTGAGGAGATATGTAGAAAGAAAAACATTTAGAAAACGTTTATTAAACGATTCGAAAACGTTTATGAAATGTTTTAGAAAATGATTAGAGAACGTTTTTTAAATAATTTGTAGGTATATTGTTTGTCTTTTTTTTATATTATGATCGATGATTTCTAGTGTTTGTATGGTGCTATATAAGTGTTTATATAGTACTCTATAAGTATTGTTTTGATATTTTATAAGTGTTTGATTAATATTTTTTTAATACTTCTTTATAATAAGATTGGTGAATTTAACCTGAGATCTTTATTTGTATACATACCAAAATGACTATTAAATAAAATTCTTTCAATACCATATATTTTTATTATTATGCTACCTAGTTGAAGAATTCGTAAAGGTCGTTAATATGAAAAAATTGCTTGTGTAAACGTTTTCTAAACGTTTTTGAAAACGTTTATAAAATGATTAGAAAACGTTTAAAAAACATTTCGGATTCAAGTTGAAAATATTTCGAAGTAAATAACAAAAGAATATTTCCCAAATATAAAGAAAATCCCAATCTAACTCATTCAACACTACCCTCTTCATCATCGTTTTCATCTTCATCTTCAACATCGTCGACTCTATTTGAAGGTTTCCTATAATTCAAAAGAATTATACAACCTCCATTGTTAGTCCAATCCTGTGCACTAACATCAGGACAACGATCACGCGAAGCAGCAACACAATGATCACATTTTTGATTGGGTTTAAACCCACAGCCAGCTCGCATTCGCGTTACGTTGGGCTAAACAATTGATAAACAATTAGCAAACGTTAGTTAACTTATCTCGAAAACGTTTAATAAACGTTTTTCTAAACGTTTTCTAACCATTTTGAAAACGTTTAAACTTACTCTCATAGCTCCCTTATACTTGCGTACAGGGCAATCTTTCACCACACGAGAAGGTCCAGCAGATGCAATTTGCTCTGCTTCCTCTCGAACGCGTGCTTGCTCGTGATTGCGTTCATCACGTTTCTCTTTTCGCAATTTCTTTGATGGAGAGAAATGACTCTGCATATAAAATTAATAAATGTTGGAAAGTGAAAACGTTTTCTAAACGTTTAGAAAACGTTTTCAAAATGATTATAAAATGATTAGAAAACGTTTAAAAAATGATTAGAAAACGTTTATAAAATGCTTTCAAAAAGGTTGAAAAATAATAGTGAGATCACGTACGTTTTGAGAGATCAATCTATCATCAGTTTCTTGTCTTACTTCACCAATTGACTTCTCGTACTCAAGGTGAGCACGATAGCATTGGGCGAATGCTTCCCGAGCGACTGCTTGATCTTCCTGCAAACGTTTTTAAAAACGATTAGAAAACGTTTTCAAAACGAATAGAAAGAACAATACTAAAGTTATTTAAAAATTATTTAATAATGAGTACTGACCATTCTCGTACTACCCTTTTTCCCCTTATCAAACGAAAGATCCGAATGTTTTTTGCTTCAAATGAAGACGAAGATTGTTGGTAGCATTGTATTTGATCTAAATGATTTGAAAACGTTTAGAAAACGTTTAGAAAACGTTTATATTCAATGATAACATACGAGTTTTGGACAAATTTCATTGCGTGGACCCAAGGTGCACGACAAAATATTTCTCCCGCAGGCACTTGATAAACATCATTCTAAGATAATTAATAAATGTTAATAAAATATACTACAAAAAGCGATTTGAAAACGTTTAATAAACGTTTATTAAACGTTTTTGAGATTGAATAACACTTACTTCATCACACTTCCACAAAGAACATCCAGAGGGACGAGGGTTACTACGAAGATATGCGTCTGCTTGTTGATCCTTCGTTGAATAAACAAGAGTATTCACAGTTGCATTAGGTCCAGATGCCATATCGAAAAAAAAAATCAAGTATCTATAAGTGAGAATTTAAATCGATTTGTAAACGTTTTCTAAACGTTTTGAAAACGTTTAGTAAGTGATTTCTAAATGAATTGATAGAGCACTGATGGGGAGATCGAAAAAAAGTTGTAAGCGAGAGTAGTTGTAGTTGGAATAAAAATTCGGTGGGAAATATCAGATAATATAAACGAAAAAAAGCAATACTCGAATTGATACAACGTTAATTATCAAGGTAGATAAATGATTCAATTGAGGTTGCTTGCAATATTAATTAATTTCTCGAATCTCTTTTTTGCTTTATAGATGACATATAACATTTGAGAATTAGGTGGGCATAAACGTTTTGGAAACGTTTTTGAAAACGTTTATTAAACGTTTATTAAACGTTTCCATACGGCTATGATTAGAATCAATTGAAGAGGTACGATCAATTCAATCACGCAAATCTACTGTTCAATGAGATCGACGATCGGACGTTCTGCATAAATTATGAAGAGGTTGCGGACCCATTTCGCAAAAGGTCAGCCGCGCCCCACTAGTCCACCCGACGTTTTTCCGAGTACACGGGAGCTCAGATGGACGTCCATCCGACCTGTCGACTCTTCAGATTACCTAGGTAGTCAATGAACAGGTTGATGGATGGATGGATGGATGGATGGATGAATGGATGAATTGATTGATTGGTCGATTGAGAGTCGACAGGTCGGATGGACGTCCATCTGAGCTCCCGTGGACTCGGAAAAACGTCGGGTGGACTAGTGGGGCAAAAGTCATAAATTTGCATAAATTTGCATAAAAATTCATAAAAAAATTATGCAAAAAATTGATTATTAATAAATTATAAATTTTTGAAATTAAATTCTAAACGTTTCGAAAACGTTTCTTAAACGTTTTCTAAACATTTTGAAAAACGTTTTAAAAATGTTTTAAAAATGTTTAGAATTTAATTTAAAACTATTATTAAAAAATAATATAATTATCTTATATAAATTTATATTAATCTTATTTTAAATAAAATTAAATTAAATATTAATATATATATAATTCTTAAAATATTTTAATAATATTTAAATAATATATATATATATATATACTATTAAATTAAATTTATATTAAATAATTTATCTTTTAATAAAGCTATATTAATTATTATATATTTAAATTTATTTTTATCTATTTATTATTTAATTAATATTAAAATATTTAAATATTAATTATTATATATAAATATATATTATTATAATTAAAATATTTTTAAATATTTTTAATTAGATTTTAAACGTTTTAAAAACGTTTAGAAAACATTTAGAAAACGTTTATATTCTTAATTAGATTCTAAACGTTTTTTAAACGTTTTTAAAACGTTTTCAAAACGTTTTCAAAACGTTTAGAATCTAATTAAGAATATTTAAAATTATATATAAAAAAATTATGAATTTTCATAAAATTATGAATTCGGCAAAACATCGGGTGGACCTATATTGCGTTTTGCAATTGACCTTTTTTTTTTAAAAGACGCCCCATAGGTCCATATGAGCTCAGATGGACGTCCATCCGACCTACATACCTTCGATTGATTGATTAAAGAAGCTAGAGATGAAATATCGTTAATAATAAGTGGTAATTAGAAGGTTTTTGGAACGTTGTGTATATCCATGGATTGATCTAGTCAAAGAAGGAAATTATTACGAGGAAGTTCTTACGAGGATATAACTAAGAAAAAGACATTAGATAATTAATAGTATAAGTAGATGGAATAAAGAGAAAATAATAGAAAATCATTTTAATATATTTAAGGATATTAAATATATAAGAAACGGATTAAATAATAATAATAAAATAATTCAAAAGTTAATAATCTAAACATATAATCTTAATTTATCCTTTAAGAAATATAAATAGAATATATAAAAATAATCAAATCACCTTATATAATCATTAATAATCACCTATATATAGAGAATCTTTATTATCCTCATTAAAGATCGATCGCTATCTCTACTCTTCATTATCCTTTTATTACTTATAGATAATTAATTATATAGTTCACTTATTATTAACCATTTATCATCCACCTAGGCACCTATAGTACCATCCATCCATCCCAAAAGCTTCGATCAATCTCTGGCCTTACGTAGCCTTACTTACCTAATACACAACAGTATTTAACTCATTACCTACTGAGTACCTTTATCCATCTATCTCTCCCTAGTATCTATTTAGTATCCATTCATTCATCCATTCATCCAAATCAAGCCATAAATAAAAACACGAACCGTTTATTACTAGAGCTGGTACTCAGTACACCAGTACTAGTAGTCTTACATAACGTGATTGATACTGTACTGTATCCATACATCAACGGTCCTCCAGCTACTATAGCAAACCCAGCAAGGATATCTAGATTCTACGTACTCTATATACTCTACTCGAGTATATACTCTATACATTTTATACACTCTATACATTTTATACACTTTATACACTTTATACATTCTATATATTTTATACACTTTATACACTTTATACACTCTATACACTTTATATACTTTATACACTCTATACACTTTATATACTTTATATACTTTATACACTCTATACACTTTATACACTTCATACATTCTATATACTTTATATACTTTATACATTTTATACATTTTATACACTTTATACACTCTATACACTTTATATACTTTATACACTTTATATATTTTATATACTTTATATACTTTATACATTTTATACATTCTATATATTTTATATACTTTATACATTCTATACATTTTATATATTTTATACACTTTATACATTTTATATACTTTATACACTTTATATATTTTATACACTTTATACATTTTATATATTTTATATATTCTATATACTTTATACATTTTATATACTCTATATATTTTATATATTCTATACATTTTATATATTTTATACACTTTATACACTCTATACACTCTATATATTTTATACACTTTATATACTCTATACATTCTATACACTCTATATATTCTATACACTCTATATACTTTATACATTTTATACACTTTATACACTCTATACACTCTATACACTCTATACACTCTATACACTCTATTAATTAGTAGACAAGTCCTGTATCTACCTAGGCATCTACCATTGATTCATCCATGAGACCTCTAGCCCCCGGCCATGCATATCTTAATCCCTCGCTTCGTGGATTCTCTTCGACTCGTAGATGCGTGCATTAATGGCCCTGTGGTAAGAAGAATAAGTATACCAAGGAAGGATGGAATCTATAATGAATACATGCCGGCACATACGTATCAAATGATGTCGAATGGCAGCTATGGAATTTGTAGTGAATGTAAATATGACAGCTACTATTCTAGAATACTATAGAATAGTAGTTGTAGAATTTATAATGAATATATATGTGCTATGTACGAGAATAGCAGCTCTGGAATATAATGAATTCATATATACCAATGAATACAGAACAGTAATGATAGAATTTATAATGAATATATATGTACTATGTACGAGAATAGCAGCTCTGGAATATAATGAATTCATATGTACCAATGAATACAGAACAGTAATGATAGAATTTATAATGAATTCATCCATTCATGCGTATGAAACAATATAGAAATGCAACTACTCGAATATGAAATTTATAATGAATACATGCATATCAGGTAATATAGAATACCCGCTATGAAATTCATAATGAAGACATACTTATATCAAATGATGTCGAATAGCAGCTATAAAACGTAATAAAAACCATTTCTCATAATCGTACCCAAGTACTGCAAGTCCCCAATGTGTTGCACTCAATCCTAACACCCAAACCATCCAGAATTATAAATAAACTCCTGGGCTGTGTCAAGCACCTGTTCATATCCATCCGAGTAGTCCCCCAAAAGACAAAAGATCCCCTCCCTGACTGGTGACGCCAAACAGAATATCAGAATATCCGAAAATGAGCAAAGGTAAACGATAATTTCATCCACTCATTTCAATATCTTGGGTATCATCGCGGATCTCATCATCACCTCCGAGCTCATGCTCAACCTCATCGACGACGAATCCTTCATAATCTTCAAGGTTCTTTTGAATATGCACCTTGAACTTGATAATGTCATTTAACATCTTCTCAATCTCGGTATGCAACTCTTCACGAAGGGTGTTGGCTCGAAGGGTTAATTGTTCATACCTAAATCATCTGAGTCTTATGCTGAGGAACATGGATGCGGAAGTACTAACTCAATATTGGTATTCATCTCTCGTTGCTCCATTAGTTGCACGGACTCGGTGAGACCGGCTCTCATCTTCGCCAACTCTTTCTCCATCTTCTCGATTTGTGCATCCGAAGCCAACTTTTGAGTGGTTGTGACCTAATGGTACATCATTAGCGACGCTTAAATCCCCGCATGCATTGGGTGTCCTTACCTCTTTGGTCTTTTCATACTCCTCTTCTGCAGCTCTGACGCGATGTTCCAGTGCCTCCACTTCACCCCTCTTCTCATCGATCGCCTCTTTGATATTGTCGAGGAAGTCGTTTTGCTTCTCCATCTCTTCAACGGCAAGCGTTCTTCGTTCGGATATCTCTTTCCGAAGCCCAATGAAACTATTTCTCACATGACCTCGTAAATCCAGGTTCAATATATGAGCTGGTTGATAACCCGTCGTAGAATCTGCCAGAAGTCTATCGCCATCTCTCACGCCCGCGTGAGAACTACCCATTTGGGATGCTGAAAAGTTGGGTCCTTCATTGACAACAACTTGAAGTTCGTAATTCTTTCCTTTGGCGTTAATGGCCGTGGATGGAATCAATCCTATTTGGTATCCCAGACTATTGTATTTCTCTACCACGCGCTCCAAGTCTTCCAGCTTGCGACTCGCCTCCAATTCCTTTTCCGTTACCTTTCTTCTCGCTTCCTCCAATCTTTGTTGAGAGGATTCGTGTCCCTTCTGAAGTCGCTCCATTTCAGAGTTTAGGCGGTCGATATCCTGCATGCTCATCCCTCTGCTATCTATTTCCTCTTGAAGTCTTGATCGTTCATCAGATGCCTCCTTGAGCTCTTGTAAAACCTTATCAAGCTCTTCTTGTAAGAATTGTATTCGAGACTCATATTTCTCTGACTTTTGATTCATACGAGTATCAAATTCTTCGAATTTCACCTTGTCATCTTCCATAATCTTGAAGTTTCGGTCTAATGTAGCGATATCAGAGCCAGTCTTTTCGAGAATCTCGATCTCCTTTTGTAATCGTTCGTGCTCTCCCTCAAGAACACGCATTTCTTCGAGATATTTAGAATTTCCTCGGTCAAATTCCTGTGCCATGGCCTCAATATGTGGCGCTAGAACCTGATCCTGGTCATCATCTCCGGCATCTTCGTCCATGGAAAGCCAATCTCGATATGCACTGCTAAGGAAGTTGAAAATAATGCGATCTCCACTAACATCAACACCAGCTTCTGCGCAAGCCTCATCGTATCGGTCGGTGGCATACCCATCTAGCATTCGGGCGAGTTGCATCATCCAATGTAATAATCCAAGAAAAAGTGGCCACGAATTTGCGCCTCCAACGGCTGATAATGCAGATTTAGTGATGCTTTTCTGGTATGGATAACGTAGCTGAGCCATGATTGGAGGCACTTCCTGGTCGATGGCCTTTTGGAAACGATAACTTGGATCAATCCTATGGTAAAGCCATTGAAACATAAAGACAAAGTCCTTTTGCGTGGGCGATTTCAGAGTATTGGCTGATACGTTATGATTCATCTCGATATCGTAATTATTATTAGCCATATATTCCAGAAGTTCTTGTCCAATTTTGCCCTGGTAAGCTCGATCTCTCAATGGGCGAGGATCTTTAGGTACTCCGGCCGGTTGAGGTCCAGTTTGAAAGAAACTCTGATGTCCCATAGGACCATTTGTTGAAGTGCGGGATCGATAAACACTGCTTCGACGTTCTGTTCCTTCCGCAGATGCGCGACCCATTTGAGGTGGTGCATAACTCTTTCGGCCACTGTTGTTTTGGAATGAAGTTCTTTTCACTGATGAAGTTCCGATATCTGCCAAATTTGTGCCCGATGATGATCGTGAGAATAGAGGTTGATTTGGTCGTGAAGGCGCAAGAGATTGTCTTGCACCAGTGCGAACATGACTGGCAGTAAAAGGCGCATTGTTATAACCACCGATTGAATTCGATCGTTTCATAGCGGATGCTGGCTGTGGAAGACTGGAATTGTAATTGATGCTTCCGAGTGTCTATACTGTGTGAGCGACTTATAATAAAGCAAATTAAACATTTGAAGGGGGGCAAAGGATCCTTACCTCTCTGGGTCGGCGCACGGAGAAAAGACCTGTGTCTTGGGACATGTTTTTGAATGATTATCCTTAAGAAAAAGGATTTCTCTATGAGATAAAGGCGACCAGCTTCTCTTGATGTGGAAGATATTATTGTATGTTGTATGTTTAAATATCTATAAAAGATGTCTATGCAAAAAATATTATTTATACAGACCTGCGGATTTGCGGATTTGCGACAACAAATCTTCGTATTTTTGATGCATCGAAGGGCCAACGCTCGAGCAAAGTAAACAATCCGATATAGTTTAGCGCAGAAGCGAAGATAGGACGATCACGTGACGGCTAGGAAGAGAGTGAAAGCGAATGCCTCGGTTCCGGCCATTCGCATCTTAGCGTCTTGGAATTCCCCAGATTTCATAGCTTTGTATCCTTCTGACGGTGAGAGGAAGCTGACCATCTCTTTTCATCTATCTATATTCATCATGGCGATTCGTGAGGATCTCGTGGCATCTGCTGTAAGTTACGCCAACTCCTGCGCAAAGGCAAAGCGGAACACTAACGCGTAGCTAGGTTACATGTGAGAATAACGGGATGATGATGATAGCTTGAACATTTCTAATCCTTCATAGTTCTTCAAGACCCAAGTGTCTCGGCATCGCCCTTAGATAATCGAATCGCATTTTTACAATCCAAGAATCTTACACAGGAGGAAGTCGATGTAGCATTAGGACGAGCCAGCGGTGAACACTCTCCAGCACCAGCAAATTATTCGAATTATGCACCACAACAGCAAGTTGTAAGGCAACCTCCGCCTGCGTACGGAGGTTATCAACAATATCCATGGCAACAACCTCCGCCGCCCGAAATTCCCAAAAGAGACTGGAGGGATTGGTTCATTATGGCTACCGTGACAGGCGGTATAGGATACGGGGCATATTTCCTGGCCAAGGTAAAAGGTCTAGATTATCTGAAGGTATCGACGTCACTAATAAACTCAGCGTTACATTTATCCAATTATTGCACCTCCCACACCTCCACAACTCGAGCAAGATAAGAAAGAGATTGATGATTCTTTTGAGAAGGCATTTTCACTTCTTGATCAGTTAGCCAAAGATACCGAGACTCTCAAGACCTCCGAGCAAGAACGAACAGAACGATTAGATATAGCCTTGACGGAAGTAGAAACTGTAATCAACGAGCTAAAATCTGCGAGTCGAAGAAGGGATGAAGAATCTCGACGCATCGGTGATGAGGTCAGGGGGCTCAAGGATTTAATACCTAGAGCTATGGAAGGACAAAAAGAGGCAACGGATAACAGATTGAAGGAGCTGGCTGTTGAATTGAAGAGTTTGAAGACATTGATGGGTCAAAGAATGAACCCATCTTCAAGCATGAATCCATACAACAGAGTTCAAAGTTCAGCTGTACCATCATCACCTGCTCCTATCAGCTCGATTGCCACTCCCAACAATTCGACTCCCGCTGGAGACTCACCAACTGAAAACACTACTCCTCGACCAGCATCAGTCAGTACTAGCTCAGGTACCGAAGCAGTAGCATCACTCCAGGGCCGAAGTGCCAGTCCATTCAATACTGGTGCTCCAGCAGGAGGAGTAAAGATTCCAGCTTGGCAAATGGCAGCTGCCAACAAGAGCACCAGCTCTATTCCCACAACTACCACTACAAACGGAACACCAGAGGCAAGCGGGTCAGCATAGGCACAAACCCAATACCGGCAAAATTGGAGTCGATGAAATTGCATGGAACGGCGCACTAGGGTGTTAATTATTGGAGATGAAGATTCAGGACTATGTAGCGTATGAATTTTCACAATATAATCTAATGGAATATATGTAAAAAGAAACAGACCTATGTTTTATTTTTAAGGGGCTGGGAAATGAATTGACTGCGGTCAGCCTTTATCAATCCTAGAACTCATCTATTGAACGAACACAGGCAGAACGGCCTGGGATTTGGTGAGAGACGGGCTTTTCCAATATTGTATTTATACTACGCAATAGGCTTTCTACATGAGTCGTTCAACAAGACTATGCGCTTTAATTACTCAAGTCAACATCAGCTTCTGATGATTGTTTCGCTTGAGCCTCCAGAAGACCCTTCCACCTCCTTAATCCCAAAACGCACAAGCTTGCGAAACGAGACGAGGCTTGTCATCATTATTCATTCCCCACAACCCCGATCATCGCGTCACTACTAGGTACGTATAAATCTACTCTAAAAAATAACCCCTCAGAAAGAACGTGCCATTGACCTTGACCTTCTCATCAAGCCGAGGTGTTTAATACGAGCGTATTAGCGTTGCATGTGCTAGGTCAGTCATGGAGATGGGCATGGTGCAATTATTCTATCAGTAGGTGCTCTGTACTTATTGGTAGGCTGAGTAGTGTTTCGAGATTTATTGAATCCCTTCGTTTCTTTTTTGGAGGGGGCGTTTGTATCATTTATAGATGAGGTGAATTTTGGCGCGGACTGCTTTTTATATAAGGGCCTGAGTTGGATTCTAGTTGAATCAACCCGCGGTGAATTTCTCGAGGGGGTAGATAGATACATAGATGGATGATTTTGGAGATTGGGAGTCCATCCATTCATTCATCTTTCTCTAACTATCAACCTTTCCTCCTCGTCAATACATAGCGAAACATCTCCATACATTACCACTCAAATTACCTCAACCCAACCCATCCCATCTTATCCCATCCCATCTCATCCCATCCCATCCCCAAATCACTCATCATGGATACATCTTCCCCCCTCTCCTTTGTCAAAGTCGTACTTCCAAAAGTGCCCATGATAGGCAAAACCGTTCTCTTCCACACTCTAGGCCTTTCCTCCAACTCCACCCACTGGGACTTAAAAACCGAACTCACAGTCAACATGCTTCGCTCCTTCACCCACTCCACCCAAAACTCCATATCGCAAACCCAAGCCGCCACACTCCGCGACCCCGGCATCAAAGGCAAACTCTGGATCTCCAAAGTCACCCTCCCCACCCCCGCCGAAGACGACATCCGACAAAAGCTCTTCCACGCAATCGAAGACATGAAGCCCGACGGAGCCCCAGAACACGCCTTCGAGGAACCGGACCTCATGCCCGTCGAAGCAGAATGGACGGGCCATCGAGCCGGCGCCACAAAAGACTCAAAAAGACTCCACATTCCCGAACCCCAACAATACACCGAAATGATGAAGGAAGTCAACACCCCCACCACGATCCTTTACTTGCACGGTGGCGCGCACTGGCTCCTCGACCCTGCCACCTACCGAAACCCGCTCTCCAAACTCGCCCACCTCACAGGCGGCCGCGTCCTCTCTCTCCGCTACCGACTCGCGCCACAAAATCCCTTCCCAGCCGCCCTCCTCGACTGCCTCGTCGCATACCTAAACCTCCTATTCCCACCCCCGGACGCCCTCCACACGGCTGTACCCCCCAACCACATCATCCTATCCGGCGACAGCGCAGGGGGCAACCTCGCCCTCTCCCTCTCCCTCTTCCTCCTCCACCTCCACAAAACCCACACCCCCATCACCTGGAACGGAACGCCACACCTCGTCCCCCTTCCCGCCGGCCTAGCCCTCAGCTCCCCCTGGAACGACCTCCTCTGCTCCTCACCCTCCCACTCCCTCAACCTCAAAACAGACTACCTACCCTCACCCGCCCTCTCCCCCGGAACCTCCCATCGTCCCTTCCCCCCCTGCACCCTCTGGCCTCCGCGCTCCCCCCGCCCAAACATCTACTGCGAAACTACCCTTCTAACACACCCGCTCGTCTCCCCCCTCTCGGCCCCCGCACACTCATGGCTAGGTATCCCTCCCCTCCTAATCCAAATCGGCACCGAGCTCCTCTCAGACGAAAACAAGATCTTGGCAGCGAAGATCGCGAGGATCGGGGGCGTCGTGCGCTGGGAAGAGTATGAGATGATGCCGCATTGTTTTGCGTTGGTGCTGCCGCATTTGGAGGGGGCGGATAGGTGTTTTGAGTCTTGGGCTGGGTTTTGCAGGGAGGTTGTGGGGGTGGAGGGGTTAGAGGATGAGGGAGAAGGAAAGCCAGGCATCAAAACTAGCGGGAAGACGATAAGCGCAAAGAGTTTGAATGAAACGGAGGTTGATGTAGCGGGGTTATGGGAAGAAAGTGATGAAGAAGTTCTTGAAAGGATGAGGGAGAGAGTCAGGATTTTGGAGGGGGATCTAGGGGGGGAGTAAGGGTGAGGGTGAGTCTCAGAATGGGAGGGCAAGGTTGTGAGGTTATTGGGGAAGTAGGATGGGATGGGATGGGATGGGGTCGAGTAAGACTTAGGATACATATCATATATAGACGACGAATAATCAATGTAGAAACATAGGGTTGTGGAAGTCGGGGGTTGATCATCATCTATACACACATTTAAGATGCTGAGCTTGGATTAGCTTGCCCACGCAATCAATGTCAACTTCAACATCGGCATTTGTACACCCCTCAAAAAAGTATAATTCAAGAAACGTGATTTCTAAACCAGAAATTTATCATTCTCATTCTCACATCTATCATTGCCTGTCTACATTTATGTATAGGGCAAGACTCGAGAAGATTCAAACCACATACCCATAATGCATTCGCTTTTCATCCGCTCATCCGCTCATCCGCTCATTCACTCATCCATATCAAAAGTATTAAAGTTCCTATTTCATGGGAATCATTCCATGCATGTAAATTTGTAAAGTTTCATCCCCTCACACTCCCAGCACCCGAATCTACCCGAATTCTCTGCTGGCTCCGTAGACCTCAGAAGTAAATGCAAGCAAATAGCGCGCTCTATATAGAAGAACCGTGGTATGCAATTCGAAGAAAGAAAGAAGCGATCCCAGTCAATCCATGCAGATAGCAAGCAAAAGGAATCGCAGTCAAATTAAAATCGATTTGGAGAATTTATGCCTTGATCTCATACTCTCGGCGGAACATCTCATCGACGCTCTTGAGGTAGTAAGTGCCCTTGGCGATGGTTTCTGGGCTTCCTTTTGGAGTGTATGATTTTTGAAGATGGGCTTCTTTGCGGAGGTTGCAGAACTATTACATGTTAGCATGGAAGTTGAAGGATCATTATTCAAAATCGCCCTCACCTCTTCATAAACTTCTGGAGCCACAGTTCGACGGGCATCAAGTCTTTCTTGTAGGTTCAAAGCTTTTGCAATGGCCTCAGTAGAGCCATTGATCTTCAAAGAAAACAAACTTGCGGCCAAACCACTTCCGTAACTGAAAACACCAACTCTCTTTCCTTGGAGGGTAGCGCTGTCAACATTGCTCAACAAGGCGACGATTCCACCATAAACACTGGCAGTGTACATGTTACCGCACATGGTTGGGACTTGGATACTGGGTTGAACACGCTCGTTGAAACGCTTCTTGGTCAATCCCATGAATGTCTTCTCAACAACCTTGTCGCTCAAAGACTTGGCGTAGTCCAAATCTCTCAGCTCGGCGGGGACATCTGCAAATGCTGATGCGGTTGGGTTGGAAAGATAGTCGTTGTAAAGCATACGTGCGTATGATTTGGAAACGAGTTTGCAGGTAGGGGCGTGGAAGGACATGTAATCAAATCGATCGATCGGGGTCTTGGTTGAATCCTCTGAAACGGCACCATTGGCATGTCCATTGGCGAGTGGCTTAAGAGTTTGTTCCCTTTTGTTGTATGCCTTGTAGCAAGCATCCACTGCTTCAGTATAACATTTGAGGGAGAAATGACCATCGACAATTGGGTATTCGCTGGTAAGATCTGGCTTGTAGAAATCGTAGGCGTGTTGCATGTATGTACCACGGAGACCTGGCTCAACAACCACTGGAGCATTTGGTCCAATCAACATGGCAACGGCTCCAGCACCTCCAGTTGGGCGCGCAGCACCCTTGGCATACAAAGCAATATCTCCAGCAACCACAATGGCATCTCTTCCGTCCCAAGCGGAGGATTCGACCCAGTTGATGGCGTTGAAAACAGCATTGGTACCACCGTAGCATGCATTCACGGTATCAATTCCCTCGATGTTTGAGTTTCCTCCAAATAGTTGCATAAGAACCGATTTTACGGATTTCGATTTGTCGAGCAGAGTCTCGGTACCAACTTCGAGACGTCCAATGGTGTTTGTATCGATATTGTACTTGCTAATGAGGTTGGAGGTAACGGTCAAGGCAAACGAATAAATATCTGCAAGATGGCACGAATAAGCCCAAGTCTCGACCACTTTCACAAAAACATAGATGCTCACCTTCTCTATCATCGCAGAAGCTCATCTTAGTTTGACCAAGACCAATGGTGTATTTTCCAGCACTAACGCCATCGAATTTCTCGAGTTCTTCTTGAGCCACACACTGCCGGGTGCGAGGTACACAAATTAGTTTTCCGGAGGCCAATGAATGGGATTCTGGTGGGAAGAAAAGTAAAGATGATGATCTACCTGACTTGGGAAATAGATTTCAATGGCTTTAATGCCAATATTTTGAGGACGAGTAGACATGATTGTAGATGGCGGTGTAATTTCTGGGGGATATCTCTTTGATTTGAAGATATTGTTGATCGTGGTAAGAGTTTCTAGATGAAGCTCTTTCTTTGATGAATCTTATTGTTTATGTAGTAAGAAGTAGGGAGTAGGGAGTAGGTAGTAGGTAGTATTTACAGTTCTTGGTGAGAATTGGAGAGACTGAAGAGACTGAAGAGATTGAAGAGGTTGAAGAGGTTGAAGAGACTTTGAGGACAAAGATTGATGTTAGTATTGTTCGAAATTATGATTTATATGAGTGAATTAAGAAAAAGATATTTTGTTTCTTTAACAAGATTAATAAAAGGAAGAGAAGACCAAATAGAAAGAAGGGGGGGAAGCAGTAAAAGTAGGTAATTAGATAAGTAAATAGATGAATAAGGAGGTAAATAATAAAGAAATTAGAAATTATTTACCGGTAAATATTTTGTTTTTATTTTTTATTTACTTTTTACTTTTTAATTATTTACTCTTTTTCTTCTACTTTATTTACCAGGTAGGGTATTATTATCATTAGTAATACGGAGTAGACAAATAGATCTCAAGTATCAACTAAATTTCTACCACTTTTCCACTACCTAGGTAATTACTCGAGTAGATTGATTCATATAATACGGAGTAGACAACAACTTTATGAATTAACGAGCCAACGAGTTAAGGAGCCAACGAGTTAAGGAGCCAACAAGTCAACAAGTCAACAAATCAACAAGTCAACACGCCAACAGCCAACTCATCCCGATAATCGGTAGACAGATAATTAGACAGATAGACAGATAAACAGATAGTCCCGGGCCCTGACAGATAGACCGCTTAGAGAGGAAATACCAAGTAATCAATCCCATGTCCACTCTCACTCAATCAATCATTCAGTCCCTCAGTCCCTCAATCCCTCAATCCCTCACTCTATCACTCCCTCACTCACGCCATTTATACATTGTAAAGTTCCCTAGTTCCCTTTTCTCAACAATTTACAAAGAACTAAGGGAAATTAAGAAGTAAGAAAACTAACTGTGAATTAGGTTAATGTAATTGATCGATATAGGAATGTAGATGAATAGATTGTACTATACTATTGTAGAATTGGGACTCTTATAAGATTCTCTATGATATTATTTATCCGTTAGCCTTTGAAGGATCTCTCTCTATATGTATATCCCCCCTCATATAGGCGAGGCGAATATCCCAAACCTCTCAAGATCTACATGACAGTAACCATTCAAAGTAGAAGAGGAAGAGGAGTAACCCTTTTATTCTTAGAGAATTTCTATACAATTTCGATTAATTGTACTGTACTCTCCTCTCCTCTACTCTCCTCTTGCTACCACCAAAACTCATTCCTCAACCAAAGATAGATACCTCGTAAAATGGTTTACCGTGTTACATGCATACGGAGTAGTATCCTTAAACGAACAACTGGTGAACTGACAACGGATAACAACAACATTAAAGAAGTTGAACCCTTAACTAATGCAGACCCCTGAATTTCAATGTCAAGATTCTTCATCCATGAACAAACACATAAACCTTCATTCATCCTGCAAACATTAACCAACCAACCCAGCCAGCTCCGAACAGAAATTTCAATACCATCACAGATTCACAAACTGCACTCGTCGATGATTTAGGAATGGTTGAGTGAACTTGTCGGCTGAATACCGTTCAGTGTTTTGTGTATAATGAAGCCATGCTAGCTAATCTCTGATCGTGTACAAAGTGACTGACGATATGAGGTTGTGATGTCTTGAGCTGGACTATGCTGACTATTACTATTACTACTACTACTACTATATGCAGGAACCAAAAAAAATCAAGCGAACTCGTAAACGATTACAGATTACAGATTACATATGTTACACTGTACTTGAAAGGTGGCTGGCGGTTTCTTAGCCCAGTGGTGTTTATCAGCTTAGATCTGAGTGCCAAATGTATATCCCATTGTATTGATATCAGCGTCTACTGGCTAGTTCTACCTGAAAACACAAACACTATTATCTGCATTCAAGATCCGCTGATGATAAGTGCCCCAATCTTTTTCTCCTTTCCTTCCGGATGCACAAAGGCACAGCATCGTTGTGATGAAACTTCTTCATGTATGACTGTGGCGCGGCAGTGTAATCACACCATACCATACCATACCATACCATGCCACTCTATTCGTCCTGTCACACATTTCCAGGAACGAATCCAAGTTCAAGACTTTGCGTGCGGATTCCTCGGTATGTACTATGTCAGGGTAAAACTCATTGTTTCCATACGCTTCTTCGCAGCACAGCACAATACAGCAAAATACAACTAGCAAAACTAACTTTCAACCTCCGACGACGGACACACACCCAGATCATTGATTGATTGATTGATTATCGAGATAATCTATTTGATCAGATAAGATTACACACTCTCTCTCTCTTTCTCCACAACGATCCACCACGTCCCTCTCCACTCCGCTGCAATCCAGTTATTGTGTGTCATGCAATCGGAAACTTGCGAGAAATTTCTTAATCCTGTCGTGTTGGGAATCTTGGGATGTGAAAACTTAATAGTTTGGGGAGAGATGACAAGCATGACGGTTTGGGGAAAATTGTAATTGTGATTTTTTTCGTGCTGGTACGTTGTGCTACTTACTTTCTAGGTATAAGATGGATATGGGAAGGGGACGGGGACGGGGACGGTAGGATAGGATAGTATAGGATAGCCTTATCAGTTATTCTCTTCTCATGATGGATTGCTGTCCTAATTCGAGACTTGATGCTGGTTTGGTTTGATGTTGTTAGGTCGAGCAGAGTCGAGACTTGCGATGCGGTTGTGTAGTATCTTTAATAAAGGTAGGTAGGTAGGTAGGTTAGATATACCACCTAACGCTCCCAAATCGTCTATCTCAGTTGAAATACCAGGACGCAAGTATAAAAGATTTCGAGTACCTATGTACTCGAGTAGAAACTACTAACCACAATAAGATAAAACTCCAAATGCTCAAGCAACGATCTACTATTTCTTTTCTTTTTCTTTTCTTTTCTTTCTTTTCTTTTTCTTTTCTTTTCTTTTCTTTTCTTTTCTTTTCTTTTCTTCCTTTTTTTTCCTTCTTTTCCTTTCTCCGTAAAGAAGAATACAGTATTGTAGCCTTAGTATTGAAATCGAAAGAATACCTAAAGTTCAAGAAGCTGCTAAGTACAACATACAAACAAACACTCATACGAGTATAAGAACACTCTACAAACTACGTAAAAATGTACAGTACGGGACGGCTCAGCGTTCAGGAACCAGGAACCCGAGTCCGACGAGTGACCGAATCCGACGAGGAAACAGATACTGTACATCCCATCCAATACTGTACAAAGCTTCCCGCAGGTAGGTAGGGGCTGGGTTTGATGTTGACATGGTATCGGATTGCCTGAATGAGTAAGGCAAGTTAAATGAGATAATATGGTTAGCACAGGATGAAATATCCAGTAGCAACGTGCGATTTCACCCGAGCTTTGGGCTGTGCCAAGCGGTACTCTTACTGGACGGAGTAGATAGCCTTGACAGTTAGGTCCTGGTACGTCCTGGTACGTCCTAGTAAGTCCGGGTAGGGAAGACGGAGGTAAAACTTCGCGAGATTGCTTATATAAGTTCTGTCCTTGCTAGTAATGAGCGAATAAATGCTCGGCGACGGCATTTCTATGGCTGTGTGCATGTGCATGCATGCATGTATGTACTGTGTACAGTACAGTACTGTACGGAGTATGTGCATGTTGAACTTGGGATGCTTCGACTGTACTACTCCGTAGGGTATAGGTTACCCCCATGTACCACATCACCAACATTTAGAAATCCATCATGTAAGAGAACCTAGCAATCGATGTGTGATGAAACGTTGATGGGGTGTTAAGGGAAGAGAGACGAGAGGAGAAGAGAGGAGAGGAGTAAAGTGAAGACTTATTAATAGTATTAATGGAAAGGAAACGCAAGATTTAGATCTTCAGGTACTTTGAACCGTCACGCCCGTCTTTTTTTATACTGCCCCGGTGAAGTAGATCATTCCCTTATCAGGTATCTGTGAATATTTCACCGACGTGAGGTTTTGAGACTGGGCGGGTTGCTAGTAAGTACACTTACCGCTTAGTTCTATCGTGAGGTGCCTGAGGATCACTTCACTTGAGATAAATGCACGACCTGGTTTATATTCGGGTTTTGATCTTGGACATGAGATGAGATGAGCTTTCACTCAACACGTTGTGAGAATCTCCTCTCGTTCTCTCCGTCCATGCATCATTTCAACCTCAAATTTAAGCATAATCAAAGGCTAAAAAGTTCGGATTATTGCCAGTATGGTTTCTGAAAATTCAAACTCTCTTTAGCTTTTTTCTTGCAGCAGCTATGGTATTCAATGAGAGGTGAACGATGACTGAGTCGAGCGAGGATTGGAGCGTTAGATGTGGATTGTTTGCATTTGGATTGAGGGACATGAGACGAAAGGAGTGTTAGATGCTAGCTACCAATTGCCAGGATAGCCGTGGGTCTTGGGTGTGATTTTTGAGAAAATTGAGCGGCAGAAATTAGGATAGACAACAAAACCAACCTTTGGTTGAACAGGACAACGGGAGTGGAGTTGTCATTGTCGTTGGAGTTGGAGTTGGAGTTGGAGCTGGAGTTGGTTCCAAGGTTGTGTTGATGAGCCACTCTTATCCATTCGGATTTTTACCGCTGTAAAGCCTATTTATTACTAGATTGGGATTTGGAATGTTTGTTTGGGGTGCGTTGATGATGATATACACATGTCCAAGTAAAGTAAAGACGTTTCTTTGGTGGAAATTTCCTGCGGCTTGTAAAGTTGAGGTGGGTTGAAAAATCTCATGAATGTAACGGAAAGGGATCGCGTGCCTCGGTGTATGTGTGATGACTGCGTATGTATAGTAGACACAAAGATGCACGGCAGTTAGATTGTGTGATTCGATGATGATGGTGGTGATGCTTTGGAAATATTTGTCTATCCCATGCCAGTGATTTTTTTGATGGTGTGGTGTGGTGGTATTGAGCCAACGGTACTAATGAGGCAGTAGGTTAGGAGATAATGCCGGTGAAATGAACGGTTTTCGGCCGGTGGGGAAATATTGCCGATGTGATATTGTTGCAATTTACTTCTTTATCTTTCGAAGAGGTATGAAAATTGAGGAGACAGAGAGAGAGGGTCTTCATATGTAGAGTCATGGAAAATATGAAGATGGTTTGGTTTTTATTTGGGTCTGTAATAAATACTGTTGATATAGCGAAGGATAATATATTGTGCCCCCTTCATCGTCTCGCTAGAAAATCTAGCCTACTGTATGTACTCCATACTCCGTACTGTGTATTATTGGTTCTTATGTCTTTGATCCAAGTAAAGAATGAGAGATCGAAGATGAATAATGATCGTATCAGTTGATGGAATAAAAGGTACTCTTTATTGTGTGAGCGATGGCATCTGCGGTCACATTCCACCCCCTTCATCATCTCGCTACTGGGAAATTTATCCAATCATTATTGCCAGTGCTCAAAAAAACTTCACGCAAAGAAGTCAAGAGTAGAAGAGCAAAAGTTAAAGACAAAAGCTCATTCTTTATGTAAAATGATAGATCTACGGTGTATATTGATAATGTTAGAGACAGCTACACCTCTCCGTGCGAAGTTGCTTTTCCTTGTCGCTCTGTCAATCTTATAACCTTACTGTAATAAGAAAGCTAAAAAACTCTATTTTCATGCCCAGATATTTCCCGGTTTCTACCCACGATATTCCTTAATAGGAATTCCAAGTCCTGGTGTATATGAGGTCTACAAGTGAACCTTGGAATTTCCCGCGTCTATACGTGCGTCAACAATATTCGAAAGAAAGATTAAATGATCAGAGAAGGGAACAACTTCAGATCAGTCAAGTCAGAAGTTTATACTACGGGGTAATTAAACATCGTGCATATGAAATATTGGTATGCCGACAGACTTATCTCCTAAGCCAGCCAATTCGATAACAGCATCATATCGTCATCGGGCATTTTGAAATTAAGGTTGTCTACTCTTTGGGTTTTGTTCAAGCCCTGAAATCATTCGAGGGACCCATTTCTATCCACACTTTTAACAATATCTTCGACGGTATGCTAGCAATGGAGGTCTCATAGACTGGGGTAAGAAATGAGGAGTCAAGAATTTGGAGAATGAATGTCACATTGTCATTCCTTCTCTACAGTAAGTTTTGAGCACAACACGCTCTTATAGTAAATATTCTCCCTGAAAATCTCGATCAGACTGTATATAAGTCCGGCCGAAGAAAGTCAGTAATCATATACCGGAATTCTAACGATGAGATCTTCTCTTTCTCTCCCATGTCCTGATTATTTGTTCACTTAAATCACTTGAGAGTTGCCACTCTTTTCCTATTTTGCCACTACCTGCATTTGAGTTGGATCACGTTTACTATTCTATATATACCTATTTGCACCAAGTTTTCAAATTACTTTTCATAATTAGCTAACATTTACTAACTAGACAGGATATATCTGGTATAATAGTCTAGAATTTCATACGATTTGACACAAACAAGCAATTGGAGTTCCTCTGAGCACATACTCCATACTTTTAGTCTTATGAACCTTGCCTTCATCTGGAAGAGTACTTTTATGATTAAAGTGGTTACTTCTCAAATACTAGCCAATACAAATCATTACGATGAACGAGAACCACTCACAATGATGACACTAATCCTTGAGTTTACATCCAAAGCCCCGAAATATACTCTACTGTACAAGCATTTTCATTCCAATTCATTCATTGGCCTCGACTCATCGTTAAGCGAATGAATGTTTCCGCTTTATCGTCTCGGATTGGAACTTGGCTTACTTGGCGATCTTCTTCCTACTGGCTTGACTAGCTTCTTCCAAACACTCTCCTGGAAAGTACCCCCAGACCTAATTGTTCATCCATCAAGAAATCCATTCTCACCACCCCATTCACTCATTCTACACATTACAATACAATACAATAAATACATAATCCACAATATCACCAACTTAACTTATACTAACTCGAATAACGATAACTACAATTGAAGTCAACATATCAATATCTAACCGTTGATGAATAGTCAATCAATCATATAGCATTCCATAGCGAAAAAAACAGTGAGGGTTGATTTAGAGTTCTACTTACGGACTTTGATTTGAGGCGTGCGTCGTGAGAGTGTTGAAACACTCGGGAGTGCGGACATCCGTGGTCTTAAAGACGCTCACTCGATCGGAAAAAAAATGAGTGAATCTAATCATCCTTCAAACATCGAACATAATAGGAGGGGGTCTCAAAGGTCGACGCGATTATCGACTGAAATGCAGGACGAAGACGAAGATGATTATGCTTTGGCCGCCATGGGAATATCAAATGGTGGTGGTTACAGGCCGTCGGATTCAAATCAAAATACTTACACTCCACCACCACCACAACCTGAAAGCCAGTTACCACCCTTAGAGAGGAGGAGAGCATCAACACCACCACCCGAGACCCTCAAGCACAACAAAGCCAAAAGGAATCGATTCGTTTGCGTTGCGAAATGAAGGTGGAATGGGTCAAATGTCAAGGGGTCCAACATTTGCGTCCCCCGTGGTAAATGGAGATGGGTTAACAAGGTCATCTACTACATCGAGTATATCGAGCATATCGAGCGGTTCGACAATGATGAGACCGGAAAGCCCATATCAAGGACCTACAGGACCATCACATCCATATAATATGTACAACCAAGAATCGAGATTAGCGAGAACTGCAAGTATAGCAACAACCTCAACGATGCCGGCACCGCCACAAGAAATGTCGTACACGGGTCCAAGCGGACCAACACATCCTTACGGCATGTACCCCCAGAGTACAGTTTCAAGTGATTCAGATCACTTACCCGTGGCACCCCCAATACCCGTTGGTTTTCCTGGCCTCAATAATGATTATCAGCGAAGGTTAGGTCCGGAGGGAGAGGAGGCCGCGGACCTTATAGGACCTGATGGACACACGGAACAACTACCACCTTACACTAAATATCCCAGACGAAGCTTTTGCTCGGAAAGCACGACCAGCATCTATACCTGTACCTGTACCAATACCTACAATTCAGATGCCAGCTCCTATTGTTCCTATATCTGGTGCTGGAGGTATGGGATTAGCGACACGAAATCCGGAGTTCGCATCACAAGAAGATCTGCGCTCATCTGGTTCCCGTCAATCAGCAAGAAGTATAATGTCGGACCGAAGTTCACACCATGTCAATACTGCTGCTACGGAATATGACGAAAAGCCTCAACTAAAAAATTGGCAGGTGGCGGCCAAAAGAAAATATATGTGGTATCGTTCCTGTATGGGTTGTTGTTTTAATAGTATTTGTTTTCGTGCTTTTCGGGATCACATTAGGAACCGTCTTTGCTATTTTGCGGCCAAAGCACAATAAGGATCCTAACAAGCAGCATCATAACGATGGTGGAAAGTCAGTTTTTGTCTGATCATACCGTCTTGCCTCAATTTTGCTAACGTTGAGACAGGTCAAGCCAGACGACAGTATATGCTACCATGACCACCACTTTCGACGCAACTCCACTTTCTACCGTACCTGTTTCACTCCCATCTCTTCCAACGGGGGGACTTACAACATGCCTCTCACCATTCCCTCAACTGCTCAGAGTAGTTGTATCGTGAATACCGCCCAAATCTCAGCTTGGTCCTGCTCTATACCAATGACGCCACTTGAAATGTCTATCATTGATATTCCGGGGGCTAACGAACTGGCTAATAAGGAAATCATGATGAATTATGGAAACGCATCCTTGAACTTCTATCCATATGGCGCCCAACCACCAATTTTAAATACTGCTCAGGGTGATGACTCTTGTTAACGATTCAGAATTTCCTAGTCGAGGCCCTGCTTGGTTTTTCCAACTACCATACAATAAGGTAGTGGTATTACCACAGAAAGCCCTCTCAAATAACTACCGATTCGGATAGCAATTTAAAACGTCAACAGCCTGGCTGCCGGTTTTATGGGTCGTAAAGGGGTCGCTCAAGCTGGAGATAAACCTTGGTTTTGCTATTGGAATGGAACCTTACTGGAGGCATTTATCTACGTCAATGAAACTAGCAGCTCGGGGTCCTCCACGGTCACTTCTAGTTACCCATCTGCAACACCCAATGGCGGATATGGTGGATATGGAACAAACACGTGGTCGTCAGACGTACCTTCATCTACTTCTGGAGTTCAGTCACAAGATTCATCTTCATCCGGATCTTCACAACCAAACGAGCCGCCTCAATTCTTACCGCAATATTCAAAAGTGTATAAGATCGCCGAACGCCGTATCCCCCGAGGTGGTCAAACTGTTCCAGCCTATTGTGTTGCTCATCCAAATCCTGTCGAATGGGAATGCCGAACCTTTAATGAACTCAACTGGACAGCCAATTACCATTTACCTAAACGAGACTGAACCTAGCAGTGTATCACCACTACAAGACCGTAGTATAGTTTCGGACCTCTTCGAACGAGATTTAGTGAAGCGAGACGGAGATGAAAGTTGTGGATGTGTATGGCTGGAATCTTGAGATTTGACTTGAGTCTACTTGCAATTATCGGCGTATTTGTGGGGATTTTGGGAGTTTAAATGGGAAGTGAAACCACCATATACTTTGATCTGGTTTGGAATCTGGCGTTTGGGAGAGGAAGTGCATAGCAAGCCTACTTTATCTTCAGTTTTATTGTTTGGAGTAATTGGGCTGGGGCGGTGTATGATTTGCTTGGGATCATTGAATGGGGTCAATGGTGAGGGATATTATATGTTTTCGACCAATTTTTGGCATGTTAAAAAGGGGTTATTTATAGGATTGAAGGAATATTTACGAAGAGGTAGATGGGGCAGATGAAAATACGAATGTCAAGAAAGGTTTATGTGGAGGAAAGGAGGACTATCATTCGAAAGGATATTCATTTGAATACTATAACAATGCTAGTGGTAATTGATTGGAATGATATGAATCGAATCGAATCGAACCCATTCATCATGTTAAGCTATTATCATGTACTTGTTAAAGCTCCAATGGTGGTTTAATAGGAATGGATAACTGCATTGGAGATGCACGATAGATATTTTACATGAGATGGTGGATCGACTGTACGATTGAATGTGATATGGTCTCGCTTGATAGTAAAGCGATCACTGGCACTGGCACTTCCATATGTAGTTGTTAGTCCCGTGTATTTTTGAGAATGCATTTGCATTTTAGCTTCGGCGATTGATTATAGAGCTTTGTTGTTCTCGGATACTGGGGTATTTGGAGGTCCAGTTGTGGAATGGTGGAAGGGATTGTCTGATGAGCTATTAGTTGTTACTTGGTATATGGGGTTTGGGGTTTGGGAAGGTGGGAAGATGGCAGATGGAGAAGGGAAAGACGGGAACCATTGTTTGGATGATACATGAGAGAGGTGAAGAAGGGAATGGGGAAATGGCGAAATGGGGTTTAGGGATGTACTAAATGTGCGAGGTTGGCATTAGGTTTTTGTTGTTGTTGTGCTGGTTGTGGAACTAGAAAGGTGGATTGTGTTGGAAGTTGGGAGGAAGGGGGATATGGGAGCGTAGATGATTAGGGGTAAGAGTATACTCGAGTAGTTAACGAGAGGCAAAAATATCACATTTATCTATAAAAAAATCAATTAACTTTCTATAGTATTAATCATGTTCAATCAAGAAAAGTGTCAGTATATAGAATAACAATTTTTAATTTATTATAAAATGTTTGTAATGATTTAATTTTAAGTATTTTATTTAAACTTTCAAAGTGATGAATGATGGTTAGCGACGTCAAGCCTCGGTAATCTTTCGTTGCAGTAGATTAGATGTTCGTCCATCTAGAAATGCCTTTTTCCACCTACGATAGTACAAGGAAAGAAACGAAGAAACACAAACGATATCATGATATTAAATCTCAAAGGTATCAATCTCTCTATGTCAGTGACATCAAATTGAGTGCTCTTGTCACATCAAACCCAAGTGGTCATTAGATTATGAACAGATACTGAAGCTGGATGAAAGGAACGTCATCAAAAAGAACACATGAATCAAAAAGCAAGCTGCTTTAGATATACTCTAAAGACCAAGGTCACGCAAATCTATCATTACACTGCATACCTTACTCCATCCCTATGGTCCAACATGTTGGCCCTATGAACGTTTTATGTAGTGCAAATAGATTTGGATTCGGATTACATTATCGTTGTTGTCTTGATGGGGTGCATTACTCTAGTTGTTGTGTTTGAACCCTGGTGATGTATGGAAGTACCTAGGTAAACTATTATGACTTTTATGAATTCTCAGCACAAGTTTCTAGCTCCATATCAGATCTTTGTACTCGAGTATGATTTGATTAAGAGTTAAACTTTAAGTCTATGAAGATCTGATCCTGATGTTCACCATTTCCCTTTTTCCCTATAACTTTCATTCCTGCGAGTCAAGTATCCTACAGTGCCCTACTGCCCCGCAACGATATTCACCCCACACTACCACGAGCTTGTAGTTCCGATGAGTACTGCAGGATAAAAACTTATGCACACATGGTAATCGGGTGGTCATTCTTCCATATTGATTTTCTAGACTTGCCCAGACTCGCTTATTCATTCCGCCGGATCCTTCGTTATTCACGTTGGTTCGTGCCGTATATTGCATGAACTTGATCACCCGCCATTGTGTATAGATGATGATTGCCGAGTTTGGTAATTGTATATCTAAAATGGTATGGACCGAATTAGGGAAATCTTGGATTCGCTCTCTTTTTTTCTTACGTGGAATGCTTGAATCGAATGAAATGTATCGAAGTATAGGTATAGCTACATACATGGATCATATTAAGTGCTACGTAGATATTCAGCGTGATAGTAAAGGCTTTTTGTGCACACTCTACACTCAAATACAGCTGAATATATATACTAGAGTTGATAGCCTTCAGAAGAAGTGCGAGACGTAAACCTCCAGAGAAATGTTTTTGGGTAGCTCTCGATTTGTCTCATGGGATCAACATTGTATCATAGTCAAAGACTTCTCCTTGTCTCCCTCGTCTGAACTTTGATATAAGCTCGCGTGCCGTCTCATACCTCTTCATTCACGTATACTTACTATCTACATGTTCACGTGTGAATTCTCTGCTGGCAGGCAGGTGATCTTCTTTCCATCTACTCGACCTTGACACCTTTCCATCTTTCCATCTGTCGGCCCCAAGTCTCTTTCCGCTTGCAGCGTTCCTACTACCTACCATTATTCAAATCTTCAGCCCGATCTACCAAATATCAGATCAGTTTCCTCCGATTTGCATACTAAATTTCTCTGGTTCTCCCCAAAACCCTTATACTTCTCGAACTAACTTGTCTACACCTACTCACCCATCAAAAATGTTATTTGGAACGGCAGCGGTAGTCTCTTGCTTGATTGCAATTTCTATCTCATCCCCGCTCCAAGAAAGAAAACTAGCACGGTCAACATCTTCCGTTGATCTTGGATACGCTCAATATCAAGGCACTTTATTAAGTTCAGGAATCACACAATACCTTGGAATGCGATATGCATCTCCTCCCTTAGGTGATTTAAGGTTTCGCACTCCTCAACCACCTCAAAGCTCAAGCGGTGTTCAAAACGCTCAATCGGTACATCGTAGCTCACATGGTCATACTTGATATTCACTAATATTATCCTATAGTTTGGACCGATTTGTCTCGCTACAAACAATGGTCCCACATCCTCCCAATCAGAAGACTGCCTTTTCGTTAATGTATGGGCACCTAGTACTGCTACTCCAACCTCAAAACTTCCAGTTTGGGTTTTTATACAGGGCGGTGGATATATTTCCAATTCAAATGCCAACTTCAATGGTTCAACAGTGGTTAATACATCAAATAATGGTATTGTCTTTGTCAATTTTAATTATAGGGTTGGAGCTTTTGGATTCTTGACAAGCGAGAAAGTAAGACAGAATGGCGATTTAAATACAGGACTTCTTGATCAACGTTTTTTGTTGCACTGGGTTCAAGATCATATTGCTCAGGTATGTAGGAGCCGTGTGTCAATTTGCATATTTTAATAAATGCTATAGTTTGGTGGTGATCCAAATCATGTGGTAATTCATGGAGATTCTGCTGGTGGCGGTTCTGTCGCACTTCATCTTACAGCATAGTAAGTCTTCAAGTCATCCCGAGCCACGCATCTGTTAACTTCATATTAGTGGTGGTAGAGATGACAAGCTCTTTGTTGGTGCAATAGGCGAATCCCCTTTCTTTCCAACACAACCTGCAGCATCAGAACTGGAATGGCAGTTTGACCGTTTTGCAAATGCAGCCGGCTGCGGCTCAGCAGGTGATCCTCTCGAATGTTTGAGATCTCAAAGTACTGCGGCCCTTCAAGCTGCAAATGTTGCATCTCCATATCCGGCACAAGCAGGTTCGCCTCTTTTTCTATTGGACCCCAACTATTGACGGAGATTTCATAAAGGATTATCCATATTCTTTATTTGATCAAGGGCTATTCGTAAATGTGCCAATTATGTTTGGAGGTTTGTTATAATATCAATATATCACCCTAAGCAAACACTTACTCATTCTTGTAGACGTAACAAACGAAGGATCTGTCTTCGCTCCCAACGCTGCTTCGCCAAATGACATTTCAACCTTTTTCAAAAACAACTACCCCTACCTTTCTCTCGCTGATACCGCTACAATAAACAACCAATACCCTTTACAACCCCCCCTCCCAAACCACGCTCCCTATTTTCCTTCCGCCTCTGCCGCCTATGGCGAAACAACGTTCACCTGTCCTGCTATCATGATCTCCATCGCGCTCACATACTGGAACAACTCAAACCAAGTATGGCACTACCGCTACAACGTTCAGGACACCAACAACATTGCTTCTGGCCTCGGCGTCCCCCACGTCTTCGAACTCCCCGCCATCTTCGGCCCAGGAAATACAAATGAAGGCTCAACAAGCTACACGACGTACAACAAGAACATAGTACCCGTGGTGATGAAATATTGGATCAGTTTGTGAGATCTTTGAGTCCGAATCCTGGGAAGGATGCAAGTGCGCCTCATTGGCCGACCATGGGTACTTCTAGTGCGGCAGGGGGAACGTTAAGGAGATTGGTGTTGCAGACGAATGCGAGTGTCATGGAGAATATTCCCGATGACCAACTTGCGAGGTGTATTTTTTGGAAGGGGTTGGCGGTTAAGATGGAGCAGTAGAGCGACAGGAAGCAAGTACTTCGTTTCGCGTGGGGGGAGCGTGGTGGTAGTATTTGCTGATTGGGAGCGGGCTATGATATCGTCACGGTATTCGCTGGTTTTATGTGTTTACGGTGATGGAATTGCATGGATTCATGATTCATGACTCGTTAGGATACTTAATTACTCCCATTTTAATGAAACTTTTAATGATACTTGGTAAGTTCTACATTTCTGGTTGACTGGAATCGATACCTACTACCTAGATGATATTATTAATTAGGTACTGATATTCACACATCTTTTCAGCGCAGTAATTAATCATTAATCTTTTTGAGGTTCGATTCTAGTCACCGTACATATAAAATACTCCATGTAACATACTGCTCACCTGGACACTTCATATAATAAATACTCTTTCTATGCTCTATACCACGAGAACAGCCTCATTATGTCTATAGAGAGCTGAGATTGTATTTATATCCTCGTATTGTTGACTTATTAATATATTAAAGTGTTGGCCTATCCCCTGCCTTAACCGAGATTTTATTCCTGTGGATATATATACATTAATATCTTATCATATGATCTTATAATCCAACTTCTACTCCTACTCTTCATTTCACTTACTAATTATATATTAACTCTTCATTTACTCGCTTGCTTGCTCGCCCGCTTATATATCTATAGATTTATTTTTTTATTTAATTACTCATTATATTAGAATGATCTCTTATTCATCCTTCAATCCGAAGAGATCATACTGAAAGAGGACATCTTCTTATAGAAAGGATATCACTCTCTTCTTCTTTTAGATATTTCAGGTAGTCTCTTTCTATTAAACAATCGATAGGAACATTGAAGGCAGGGGTCTACTATTCGGATTCCTTTGACTATAATCTGCCTTGCCTCTTGAATTTTAATTTCTAAAGAGAATTAAAAGCATTATTCGACCTAAGATTATCTGTTTTAAGCTATGACAAGATAGAAAACTTCTACTCGGGGTGATGGCGAGAGCTGAGAGCAACGTTTGAACTGGCTGCGCGTTGCAGTGAAATCAATCTGGTAAAGGAAATCTCATGACTGTCCTGAGCTAAGATGATGGATTTCCAGATGCTTTTTTGTGCCGCTTCATATGAATACTGAGCCGAAGGACTTTGATATTGTTCTCGGGAATGAGAGAATACGTAGAGCGAGACTTCAAGTCGTGTTCAAAGGTGAAATTTCAGCAGCTATATGTAGTTGAGATTACCAGATTTGCCACTCGAGCATAGGAAGATTCCCACCAAAGAAGGGAGTGAATACAAGAAGTTTCGTCGATATCAAGAAATAATGACTGTGGCCTTTATCCAATGGGTGCTACAGTAACTCGATCTGGACAAGATGAATGGCAGAATCTCAGAGTTTTTACCGCATGAATACAGATCTAAAGTTTGAAGGGATAATCAATGGGCCACTTTCTTCTTTGTGGACAACTTATGATAGAGGGGACGTGGGAAATAGAGAGGTGTCCGGTGAGACAATACCGTGACAGCCGAAATCTATGCTAGTGAAAATGGCTAGAACTTTAACCAAAAATGGTTTGATTATAATAATTCGGGTAGATATAGGAAATAAAGAGATTTCTTCCAATGCCTGAAGATGACAACTCGCCACCATCTTATTTTGAGTAGAAAGTCCAAAGAAGAACCACATGAGCACATACAAATGTCCAAGTCATTGAAGAAATAATTTTACCATTACATGATCGACCGAGCAGCTTAGTTTCATATGAGTATATAACGGATCTACGAGGGCATAAATTTATACCCTTCTAACTACTCAACTCTTTCTCTCGTATACCCCACATCACCGTTATTATATAGCAAAAATCGATGAGATTTTATCGATAATACCAGAAGCAGCAGCCGTCTCCGAAGCCGATGAAGTACTAGCAACGCTGGAAGCATCCGTGGCAACACTCTGTGTAACCGTCACGCTCGTCCCACTAGACAAAGAAGAACCACTTTGCACATTGGAAAAAGTGCCCGTAGAAGAAGCCATAGTAGTCATACCGCTAGTCCTGGTTGATGCTGCACTGAATTCACTCAATTGACTTGAATACGCCACAACGCCAGACTTATACCAAGCTGCATTTCCGGCCTCAGCACTCAAGATAGGATCTCCATATCCTGTTGGGATTGGAATTTTACTGATAGAAGCCGAGGATGAGATTGTTGATGTGACAGTTGTCGCGGTAATGGAACATCCGATAGTTTTAACGACAGTGGATGAGATGGTGGAGAGTTTTGTGACGGAGCCGAGGGTATTAGTTGCTGGAGATACGTAGTATGTCACATCAGTCACGGTGTTGGATATTGAACAGGATAGTGAGCCAGTGGAGGATGAGAGGGAAGAAGACGAAGTTTTTGTTCCACTACCAGAAATAGAGCTTGAGCTAATTCCTGACGATACCAGTCCACTGCTCGTGAGGGATGCACTGGTGATAGAGCCAGTTCCTGTGTAAATCGATCCACTAGTAGAGGTGGATTTTGTTCCCGATAGTATAGACCTGGTGCTTGTGACAGATCCAGAATTTCCCCTGCCATCGGTTGAAATGAATGTTTGCGAGAATACCGATGAACTTGAGAGGGATGATGTGGAAGATGAGACTTTTGATATTGAAATCGAAGCGGCTGAAGAAATGACTGAGCTGGTACTCAAAGTTGAAGATTTAGAGCCAGTATTTGTGCTACTCGGTGCTACAATTGAGGCCGAACTGCTAGTAGTTTTTTGGGTTGTTACTGGAGCCTCTGTTGTCTTTGAAGTCGTTTTTTTGGGTTGTTGCGGGACCCTCCGTGGTCTTCGCAGTAGTTTTTGCAGTTTGCAGTAGTTTTGCAGTAGTTTTTGCAGTAGTTTTTGCAGTAGTTTTTGCAGTAGTCTTTGCAGTAGTCTTTGCAGTAGTCTTTGCAGTGGTCTTTTTCGCAGCTCTTGCAAAGAATTTTAAACAGTCCAGCATTGTCCAAGAACTCTTCTGGAGATGGAGAAATCTCCGGAACAATTGCAGATGTCACGGTAGCTAAATCGGCGCCAACATGATCTGCTTGGACTCCTGGATACGCTTGAACAGTAGAAACCAGGAGCACTGAGGCGATAAGAGAATGAGAAAGAGAAATGCATATTGAAACGAAAAAATGAACAAGATAAACGAAAGGACTGTAAGGACTATATGAGAATTTTCAGCAAAGGCTGGATTATGAGCACCAGAGTCGGGATAGTACATCTTAATTATATGATAGAGGTGATAGTTAGGAATGCTGATGAACATCTGGGATAATTGATTCAACCATAGTGTCCGGAGTATAAATGATCAGGATCGTATCTATTATCGTTATTAATCACTTTTTATCTGATGATAAAAAGTTAGGGGTTAGAAACGAGATGAAAATATAAGCAGAATTCCACAAACAAGCATAACTGTTGCTGATCTCAGGTGAGCCATAATTTGTTTGAATGATATGTGAAGGAACTGCGCCTCAAGGGATTTAGTCCCAAGATCCTACGGTATGACAAGCTCAGTTCCTCTAGGCATTTCACTCTGTACTTCTGGAATAAGGGTGGAACAGGATCAAATCGAAGCAACGTGGTAATCCCTTGGCGTAACCTTTTTTGGATTATGGGAAAATTATACACAGTGAGCAAACGAGCTGACTCATATGGTAGTTATACTTACAGAATATGAGTTTCTGCCGTACAAATCGTTGAAAATATATATTTAGTTCTAATAAGTAGTTCAGATAATCATTCATGAAAACATTCATTTTCGTTCGTTATCTTTGCTTTTCAGAGCAGTTGTCTGTCCTTACCTCACCATTCGTTCAGCAGTTTTATCTCTCATTAATATTCCAAAATTTCATTTTCTCACCACGCTTTAACGAAAAAATGCATCTTCTACCATACCTTTTAACTACAGGTCTCATTAGCCAGGCCATGGCTGTGAGCATGAGCAGTCGCTTCACAGTTTCGTCTACTTGTTCGACCTCCAAGGTTGATGCCATGCTGGAGGAAACAATCGACATGGTAGATACTGCTATCAAAGGAATTGATACCCTTCTCAATGCTGGAGTGAAACTTAACCCCAATGTCGCTTCCAATGCCATCAAATCTCTTACAAAGGCTGCTACAACTGCCTGGGGCGTCTCAGAGCCGAAATGGTGGTCATACGCATTAAGCGCAGCTGATACTGCTCAATTGAAAGCAGCACAAGGTATGTATAAATAAGGTTTAAAATAGGGATGAAATTATAAGGAGCCTAACAAGCATATAGCAAATTATCAAAAACTTCACGCAGCTTTAAATTCCGGCACGGGAATGACTGCAAGCGAGAGCACGTTATTTTGTGATGATTCAACATTAATATGGACTACTGTATGATCTAATTTACCACTTGGAGGAATGTTAAAACTAACAGCGCCGGAAGAAAGCAATCGATATATTTCCTGATGGTGGTGCTTTGACGACGGAAGAGTACTGTAAGTAGTAAATGCTTGAGAAGGGGCACTAGCTAACGACAATCATCTGTAGTTAAGGCTCAAGGCTATAAAGACACGAGCATTGTCAAAGGGTTGTGGAAAGATCCAGACCACAAACGCGGTAAACACCAGAACTTTATCATCGATGAATACAACGGAAGCAAAATGTGTGGGCCCAAATCCGCTGAGGCTATCACGTACACGCAATCCAAAAACATGTTCCTGTGCCCCAATGCGTTCAATAATGCCAACTACAAAACCAGCTTGAGAAGCATGAAGACTACTGTAGCCGAAGTTGAATGGGTTAATGTTCGATCACTTCCTGGGACATTCTTACACGAAATGATGCATTTTCTTGACTTGAACCCACATGGTAAGTTTTGATTTCTTTCGTTGATCAAGATCCTGCTAACCAAAATTATAGTCATTGACCAAAAGGTTACTGCTGACAATGGCAGGCAAGTTGCTGCATATGGTATGATTGCAGTCTGGATGCTGGGTGGTAAGGCCGGAATAGAAACTGTAGACAGGTCCAAGGCGTTGACTAATGCTGATACTTATAATGTTTTTGCAACAATGGCATATCTCCAATCAGCAGAGTTTATTGGTTGACTGGAAGAGCGGCGAGAAGCGGATGTAAAAACATATAGAAAGGGGGGATTTGTAATATGTTCATCGGTGTGTCGGTATGTTCTGGCGACGAGACTTTTTTCTATTCTGCTATAAAAGCAATGACACGGCTTCACATGAAGTTCTAAGAGTGCGTTGGCTTCGAGGGAAGAGCTGGAAACATACAAGTAACATTTTGACCAACTATTTCCAACAAAATCGGGTTTCGCAGAAAAGAACCGAATTCAGTAGTTCTGGCGGTATCCAAAAATCAAAGAATGGCTCTACGAGCGAAATAAGAGATCCTGCCATTGGCAAACTCTCTCCAAAAATCCAGCCGCCCTCAGGACCAGAAACCGGAATTGTCCTCCTGGGAAGAAATAATGTATTTCTCAATATTGTTGTATCTCAATGCTGATATTCAGAAGCTGATTAAATATCCAATTATATCATGAGGAATATGTTATGATAAATGAAAAGAATGGCGCTTGAAAATGGGCTATGAACAGTTCAAACTTAAACAGGCTTTTGAGAGAACACGAATGAGAGAAGAAGGAAGACAATCCTTGACTTATCTAGATCATCGGAGCACAGAATGGGCAAATTTGGGATGTTGTGACAAAAAGTGACAACTTATACAGATAGCGCGAGAACAGGAAATGAAAATGAAAGGCTATTCCATTGGGACCAAGTTTCTTGTTAGCAACTTAGTGGATTACCATATCGGTCCTAATTGCTCGAAGGAGGTAAAGGAAGAAGCGCGAAAATATAATGTTTCATCTCGAAGGCATTGAAAAAGAAAACGTAGAACCAGAGAACAAGGTTAACGCCACCGCAGGAAAATGTTTGCCCCGAATCACCAACTAACTTCGGCTGGAATTGAAAATGCTCTGTTTGTATTCAACTGTTTAATTCTAATATTTCTCGCTTGAGACACAGCCGAGATCGTTCAATGAAAACGATGCGTACCCGCTGCACATTGATACCCGATGGCTATCGTACATATATTCTGCTGAAACGAAACCTTTCTCATTGTCATTGTCGTTGACACTTTCAAGTACATATGTTCGGGACAACCAGACAGTGAGAGTATAAAAAGCCTGGTGTACAAGAAGTAGAAGAATAATGATACCGGGCAACTGGCTGCTACGGACCCCCTTTGATGTCCCCGATATTCAGCTCCATCATTTTCAAAGCCGTTTTTATCAACCATCGGATGAATCTTGATCGAATTCTCGAATGGCATAGTCAGTCGGCCGAGCTTCAACAGCAATGCTATTGATCGAAAAGCAGCCAGAAAAATCTAAAAGTCAGAAACCCTCCACCGAACTTCAAGTAAACCGATACTGAGCGGTCTTGAAGTCGGGGCGTCTTAACCTTGACTTGCAGTAATAAATGCCAATTGTTCCCATGCCGGAGAGCATCGTGAGAACATCACATCTCCTGGTATCGATTTGGGTGTTATTTTGTTGCGAAAGCTTTTAAGGTTCCGTATTATGCAGCTGCTTACAGTAGGTTATAAGGATTCCTGAGTCCCACGATTCGAGGTATCATGAGGTAAATTTTACCATTCATTCATCGCCTGGGCCACTAGACAGGCTTCCAATGAAATTTTTGGCATCCTCTCCACGAAAGAGATAGTTTGTGGATGAGTTATAGATAACATGTTCTCCTCATGAGCAATCTCGACGTATCTAACAATATCGAAACGGATTGTTTCTCCAAAATCTTGAGGTTACCGAAGCTTTCTTGATTCCACGTGATTCAACCGTGGGGTCTCTTCTCTGCCCCGATACTTATAGCCTAGACCCTCTAATAACCAAGTAGAACATTTAATCATCAGCAATGGCAGGCGGCACACAACTAGACCGCGAATACGGTCGCAGAAGAGATTCTCGTTCCAGATCACCTCGGCGACATCATACGCATTCTCACCGAAGACGATCACCACATAGTAACCATCACCGAAGCAAACGACCTACTGAAGCAATATCGGAACCTTTACCATACAACTGTAGGCCAATTACTAAACATGATTACGAGACGTTCAAACCGATGTTTGCATCATATTTGGATATCCAGAAAGGCATATTCTTAGATGAGTTAGGAAGCACAGAAGTTAAGGGGAGATGGAAGAGTTTCATGGGAAAATGGTAATCACGAATTCTGGTTTTGGCTCGAGAAGGCTCAGAAATATTGGCTAACATGTGTGAGGAATCGTGGAGAACTTTCAGAAGGTTGGTATGATCCTTCAACTCTGCGAAAAGCCCAAGAGTCAGCAAAGGAATATGAAGAGGAAATTGCTCGAGAGTCCATTTCGGTTCAATCGAGGGAGCATGCACCGAGCTCTGAACGGCGCAAGACTGAATATGATGAGCCTAGCAGAGTGGAGGATGACGGCGACGATAGCGATGATTCGATGGGCCCAGCATTACCAGGTCAGATAAACAAAGCTACAAGGAATAGACCGGGACCTAGCATACCAAACATGGAAGATCTGGAGCTCAAGAGAGGTAATTAACATTGGTGCGTCTCGTATAAAAGTATATTAATATCTAATCATGTCACAGAGATGGCCGTTGAAGATCAATTAGCTCGACGCGATGACATGAGATTTGAACGGAAGATCAATCGGAAAGAACAAAAGGAAGCGCTGGACGAATTGGTTCCTCGTGCCGAAGCTGGAACACGGGAACGTCAATTGGAAAAGAAGAAGGAAGTTAACGAGAAGATGAAGTCTTTTAGAGAGAGATCTCCTGGTGCAGCAGAAATTCCGGATACTGAATTAATGGGCGGCGATGATGGAATCGAAGGATTCAAGAAGAAAAAGGAAGAGTTCGAGCGCAAGAAGAATGAGAGAGAATTAAGGAAAGAAGAAATAATGAGGGCGAGACAAGCTGAAAGAGAGGAGAGACTGCAGGAGTACAGGCAGAAGGAGGATGGAACTATGGCTATGCTGAAGGCTTTGGCGAAGCAGAATTTTGGTTGAGCGATTGAATATGGAAAACAAGTTGACAAAATCATGGCATTGGATCATCAGCTTTGGAGTTTACTTGAATGGCTGGAGGCAGAATATCATTAATAGCAAAGAATCCATCGTGGTATGTATGTTCGAGATAATTCTGTTCAGCCTTGCGCAGCCTTGTTGTGAATGAGTACCAAGTCGGATAAAATAAATCTATTGACCACTTCCATCCTCCACAATTCAATCAATTCAGCACGTCGACATAAAACATTCCAGCGCCGGCAACAACTTCAAATTGCTCATTTGAAAGGACAATTCCCTATCCTGGGTTATCTCACCACACGTTGGCCTATCACTGTACCAGCCAGGAATACAAAAATACTTGAGTTGAACGGGGTTATCGTTATGGATCTCATCAGGAAGAGGATAGTAGTATACACGGGGCCGAGGGTCAATCGATTTCGTTGTTTAAATGAAGTCAATCGTAGTGTCAATCTACATCACCGCTCAATAAACACAACGGTAGTCCGAGCCGCGAAACAGAAAACCCAGGTCTCCAAAAAACCTTCAAGATCCCAACAATACAAGTAGAGCCTCCATATTCAGATACCACATGGCTCTAGCTAACCTCCCTTCCCCACAGAACTCCAAGCCCAAGACAACCTTTAAACCCTACTCCACCTCCACCACCTCCTCCCTCATCGCCGAAACAGCAACCACTTCGAGGTAGAAAGTTTGCCTTACTGGGCAGTAGTTTCGCGGCCCTAATATTTGCTGGCTACTCTTCTTATCTATTTGTGTTACTCAACAGAGAACCAACCGGGTCATCTACTCCTAAGGTCCAATCTGATGTCTCATCCCGTTATGATGCAATTGCGCCTACGTTTGATTCGGAAGTTGACTGGACAGAATGGAGTATGGGAATCACGAAAATGCGTAAGAAACTGGCACAAGAAGCACATGGAGACGTGCTTGAAGTATCTATCGGTACAGGCAGAAATCTAGAATATTATGATTGGGATTTCAAAGGATTTAATGGTGTAGGGAAACTTCAAAAAGTGGGTGGCATCAAGAGGGGGAAAGTCAAGAGTTTCACGGCTGTTGACAAAAGTGGTGAGATGTTGGAAGTGGCCCATGAGAAGTTCTCGACAATGTTCCCAGGAGTCTTAGGTGTGAGATGGATTATTCAAGATGCCGCGGAAAAGTTACCAGGACCCCCTCGTAATGCAAATGAGACAAGCGGGAACAAAGATGCAAAATATGATACGGTAATCCAGACGATGGGGTTATGTTCTGTTGCAGATCCTGTGCGACTGTTGAAGAATCTGGGAGAGTGTGTAAAAGAGGATGAGGGGCGCATATTGCTACTGGAGCATGGAAGAGCAAAATGGGACTGGCTGAACAGAGCGTTGGACAATAGCGCAGAAGGCCACGCGAACCAATTTGGATGTTGGTGGAATAGAGATTTGGGAAAAATCGTCGAAGAGAGCGGGCTTGAAGTTGTTAGTATCAAGAGACGGCATGGCGGAACAACCTGGAGAATTGAACTGAAGAAACCAAAGGGAACATCAAACGACGGGGGTGTGAAAGTTGCAGTTGAAGAGAAGAAATCGGATACAGTGAAAAAAGGATGGCTATAGATGTCGTCGACTCGCCTTCGATTTTATACCTATGATTGTACCAACATGCCAACCTATCAACGGGCAACAAGTATATGCACCAGAATTACCGCATGATCAGGAGGTTATATTGCAGCAATTATCCGGTACTTGAAGAGATTTCCAACCAGACTGAAATTTCCATATTCATGGTCCCATGGTCCACAGACAGCCTCATCGAAGCTTTTCAGTTGTTAATTCCTTCTTCAGTTCGATGTCTAGAACTAAGTGGTAAACAGATCAAGTTAATCTCACAAACAAAAATAGTAAGTACGATTTTTGCTATCAATGGTCAAGATGATTTAACTTCATGGATTTGTATCGACGTACCCGGGACCTTATGCTGTACAGATATGTACTTGGTAAGATCAGCCGGAAGTATAATTGGTGTCCTTACCTGTACAGTACAGAGTACAGAAATGCAATGTCCCTTGAGCGGCGATCCCGCAAATGACGTCTAATTAATTAGAAAGGTTTATGGGCAACAAGCTTTCCTGGATAGTTGCCCGGCAAGATAAGTGCGAATTCAATCATCACTGCTGCAAAATGACTGGTTGTTAATTCAACTCAACAGCTCATTAGTTCCGTTATCTCCTCGCATTCATTCGCTTGATTGATTACAAGATCATATATTCTCATATCAACCTATCACGTGCCAGGGGTATAGATAACCTACTTAGTACTCAGTCAGTGCAGTACTTAATACTTATAGATAGGGCGTTTTCCGGTCCGGAGCGTAAGGTTACGGCACAGTGGGTCTTTTCTATTCGATAGCAGGACCCCGTGTCAATCTGGAACTAAAACCAGTTGAACGTATTTCTTTTACATAACATTTTTTTTCTTGAATTGTAACTAAATATGCATGCTGATCTCTGGAAGCGCTTGACTACTGACTGTATTTCATTACATACAGTACTGTCATCGTCTTATCAATATGCGGGGTTAGTGTATATTGTGGGTAAAGTATTATCTTTCATGTTCAGATAGGGAATCCGAGGGAGGGAGGAATTATGAATGTGTGGGATATTACTCTGCTTATTCCTTTCTTCTTCCCCTTCACCCTCCTCCTCCTCCTCCTCTTCTTCTTTTGTATCTATTCTCACCTTTCCTTTTCACTTTTTCCTCCCCCATCAATTAGCCATGTCTCGACATGCAGATGTTGACGCTGATGCAGCCCAGTTGGCTGCCCATGGCCATAAACAAGAATTAGAACGTAATTTCTCTTTGCTTTCTATGTTAGGTCTTGCATTCGCAATCCTCAATTCTTGGACGGCTTTAGCTGCGAGTTTGAGTGTGGCATTACCAAGTGGTGGACCAACTTCAGTACTTTGGGGATTAATCAGTAAGTTTCATTCTCAATGCCCCCATTCGATCAATGGGTTAGACGCTAATTGCAACTGAACAGCTGCCGGAGTGTGTAACCTATGTCTCGCCGTCTCTCTTTCCGAATTTCTCTCCGCCTACCCGACAGCAGGTGGTCAATATCATTGGGTTGCAGTCATAAGTTGGAAGAAATACGTTCCCATTCTTAGTTGGATTACTGGGTGGATCAATGTTTCCGGTTGGATTGCGCTCGTTGCATCTGGTGGGCTTCTAGGCTCGCAACTCATCGGTGGCGTTATTTCGCTCATGCACCCAGACTATGTACCACAACGCTGGCATCAGTTCCTCCTTTACATTGCATACAACATCATCGCATTTATTGTTAATGCATTCATGACATCCTTGCTGCCTCTCATCACGAAGTCTGCATTTATTTGGTCAATTGTTGGATTTGCCGTTATTAGCATCACGGTCTTGGCGACTGCATCTCCTGAATATAACGACGCATCGTTCGTTTTCACCGATTTTATTAACAGCACAGGATGGCCCGATGGAGTTGCTTGGCTTCTTGGTTTGCTCCAAGCTGGTCTTGGACTCACTGGTTTCGATGCCGTCGCTCATATGATTGAAGAGATACCAAACCCAGGAGTTCAAGGTCCAAGAATCATGATTGGATGTGTCTTAATTGGTGTCTTCACAGGATTCATATTCCTTATGGTCCTTCTGTTCGTGGGAGGTAATGTCAATGATGTCATTGAAAGTGCAGCCGGTCCATTGCTTCAGATATTCTACCACGCAACAGGTAGCAAGGCTGGAGCAATTTGTCTCCTCATTTTCCCACTCGTCTGTCTCTTATTCGCTACTATCTCCATCACCACAACATCCACACGCATGACCTATGCTTTTGCTCGTGATCACGGTCTTCCTTTCTCGAGAGTGTTCTCTAGAGTTCATCCAAAATTGGCACTTCCACTCAATGCATTGTATCTTACAATGGCATGCGTATTCCTTTTTGGACTGATCTTCTTGGGAAGTTCATCCGCTTTCAATGCGATTGTGAGTGCTAGTGTTGTGGCTTTAGGCGTTTCTTATGCAATTCCTGTCGCTGTGAATTGTCTAAGAGGGAGAAAATGCTTACCTGAGACGAGAGCATTCAAGTTGTCGGGACTAGTGGGCTGGACTTGCAACCTGGTAGGTCCTTTGTATCCTTTCTACTTGGAATATGTGCTAATGAGGTTGAAATAGATCGGTATTGCATATGTATCGGTTACTACGGTTCTTTTCCTCTTCCCTCCAGCATTACCCGTTACTGGTAGCAATATGAGTATGTTCTACCACTTCATGATCTCCTTAAATCATCAGATACTAATATATCGCAAACAGATTACTGCGTAGTAGCCTTCTTCCTCGTCTTCGTCATTGCAGTAGTCCAATGGTACGTCGATGGCAAAAAGAACTTTACAGGTCCGAAGATAGACATGGACGCTATGCAACATGGAGAGGTGGTGGGCATTGTTGTTGGGGATGAGTTTAGTGGGACACCTAGTGAGGATTTTGGCGAGGGTAAAGAACTTAAATAAACTTCACTTAAACAGAGAAGAATTAGACATAAACTACACTATAGATGTATAAAAATTATGAAATATGAATGAAAACTTAATTCAACACGAAGGGCCTAAAACTGTTCATCGTGCAGATCAAAGTGCCGTAAACCCGGACAGACAGCAAAGCAAAACCTTCGAAAATTCAAAGCCGAGGAAAAACCCGCAGTACCCCAAAATGGGGGCTTTCAGGGGTGTCGTCTCACTAAGCTTTAGGTCTGCGGAGCTGGTCCGTAGACTTTGCGGGGTAAGTTCGGCCCCCAAATTTGGCGTCTTGGGAGGAAAAATATGGACTTGGCGAGCGTTGCGACCTGCCTAGTAGGCACTACGAATAGCGATCAGATGAAAATTGAGTTGAAGTGGTAGGGCTGATGGAAATGTAGCTAGATCTGAATGATCTATCCGGAGACAAGTTATCTTCCCGAAGTCTTTGTGAGAATTTGGTGCAGGAGGAAGATCGCAGTAGCTGTTTTGTGGTGAGCTGAGGAGAGGAGAGGGGGAAATCTTGGGGACGTTGGTTTGATCTTTGGAGAGACATAGAGGGTGTCTATTGTGGATTCGTGTAATGAATGCCTTTTCAAAGCAGCCGGCGAGTGGATGGACGTAAATATTAGACACGAATATAGGAGTAAGCAAGTTGGTCTATAAACTATTATTCATTAGATGGTCTTTTGTGGGTGAGTAGAGGTTGCCAGGTGGCTTGATTGCTGACGCAAAGCTTGTTCGTGCAAACCTTTCGTGATTTCTGGAGATTAAGAGTCATTCCACTTATTTTGTTTACGTTGCTCAATGGAGAAGGTGTTCCGATGTTTGTGCATATACTTTATCATTTGTTTTCTTGGCTTCTGGGGAAGAGCTACACATCATCGATGCAGATATCACGACATGTTTTTTTTTGCATTGTTTGGAAGCTGTTTTAGGCGGAATTCTCAATGGAAGCGAGAGGAACATCAGATGATGGCATTGATGGGTGATGGAAGGTACTAATTAACTAATTCAAGTTGTTAAAATTTCTATGCAATTGTGATTAGGAAGACTAATGACTAGATTTCCATCTCTGCGAAACTTTGACAAAGCCCAAGAACCAACTGTGCGAATATAGAGATTAACAAGCTAAGATAGGCAATAATCCAATCCGGAATTTCGTGCCCGGACTTAATTACATGGAGCTCACAGTATTACCAGCACCAGTCAATGAGGTGGATAGAGCCGCAATATTTGCAGACGTGAGGCTAGCAAAACGTACCAAAAGCAACCGTTGATGTGGATGAATCTTGGCTGCCTCCTGAGGTTAGAGTAGCAGAAGTGATTGGAGACAGAGAACTATCAATAAATCCTTGGGGGTAGGATCACCGGTGATAGTTACACCGGATATCAGTTGTTTCAAGAAACCCATGGCGGAGGGAAAGCTTGCAGTAGGTACTACTTCATTCGAGTTGGTGTACAGACTGGAGGGTGTACTGAATTCTGGGCTTGTATCATTAATCGTGACCTCTGTGGAATCAGGAGTGAAGTTGTCCGGCTCGGCCATTTTTGGCGCGCCAGCTTCGCTGGGAGCATCTGAGATTAGTCCCGTTGGAGACTGCGGGATGGCTGGAATCAGTACATTGTTGGAGTCGCCCACTGTGTCTTCGCCGCTTTGGAGATCTACGTGAGACACCCTTACGAATTTGCGACTACCAGTTTTAAAAGTAACTTTAATATGAGGAATGTGATGATTAGAAAAAGAGATTCTGAAATCGAAATCGCAGCGGAAGAACTGTGGATAATCAAACTTTTGACTGAATCCTCCCAGTGCCTTTGGTAGGCTGAGAGTAATTTTCCCCGTTTTAAGACATGGCACAGCAAAACGAGGTGTGCTCCAGCGCTGATAACTGGCTACTCGGCCTTCAAGAGATGGTACATCAACCATAATCACACTCTGCAATGAAGTGACCATTGAGGTGATGTTATTTTCGATTGCCTTGGCATGTGTTAAAAAGTCGTTCAAACCCAAGTTTTGAATCTTTTCCACTGCAGCTGCAGAGCTGGTGACATTGCTTTGAGCATCGTTTATCCAAGATTTGTCCAGGATAACGTTAAAGTTCTCGATGAAATCTGGAGAAATTTTCTGGAGATTTTCGATGCTTTCCTGATTTTCCGGCACAGTTTGACTTAGGATGGCGATGATATTAGGCAATTTCTTGGCTGCTTGCAGTAGATCGACAAGCTGTTTGATACTTGAGATTTCCTTGTTGATAACTTTATCAACTATTGTGGCGATATCGAGGTCGCCAATTGTATCAAAAGTCAATTGATAGCATCAGTAACTATTGTGACGAGTTATTTAGTGTCATCCACTGCGGATGTGATCTCTGATCTGAGATTAACAATAGCGTTTTTGGACCTGATTGTCTCTTTCACTGATACATTTCAGGTTACATGAGTCATCTGATCATAATCTGAAGTTACTTGCCTCTCGATTGAAGCTTCGATGCAGCGGTTTCTGCACATGCGGTGATGTTGCTACAGAAACTCTTCACAATAGCCTCAATCTGTTGCTCTACGGTTCCAAATTGGTCCTTATTTGCTCGATAGCATTGTCAACTTGATCAAAGAAACTTTCAATATTGCTGAACCCCTGTTTCCAGGGACGGAGGAAATCTTGAAGTTGTTCAGCCATGCCCTTCTCAAGATCTGTTAAATAATCAGTGAACCATCCTTCAATAGCTTCTCGGTTACAAGCTCCAGCTACACAAGGCGAGATCGCTGCTGCAAAAGCGGTATATCTTGCAGGGCAATCTATTAGCGGTAGTAATGACAAAAATTATGTAATAACCATTGGCGATGAGGACCAATGTGATGTAGAGACAGGAGCTGTCGGGAGGGAAAGGGAATCGAATCAATACCTCCGCCGCGGTGAATATCTTCACATTATTGTTTTGAATTAATGCTCCGCTATCATCCGTCAGGCCTTTTATATCGTCTTGAACACTAAACTGATTGTCGATCATACACTATATTCTGTTAATCGTAGAAGAATGTTATCCCTACTTGTTGAGCGTCTCCATACTTCGCCATGACATCTCCCAAAGCAGCACTAACATCAAGTGATTTGGCCAGAGCAATCGCGATGTCTTTATCAACCAAATCTAACACTTTGGGTAAGCATTTATAGTAATCAGCTGCTTGACAGACAAGCTCGTCAATGATAGGCAGATTGGCTCTAGCCATCTTGCAAAGGTCGACGTTTTTAGAGCCGACCTTAAACCCGCATGGTGAATCAATTACGGTTTTAACAGTCCCTAGCATTTATTTATCAGCATGGATGGTTGCTGAGTGTGAAAAAAAAAACAAGTATCAGATAGCGGGAGCACATGTCCAGCCGGTGCAAAATTTGACACCACGAAATGATACGCCACAAGGATATCGTCCAATAAATTTCGTTTTAAAAATATCAAACTTCATAGATGATTAGCTTCTCGGTCCAGGCTTCCATTTCGGGTGTATTGAATACTTTGAAGAAGTCCATCTTGCAATATTTTGCTGCTATAGTCGGAACGCTGATAGTTGCCTTGAAAGTTCCTAGACTTTTGACGCCATCACATAAAGTGTCGAGAGAACTAGCAAAACGTAGAGGGAAAAAGATCAAAAGGTTCTAAAAGTACACAGGGTAGATGCCAGGTCTCATTCCTTGATAGGTGACTAGTTTCATGCTGTATTTTTATAAGCTCAAGTAGTTTTGTATCTTTACTGTCAGTGGAGAGAAACCTGATCTGGGTGAGGGAGAAGAGAGGTCAGAGATATAGCCACCTGGCTCCTTTTACATGGCCTCCTTTCACCTAATCGCCCACTAACATCTTTATTGATTGAAGACGGAATGGGAGTAAGTCCAAAAGAGCACAAACGTAGAGAGCTTGAGAGAAGACTAATCAAGATGTATTTGTTAATATACTGTACTCTTCGGAACTTGCCCCTTGGTTTTCGTTAAGGGGCTTATTTAACAACGAATTCTATTGGTGAGAATACGACTGTAATCACTTGTAAGTTAATGTCAAAGAGAGTTGGCACAACGCCAAAGAATTATCATCTTTCAGATTGAATGGCACCAACTTGAGATATCTGGCAGGAGTCTTGAAAGGAAAGAAGAGCCAAAAACGAAAGTCGATTTTGTAATCGACTACTTTCAGATAATTCATCATACCTCCAAGTTTAATCAGAGACAAAGGCCAACACAAACTCGAGATGACGAGAACTGTATTCGCAGCTTGAGACTAAAGCGATTAGTCTTCGCTCTTTTATGCATATTATGAAAGGATTTTCTGTGCATTATGCCTTGAGATATTACTGTCTACTTTTTGACTGCAATGGTAGGCGTCAAGCAGACTAGAATGAGTTAACCTATTGAAACCAGAGCCTCCCAATAGCCTGAAAAAATCACCACTTGGAGGTTTGAAGCACTATTCGGCTACCAACATACTTCAGGGGATGCCACCGTCACCAAAGAATGGCTGAATATTGTTGAGATACTTGCAGGATTTGAGAAGCAACTATACTATAGTGAACCTGTCTTCAGGAAAGTGTTTTAGTACCCCAGTTGCCACTTAATAGGCTCTGAAAGTACAGATAGTATATCAATAATATGACTAATTAGGTGATTAATAAAGACAAACATGAGCTATTCGCAACTCAAACACAAATTTGACATGACGTCATGAAAGTGATACACCTAACAGTGCCCCTGAATTATTATTCATACTTTTGTTCATCAGATTAGAAATCACTAGATAGTCTACTATGAGGAAATGATATCTTGAACAATAGAAGCTATCGTATTGGGCACTGGGCACTGGGCACTGGGCACTGGGTACTGGGTATTGTGTCTTGATATAATTGTTGCTTGTATGCGAAGGATAATATAATTAATTATACGAGTAGAGAAGCTTGAGTTGCGTTGTGATTAACATTTACCACTATTGGTAAGTCTTACCCCTTTCAAGAATACGTGTGCCTCGCATTTTAGAGCTCGCTAGCCTAGAATGATAATAGAACGTCAGGCTTTCCTCCACCAGCAGCATCTACCATCACAATATCAACAACAACAACAACAACATCATCATCATCAACATCAGCACCAACATCAACAACATTGACCATTAAAATGGACGACGACGATGATTTTGGTGCAGATGCAGACTTTCTTGCTGCTCTCGCACAAACACCCGTTATAGCACCATCCCAGACCCCCGGCCGCGTTCAACAACCTACCCCGCAACGCGTCCAACAGCCAACTCCACAACGTCTTGATCGCGCACCACCTACAAACAATGCCTCCGCAGGTCCCAAAGTTGTTCAACCAACTCCACAAGCCATTGCATCGCGCTCTACTGGTTCATCAATTCTAGTCTCGCTGCGGCAGAAAGGCAATCCAATACTGACTAATCTCAAGTCCTTTGCGTGGGAATATTCAGATATTCCAGCAGATTATGTCCTTGGATCAACAACATGCGCCCTCTTCCTATCACTCAAATACCATCGACTGCATCCGGAATACATATATAATCGAATAAAAGGTCTACAGGGTAAATATAATCTACGGATACTTCTTACAATGGTTGATATTGGGAATCATGAAGAAAGTTTAAAGGAATTGTCTAAAACGAGTCTGGTGAACAATGTTACCGTCATGTTGTGTTGGACTGCACCAGAGGCTGCAAGATATCTAGAGTTATACAAGAGCTATGAACATGCAAATGCTAGTGCTATTAAAGGTGTTGAAAGTAAGGGATATGCGGAAAAAATGCAAGACTTTATTACAGTCCCGAGGAGTATCAATAAAACGGATGCACTGTCGTTAGTTGATGCATTCGGAAGTATTAAACATGCTATCAATGCAAGACCCGAGGAAATTGCAGTTGTTAACGGCTGGGGAGAGAAGAAGGTTAAAAAGTGGTGCGATGTCGTTGATGAACCATTTAGAGCGCGAAAGGCCGCCCGTAGAGGCTTGAGTAGGAAAGAAATAACACAGGCTAGCACTGACCATACGGAAGGAGCTCTAGATCGTGCTATACCTCTCAGTCGTGTTCCGTTGAGGGAAATGGACACAGGCGAGAGATCTGTCAAATCGTTACCACAGGGGCAGAATTTACCCCAGGATAAACATGATGAGTGGATACTCGGCGATGATGATGAAGAAGCTTTGGCTACAGTCAGGCAACAAGAAGAAGATAGGTTAGCTCGAGAGAAGAAAAATGAGGTGGCGAGGAGAGATGAAGCGCTCAGTGGAGGTGTCGCCGCAGCTTTAGCAAAGTTACGAGAGAAATCATGAAATGAAGGTCAAGATATTATATTAATACATCCGCATCTACCCTGATGCATTTCTGACCAGCAAGATGGTAATAGTCTTACTGTATCTGAACGCCAAAGCTGACCTCAGAACTTATATTACTCCAGATAATCTCAACTTCGGGCTATCCCACCCGTCTATCTCACCCGATTATATGACTTCTAAGGCCCCCATACTCATAATACATCCATCATATATACAGGCATAAATTCTAAATATTTCTAAATGCTTAGAATTTGAACCAATCAATACCTCAGTATCTAGATGGTCCTTGACAGCTTTACCAAACGTCCGCAGATTTTATCTACCTAGTCCCAACATCCTCCTTTTTCCTTGCGCCTCTTCGCCATAATTTACCCTCTCTTGAACGGGATACATGCAATCCGGGATAGAGATTTTGACTCCTCGAATGTTTACGTCCGTAACAGTTTAGTTGGGGGTCAAAGGAACCATCCTGTGTTAAGGTACCATGACTTAAAGGAGATATGAGGATCTCCGTTGCAACTTCCTTCGCCTCCCTCACCGCTGGTTTATCGACGTCCGTCTTCATCTCAGTTTCCTTTCTGGCTTAGGACTAGGGTCTTTTTGCCTTGCGTCAATCTTGCCGACTGTGTCCCTTTCGCAGCGTCGTTCTTTTCCTCGACTTCTCAGCTGGACTAATGCTGAGATCAACAACTTTCCATGAATACCTAAGCTAGAATCGAACATCCCTTATTATCTGAATCAACCTTGGGAGGCACAGTATCACAGATATTCTTAACTGTCAAGTCACTACCATTAGCACGGTTGGTGTCCGTGTGGTCTTTCATTTTTTTCTCGTATTCCTGCTAAAATCTGATGATCGCTACTACTTTCTCCCGATAGTCATTCCACATGGATGATCTTCAGGCATTTATTCAGTCTATATTAGCCGGCGGGACCCGGCCCTCGGTGACGGAAATATCCAGGTTATTTCGATTAACAAGTTTCCATCCGGCTCAGGGCCTGTTTCCTTAATGAGAGGTTTTGCATCCACGGTTGGTCTTCTACGAGAATTTTAGTGAACATATCTACCAATTCGCTGACTTGGAAGAGAAGTGATTGCTGGCTCTTCAAAATCTGACCTTACAGTTCGTACTTTCGATCCCACCCTTCAATTTTCTGTGCCATGACCCCTCCATCTCGAATAGTTACATCTGCTATTATCCCAACCATCAGCTCATCATAGATCGAGCTGGCTTGGTAAATGGATTTGTAATTGAGCAGCTGCTCCTAGAATCGCTCCATTTTGTCAATTGTAACAATATCTAATAACTTATCTCACACTGATCGAGAGACGGAGAGATTTGCCACGCTTAACTCCTCTTCTAGCTTCCTGATTATTCATGCGAATTTTTCTTTTGATCTCAATATCTTTCTTCAAGTGATATTTGTCCTGTTTTAGCCTTCTGCTCGAAGGCATCCATTCTGTTTTTAATCCCTCGAATTTCTCTTCCAATATTCATTTAGTGGGTCCCTTGAATGCCATATTTTCCTGGAATTGTAGAAGCTTTGCCGATGCTTCGCTGGCTTGCTGCAAGGCATCTTCTCGTCCTAATTCAGCGATCTTTAATAAGGACTTTAATTCATATATGGCCTTTTGAGAACTCTCTAATCGTTCTGTCACTAATTCATGATTGCGCTCAACTTTTTCAGTTTCCTCATTGAAAAACTGCTTAGCTTCATCCATCTCTGATTCGTGTTTCCGCTCAAGTTCCTCAATTCTCTTATTGTGAAGCTGCTCCAGTTTAAGTTTCTCATCTCGGCATCTATCGCTGGATGCAATTAATCGCTGTGAAATTATCTTATTGGTTCCTATTTGTATCTCAAGTTGTCTGTCTATCATGGCTAGTTTTTCACGGAGAGATTCAATAACTGGACCTTCCGGGACTTTTACTTCTCGGTCTCGCTGGGCTAACTGTTCTTTGAGATTTTCAATTGTAAGTAGATGTTGATCGTTTTGTGTATTCAAGTCGTCCAAAAAGTCACGCAACTCTTGAATGTCTTTACTGTATTGAGAATTCTCTATGCGTAGCTTGGCTACATGATCACTAAGCTCTTGAATAGTCTGGTTTTCTTGACTCTCTTGTTCCTTTCGATCAGCCTCCTGATCCCGGAGTTCTTGAACAATTCTTGTTTGTTGACTATTTTGTTCCTTTAGGTTGGTTAGCTGATTTTGAAGCCCTGTAATAGTCTGGGTCTGTTGATTGTTTTGTTTTTCTTTTTGTTCGTTTAATTTGGCTATTTGATCATGAAGTTTCTGAATAGTTTGGGTTTGTTGATTGTTTTGATTTTGATTGTGTTCGTTTAATTTGGCTATTTGATCATGAAGTTTCTGAATAGTCTGGGTTTGTTGACTATTTTGTCCGTTTAAATTGGTTATCTGATTGCGGATCTCTGCAATCTTTTGGACTTGTTCATTGTTTTGATTTTGTTCATTTATGTTGGCTATCTGGCTGTAGAGATCCTGGATAGTCTGGGCTTGTTGAATATTTTGTTTGTGTAAATTAGTCTCCTGTTTGTGGAGTTGTTCAATGTTCTGCTTTTTTTGGTCAACCTCTCTGTTTAGGATGGAATTTGGACCTTTCCATTGTCTGTATTCTAATTGCCATCTGTTGTATTCCCTTTCCCATCGTCCAAATTCTCCTTGCCATCGTCGAATTTCTCTATTCAGGCTTGGATTTTCCTTCTGCAATTCTGCAACTATCCTTTGAGCAATTTTATCATCATTTGACTTCCAGCCAAACCAATTCCAGAAACTTTGTGTTGAATCCTTGACTGGGATCCCTGGTATTGGAATCCCAAAACTCTCAAATCCTGGCAATGTTGGAAGTGGTGGAAGTGGCGGAAGTGGTGGAGGGAAAATTCCCGTCTGCCTATTACGGTTGGAACGAGGCATTGTGAGCCATTAAATAGTTATTGAATCTTCAGGTAATATGCAGGAGTATTCAATATAATGGCAGGTATATAAAATTCTCGTAATGAATCCTTTATTAGAGCTATAGATATCAGACAAAGGCGAGGAAAACAATAAATTTTCCGCATCAGGAAACCTTCCAGTTGCGTTGTATCGTAGGTATCCAATGTACATCCAAAACAAAGAAGAAAAAATAGGGTGACATCTCAATCTTGACGAGGAAGAAAATCCAGGCTGACATGGTTGAGTTCCAAAAACATTTCATTGATAGACTCGGGTGACTTGACTTACATAAAAATACCACATCTAACAATGTTCAACATCCCGTCCTGGAGGTACAATTAAAGCCTGATATATACGATATACATTAGTTTGTCCCAAACAATTCCAAGAATCTTTTATTTCCTCAATCTCAATCATACAGAAATGAAAGCTGGTTGCCAAATCCACTGAGAACGCGGTGGCCGCACAATAAAAAACACAGTGACAACCATCACTTGCTATATACAGCCCGTATGTTGTGGACATATTTAGTATAACACCTCGTCTGTGAGCCTAGAACAGATCGCTGGAATATCATTTATCATTAATAATGAGAATACTCGCCATGTTAAGTCTAGCATATATATTAGTAAATTTACAAATACAATAAATTCCAATATCTGCATTAATTCGCTTCGCAGTCTAAGAAGACAAAATTAGTTACTATTCGCTTATATCTTAATTTCGTCTAATTTTCCCCCTATATCACTTATTATTCACACACATACATCTTCAAGTTCATATGAAAGTAGAGGTATAGAGTACCATTTGTATTTAATAATGATGATTCATTACTTAGCGGATCAGAAGTAGTATAGTTTGTTATTCTAGTTTTTTTCAAAAATGCGTCTTTATATTATAACTTCTAGATGATATAGGCCTCCTTATTTACATTGCTGGCTAGCAGTTTTTGTAGTTTATTTGTGATATTGCTACGTCTAACTCCCTGATGGGTATTCTACTGTATTTATTGTAAATACAATTTGTCTAAGAACTCTCAAACGAGAATAGATTCCATTATTTATAACTTTTTTTTTCATTCCAAACACTGGTAACTGCTCATTATCTAAGCAACACTCATCTATCTTTAAATCTTCTCATTTCAATATCTCCTTTCTATCTCATTCTATTTTATCCTATAGGTTTCGCTATCTCTCAATTCAATCTATTCTAGATACTATTTGACTTGAATAACTGCTAGTTAAAGGTTATAATGCTTCATACTTAAAGCTTGATGCTCAAACAACTAGTCAACACAACTCTAATGATCACAATATATATCCTCAAGTTTACTTCATCGACCCATCACCCTAATGGAAAGTTAGGATTAAAAATGACGTGCTGGTGATATATCGAAAAAGTAAGTACGCTGCACCCTCTTCATCAATAGATACTTCGATTCCTCAATACATAGTACCTCAATAGCTTAATCATTCACTAGATTCGCAACAAAGAACAGAGCTTAGCATTCATGCTACATTCTATTCATTGCATTACTGTAAGATAGCGAGTTTCCCCAGGTGTCCTCATATTTCCGAATTTCAGAATTTTCCCCCTCATTCAAAACAATTCGAAGCACTCCCCTATTCCATTGATCTCAGTCTTCAAGAACAAAACAGTACAATATTTGGAGTAAAATCACTTAATCCTAACCTCAATCAAACTATACTTGCCATCTCCAATGTACAAGTCTAGATTCTAATTCTATATCTATACGTATTATCCAGTCACACATATACATATCTACGTATCTATATACTTCCACACATCCATCACATGCCCTAAAAAGCCAATCCCACCTCACATCTTCACCCACCTCCTCGTATCCACATGCTCAACTGTCCAGATCATCCGGTACCTGAAAGACTGGCCAAATCGCCAGAAAGCCACATTGACATGGTAATCTCGTATTTGTATAATATCAGTTTGTCCAATCTAATGTGTTGCAGCTCACTCTTACTACCTTTACTATATTCTTGATGACTCGTTCTTAATTTATGTGCATATACAATAATGAAAGTTTTATATGTATACTTTATTGACTTCGAGGAATGAGTTTCTAAGAATGAGAGATGGAAACAGAAAAATATGATTAATATAAAACGTAGTATTGACTCACTGACTTACCTACACGTATAACCAAACCTAATATACCTACCTCCTCGAGTAATGTTCTAAACGTTTCACTCATTATATCCCATCCATCGCATTATATTGCATCACATCATCCATCATCCATAACTCACCATCCACAAATAGTGCACCACCTATCCAACCATCATCAACCCCCAAAAATAACCTCGGTAAAATCAAAGGCATAGGTAACCGGTTAAGGAGGTAACCATGATCATCAATAGTTTACTCTACAAATGATACCATACAACACTATACCAATAGAGTGTAAGAGAACAAAATATGCTCCATAACCATATCTATATACAATACAATATGAAGATGTGATGCGATACGATGCAGTACGATGCCGTGACACCGACCAATTATCTACACACAGTCTTGCATCTACTCGCGATCACCTAAGAATGCCTTTGTACCTTCCTGTCTATCTACTAATTCACCATCTCAACCTCCAAGCAAACCATCATACCGAACCATCCTAAAAAAGGGAGCTTCAAGCGAATAACCTCATGTAGAGTATTATACACCCTACCATTACTTGTGTTCTCCTTACTTTTGATTCATCTGCACATACATCATATACATACCCGCGTACACCCATGCACCATACGAACCCCCTTTATGAGTTATTATAGCGTTACTGTTTGTCTGTTTACCCGCTCACCCAAGCAAACAAACAAACCTTAAACCACTACTCTATAAATACCCAGATAAGATTATATCAAATCTCTCGACTTTACCTTACCTATCTATTATACCTTATCCTATATCATCTTCCCTATCATACTATACCATACTCGCTAAATGAACCTCTGCACCAATCAACCAATCAACCAACCAAAACAATCCATCTCCCCCCCCTATCCCGGATCATCCAGATACGTCCCGGTAAATCCATCCATCCATCCATCCACCCTCCAAACCCGGCCCTCACACTCCACACTCCACACCTCACCCACCCCGACCTCCAATCAGCCCCCTGATTCCCTCCCTATTCGGACCTTTCTTCCCTTCCCTCCAACCTTTAACCTTTAGCCTTGAACCTCCAACTTACATCACCAACCCAACGAACCTCATCTCCTACCGTGACAAAACCCCTACGAAAACAAATCATCGGATCTCTTACCTATACCTTTAATTAACCTTTTCTTCTCTTCTCTTCTCATCTCTCCTTCGACTCGTACGTACACTTCCATTCCCGCTTCCATGCACACTACCATCCATTGATTTGTGAATCTTGATACAGCTCATGCTGTCCATGCTGTGCATCCTGAAGCACAGGACAAGGTAACAATGTCACTATCAATCAATGTAAATGTCAATGTCATTGTCATTGTCATTGTCGTCGTGAACGTGCATGTCAATCTGAATGTAAATGAATATGTTCGACAAATGGAACTAATTAGAGACAAATTAGCTAGCTACCTACCTACCTACCTACGTCTAGATGACTGTCCCCATTCCCCCACCGGCATCTCTTTCCCCATCTCCATCTCCACATCCACCTCCCCACGATTTTCATTAATACATACCTCGCATATATTAATTAACCATTTCTTCACCAATCTCAATACCCAATCTTGACGTAGGACAGCATACGTTTCATCTATAGTCAGCTGGGGGAGTTTGTGGGAAGCAGATGTGAGTACTAGGCATGTACATACATATACTATGACGTTCATTTCATGTCGGCATTTCTTTATCGTCTTGTGTTCCCACGTTAACATTTGCCAGCCATTTATCGTTTCTTTCCCATTGGAAGATAGTCAACTGCTTATCTACAACCTCTCATTTCGTATATTCGTAGTTTCTCCACCTGGTTGTTCTTATTGTATTATGGCCGAGGTGATTAAACCACCAAGCCTTTGTAACTCAGAGAAACTCCAAATATATCTAATGCCATGACGTCTTGTGTGTCCTAGTAGCTGTTCTCTGCATCCTCGTAGCTCCCTAGTAACACTTCTCGTCGCAAGTAGTAAATGTGTGCGTTCCCCGGAATATGATATATCAGAAATACCCCCTCATCTCCAGCCCCCAACTCTTCCTTTCATCCCACCTTTCCTTTCTTCTTTCTCTCCTCGAATAATAAAGTTTCTTTGACTCTCTATACTTTCTAACCCAATCACTAGCTTCCCTTTCCGTAGCAATTCCATCACCCTCAAGAAAAACTTTCTTCCATTGCTCTACATATCATTTTCTTGTTCTTGAACCCCTTGTCCCAATTTTTGATATAATGAACTAGGTGAAAAAGGAGCTAAAGTTCGGTCCATTTCTGATTGTTTTTGTTTCCATTGACGTTCCAATGCATGTGTAGATAACAATTGAGCTTGAGTTGATGTGCGCAGGTGATCAAGTCGAGATTCGAGTTCTAATAGATGGGTTGCTAGTGCGATATTCTCATTTAATGCCGATTTTAATGGTTCTTGTGATGTGGAAATGGATGGGATGTGCGGTTGATGTTGAATGCGTGAGAGCGGCTAGAAGGTTAGGATTGGATAAAGCGGATGCGAGATCATGTTTCCTGTATAATGTCAATGATGTTCATCAACCATGTAGTATTGTGCTGTCCTCTCTATACAACCTCATAATCATCGTAATGTGCACCACAGTAGTATTCAAAAAGACATTCTTAAAATTCATGATAGGTAGGATAAGAAGTGCCTGCAGTGAGATACTTGTTCTCATCTGCAGATGGTAAGGTAGTACATACGATTTATCATTCAATATCTTCGGAAGCCATTGATCCCCAGGATCTTGGATTTGTTGAGGTTGTTTCTCGTGAAGAATCTTCTTGTCTTCCTTCGTGTTGTATTGATGTTTCTCCAGGTCTAGGAAATGATTGATTTACGATTCCCGCAGGTGTACCTTGACGACTCACATCTCGGGAATTTGGTTTAGGTGGTGGCGGTGGTGTGGTGGAGGGGCATTTGGATCTATACCGGAGTAGGATTGTGAATTTCGATGAGGGGTGTAGTTTTTGAGGTTGAATATGGAGAAGGTGAAGAAGACATTATTGGTGTTTGGATATGAAAAACAGGATAGGATGATTTAGTATGCACGTATGTAGGAATTATGTATGTATGATGTATAATGTATGATGTATGTAGACAGTTAAAGGACTTGTTGAGTAAGCTGGAGGTAACTTGGAAGAAGGCGGGATGGATATTTTGTGAACCAGGTAGGTACAAGAGTAGTTGATGATGTGAGTTTGAGGCTATAGATGTTTTATCGCAATGATACAAGGCGAAAGCTTATGATGATGGATGATTAAGCTTCCACCCAGGATCTGGTAATTCCCATATTTTCACGTGAATTTAAGGCTAGAGATGTACGGAGTAGATTGGAAGTGTATATATAGTGACAAGCTAATAACGCACCTACCTCAATACGTTTTGATCAATCAAATCAATACCTAATACTGTATTGACCTTGGATTCGCCCAATCACTTTAAATTCACCTACGAAAATGATGCATTCACGGTATCAATCTTTCCACATACCTGGGGTATTTTCCTATTCATGAGTCACGTGTCAATCAATCAATCAATCTAAGTCTGACCAATCATCGGCTTCCAAGCCTCTTCTAATCGTCCCGTCCCTATCTTGCTTGGCTTTGAAACGAAACCCTCATTCTTGTACTACGTAGGTTATTATCCAATATATAAAAATCATCTATCTGTATTTATATTTGCGTTAAAATATACACCAAATTCATCATCAATCACATGAAACGCATCAGATGTAAGATTATATTGAGTATCGGATTATCTTTCCACTCCCTCCTTATACAAGCAAGCCTTATAAACTACTCCGTACGTACATACATAGAACTACTCGTACAAGTTGATACAACCCATACAACCCATACAACCCATACATACATACATACATACATACATACATACATACGTCCGTCCGTATTGTATAAGAACTAACAACTCATCTCCCAATCCTTATCCCACTCCCTTCACATAGCTTGGCAATGATGACTCTATGATGACTCTTATCAGAAATGGGCCATTTGTTCCAATCATTAGTTCTACTTGTACTCGAGTACTTGGTTTCTATTCAATGATTCATTCATCTTATCACAATTGGAACATTCCGATTGTTCTCCGTATTCAATTCCACGAGTTAGTTCCCCTAATTGGTTAAGATATTATATTCTACTCATTGTTTATCCGTACTATATCTATTTGTATATATATATTTATATATCTCTTTATCTCTTTATCTCTTTATTTATATATTTATATATTATATATATTATATATATTTATATATTTATATATTTATATATTTATATATTTATATATTTTATATTTATAATATTTATATATTTATATATTTTATTATTTTATTTTTATTTATTTATTTATTTATTTATATATTTATATAATATATTATATATCTCTTTATCTCTTTTATTTATTTATTTATATATTTACTAACTATTCTTAATCTCTCTGCTTTGGATTTTGTAAACGACTTCGCGGAGTACAGTCTATTGTATATTTGATTATTTGATTATTTATTTATTTATTTATTTTTATTTATTTATTTATTTATTTATTTATTTATTTATTTATTTATTTATTTATTTATTTATTTATTTATTTATTTATTTATTTATTTTTATTTATTTATTTATTTATTTATTTATTTCTTTATTTATTTCTTTATTTATTTATTTATTTATTTATTTATTTATTTATTTATTTATTTATTTATTTATTTATTTATTTATTTATTTATTTATTTATTTATTTATTTATTTATTTATTTCTTTATTTATTTATTTATTTATTTATTTATTTATTTATTTATTTATTTATTTATTTATTTTCTATTATTTTTGAAATTATTCATTTCTTAATTTCTTAATTTATATCTATCTACGTAGTATTTATTCATCTCAATCTATATTTTATATCCATCTATCCCTCAATACTCAAAGCGTCCCTCGTTTCATCTCTCCTCATCCAAACGATGCCATTCCTCCCAACATCCACCCATGATCTAAACAAAAATCTCACCCCAAATTCAAATCCCCCATACCCCATTTCCATCTCATCCATTATCACAACACCTCAATATCATAACCCAACCATCAACCCATTTCCCTCCCTCATTCAGCACCATCTAAACATCTAAACATCTCTAAACATCAAAACATCTAAACATCTGACCTCTCTTTCCTTCTCTCTCGCTACTCCGTATAATAAATCACCTTAGACCAGAGAAGGAAATCACATCAGCCGCACAGTTGCGTGTGTGTGTGTGTGTGTGTGTGTGTTTGTTTGTTCGCTGGCGGGCTGTCCGTTATCCGGATGAAAATCAATGTAGGTTTGAAAATAGGGCCGAATAAGTTTTCGGCTGGCCCAACCCAATTGTGTCATTTGTTGTTGTTGCCTGTACGGAGTCCATGTATGTATGTGAGTATGTAAGTATGTAAGTATGTAAGTATGCAAGTATGTACTGTATGTATGTCATGGATTGGATTGGAAGTTTTCGATGGATGAATGAATGAATGAAGAAAGGAATGGAAGGAAGAAAATGGAAAGAATGCATTGAATGCCGAGGATGGTTGATGAGGGATGGATGGATGGATAGACGTGTGTTGAATCTACCTAGGCAATACGTGTGTACGGAGTAGTTCGTTGCTTGATTTGATTGTAGTGGAAAAGTTCTTTGCCTGGTGGAAGTTGATGATGATGATATAGTAATGTACGGAGTAATGAATGAATGAATGATTGATTGATGATTGATTGATTGATTGATTGATTGATTGATTGATTGAATATAAGACTTACTAGTGAAAATGGGGGATATATTATATATCCTTATTTGGGTATTCTTGAGGATTAGATGGAATCGACAGAGAGTATCTATGTAATTGTATTTGGACACTTTGAATATCATGATGACATTGTAATTATCCATTTTTCTATCTATCTATCTATCTCTCTCTCTCTATCTATCTGGTGAACTTTTTACATCTGGAAATATCTCTCTGTGTAAGTACGTCGGTAGGCAAATATCCATAAACGACAATAGCTCATAGTAAAGTAAGTAAATGTGTGTAGGTAGGTATTATACACTGTACCATACTTGGTGTTGTTTTGGGTCTATGCCGGGCTAAAAATCTACAAAATAGTATATCTTTTAAATTCTTTTTTATATATTATAAAACTTCCATTTTTAAGAATTTAAATATACTAAACGTTTATTTTTAACTTAATAATACTATAAAGCTTTATTTATAATTTTTAATGGATTCGTTGATTTATTATAATTTTTTAAAATAAATTCCGTTTCTCAGTTAATTTTTAGCCCGGCATTGACCCAAAACAACGCCAAGTATATCTAATACATCTCTCTACCTAGTATCAAATCGATATCTACAAATAGTACGTACTCGAGTATATCCATCCATCATATAACATTACAATTAAACCCCAAGCAACTCAAATCTCAATCTCAACCTCAACCTCAACTTCAACTTCAACCTTAATCCAAACCACCAAACCAAACCACAAACCCAATACCCTTCCTTAACCTTACTCTGGAGTCTGTACTTACGAGGTACTCCAAAGCAGAAAGAAGAAGAAAAACCACAGACCCTCGGACAACCTTCTACCATAAAACTCCAACTTCACAATTCCAATCATTCCTCGGCTTCGCTTCCCTCGCTGTCACGAGTCACGCACTCACTCACTCACTTACTTAATTACTTACTTGGTCACATCACTACTGTACGTACAGTATGGAGCCATGGCCCATGGGATGGGGAAAACAAACCCACTTTCATCTTTTTTGGCCTGCCCTGCCTGCCCTGTCTGCCCCGGATCTTTTGGTTTGTGCTTCGGATGGAGGAGTATGGTTTGGTATGTATGGTATAGTATGGTGTAGTATGGTGTAGTATGGGTATGGTATAGGATGGTAGTATTTTATGAATGCATGTATATATATATATATATATATATATGCACTATGAGTAAATCCAGAGCATGTTAATTGTGTGTGTGTGGGGGGGGAACTTGTATAAATGAATGGATGGATAGATTAGATTCTCCTAGGTTCCAGAGATTCGCTATGATTGCTTGAATGGTACAGTAGAGACGTGACCTTCCTCATTTTGCAGAGGACAATACGATACTTCTTTCTTCTCCACCTTTTGAGGAGGGTGGGTGGTCTGTTTGTTTAGCGAGGGGGGTGCGGTACAGTGTACTGTACTGTGCTGTGATGTGGATATGGATATGAATATGGATATGAATATGGATATGGACGGACGGCGTTAATGTGGAGATCGGAGGAGGGAGGAGGGAGGAAGCGATTGGACGGTTGGTTGGGGTCTAGATGATGGTACAGTACTGTAGGTGTGCGGTAGTGGAAGAATGAATTTGGGTTTTGACGTTACTTGGTGGTGGTACTTGATACAGTACGGAGTAGTGAGTGAGTGGTAAGTGGGTAGGTTTGCCGATAGCTGGGGGTTTGGGGATTCGGGAGATATCGTATGTACTGTGTACCGCAGTGGGAGGTGGTGGGTTCTAGGTGGGTGGGAGGTAGGTTATGGTCTCTACACTATGGAGGATGTGGACTACATTCGGTAGCAATACTGTATATGGTTACAGAGAGTAGTAGGCTGGAATGGAACGTTGGGTAATTGAGTAAGTAAAGCATGGCAGAATGGAATTGGTGGATGGAGATACGGTATTCACATACAGAGTGGGTATGTATCTACATAGGAAGTCCACGGGGGTACTAATAGATGTGATCTTTGGGTAATGATACGATGTGGTTAATGGGTAGACATGATGTAGGAGGTAATGTTATAAGCTCTGATAGAGTGAGTACTCGAGTAGGTATCATGACCTAGTTTAGATTGCTTATACAGAGTATATTCAAGATTATCTCTTATAATGAGCTAATATCTACTCGAGTAGTATTTAATCAATATACCTGGGTAATATTGAGTGTTTAGCATCTGATATCAGTATTTTATATCCTACAGAAAATAAGTGCAGACTTAGATACAAACCTCAAATAAACACTCCTCCTACAATAGTCCTCTACTCTGCACATCCCTCCCTCTCCTCCTCCATCTACAGTCCATCCCCATCCCAACCCAAACGGCTATCCCACAACCCAAAAATTCCACCTCGGCCAAATATCCTGTCCAAAAAAGCTTGAATCTTCCAAACACAGGTCTAGATGTACTCAGAACTAGTGCTTTTGATTTGTTCGGGGATAAGCATGGATGGATTTGCGGTTGCATGTACTTCGTATGTTTGGTGGTTTTGCTGTCAGAGTGGTTATGGGTTATTGATTGTAGATTTGATTATAGGGAGGTATAATAGTAATGATTAAGGTTATGGATTGAGGTAGGTAGATGAATAAAGATGTACCCGACTCGAGTAGGTAGATGGTTTTGGTTGTTGTAGTATATGCTCTGTATATCTTTGGTGATGTAGAGTGATAGGAACGATTGAATTAAGGAAGTAGGTTTTTATTTATTTAATTCTTTGTTTATTTAATTATTTAATCATTTAATCATGTAATTATTTAATCATGTAATTATTTAATCATTTAATTATTTAATTATTTAATTATTTAATTATTTAATTATTTAATTATTTAATTATTTAATTATTTAATTAAGTCGCCTACCCTACTTCTCGCCACCCCCCCATTTGGCCAGCATTTCACACCAAAAAACGGCCATTTTAACGTATTTATAACTTTACGAAAAATGAATATATATTTTTTTAAATTTTAATTAGAGCTTTTATATATAATTATTAATAGATTCTGAAAATCTTAAATTTTTACGATTTTTTATATAAAGAGTAATAAAAGATTATAGAAAATTAGAATTTTCGGTTTTGGATTTGTATGGAAATCATATACAAAATTGAAACTTTGAAATAAATATTTATAATTTCTAAACAAAAATAACTAAAAATAATCTATAAATTTTTTATAGAATCTATTAATCAATATATAATAAATAAGCTATTTGAAAATATATATAATAATTTGAAACTATCGAGTAAATTGAAATTAGAAAATTTTTACCTAAAATTTTATTGTTAAAATCTAAGAATCTATATTAAACATTTATTATAAATAATAATATATTATTAAAATAACATATTCGATTAAGATTGGTTTTAAAATTCTTTAATTTTTTTAGATTATTTTTAGCTATTTTTGTTAAATAAATATAATTTCTTTTTAAAGATTTTGATTTTGTATAGGATTTACATACAAATCTAAAATTAAGAATTTAGAATTTTCTATAATCTTTTATTACTTCTTTATAAAAAAATCGCAAAAATTTAAGATTTTTCAAAATCTATTAATAATTATATATAGAAGCTCTAATTAAAATTTAAAAAATATATATTCATTTTTCGTAAAGTTATAAATACGTTAAAATGGCCGTTTTTGGTGTGAAATGCTGGCCAAATGGGGGGGGTGGCGAGAAGTAGGGTAGGCGACTTATCTTCTTATTTAATTATTTAATCATATACTTATTTAATTATTTAGTTATTTAATCATTTACTAATCTCATTATTTAATCATTTAATCATTTAATCATTTAATCATTTAATCATCTAATCATTTAATCATTTAATTATTTAATCATTTAATTATTTAATTATTTAATCATTTAATTATTTAATTATTTAATTATTCAATTATTCAATTATTTATTACTATTTAATGATTTATTACTATAATTAATATTATTAAAACAGTATTCTTATTGAAATATAAATATCTAATAGCTACTACTATAACCATCAAAATCAAAAAATATACTCCGTACATTTTATCCTATCTCCTCTTATCCTTGCATCCATCCATCATCATTACTCTCTTCCACACTTCCTCCCTCCCTCCCTCGAAGTCCCTTCCTCCCTCATTCCCTCCCTCGCCCACTTCCTAGTACTGTATCAACACCCGCGCATCCACCCATCATCATTACCCACCAACCCACCAACTCACCAACTTAAACAATTAACCTTTTCTCCTTTACCTTTACCCGGATTTCTTCTTCATAGGGTCGCATACGGAGTATTTCTCTCTTTCTTCATACGTACTCCACTTTTCGTACATTTATTCAAGCCGTGGAGGAGAAAGTGGAGGGGAGAAGTGTGGAGTCTCCATAAAGACGCCGATTGAAGAAGGTTCTTTAAGCGCTAGGCTGGTTTCGTCAGGGGAAGTGGGTGAAGAGGTGAGTGGGTGAGTGGGTGAGTGGGTGAGTGGGTGAGTGGGTGGAGTGGAGGAGTGGAGGAGTAGAGGAGTAGAGGAGTGGAGTGGGTTGAATTGGAGGGTTGTGGATGAATAGATGGATGGATGGGAGTTGTCTTTTGCCGGCCTGGTGGTGTTTGGATTGTGGGATTGTGGGATTGGGGATTTGGGGATTTGGGGATTTGGGTAGGAAGTTGTTAAAGGTTGTGACTCGTGACTCGTGAGGAGGTTGTTGGGTGGGTGGGTAGTAAATAGGTGGGAATTGAGTCGATGGATAGATGGGGAGGTGAGAGGGGAAGGGAGAGGGGAAGGGAGAGGGAAAGGAAAAGGGAGAGGTAAGAGGGGAAGGAGAGGCGAGAGTGAGAGGGAAGAGAAACTGGGGGATATGAGAAGGGAAGGGAAGGGAAAGGAAATGAGGAGGTGGAGGATCGGAGGGGGGGTATTAGGTGAAAGGAGGAGAGGTAATGAATGAGTTGTAGATGAGTACCTAATGAGTAGACGAATTACTATATTGCAATCTTACAGGAAAGAAAGAGAGTCCAATATTGAAGTATTTCTTGTTATATCTTTCTTATATGCATTTAGTAAAGTAGAATAACTTACTTATAAGAGTAGAGTAGTGAGTATGTATGATGAATGTCTACGGAGTATGTACTCGAGTAGTAAATAAGAAATACAAATTGAGAACTAAACCAGAAAGGATATAACACGAATATGATACGATATCTATTTCGGTACAATACGATGATGCGACATCAACCTCTGCTCAAATACAATATAAGACTTACAATATATTATCTTCTCTCTAGTATGATTCTTCACCATGTACATTTATATCTACATCTACATCTACATCTACATCTACACTTCACTACAACTTCACATTATCTACAAATTTACTATTAACATCATCCATCCAGCCACACAGTATCAGTATCATGCTCGGTACATATCATTCATTCTTCATTCATTCTTCATTTCACCAGTTCCTTTCTGGGTTACATTTTAATATATCCATAATATCCAAGATATCCATCTGTCGGTATTATTATTCATCCTACGTCTCCCTCCCCATACTAACTAACTAGTAGAGTCACTACACAAACGATAATCCGCTAATTCGCAAAATGTCAAGGGGAAAACGTGTTTTACTACCTTTATCCCTTCAATTCTCCATTTATTCTCTTCAATTCCCCCGATATACCGAAGTACATTGAACCGAGAAGTATTTGTATGCAAATAATAAGTACTAGGTAATAATCGAATGATTTTTGGGGTAGTAAAGATAATTTTTAGTAGTTTTATAATTTTTTTTTGATATCTATACTTAATATCTTTTATTAATTATAATTCTTATTCTATTTTATTATTTATCATTTATTCTAAGACTCTTAGACTTTTTAAATTAAAGAATAATCTATTAATAAAAGATTTAAAACTATATTATAGAAATTAACTAATTAATTATATTTTTAATTGTTAAATTAATAAAATAAAATCTAAGAAGTCTTGATAGGATATTTATTATATTAAATCGATTAATATTTTCTTTTTTTCCTATCTTTCTTAATTATATATATATATACTTACTCTCTCTCCTTTCTTTTCTACTCTTCTACTTAATCTCTATTAATAACTCGACTCTAAAGATTATAATAATAATAATAATAATAATAATAATAATAATAATAATAATAATAATAATAATAATAATAATAATAATAATAATAATAATAATAATAATAATAATAATAATAATAATCATATTATACTTTCGTTTCCTCTTAGTCTTCCTCTAAAAACAAATAATCCCTAGGTAGTCTATTTTTTAAATATTTAAAATATATATACCCTTTATTAATTTTATTAAATATTCGTATTAACTTAACTAATTATATTATAAATTATTACCTACCTTAGTATTCACACAAGTACTAACCGATCGCTTACTCACTCACCTACTTTACTATTTATTATTTACTATTTATTATTTATTATTATTTACTTCCTATTACTACTAACTGATTTACTACCTTAAACCTTAAACCCCATACATCCCTTCAATCTTACTCAATATCTTCCTTTCCTCATTATCTATCGGACCTTAATCCATCCATCCATCCATCCATCCATATCTATTCATCCATCCATTCATCCATCCATCCATCTATTCTCAATCACTTACTCACTTCACTTTACCTTTCGACAATCATTAATATAACAACAATCCGACTGATTCTTGCTGTTTACTTTCCTTGAAGAAAATAAAAAAAGGAAAAAAAAAAAAAGGAAGGAAAAGCAAAAAAAAGAAAAGAAAAGTAAAGGAAAGAGAAGAGAAGAAATTCCATTCATTGTCATGATTCAATACTCAACAACTTAATCAGAGTTCCAAAAATAATCAAAACTTCACTTTCGATAATGCATGAAGTTCAATTGTGCGACGTCGTTATCTCAACTCTATTCTCAATCAAGACAACTTGGACTTGGGCGACCTTCCTTTAAGTCGACCATCAGTCATAGATTTTGATATGATTATTCAATTACAACAATCTTCGACTCCACGACCTATTGGTATCCGGGACCAAACGTAGAGGAACAAGATGGAACCACTTCATATAACTGAATTCGCATCGGAGCGATATTTCAGCAAATTTCGACAAATTAATGGGAATGGGAATGGGCATGTTGATAATGGAACTGGAGCTGGATCGGGAACTGGGAGTGGAAGTGGAAATGGGAATGGAATTGGAATTGGAACTGGAACTGGAACTGGACATATACCTGGACCTTCATCTACAACTACATCTACATCTACGAATGGAATCATATCAAATACACAAACTAATCTTCCGACAGTCTCTTCAATTAATCATGAACCATCTCCATTGGAAGGACCAACATTCAATTTACCATCAAGGCAAAGAAATGCAAATCATGAAAATCTAGTTCTAAGACCAAGCGACCAAAGGAAACGTTCACTTGGACACGATCTCACCTCACTTCGAACACAACGTCGACCAAGTTTCAGTGGGTCTTTAGGAGCTTTAAGATCGAAAGTTAATATTACACATAGAGCTTCATCAATTGTTGAATCTCATCCAGAAATAATCGAGGAGAGAATTGAAAAACAAAGGTAGCCTTTGTGAAGAAATCACTTCTCACTTCATATCTGTCGGATGGATAACTAACATCTTGGTAGTACTTCTTCTCTTTCATATCTATTCCTATCTTTACCAGTCGAATTACAGGCCCAAATCATCGCACCTTTACCCATTCATACGATACTTGATTTGCGACAAGTTTCTAAAGCATTCCATGCTTTGATTACAACAAACGAAGCACCCATCGCAAGATATCATGCAGAAAATACCCTACCTGATTATACCATACGATTATACCCTCTACCAGACCCTGCCAATCTCAACTTACATTATTTGGGTGGAATATGGCATCGATTACATGTGGCGTCGAAACTATCAACAATGATCTCTCTACAAGCTCGAAAGGAGATATTCTTGAGGACCACGGAAGCTCAAAAGATAGAATTTCAACCACAATATGAAAGGATGCGCCAAAGATTAATACCGCTCGTCTTTACCATCTTTCATTTCTTCGAGACCTACCGAAACATCTATTCACGACATCTTGCAAGACGTGGGGCACCTCTAACAAGATTACCCTTTACACTCAATCCTTTTGAATCTTATGTCATGAGTATGTATGATGATAGAACATTATTACATGTTCATCAAGTATTTCCTTTGGTAATGTCATCATTCTCTCGCCGATTAAGACCTCCATCTTATGTTGGAAGAGTAGAAAGATCAATCAGAGGTTATTTGAAGGATCGACCACCTGATGAGGTTTATGCAACCATCTTGACCGTGGGAGGATTGAGACAAGCTCAAAGATTTTGGGAAACAAAGGGATATAATGCTAGAAGAGCAGCGGTTGATCAATGGTATGGCTTTCTACAAAGTAGTCGCTTACCTATCATTGAACCAAACACCACCACATCAAAATCCAAGATTTCGAAATTTGCTCATCTAGGAAGAAAGAAGGCCCCTCAACCTGTCGCTCCCACCACGACTGATCCTTTAAGTCATGATTCTTCAGGATGCAACGAATGGTTTTGCGTCAAGCCTAATTGTATCGCTGCAAGAAGAGACATGTCTGAGAAGAAAACAATTAGGGATACAAGTCTTTCAGCAGGTCCACCAATGCGTCCGTTGGGAAGAGAAGAACTTAAACTTCTCGTAGAAAATCTACCAGATTTGCATGATATTTGGGCCAAAACAGCTGAAGCTACAATTCTGGAAAGGGGAATTGTTGATAGACCTGAGAGAATCAAGAAGAATAGTCTGGTGTTGCTGGATTTAATCAAAGAGGATGGGAGGGATGAAATGGAGGGATGGGAATCAGGTAGAACTGGAGTGGATGCTGCTGATGGATCTGAAGTTATCGATGCTGGTGCGGTCTCGGATTAAAGGTGATTTTAAGAGCGTACAATGGCAATGGGAGGTATGATGATTACAATGTGATCATGTCGAAAAGCAATCCTGGTATCATCGAAATGATACATCTTATGAGGAAAAGAATTGAAGGAAAGTAATTATTTGGCGATTTGAAGGGAAGGAAGATGAAAATTCGGAAAGGGAAAGCATTGATGGCGTTTTTGAGCGATTTTTTGAAAGGTCCTATATCATGGATGGCTAGGTCTGATTTGATCTGACTTGGTCCAGTCATGATCAGGGTGTTGGCGTTTTTTTTCGGTATTTGAAATGAACAATATGGATTCCATGGATGGATGGTTTCTTGAAAGCATGGTGTTTATAATGATTTGGTGCATGGAACCTGGCTAAATTTGGCTGGAGTGGATATCCTTTGGGGTTCGTCAATTGGGTGTGGATTTCATCTTGGTCTTGGATTTTTCGAGGCAAGATTGATGATGAATTGGTTGAAGGATCGGTGGGTAGGACTTGGCTGGGATAGGCTGGATCCACATTCATATGAATGGATGGATGGACGGACGGATGGACGGATGCATGGGGGGCTTGTGGGTTATAGATATCTGGATTGTTCATGTTCATGTATTGTGTTGAGAGGTATGGGATTAGGGGGATGTCTTTTTGTATTTACGTGTTTAGTGGGAGAAAGGAGAAAGGAGAAGAGGTTGTGGATGAGGTGAGATCAAGGCGAGGGTGAGGTTGATGATCGTGGCTTTATATAAAATGGATACATGAATACATGAATAAATGTTTGCAAACAAAGATGTAATGAGACAGTAATAACTTATCTCTAAATGTTATCTTCATCTTCATCTTCATCTTTATTTCAGTCTTTACTTTAGTCTTCCATTCCACTCCTGAATATAATTATATAATCAAACTCAAACATCCTATTTGAAAAAAGGGGAAGAGAAGCTTACTGTCAATGTCAATGTCAATGTCCATATCAATCTTAATTTTAATGTTAATGTTCACGAGGGGAAAAGAGATGTAATCTAAGGGGTTCATGTAGTCATCTATATATAATCAGGTCTTAATGTAGGTTGAAAACTTCCCGTTATCTTCGTCGTGCGCAAATTATTGAATCTGTTGAATTTGTCCTCCAGTAAGGGAAAGGGAAAGGGAAAGGGAAGAGTTGAGATTCAAGGTGATTAGTTCTTTCTCGTGTGTGTGTATTTTTTGTTATGGGGATTGGTGTTTGGTAGAGGGGGAGGATGGGGAGGGAGGAGAGAGGATGAGGGGATGGGAGGGGATGGGAGGGGATGGAGAGGGGAGGTGAGGGGAGCTGGGGGGTGTAGTGAGAGAATGTGGAGAGAACAGAGGAAGGGGGAAGGGAATGGAGGTAAAAGTATATCTAATGAGTGGAATGGGAATGTAAAGCGGAGGAGAGAAGAGCGGAAGAGATGAGGGGGGTGAAGAGGAAAGTTATATAGGGTTTCTTTTCTTTGATGATTTTGGCTGGGTTGGATGTGACTAGGTTGGATTGGATACATTTGAGATAAGTTGGTGGCAAGGGAAGGTAATGAGTACAGAATGAAGATTGAAATGCCATTTGAACTTTTCGCTTATTTGAAAGGGGGAGGGGGAAAAGAGGAAGAGAGTGGAGGATAATGGAGGGGAGAAAGAAAAAGAAAAAGAAAAAGAGAAAGAGAGAGAGAGAGAGAGAGAGAGAGAGAGAGAGAAAGCTTATATGTGGTTTCTTGACAGTTAGTAAAATGTGTGGAATTCTATTCCTTGGGGGAGGGGTTATGTTTGGGGTTTTTGAGGCTTTGATATCTTTGGCGGCTGGGAAAAGGGTAAGAGAGGGGTAGACGAGATAGTGAAGGGCTAATGGATTTTTTTGATATGTAGAGTCACTTGGGAAGTAGTTCCCATACGTTATTATAAGATCAAGTTAGTCTGTCTAGCTGGACTTTGGGTCTCGGAGCTTGGTATTTGGAATTTTGAGGGTGATTTAATTAGATTTTGAAATTCAGAGGAAAGAAGGAGGATTAGTTTGAGTTGGAGTACTGAGGTTCTAATGAAAGGAGGGGAATTTGAGGATATGAGCTGGTTGATGAGAGGACTTAGAGGTGAGTTGGTAGTTGATAAAGTTGTGGTTCTAGGGATTTGGAACTCTTTGTTTGAGATCATTTGTGTATGGAGAATTCATAAAGTCGTTTGGATTTCTCAAATTTTATTTTGACTAGTGACTCTTATTTAATTCCTCGCTATTTATTTTATTCTTCTATTTCATCTTTTAATTTATCTATCTACAAATTTTAGACCAAAACGCTCTTCTCTTCATTCGTATCCTCTCTTTAATACACTCCCTCCTTCATCCATCTTTCATCCATCTTCTATTGCATCTCTTCTCCTTCAAACTCCCGTCCTATCTTATTCTTTCCATATACTTTCACATTATTAATAATACTATTATAAATCATATTGACCAAAATGCTATATTAGTAGATATTGTGTTCTTTACATCCTAAATATATAAATCTAAAGGACTTGTAGTTTTCAAAAGAAGTATATCAGAGAAGTCATGGAACAGAAAGCGTGGAGGGAATTAGTCCTTCAAAACGACATGTATTAGTGGCGGGAGATTCTAGTCTTCTAGAGATTCAATGAGATTTAATTACTGGTATTTGTGATATGCATCGTCGATTTGGGGTTTTGATAGGTGTAATGTATAATGGAGCATGTTGGGGAGTTATTTGAATATATAATCTTCCAGTTGTGATACTTCAAGGAAAACTCATTTGCAAAACATACCGACATTGATTTTGCATCGGTCTTCGATTTGAAAGCTATATTACATATATGATTCTTACCTCAGTTCAACTATCATAACACATCCCACATCCCACATTCCACATCATCACCATCAACTTCCTTCCCGTCCTTCACCGAGCAAAAGCAAACGGACAACCAGCCGTCCTTTCCCTCCCCAAAACCTCCTCACACCTCTTCATCTCTTCTACACCCTTCCCCTGCCTTCTCTCCGGCCCCACCTCCTCAAACCTATACCCCTCCGCCTTCCACTTCCCCTCCTCCGGAACAAAACCCCCCAAAACCCTTGTAACCATCGCCATTGGACCCCATCGATTCCAAAACCCCGGTTTCTGATAATACGGATGCACGAGATAGTTCGTACTATTATAGCGACCATTAACCCCCTCATCATCACTATTTGAAATTTCCCTCACGCGCATCCATGTGGGTCTGGGGAGGGAAGCGTGGCGAAGAATCATTTTACGTGTATTGAGTATGGTGTAGGTGAGGAATTCACTGAGGGAGGATGGTTGCGGGTATGTCATTGAGGAGCGAAGGAGTGGTCCCATCAGAACACCTACTGCGTCTCGTGCGAACGGGAGGAAGGTTTTGGGAACGAGGAAGAGCAGGAGTGGAACTAGTTCATCTGCTGTTTTCTTGTTGTAGGGATTTGGCACCATGAATTCTTTCTCGTATGTTTCAGCCCATTTTTTGATGTCGGTGTAGAATTCTAGCCCGTCTTTCCATTTTCCTTTTCCGTTCGCTTCATCCCAGCTCTGAAGAACGTGATAGGAAATTCCCATTGCGTCACCTATCGCTTTCCAGAATGTACCAATGGCACATACTTCCATATCATTCAGTGCTCTCCACTCAAATCTCTCAGTCCAAGAGACGGGCTCCGTGATAAAGACACTTAATGTGTATAGTAAATCATCATTGGATATCTTCCCTGACTTTTGATATGAAGCATGGAGATAATTCATACGGGAAATAGCTTTTAGGGTTCGTGGATGAAGAGGAGGGTGAGATAAAAATTCTCCAATTAAGATGCCTGTATCGGCATACCTTTTATTAGCTGTTTCAGAAGAGCTGAATTGTTTTGTTTCGACGAGAAGACGGGAAATGGTTGGGATACCATAAGTCTAGTGGGTGTCAGTAGGGAATCTAGGGGCACTTGGGAGATGGGAAGAGCAAGAATGTGAGTTGAGATTCAACCATCACATTGAATATTGGGAAGAAACCAGGTCGAGAGCAAAAAAAGAAAGCAAAAAAAAAAGAAAATGAATTGAATCCTCACCTTGAAAAGAGCAAACTGTAAACTCATCTTGTAAAAGGTAGGAAACTCCAATTCTCCCAAACAACTCATAATTTTCTGAGCATCTGTATTCTTCATCGACTTCAACGATTCCCTCGTCGAATATCCAAATTCTTTAACCATGGCATCTCGTCTGGAATATCTGAAGTAGCGGACTGTGAGGAGGTATGTTGTGAGGATTAGGAGGATGCTGGTGGTGGAGGAGAGAGGATAGGGGAGAAGCGAGGAGGTAGTTTGTGTCGGGAGGGAGAGCGGCGTTGTTGTGTTGGTTGCCATGGTTGGGGAGTGAATGAGTTGGTGGGTGAGATGAAGGGGGTAGGTTGTAATGAAGAAAGTAGGGTGTAATGACGTCGATGAATATAAAAATGAGGTATATCACTGTCTCGGAGGATTTATATCCCTTTGTTCGCCTAAGAAACAAACTACTGTCTCAAAGTCCTCCAAATCCGAACGCACCAACCGCCTTCGATACTCAACCTTCACACCAAATCTCAGAATGAAGAATGAAATAATAATAAAAAAATAAAAAATCTTTTCAAATGCAACAAAACCATCAATATAAGAAGTACTACAACTAACGTGGTCTACACCAGGCCCACTTTGTCAAAAAACCGTGGACTTTTGATACTATCCCGAAGCCCGCCCGTAAATTAAGTATCTATACCGAGTACTATGTTGGCTTGAGCATTGCATACCATGAAGTATCACGAAACAAAATCCATAAACATTATGGAATAAGAGAAGTTCTGGAAGTAAAAACGAAGTTGGAACTCCGAGAAATCCAATGTTGGTGCAGTGAACATTGTTGGAAAACCACAAGCATATATAGATCACCAAATTCGCACGACCATCTCTACAAAGTCCTTCCGTACCTACCTGAGTGTGAGGGGAAACAGTGAAACGGCCTAAGATCCCCTCATGAGGCTTCAGTGATGACGATGAGATGAGAGGTCACTGCGTATAGATATCGATACGAATATCAATATCATTCGTTGGATCGTGTAAGCCCAAGCCCGAGTCCTCGTCCAATCCTGATTGTGGAAGTAATGCTCGGCAGTCTTGAGGTTATATCACAATGTATTTAAGATTTCAGAGTAAACAGATATGTTTATCTACCTATAAGCTGCGCTTAGACACCAAACTAATGAAGAAAACTTAATATAACATACCTAGGTACCATTCGAACTGAAAATATACGTGATGAGGCTAGAAGAGATAAAACGTAAGTGACATATATCATCAGGAACCAATTCCGCACCCAAGAGGATTGGCGGAGTGTATCAGGAGTCGATGAGGTGCGGATGCTCAAGCCGCAAGAAGGTATCCAAATCAGTACTCTCGTACGATAAAATTGAATACAACGAATGTTGGGGAGATTTCTATTGGGAAATTATGTCCTAATAGTGGAACTTTTGAAAAGGGGTAATATAATTTGCCTTTCTCCCCTTTATTTTGATGTATTGATCTGAATAGTTTTTAGCGGTATGAATACTGATTTGGGGAAATCCTATTTGCTGGCGTGGAATGCTGGACTATGGTACTACAATATAATGTACCTAGAGAGGTTCTATTCACATTTTGCGTAGATACGTCTATAGCGTCGAGGGAGGTTGTCGTGTTTTGGTAGACTGTTTGGTTTGTTAGTCAAGTTGATCAATGGCATTGGTGGTTTGGATACCTTGATCAATATTGATATGAGAAATGGTCTAAGGAGGAGGATTTACCAATATCTGTAAGATGATGGAATGGAAGACGGAAGGAGAGAATGAATGAAATATACATCATTAGTCAATATCATATTAAAAGACTTCGGATGTATATCTCGATCTGATCCAGATGAGTTAGATGTGTATTGAAGCTTAGCAGGATATCAAGTGATATCACAACAAACCTAAATAGTCAATCCAAAACTTTCAAGCAACTCAACTTGAAGAATAAACATTGATATCCAAATAACTATCTAAAATTGGTGGTAGGATATTATTCAAGCCCAAATTACTAATGACAAAAGTATGGCAGGGTATAAAGCGAGCGTTTCCGTAGTCTTTTGAATATATCTACCTCCCAATGCTTTGGAACTTGTCAAATCAGCTCGCTCAATTCTTTTCATCTCATCATACTCATATCGTCATCAAAATTCTCGGGTTTCCTTCCACAGAGAGATATGGTAACCACTTCTCTTCTTCTCCTATTCCTTTGTGGCCATGCTTAATGCCACATCCTTCGTTGCAAAACTAAACGGACTTGTGGTCATCTCCGGACTTCTTGGACTCATTTTGACGGCGAATAATTCATCTTCAGTTTGATCTTCATCGGATATTTTTGAAGGTACATCACCGATTGCAATGGCATTTAGGGAGACCATTCCATGCTGCGAGGAATAATTGGGTGGATGTTGAGCGACAAGACGTGGTTGAGGTCTTGAGGTTCCACCATGAAATAAGGAGAATGATGATACAGCAACATCGCCTTGTTCTGGAGAGAGTGGATTTGATTGATTTTCGAATTTAGGTTCTATCACAGTTAGTCTCATGCTCATCAATTTAAAACTATACCGTTGAACATACCGGAAACATTACTCAGATCGTGTGCACTAGTTCCTAGTTTCAACCCCTTAAGCTTCTCGGATAACCTCCCACCACCAGGTGTTTTTGGACTATTTGGTGCAGCATTATATTGTATATCCGGTTGTGTAACTTTTGGTCCAACCCCAAAGTTTTCTTCAATCCATTGTTTTTCTTGCATAGCCATTTCCAAACCTATTCCTTCCCCATTTGTTTTCATCTCGGCTTCGATTTCCTTTTGCAAGACTGATATTCTTTTTTTCGCCCATATCGTATGTAATACACCCTTACGTCCAGCCTGTCGCGCACTTAATCCTAATTCAGGTGGAAATATCGCGGGTAATGGATTCGTCTGAATGGTTTTCCCTCCCACTTGTGACAACTTTATAATTCTTGGTATGCTGGCTCCAGGAGCAAGTAAAAAGTAGAGTCGATGAAGTTTCCCCTCTGCTCCGTCTCTTGCAGATAAAACGGTACTCTTTCCTTCCCAGGATACTTCCCAATCTCCCATATTTTTGGTAGATCCTTCTATAGATTCATCTTCCCATTCTACCATCAATATTTTTGTTCCTTCATTTCCTCGACCGGATTCGAATTCAAATCGTGCGAGAGCTGTTGAAGATGACAACGCAGGAGCAGATTCTTCCAAATTATCAGATGAAGTAGGCAATGGTACACTATCGGGTTCGAAATGTAATCGGGGGAAGAAGTCGAAACAGCCATGTTGTGTGAAGATTTTTGATATCCGTAACAAACTTTAGGGGAATCTCGCCCGAAGTCGTATGAGAGTTTATCGCAGCTCAATACATTCAGGTTGAAGATCGAATGAGATTGTAATACAACGTGACTGTCTGTTTCCCAAAGTTTAGCCAAGAGAACCCACGCGATTTACTACAGTAGAACTATGTCTTTAATTTCAAGAGTGGCATATCAAGAGTGGGAATTGGATGAGTATCAGTAGGTAGTATTTTGATGTGGCGCAGTGAAAGGTAAAATGAACAACTTTGTGAGGAGGGGTCAAATGGACTGGAACGAAGGGGGGCAAGATATATTGTCAAGAGTATAGAGCTGATGATGGGTGATTGGAAAGACATGAGATTTACAATACCTTTTTACTTTCTTGGTTTGCCCCCTTACAAATTATCTTTGTGTAGTTCCAGGTCTGCTTCACCAAACTCCTGAGAAGGGATTGATATCTAGATATATATGAGATTAATCATCATCTTAGAGATATATCCATAAAGAACCAATAAGAAGATCCGAGAACATAGATTAACCCATAATTTAGTCAAGAAATATCAAAGCCTCCAAGTCAATATACTGTAGGTACATGTCGAATCATTTCGTCGTATCAGGATGACAGAAAAGGGGGGCCAAGAAGTACAATACTGGTGAAATTTACAGGGAAAATTTGTAAATTAATTGAATATTAAGGAGTTAGTAAGTGAACACCTTGAATCCTCATAATCCTCGCAATTCAATGAGAAGTTAGTTAAGTTATCAATGCCTAGGAGTTGATATACTAGCTAGATAGGTGTATTTCGTTGGTTGAATGTTAAAGGTTTGAATGGGTTCTAATAATAGCCCTGGCGTAAGACTACCTACCGTCGTAGTACTTTACCTAAGGAAGCAGTCCGGTGAGTGGGTGATATATTTACAATATGCATGCAGTAACCTACAGTAGTAAGTAGGATGGATAGACATACATAATTTTAATTAATTTTGAACTAGCTTAGGTCTCAAATTGGGTCAGCCATCCAGTCGGAAATATCTCAACGGAGAAATAGTCATCAAGCACATACTCCGTACATTATTACTGTATATATGTACAGTACATACCTTTACCATGCGTACGGACGGACGGACGGACGGAGTAGATAAGTAGGAACATCTGCTTCTTTTACATTTCCAAAATATAATAATTCATGATTATCAATGGAATTCACTAAGTTCCTGTCAACTAATATAGTATGAGGCCAATCAGTGAAGAAACTACACATATCATTTATTATTTTGACCTTTTTACAGTAATATCCAACCCACCCCATCCCCAACTCCTCCCTCGGTTAGCTAAGGTTACAACTCTACCGGCCGGTATGCTAACCAAATCTTGTATATGTCGTATCATGTTTGCCATTGCGGCGTTAGGTGAATGTTGGAGATCCCATTCCATCATCTATCAGACATTTTTTTTTAAATCAGAAACGGGACAACCAAACTTTCCCCAAAAGCAGTCACTCTTTTCTTGATATTATCCGCCTTGGGAGAGACTTATCTCATGTCCTATAGTATTGCCCTCACCATACCTTGACCGTATCATCGTATCATCGTATACTGAGGACGAAGCCATGAAAACTAAGAGTAGCCTATATTCCGTTTGTATTTCAACGAACTAAGAGCTTTCAAAGCCTAATCTTGCCTTTTGAAAACCCTTCTAGGCTTTATAAATAAATATATATAGGGCTTACCGAAGCCCAATTCAAATTCATAGCAGTTTCTCACTTTCCGTGATTTTACCCTCCGTAGCTGGGCTAGCTGGGCTAGAGAGCTAGCTAGCTAATTGTACTCCATACTACTTGAAAGATCCTCAACTTCTTTGGCAAAGGCTCTTTCTTCTACTCCGTAGGTTAGAAATCAAGATCAAGGATTTGTTCCCAATCACTGAATTTGAATTTGGGAGAGCGGGGTAAAGAGAAGATCATCATCCCTCTGTTAAGGTTGCCCTGGCTCGACTGCTCGCACCGTTCCGTACAGTAAGGAAATTACGCCTCTATTCATGCAAATGCAAATGCAAATGCAAAAGCAAAGGCAAACAATAAATAAATAATCATTCATAAAAGACCTTGAACTTATGTTTGTTTGATACCTCCCCTTATTTGATAGAGAGCTTTATCTTCATTCCGACGGCTTAATAGTAAGAGTTCTAGAATCTTCTTACCGTACACCTAATTAATGTTCTCGTAACGAAATCCCCGCATGATTCACATTCTTTATATAAATTAAGATATTGAATGATTTCTTTATTTACAATTTTAAATATATAATACATTTAATAGTATTTAGTATAAATATCTTTATAGAAAAGATTTATTTATTTTTAAAATTCCTTTATTGTATTTTTCTTATATAAAATAAATCAACGGACTAAAAATATATTTTATAATAATCGAGGTACTCTAATATATATATATATAATTATTAGTATACTTAAATATTAACAATATTAATGATTTCGCTGATATACTTAATATTAATATAAACAAATAGTTTATAATAGGAAATAGCTTTATTATATTAATCTTATATATAATATATTAATAAGATAACTAGAGATAAATTGATTTATATTATTAAATATTTAAATAATCTTTTATATTAATATAAAACTTAAGATTACATCAATATAATCAACCATTATAAATTAAAAGATTTAAAAATATATATTTAATAGGGAAACGCTAAGTGTGCCATAATTAATTAAATAGTTTTTAGAATTCTATCATCCATCCATTCATCCATTCATCCGTCCATCCATCCATCCATCCCGTTTCTACAAGCATTCTTGATCACACAACGAGAATGTACGTTTTCCTATTAATCATTGAAAGAACTAGAATCTTTCCGAATTGTTCAGATCATTCATTATTGGTATGATTAAGATATCCCTGTGTTGCATATTCAACTTCCTTATGGCATCTGCTCTCATGCACGTGGTTTCAAGGGAGGGGTGAGAGATGATTTCAGAGAAAACAATCGCGATCCTTTTCAATATATTGAATCCAACAAGAAGGCGAACTTGCTTCGAATCCCATCCACCACATAAACTACAGAGTAGGTAAGCAAATCTTCATCTCAATGCCGCATATATGTTTGTCAAATTCACTTCGTCTCATCTCATCTCATCTCATCTCATCCCATCCCATCCCATCCCATCCCATCCCATCCCATCCCATCCCATCCCATCCCATCCCATCTCATTCTTTAGCCAACCAAAATTCATTGGCTCATGGCCTCCCCCATTCCAGATCTGAATTGCTTCATTTGGCTATTATGATGTCGAAAATAAAATCCGGGAAGCCAACAATTCAATTCAATGTTGACGGGGCTATCATGAAAATTCTTATTTGGAGGGGACCGGACTTCCGAATCTTTTTAACTCTCATGAAATCCATACGGTATACGAACTGCTTCTCAGTCTATCAGTTGCTGTCGTCTACAAGGCACCAGTATATGCCTCCACAATTCTCATGTTTAGAGGATGTTTGTGTTGCTCAAGGGATGAATTCATCTCTAATTATAAGAGATAAAATTTTCAGCTGTCAGAGCTTATTTGATGACTGCAGACCAGGCTCACCAGCTTACCTTTATGGACAACATCTTCACCGCTAAGTTCCCAGGCTGCGATATCTTCAGTTTGTGTTTTCAAGGTTGACGAGGAAAATGCATTCAAGATCCTCCGAACTTAGGCACCTTTTCAGATGGTCATCGATGGCCTATAAGGTTGCCGTGCTTTTACGAAGATAAAAGCAGTCGGTTATAGCTATTAAGCTGTTCAGCAACGTTATCAAAGTGAAGGTGCAGTTCACGATGAATTCGTGGATCTACCAGTGGAAATTGCTATCAGTTCTCGGCAAGGTCGAAACCTCTTAGTATTACTTGAGTAGTTATCTAATGTCGCTGGCTATGATTGGGATTTGTCCCTGACTTCATGGTTAATTGGAATTCTGCTTCGAACACTCTTGCGAATCTGCAAGGGGATATCATTACTTTCTCTCCGTCACTTTTTTTATGTGTTTTATTAGCAGTAGCTAGAAAATATTTGTATGCATATATTTCTTCCATGAATGTGGATTTAGTGGGTTTGGACGTCTTGTTTTCTTTCTTCCAATGCCATATCATAATATTCCTCCAAGGGACCGTGCAAGGGAAGAGTAGAATTTTGCATACCTTAGTCTCCAAAGCCACTCGTGAAGAGGGCTGCTTTTATCTTGTCCTAGTATAAAACAGATGTTCCCTTTCAAGAAGCTCTCATTAAGCTGAGGCAACACTCTGTGTGGATTCGAGATTCAAAGAAGGAACAGGAAAGGTATTGATAGCTCTAAGCTCCTAAGCCCGAATGACGAATGAGGTGAACAACTTTACCTACGCAGAACGTAGACCTCAACAGCCTATATGAAGCTCTTCTACAGAATTTCTTGATGGATAGCATCCCTCATTATTCAAGAAGATTTAAAACGACAAAGTATCTCCTATAGCCAAGGATTCTCGCCAGTACTTGCGTTACAAGGCCACGGAAAAATTTCTCAGTGAGTGAGGAGCTCTTGTTCACCAGCGCAATCAATAACCATGAAGCAGGTAGTCATCTGGAGATTTTCCAAAATTTCATGACAGAATTCAAAGATGATCCTTGAACTGAACAGGATCGATAGTAATCACCAAGTGAAAAACTGGTGTATCCGGTATATCTCAACACATCACAATAGCCCGAGGAATTGGGATATTTGAACCGGATATTTATTTTTCAACACAACATGACACAACATTTCATAAACACATCCCGCACGAATAGCCGATGTATCATTTGGTCTTATCAATGTGGACCTTGATGAGCAATTATTGGTAGGCATAAATCCGGAAAGATCTGACTCGCTCACAGCAACTCGTCTATTTACTTTAATTTCAGCCCCTTCATTACCCCGCACTCGGTACCCCGTACTCGTTAATACTTGAAAGATATCCTATCATTGGGTTAATCCTATATCTTACATATCATTTTACCAGCATCTCCCTGAAATGATCGTCCATTCACTTCAAATACCATTTTTTAAGCTCACTTTCATGTTTATAACTAATTACACTGTTTTCATTGGATTGACCTTGAAGTTACACACCCCGCAAACCATAATCCTTCAACTTATCCATTGTATCCAAAGTAAATACCGAATCACCTCCCGATGAACTCAAAGCGAAACTAAAAGCAAGCCAATGTCACACTACTTTGTTTCTTGGGGGGACATTGCTTTAGAGCTGCCCCACGTATTACCCCATAGCTACCACAATAGTTCAATAATTCTAAACCAGAGACAAAGCGGGTGAACGGTGCAGAATACTAATGTATTGTAACTACTCGAGTAATCAATCAGATATCCTTGCTTAGATTTCCCAGCACGTACCTTTCTCCACTATCTGGGGTAACTATCGAACGTACAACTACTTAACTTCGTCCATGATATCAAAAATTACAAGTTCCGTCTCCTTTCATCTCTTACCTCTCGAAATTTAGGAGTATTCAACCTCCTTGAAATTAAAACCTATCAACCATTCTTTACAATGACACCTACATCTCATAATACTTACGATTTCATAATCGTGGGAGCTGGTCCAGCAGGTCTTTCCCTAGCAGCTCGTCTTTCGTCAACTCCATCCCATCCATCCGTCCTACTCATTGAAGCTGGCGGTCCAAATAATGATCAAGAATATCTCATACCAGCTGATCGATTCGCATTGTTCGGCTCACAACCTTCATTAAATTGGGGATACAAAACAGAACCATGTAAGCATCTAAATGGACAGCAAATCGATTATTCTAGAGGAAAGGGCATTGGTGGCAGTACAGCTATAAATTTCTCCTGTTGGGTCCGGGGTGGTGCTGAAGATTTCGACGCCTGGGCGGAGAAAGTCGGGGATGATACTTGGTCTTGGCATAACGTTAAAGAAAGGTTCAAGAAAATTGAACACTATCATGATAGGATTCCAGACCAGTATCGAGAATTCATAAATCCCAAACCGGAAAACCATGGAAAGAATGGTCCGCTTAATATATCTTATGCCGCTGTATGGGAGAAGGGCCTTACAGATGTCTATATAGCCGCGAAACAAGCTGGATTACCGTTAAATACCGATATAAATTCGGGGAACCCAATTGGGATGGGGATGGGCCCTTCTACTATGCACGATGGACTTCGAACAACAGCCTCTTCATATTTAAAATTGATGGGCCCACGATTCGAGACGATCTTGAATGCCCCCGTAGCAAAAGTGCTGTTTGATGGAACGAAAACGATAGGTATCAGAACAATTGATGGAAGGGAATATTATGCACGCAAAGACGTCATCTTATCAGCTGGCGCACTAAACAGTCCTCAGCTCCTCATGCTTTCAGGAGTTGGTCCGGCTTCCGAACTTCAAAAACATAATATACCGATTGTTAAAGATCTTCCACAAGTTGGAAAGAATCTACAGGATCATAGCTTTACAACCACCACTCTCTTACTAAAAGAAGGATCGAATGATCGCATCGCATTTGAGATGAATGAAGAGATGAAAAAGTCGGCAAAAGAGGGTTGGATAAAAGACAAAAGTGGACGTTTGTCCGAACTTTATTGCGGTGTTCCGATGGGTTGGTTTAAAGATGATAAGGTATTAGAATCCAAAGAATTTTCCGAGTTAGAGGAGGAGAAGAAGAATTTCATGAGGCAGAAGAATGTCCCTAGTTATGAGATTGCTACGGTTTGTTCCCCTCTTTCATTCGTAAGATACAGCAGAGAAACATCAAAACTAACGAAGCCTCTAGCATGTGCCTCCCTTATACACTGGCAACTACACTCTCGCTCCAACAGACTCCTACCTAACATGTCTCTCCTTCGTCATGAATCCACAAGCTATAGGCTCAGTAACCCTTCGTTCATCAAATCCCTCTGATCACCCAAAAATCGATTCAAATTTGATAAATCACCCTTTCGACCGACGTGTCTTAATCGAAGCAGTGAGGAAGGCGATGGAGTTTTTGAATACGCCTGTATTTAGGGAAAAGACTGTTAAAATGATTGGGGTTCCTGAGGGGGGAGTAAAAGCTAGTGATGATGAAATTTGGGTGAGTTCTTCGCTCTCTATTTTTCGAGGAGGACGATGGGAAGGGGGCTGGCGGGCGTGGGAGTTAGATATAAATTATGAGGGAAAGTGGACTAATAAAATGATAGGAACACTGTCGCAACAATCTCTTTAGCTGTTGGCATATGTGCAGTACAGTGCGCATGGGCAAAGGAAAAGATGATCAAAAAGCATGCGTAGATGGTAATTTCAGAGTATTGGGGGTAGAAGGATTAAGAGTCGTAGATCTAAGTGTCATTCCACTTTTACCCAAGTAAGTTTTCGCCCGGAGTGAGGGATCGAGGAGGAAAATAGTTGGTGAAGAAAGAGGAACGTAAGAGGAAGATTAATGGCTAACTAAGGCAAAAATAGTAATCATACACAATCGACGGCGTATCTGGTTGGCGAAACGGCAGCTGAGAAGATAATTGAGGAATATAAACTGGACTCACCAATGGCTTCGAAGAATGCTCACAACGGCGGAGACATTCGGGCAAATCTTTGATTCTCTTTTGCAAGGAATAGTGTTTAGACCTAAGGGGAGGAAGCGTGGAGTTCAATGGACCGTATTTATGTACATGCTACCTGTTAGACATATGAGAATTTTCCAATTAGGTTTTGTCATTAATTACAGTCATATCAAGCAATCAATCACAAGAATCAGGAACCACGGTTTATGATTTCACATCATCAAGGAGTTTATGGAATCAAACCAAACCGGCGGTTGGTGTTCCATCTATTGTATCTATAACTCCTGGTGACTTTTGAAGAAATCATACCAGCTAACACTTGATTAAAGTTGCTGGAAGATAGGACTCTTCAAGGAGATGAATGTGAAGAGGTCTTGTGTAATTGAATTTGAAATACAACATTTCCCTTTCCCTTTCCCTTTCCCTTTCCCTTTCCATCTCCATCTCCATCGCCATCAGAGTTCAATACCCTATCCACACAAAGTCAAATACTAGTTCGATAGAATGAGTATACAAGCAACACGATGATATCATGATGACATGATAAGACATAAACAAATGATCCTGACTCGTGTATAATATAGAGCTTGCGCGTGCGTCATCAAATTGATGGATGTATCTCTTTTAGTTTTATCCGGGAGGATTCCTGGGGAGTTTGTTTTATCGAGGAATGTGGAGGGGGGAGTGGAGGAGTGAGAGTGAGTGAGTGGATGGGAGATGCATAGATCTAAATGGAAGGAACACTTTTGATGGGTTATTGTGGACATAAGATCTGGGAAGGAGAGTTTGATTTATTTATGACATTGTTTCATCCTTGAAATTGAATCACGGTCGTATGACATCACAGTCACCAAATAAAAATATATTGAAGATTATCGTATTATTATTAGTTATATAGGTATCTGACCGTCTAGTTTTTTAGCTTTGCATAAACTCAAACCGGCATTCTGTCCGCTTGACGAACTTATTGCACATAGACAATTGGGACATGAGAAAGTTGCTGATAAGCACTTTGAACATATGCATGTTGATCATCAACAGGTTGCTCATAAGCACGTTTCGCAGCAGCATACCGCTCAGCTTTCTCTCGGGCGCGTCTCATACCCTCCTTTCGAGTGTGTTGAAGCTTAGAAACGACATAAATGATACCAGGCCACATCCATCGTCTCCCGTTCGGTCGACTATGTTCACATATGTCTACCTTGCAGTTAAAATCACCACAGAAGTTATTGAACCCATACATAACGTTGTTCGGTTGTTGTTGATGGTGTTTCTCTGCAAGGCTGTCTCTACATATGTAGAAGATAGGGACCTGGTAAATGGCTTCTAGCAAAACCCAGCGCTGCTGAACTCCATTGAGATCGCCGAACCCAACTGGATCATGAGCCTCGGTTGGGAGAAAAGGATCGGATGGGGTAAAATTCCTCAAGCTAATTGGAACAGGGTTGTTTGGTCCCCAAGGAATACACAAACCAGGGGGAGGGATAGTTCTAGGTACCCGACGATGTGGTATGTCCTCTGTGCTGAGTATATGTTCCAGTACCTGTTCTGGTGTCTTCTCCTTGATTTCCTGCTGATCGGCCGAATCCGCAGTATCGAGATCCAGCAAGAAGATTCCCCTATCTGCATATTCATTGCTGCCAACTAGCTCAGCACCAGCTTCTTCCCAGCCTTGGTTGCTGGTATTGTCACGAATGATTAGGGCAGCAGGATCAGGAGTATAATCAAGTAATGGTTGAATTGGCTCAGGAATTGAGATCGGGGATACGTCCCGCGAAACAGAAACCCTAGAGGGTATTGGTATCGCGATAGATGCTGTTGAATGGGATGCCGTTGAGCCTTCATCATCTTGGTGTGGTTTCGAGCCTAGCGATTCAATATCAGCATTTGATTTATCAGAAAAAATCAACAATTGTCAGTAACTTACTTATGAACTGTCTCTTGAATATGCTACGGGCGAATAAGCTGATGAAGCCACCGATATTTGTGGTCTTGGTGGTATTGGTAGCCTGTTTTGGCTTCCGGGCCTTGGTGAGCTTCTTGGAGTCCTGATCGCTCTTGGAAACAACGAAACGGATAATGGAACAGGAGAACTTGATTAAACCCATTTTGAAGATAGAAATGATTTGTAAAGTCTTAATGAATATGCTATGACTTTAGGTTGTCAGTTGTAAAAATAAGATATGTATTCTATATGTTCAGCTGAGGTGGAATGTATAGAATATTGATCACTTCACGATCTTTGGAATAGAAAGTGTAGAGGTAAACACAGAGAGGAGACGATTAACAATTAAATTAATTAATAATTTATTAAATCTGTTGGTTGTCTTGGGAAATTTAATGAATGTTATTGAAGGTAAATTGGAAGTTGTGGATGTATGTGTTGTGATCGATTTGCTTTCTTGAAGAAATTGTGTCGAAAGGATACAGAAGATCATTTAGGCCGATGAGAAACAAGGCTTATATGCCACTGCTAGAAGAGCCGTAGCAAAGGTTTCAAAGTTCCAGTGGCACCGAGAAGAAGGGCTTGTCTGTTGCTGTACATTATCGTACTGTAATGGCCGTATTTGAATGGCTTAGCTTGTTCGTATATGGCCCAGATTAGCCGTATATTTTTGGATAGATGATTGCATTCAAGAAAACATGCGATCAAAAACTTATTTATAAATGGAATGCTGTATCTTTTGGTTCGATACTGTCAGAACAAGTACTGGTTAACGGATAAAAGTGAAGCTGATGATATATGAGCGTTATATACTTATGTGGATCTAACTTCTTCATTCTAAGGTTTGAGCTACAATGCTAAAAAGTCATAGATCACCCTACCGATTCGACTCAACTTTTTGTAAAGTAGGTTCACTTCGAAAATGACATTTGGAAGGCCTAAGAACCATTGTCTAGGATCGTTTGAATTAGTAGATTTCAAGAAACCAGGGACAGCTATTCTTGTATAATTTTCGCTTATATACATAGAGCAAAGCGACTGTTACACTAGGGTATCAAAGAATTATGTGTGGATTGACAGAATATGGGATTAGTAGATCCAGTGAAGGGTACGATTTTGAATAGCGTCCCCCCCCATCAATTAGCCTGCGTATACTGCTAGACTCCTTCATCCATACGATCAGATCAGGAATTGAGACGACAATTGCGACCACCATCACCAAAACAATGAAGATGATTAAGTAACTCGAGACTATGGTTGATCTTGAAAATTTGATCATTATTCAGATAGGCAAGATCATACTTTTTTGACATTTATATAATTTTACCCGCAACAAACACCTCAATTTTTGTTTGTCCAATTTATTGTCTTTGCTTCAAAAACGATTGAAATGTTCACTGGCATCTGCCCCCAGAAGATCCACAAGCACTTTCACTCAAAAAGCATATTGTCAGGAATCCCTCTTGTCTATCAGCTTCAGTGGTCAAGATAAGTTACAGAACGTGATTGCCATGGTAGTAACGTGAAACAAAGGAATCGTATTATATTGAAGTCTTGGTAGTCAAGACTTTGAGTGAGCTCCCGGCGGCCTTAAGAACGAGCCATCGAAGACGTAACTGCGCGGGCGAGTGCTCCAACTCGATTCTCGAAAATCAAACATAAGAACTAAACTGGGATTCTGGGCCATTATAATCTTGCTCAGGGTGAACAAGACATATATAGAAATGATGAAGGTTTAAAGATTATGGATATGAATTGCAAATTGAGGGAGGTAACTCCCCATCTATATATCATCGATGATTGTACCGCTAAGAATGATGCTATGTGGCATTGGAAGCTTGAATTTCCAAAGAAATCTAGGTACTGCTGCGTGCTAGGTCAAGGGGGAGCGATCTGCTACACTTTTGGGATGATCTTAATTTCTTTGCAGCCGAGCTGCCACGATCAAAATCCTATGTATCACTAGATATATGATGAAGTAGACCAAGAAGAGGAATGAGGTCAAATCAACAGCCTGTGCATTATCTGTGGATAACTTTTGACCATGGGTGGCGGGATTCAAGCTTTCTATTATCCAGGAATGCAAGAGTATGCAAATCACCATCAGTAACCCCCCAAAACATTCATTCCTCTAAAGCTTGCTTCGAGGTAAAGTAATAGAGAAGGATGCATCCTCCAAGCTGTCTTCTAACCTGCCAACGTGGGAGGACTCAGAAGGGTGGGCAACGAACCTTGAATATCTGTAGATACTGAATTCAGAAACACTTCTCTGAAATATGCAGATACAAGTATCGACACAGGAGTAAGTTCCTCGAGGGTAGCATCAATTTCAAAAGACACGATTTGTAGTGTGAATTTCAGGAATTCTTGGCCCCGAGGAGGGACGACATAAGAGAATATGAAGCATTCGGAACCAATTTCACCAGCCAACAGATTTAAGAAGAGACTTTGGAAATAAAGCATATAGACATAACCAGGGAGGTAGCAAGATATGAATGAATGAGGTGTGAGACGAGACAAAAATGATGAAGTGAGGTTGTTCGCGAGGTTGTTCGCAGCTCCCTAGTTTATCGTGCACGTCCCCGACTCAATCGCAAGCTCGAAGCTCCCAAATCTCCAACACAAAGAGTATCTACCTAGGTATCCAATCTATCCTACATCAATTCAAAGGAATTCCACGGCGACGAGATATTACACACAGGATATCAAGCACGAGCATAACTTAGTGTCCCTTGGTTCTCCTCACTAATTCACCAAGACTCATATCCTCCAATAATCTACTCGGAACATTCAGTCATGTCTGGCCCTACGAAATACCTACTGGTATCTTTGCCAACATCTATCTCTCCATCCAGCGATCGAGACGAAGCTTTAACAGCTCTGCGGTCTACAATCTCGAACGATAATGGAATCACGATACCATTCAAGATTCCCGAATTCAAAATCGGTACACTTGATGCATTGGTTGGGCAAGCAGATGATCTTGCCAAGTTGGAAAGCGCTTGTCAAGGTGTTGTAGCGAAAGTTGGGGAATCCCTTCGTAATTTATTGGAAGGAGATGAGAGCAAGATTGCGCAACAGAAAACTGTCAATGATAGTGGGTTTGATAAACTGCGAACACGAGGTTATGTCCCAGGACTAATAGTTTGCTTATAGAACCCGCGGATCAATATCTACGCACTTTCTCATGGAACAAAGTCAAATATCGTGCCGACAAACCACTCGCAGAGTTGATCGATTCACTACAAAAGGTTAGCATGGTTTTACGGGGAGGAGTGAAATTTTGCTGACGGAACATAGGAACTAGTTAGCATTGATAATGATGTGAAAGGTAAAATGAACCAGTATAACCAGGTTAAAACAAACCTTACAACTTTACAACGGAAGCAAACGTAAGAAAGAGCTTGTACTCTGGACAGATGACAAAAAGCTAATCATATCAAGTGGAAATCTCTCCACCAAATCCCTCACTCCAGTGGTCGATCCTAAATTACTGGTACAAGACTCTGAATACCTTGAAACTCACCTTGTTGTTGTCCCAACAAATGTTAAAAAGGACTTCCTCAAGAGTTATGAAACAATATCGCCTATGGTTGTTCCAAGATCATCAATTGAAGTTACGCACGATGAAGAGTTTACATTGTATGCGGTTACAACATTCAAAAAGCACAGTGCGGATTTCCAGCACAAATGCAGAGAAAACAAATGGACTCCCCGTGATTACAAGTACGTTGAGGGTGGAAAGGAAGAGGAAAGGAAGGAGGCAGAGAGAGTAGGGAATGATGAGCGCAAGGTATGGGGTGAAGCTTTAAGGCTTGGTAGGACCGGTTGGAGTGAAGCCGTCATGATTTGGATACACGTCTTAACTTTGAGGGTATTTGTTGAGACAGTTTTGAGATATGGATTGCCATTGGATTTCGTTTGCGGTTTGGTCAAGGTATGAATGTTAACCTAAGTTTTGTTCAACCATACTGATATTACATAGTCACACCCTAAAGGTGCGAAGAAAGCAAAGGCGGCACTTGATTCAGCATATGGTTATCTTGGAGGCAATGCTTTCGGTCGAGACAAGAAAGGGAAGGCTCTGAAGGATGATTCGACGTTATCATCAGAAATAGCGGCGGCCGGAGTTGGCGGACAAGGAGAGGGCAATGAATACACGGCCTATGTCTATTACGAATTCGAAATTATATAGATAGGATCGGGGAAAGGCATAAGGATGGCGAGTTGAAGTTGGCGCATGGCAAAGGGTTCATATTTGTTGAAGCATGCATTTGTATTATTGTATCGCACCGAAAGATATCAACAAGCAATTGTTTTTAGATCGATTGGAGTATCTGACTATAAAATTCTATAATTTCCTGACACTTTTGTGAAATAACCTCTTCGATCGCCGAAATTTTCTTTACCCAAGGTATCTATATCTACAACTTCAACAAACCCTCCTTTTCCAAGTACTCTACGATCTTTTGCACAGACTCCTCAACAGTTAACTTATCCGTCCTCAAATGAATTTCGGGCTTTTCGGGCTCCTCATATGGCGCACTGATTCCAGTGAAATCCTTAATTTCTCCAGCTCTAGCCTTCTTGTACAATCCTTTGGGATCTCTCTTCTCCGCCTCCTCAACAGGGATATCAATAAAGACCTCAATAAATGGAATGGCCTCGTCCCCATTAGCAGCCTTCTCATGCAATTCCCTCGCAACTGCACGATCCGCTCTATATGGAGAAATGAAAGACGTCAAGGCAATGGTACACGAGTCTGCGAACAGCTTTGCGACCTCGGCAATGCGGCGAATATTCTCATTGCGGGACTTCTCGTCGAAGCCAAGATCCTTGTTGAGTCCGAAGCGCACATTGTCGCCGTCGAGTCTGTAGGCGGCGTGTCCGAGGTGAAGTAGGTGTTGCTCGAGGGCGGTGGCAATGGTGGATTTTCCCGAGGCGGAAAGTCCCGTGAACCAGATGGTTAGGCCGCGTTGTTTGCGGAGGGTGGTGCGCTCAGCGCGGGTGAGGGAGGGGTGCCATGTAATGTTTCTATGGGTGGGTGTTATGTTAGTTATGATCTTGAACGATTTCTTTTGGCTGCTTCTTCTTTTGACCGGAAGAGAGGGGTAAACGTACGTAGACATGTTGATGATTTGTATGGGATTTTTGCAATAGTTTTGGGGAAAGTTTTGAGAAGTGTTGGAATATAGAAGAGAGAAGAGAGAAGAGCGTGCAATCACGCAATCGAATTCAATGGAGAATCATCTCCTCTTAACCCGCTACGGATGGATGCACTATAAAATTCTGCCCCGCACTACCTAGGTATTCATTCATAAAGTTGGCAAAAGCGTACTAGGAACCTAAGGTTACTAGGTAGGTAGTTCTAGTAGTTCTATCTCTCGTTGGTGGGGCAGATTGATCACGTGTATATTGTCTTCCGAGCATATTTCAGGGGAAGTAATTTACTCTCTGTATTTGTTATATGCTGGAAAACTAATGGTGAACCGGAGGACTTCATGTGATATCCATGGAATGGAAAGGCTGGAAGTTAGGGTCAATATACCTGAGAGCAGTGGTATGAGTTGATACCCCCTCTATTTGAGGCGTCTAAAGTAAATCTAGATACATGTATTGGATTTCTCGTCTAATCGGTCTAGAACATTGATGTTCACACTAGCTACCATCTAAACCCAGTGGCTCTCATTCTTTCCAGATCTTAACTGACAAAGCCCGCCTCTGTATCGCCTCATGAAACCGGGTATATTCTAGCCATTGTCTATGGACTTGTTAGCATTATTATGGCATCTCACAGAACGAAGAACCCACCTTGGCTTGTCTAGGCTCAATAAACAAGGCATTCGCTTCGCACAAAACTTTCGATGTCTCTCCTTCCGGGACCAAAGTCTCAATTTTCCCCTCTACCCAAGCCTTTCTTCCCTCCGCCTTTGTGGTCTTCGCCCTCAACACCACGAAAGTATCCGCAGGAGTAGGTGCTCTATAATTAACCGTCAAAGTAGCCGTCATGCCAATCTTATTAGGCAATGCTCCAAAACAACATCGTGCTAATCCCTCATCTAACATTGTGGCTAGGAACCCTCCATGTACTATCTTTGGATGTCCACATAGATCTTCTCCCAGGTAAGAAATTGATACGAGAGATTTACCTCCTGCCTCGGTCCATACGTATGGTGGTACTTGAACACGTCCTGGTCCCATCAATGTTCCACCTGTGAGATTATGTCCTCGTTGTGATTCAGGAATTTTCAAATGCGGCCTCGATTCGGTAAATTCAGGTCGAGATCGTAGTTCTTTCACGATTGGATGGTTGTTTATATATGCTTCGACTTCGATCGATTTCGCATCGGTTGGTGTGTATAATTTGAGGGTTTCTTCATCGGATGGGGGATTAAGGATGACATTGGCGGCTGTGAAGGCAGGGTAGGCAGCTATAGAGAAACCTACAGATGTGAAGACAATGGCTATCCCAAAGAAGGTGAGAGTTCGTAGGAGAAGAGAGGCTTGTGGAGGTGGAGGTGGAAGTGTAGTAGCTGTGTTAGGTTAGCCATAAGCTTTCGAAAAGAGAATCGAAAAGGACTTGCTCTCGGCATTGCAAAGCCGGCGATTTGTAGTAAAGACTCGGGAAGAAGAAGAATAAGAAATAGATGGAGTTCTCGAAATTGGTCTACCACATTGTGCCAGTCCTGAGCTGCGAGCAATAGCTCTATATATACCAGCGTTTAGCTGTAAAAATTGACGGGAGAAAGACATTTGAAAGTGTGGTATTTACAAACTACAATATTTGCATACTGATATGAAAATGAGGATGAGTGGAGAGCAGAATCTCACCAACGACCAATGATGAACAAAGCAGTTCAAGAGTCGTGTATGATCTGGATGAATTACTGTGCTGTACCTAGCACAAGCCGAGTGATGATTCTGGGCCGGCCCACCAGGTTCGGAGATATGTTTCACCGAGATCTTATCTTATCTTATCTTATCTTGGTAGTCAGTCATCAAAGTGACTTTAAGAGTCTCCCAGCATACCTAGTGAGGTTACATGTAACTTGTACTTTTAGTCACTCACTAGTTCTACTCGGTAGACTAACAAATTAGCCATGTATTGGTATGATTGGTACCTGCTTTAGTGTCAATCCAGGTTGACGTTGGTGATACCTCTGAAGTCTTCAAGTCCCCGGCCTCACCCAGCACCAAAAGGAGAATTATCTGATCTTGCACATCTGGATACATTGAAAGTAGCACGCCCCAAGTCATCCATCCTACTACTGGTCAGATCACATCACCCTTATAGAACCGCTAACCTTAAGCGACGTCATCTTCAGTTCATCAATCACATCGAATCTTGACATCCACGAAGCTGATTCTGTACAGAGGACAATTCAAATATTTACCGAGCCAATTGTCATCCAATCATACCCATCATGTGTATATTCTGGGACGCCGGCAGCCATAGAAACAGTACAGCCAAGCAAGTAAACACCTGTTTTGAGGATACTCAGTGACCAACATTGAAGCCCCTCATTTTATGCAGCTCCAGCTACCCCTGTTTGAACTGAAACCAGCTACTTAAGAACAACTAGCATGCCCGTGGACCCCTCTTGAACATTTACCATTTCATCTTGAATATTCACCAGGCTAATCTCATAACGGGGGCTTTACTTGTATCATTTAGTTCTTATGTATTGACCTCTACAAACGTTACCTTGCAAAATTGAAACTTCAAACACAAAGTCAAACAGACTCATCAATCTATCAATCCATCATGGCAACTGCAGAAACAGTCCAACTTGGTCCTACTCATGCCCCAAAAGAAGACAGTATCATCGCCTTCAACAAGATCGAAGTAGAACTCAAGAAAAAGATTCAACATCTCCGCCATGAAACCAACAGTTCGTTGTACCCCTCCCCTATCTCTACGTATTCATAATTAATCCCTCGCCCCTTTTCTAGAACACGAACCCCAATACTTCGCCCCAATCGCCCACCTCTCAGATCATACCCTCACTTCCTTCGACTCCTCTTCATTGAAATTCGTCCGCGTCGCAACCAGCGCCTATGGCTTGCATCTTCTAGGCAAAGTCCTCCTCCCCGAAACCGAGGATAAATATTTCATGTTCCGCGCTTTCATCGCAGGAGATTCTGATACCGCAAAGCTTCATTGTATACATATGGAGGAGACAGACGTCGGAGGTGAGGAAGGGAAGTTTTTTAGGGCAATTTTTGGGGAGGAGGATGAATTGAATTGGTTTGATGAATAGACGGTGTGGAGAAAGGGATGAATGGGATTGGCACTGATTGGAGATCAAGGATGATTGTGGTCTAGGGACAGGAAATGATGAGCATATGATTGGGGAATCAATAATCGAATTTGAGACCAGGATATTTCAATCAACCGTCACATATTTTGAGACCGCATATTTTGATATGGGTATAACTGCTCGAATTTATCTCAAAAGTATTCATACCGACTACTGGTAGCATTCTTACATAGCTTTCATCGCGGAATTGTCTTCCCTTTCTCCCTTTCTCCCCGTCTTCCATCCTTAACATTACTTTTTTATTTGCCTTTTCCCATTCCCATATCCTCATCTCCATCATTATCCAACATAGCAGCATAATCCTCAGCACTAGCGAATGTAGGAAGATTCTTGAGCTTCCTCTTCTTGCTTCTGCTAGTCTCTTTCTTCTCATCTTCCTGCTCTGGGCTCTTTGCTCTCTGTAATTCAGATTCAAATAATGCATCCATGTCGGATCCTGCTTCATCATCACTATCCTTGAGATCGTCATCTTCTTCTGAAAAGATACCCTCTCCATCATCTTCCTCACCATCTTGCATTTCTTCATCTTCTTCCCCAACGTCGACTTCTTCATCTGATCCCTCGATATCAACACCACCTTCAGAATCATCCTCAGACATATCAAAGTCATCCATCTCCAAATCATCATCAGAATCCGGACCTTCAATATCTGGCTTACTTTCGACCAAAGCTTGCCAAATTTCATCCTCATCTTCTTCATCATCTTCTCCGTCTTCACCCTTCTTCTTTTGCTTCTTCTTGGATGAATCCTTACCTTTCCCAATTTGGTTAAAGTATTTGTGGAAGAACACTTCATCAACCGCAACATCTTCTGCCTTCTTTCTCCAGAATGCTTCAGTGTTGACGGATTGTTGAACCTTGGAGCCATGATTGGATACAAGGATGCCTTGACTTGCTCCACCAGCAAGAGGTTGCATAAGAGAGCTTCCCTTTGGTGCTCCAGATGATGCCTTTGCGTTTCTGTAGACGAAGCGATCCAAGAAGTGGGTCAAGGTATGAGAGGAAAGATCAGGTTTAGGTGGCATTTTTTCATCATTGAGAAGGCGTTGGGTAAATAGGGATACGGATGGATGGAAATGCACCAAGAAAGGAATCTGTAGTTGTTAGTGGAGCTCTTCCACTCAATGAACAATAACTCACTATTTCCCATAAACAACTCTTGTCAGCATTACTGTGCTCTGGATCTCTCTTTTTTCCATCATATGTGTCTGCTTTGGGCTTCGAAGGAGTTTCTGGGGTTTGTATTTCTACAGTCTCTCCATCTTCTGGCACATCTCGATATACTTCCTCTTCATCCTCATCATTTGCTTCGGGGTCTTTGAGGAGAGATTTGAGTCCAGGAAACGTGACTTCTAATTCTCTTATCAAATAAATGATGCCACAGATGAATGGAGGTTGATGGAGAGTCACGATCTGTAACATCCTCTTCGCAAAAGCCTTGACACGCTTGATGTTAACATCTGCTTTCAAAGCCCTATAGAGCAAGTTGAGATATAGTGCATGCTTTGAAGAATTGACAAGACGAGGGTCGAGTAAAGATTCATAGAGAGTTCTGTAGAATCTGTCGACAGCAAGATGTTTGGTTGTTGATAATTGCTCAATCAACATTAAAGCTTGAATACTGGTATTGAAGTTGGATGAATGTGTGATTCGGAATAAGGTATCCATATGTTTCTCAAGGCTAAATCTTGTCAATATTATCCACGGCCAATAGGTTTGATAACTTACGTCAAATCATCAGTCTTTGTGAATGGGAATGCACGATTAACACCGGTTAAAACTGCGGAGATCATTTTCTCTGTTGTCTCTTCACTTGCTTGCTTTGCTTCCTCTTCCGCTGTCAACTTTTCCTTTGCTTTCTTTCCCATGGCACCTCCACCACCTTGGATTTCTCCTTTCTTGTTAAGTTTAGGACCTGTAGGCTTGACGACTTCGGGTTTCTTAAGAAGAGACACGAAAAGACCAAAGTATATGCTTAAGAGTTTTTTCGCAACCTCTTCCTCTTTTGAACTAAGAATTGTTTGATTGAGAGTATTAATAGCGTAATATTTGGCGTGTGAGCTTTGTCCAGGTCGTAATATAAGCTCATTTTCGATCGAGTTGACAATGATTGGTTTCATCAAGGGATGGGATGTTTGAAGTTGTAACAAGAGATATGACGCTCGAGAAGCAATCTTTTTGTCGGGATCACCGAGTTTGTTGACAAGCAACCTGAGTAAATTAGATTCCTGTTCTGGCTTCTCTTTTAGAAGCTCATATACGTAGGTAACAGCTCTTGAACGGGCGTATTCGACCTCATCATTGCACCACACTTCCAGAATCTTGAGCATATCAAAATATGACTCCTTGAGCCAATCTTCATATGCCCATGAGATAAGATGTGCTTTGGTCATATCTCCTGGTAAGGTTTGTCCAGATCTCCAGACACCAGTAGAGCTTTCCTGTAATGTACCGAGAAGTCCAGGTTGAGAAACGAATGTGCGAAGACGTCTATCCGCAGGAAGCACAACACCAGCTCCTAGTAAATCTTTCATGGCTCCCAATGCTGTCACGGCTTGTCCTCTACTTCTCTTCTTCGCTAAATCCAACAAACTTTCGAATGATCTTGTAGTATGAACTGGGGATTCTTGAACAACCAAAGTCAAGGCGGAAATTTTATCGGATAATGTACCAGAAGACATAATGGTGGCAAGGAAACGATGCGAAGAAGTTGCAGAAAGATGCTTCGAGGCATAAAGAGCACTGTCTGCTTCGAGAAGACTTGTAGCATATTCCTTGAGGTTTTTGATCGATTCTTGATATGGCCCTGCTTCACTGAAATCTCCTGAAGGAAGGGTGGGAAGTTCTACGGCATGCCAATCTGCTCGGGCTTCAAAAATCTATAATCGGTCAGTGGACTCAAAACAGAGAGAAAGGGTTACTAACCAGGCGATTTTGGTCCTTTGAAGACTCCTTGGTTTTGACAGCGGCTTTTTCTGTTACTTTAGCTGCCTCTTCCGGTTCACTGGCTTCTGATTCTGATGCTGATACTGATGCCTGCTCCCAATCATCGCCTTCTACTTCCTCTATCTCATCTTCTGAATCTGCCTCACCTTCCGGTACTTGTCCCTCAATTCCAAGGCCAGCCACAAACTTGGCAAACTCATTCTTAAAGCTGTTGTCTGTGGATCCTGGTTTTCCCTCATTTTCATTCTCTGAATCGGATTGAGCATCCAGTACAAGATCCAAATCTTCTTCTGTTCCTCCCAAAGCCAATATTTCTTGTAATAGGACCTCTCTATCATTTCCTGATTTTGGCATTTCGCTGGACGATCCATTCTGCTTTCCCTTTGCATTTCCCTGTGCATCTCTCTTCGTTCCTCGTCCAGATTCTTGTGGTTTGGATTTTTGTTTTGAATCTGTGGAATTTGTTGACTTGTTCGCTTTGCTTGGTTTAGGAGATTTGGTGGTAGATTCTGAGGACTTATTTGATGAGTTGCCTTTTGCGAATCCTTTCTCAATTTTTGAAGTTAATGCTGATAAAGCGTTTTCGTCGAAAGAGGGGATATCTTCATTTGATTTCGATGAAATCTTTGCGCCGGAAGGTTTGGCGGGTTTGCGATGCTTCCCCATTTTGAATTATAATTCCTCAATATATTCAATAATAAGGAATTGAATTCTCAATTGAGCTGCCTTTGCAAATTAAAATTGGGCAAGAAAATATCTATATATGACCTCGGGAAGCTTTGAAGTTTTGGATGCGTCGATAAGATACAAAACTTTTTTTTCGCAAAACATAATAATTCGGAACAAGGTTTTTCCGACATCAATAACCTTATTAGTCTTTCTCCCGGTGACTTTATTTTATTTCCAATTGATGAAAATAAGAAAACGAAGAAAGTGATATTATGATTGTGATAATATAATAATAATGAACTTCTTTATATTTGTTTGATCAAAGTCCCTCATTTTGCATTATCTCAAGAACAGAGAACTTGAGCTTATTTCGAGATGTATTCATTTCGAAACATTTCGCGGTTTGGGGGATCTATACACTCGAATGACTTATATCTGCGTATGATACTGCCATCACAGCTTTCCAAATCATCATGTTCTCGAAATCAATCAAGTCTTTCCACTATTGTAAGTTCAAGACCGACGTAGTCGTGAATCACGTAGATGTAGTATTAATTCGTTGGGATGGTAGAACGATGATAGGGCACGATTATCTAAGTTTTGGATACCTACAGGTGGAATAGCTGCAAATGCAGATGAAGGTAAAATACATGGATCGATCCAGTTGTAACCCCGAAGACTAATAGAGTGCTAGATTCTCATGCAAAACTTATCCGAGGGGGCTTCTTACGTCAGGTTCGTTTCGAGACATCTTGATTCGTGAAGCATGCTCTCACATAGTATGATTAGGCTCATACAGGCATCTTTCATATGTTACCACTTGGAAGAAGAGTTCAAGATAAATTAGAAGCACTCATTGATAAACACATGTCAACATTGGGTGAGCAATATCATTCCCATTTCCTTTGTGATCATAGAGCTAATTTTATTGCAGGTGCATCGAAGCTTGCTTTGTCATCCCTATCATCTGAAGAGCTTTGGGCTAAAAGTGGCCGGCTAGATGCTAGTTCAGAGGTATTTTCACATTAAAATAACCAATAATCATGGTTGTAACCTCTCATAAATAGCTTTTTTCGTTTAAAAGATCGAAAAGAGGCAGGATACCTTCTTGCTCCTACACACGAGGAAGAAGTTACAGAATTAGTTTCCAACTCCGTTCATTCATATAAAGAACTTCCTGTTCGTCTATACCAAATTAGTTTGTTTACTCCTTCCATCATTTTCGTTCTTCACTAATCCCTCTTTAGCTCGAAAGTATCGTGATGAACTACGACCAAGACAAGGCCTTCTTCGTTCTCGAGAGTTCGTCATGAAAGATCTTTATACTTTTGATCTCAATAATACTTTAGCACTCTCAACTTATAATGATGTTCGCAAAGCATATAAGAATCTTTTCGACGAACTCAAGATACCATACTTGGTAGCCGAAGCTGATTCTGGAGATATTGGTGGGGATCTCAGTCATGAGTTTCACTTTCCAACAAAGATTGGAGAGGATAATATCATCAGCTGTAGCAAATGTGACTATGTTGCAAACGAGGAATTGGCAGAGACCGGAGTGCAGGGAGTGAATGAGGTTGATGGTTCGAACATCGAGATACAAAAAGCGAATGTAGTTGCGGGCTTTTCTCGCGATGGATCTACTCTTATCGCCAGTTGGTTTTATTCCGAGAATGGAGAGGGTTATGAGTTGAATGCACGTGCAATCAAAGCTGTCTTTCCTGAGTATGATCCTTCCAGGAAAGTGGAGAACCAGGAGTTGTTCCGAGTTCTTAACCAGAATGATGAAATTGCCATCAACCTTCATCAAGCCGAACAAGTGTCTATCACTCGCGTTGTTCACCTGATCGACGGGCGAGTTCCCATCAAGGTTTCTCAAGCTATTGAGAAGGATAAATTTTCTGTATTTGCCAAGGCCAAGGGTATCACTCGGGATGACTGGTTATCGAAAGTGGAGAATACGTCCTTTATTTTTCGAGATTCGGCTACTGGGGAACTACTGAATTTACGACGGATTTCGGAGGGGGATATTTGCCCCAAATGTCAGGAACCGGAACTAAAAATTCAAAGAGCTATTGAACTTGGCCACACTTTTCATTTGGGTACGCGATACAGTAAACCGATGGGAGCAACCGTTACTGTACCTTCTGGACTTGTAGAAAGTACCACCAAGGATGCAGAGAGTGCTACTCGACCAGGAGAGAATGGTCAAGTTCAGGTTCCTATGGAAATGGGGTGTCATGGCGTTGGGGTAACGAGAATGATCGGGGCCGTGGCAGAAACTCTGGCCGATGAAAAGGGTTTGAATTGGCCTAGAGTCATGGCTCCATTTGAAATTGTTGTGATTCCAGGAAAAGGTTTGGGTCAAGATGCATTACAGATATACGATACTCTTTCTGCGGCTACAATGGATCCAGTGGTTGATGATCGAGAAGTATCTGTAGCTTGGAAATTGAGGGATGCAGATTTGATTGGTTACCCTGTCATTGTTTTGCTAGGAAGGAAATGGAAGGATGGTTTATGTGAAGTTCAGTGTAGACGATTGGATGTGAAGGAAGATGTAAAGGTTGAGGACTTGAAGAGCTTTGCCGAGAAACTATTGAGTAAGCTTTGAGATGAGGTGCCTGTAGTATATCATGATATAACCATGGAAGCTATGGTGGTAGACATGTACCATATTGGCTAATCAAACGCTTTATAGCCCTAAAATCCTAGTTTCAAATGCTCAGAAAGAGAAAGACTTGACTGTGAACTGACACATACAAAGATGCATCCAGGTACTGGAATTTCATCAATGGTGGCACATATTGTTATCTTTTGACCCTCTCCTCTTTTTGAAGACATTGAATCACACTATCGGTTGGGATTCAGTACCATGAAACGTGGGAATAGGATTTGCTTTTCTCAGATCAATGAATTGTCTTTCAACAAGCAATCACAGTCTTTGGCTTTTTAGGCTATCCAAAATGCAGTTCGATTGTTGCTCTTTCGTTAATTTCGAAACAAATGGATATCGTCTTTCGTCTCCGAAATACCACCACACATAAATTACATCCATCCTCTTTTCGCAAAAATATATTTCTTCCACCTAGAACCAGAGTTCCCATTCACTACGAAGAAAGATACAAGGCTAGGGTAGCTGCAGAGTAAGAAGACCAAATCAAGGTTCTCTCTTCCCTATGCTCAGAGGAGTAATTACAAAAAGAGTTACAAGGACGGTGTTGCTTGTATAAGAAACTTTTACGACCCAACAGCAATGAAAGAAGAGAGGCCAAAAGAGTCAGACGAGCCAAAAACCTTGAAACTGCAAAGATATATAGGAGCACCAAAGTAGGATAGGGATAGGAAGCAAAGAGAACCAGGCGAGTGGTCAGGAACGCAAGTAATATTGCGAGAAGTTTTCGTAGGGATAGATATATGGAGAGTCTTGTTGAAGTAATGTTTGACAAAGATAGGATAGTCAATTACTCGATATTTCGAGAAAGTCCCCTCCTTTCTCTAATTATTGAGTAATTTCTTCCCTTTGTAGATAACAGCTTACTTTAATTTTCACTAGACAAGACGGAGCGTCGGCTTCAAATATTGAAAGGTTGCCCTTTAACAGAATAAGTTTTACAGAGTTGCAGAGAAGTATAGAGGTTCAAGAAAGGGCCGCGTGCGACTTTCTCATTACGAAAGGTTGAGTTGCGGGCGAGCAGGTAAGATGCATGCCCGTTTGGTTCGTGACGTAAACGCAGAAGAGTTGTAGCTGGCTTTCAGCATTAAAAATAGAGAAATTCATTGAGGCAGAAGAAGTTATTGGATCTTGTGGTAATCTTTACTGGGTTCCTGACTATTAGGATTGCAATTGGATGTATCGGTGAAACAGAATGGAATACCAGCTTGCTCTTCGTGATCGGCCATTCTGTTTGCCTTCGTGTTAGGAAGAGTATAGAAATTTTGATCTGGATATGCTTATGGCATCACTGTACCGGTTGGTCTTGAGATGATCCTCAACTGCCACTGTTGGTGCGAAGCATCCTCAATCCGAAACACGAGCCACCATCAATCTAAGAAGCGATTAAGGGGCTTGGCCATATTGCTTACAGCTTCTGATCTTCCTAGTCGAAACCCCTCCTCCAGATTTGTAGGATTAGGATCGAGTACAGGAAGGGTATCATGCAGGTATCATACTGCATGTCAATCAAGATGCAAATCAACCCCTGCACGTTTTTCGCCGAAATCTACTAGTCTTCATTCTGGACGAAGTTAGAGAGGCATGCTAAATACTTCGGACACATCAACAAACTTGAACGCTCTCTCGATAATCTGCAAGGTATGGCTGGTATAGCACACGAGTGAAGATACGAAATAAATAAAAAGACACGTAAAAGTGTTACCGAGATATAAACTCATCCTTTGATACAAATCACAGAGCACTTTCACAAGTCACAAATACAATCTTCCATCATTAGCTCATCTACATCCCGCTACCGAGGAGAAACGTTATCATAACCAAGGACAAATCGGGAGAGCCATACTAGATTGATCGATATGACTTCGGAGGATGAAGAAGTCATATACTCATTCATGTATGCGATGGACACAACTTCTCCTCCTAATATAGCCGCAGAATACCATTGACTAGGTACCCAGCTTTCCGCTAAGTCTGCGATCATAATAGGGGTCTCTAAGGGATCATACAGAAAGATTCTCTAGTCTTTCACCCGAGACATCAATTGTGGAACATTAATCGAAGTTTGCGGCCATGTTCAACCCAATCTACTTGTTGTTGTGACTCAAACCTTGTGATACTCACGAGTTTGCAGGGAAGAGAATGTGTAGAGTTTGCTGGGTATAGACGAAAGAAGTAGAAGTGAAGACAATGGCAAGGTAAGGGCTGAGTATGAGGATACACAATGCATGGATGTTTGACGAGGTGGTTTCGGACTCAATGGATTATTTCACCCTTCATAGGAATTGACACTACAAAGCGTGGGATTAGGTCAAAATAGAGGATTATAGATACCATGTGGCTAAAGTATGTACATTTTGTGGTCACTGCGGTGGAATCTGATAGTAATCCAACCAATTCAAGTCCGAAAGTTGCTGTGTAAACCATGCATCATGCATAGAATCTATTTGCATGGTATTTTCAAACATGGAAATGTTTTCTATCCCGGTACCTTCAGGAGGAACTTCATTCGTAGTGGTGGCAAAACTGGGGATTGACCCTTGGTGGCTAAAGAGTTGTGGTTCAGGGTATGTTGGAGTGTCGGTGAAATTGGACTCGGGAGGATTTCTATTTGATGAAGTTGTAACTATCTCAGGAACACTCCTTGCTTGTATCTTGTCTTTCAATGCACCCAGGATCTTGATGGCTTTTTCCGCCGATTGAATCTGGACTTTGTGATGCTCTAGGATTTTGATACACGACGTCCAAGATGTTTCGAATGAATGTTCGGTTGATAGGCTGTCTTGTATCAATGGAGACATTTGTGCTGCAAGAAGAATAGTCGCAGCAGCAAAGGCAACTAATTTTCGTTAATACATAGAAGGATCAGATTCAGACAGGAAACTCACAATAAACAGTATGCCACCCTGAACTACGATACTCTGTATTGAGATTTTCGTGGATGGTTTCGACCAGTAAATGTGCAGTCTTTACACATAAAGTACAAACTCCAATCGCAAGGTCTTTTTGCAGTCCGGGCTCAGTCCTTGCGAGTAGAGCTGACTTTTCCTTGGAAACGGATGTCAGAAGAACGGGCCGTAGAAGTAATATTCGCACAAGTAGAAACCTGAGACCAAGTGTTAGAGAATAGAATTTGTATGATAGAATTCAGTTCTTTTACCTGCTTCGTAAAACCTTTGACTGTAACATCACATGAAACTGATTAGGTGCAAAAGAGCTGGTCCCAAGTGCGAACGAATTGACATCTTTAAATATTGGAGGAACACTTTCTCGAAAGTCGTCGAGTTTTGCATTGATGGTCAATATACTGGCCAGATCATGTACTGACCAAGGATCGAAAGATCTGGAAGAGTTACTTCCACTCTTTCCACCTTGAAGTACATAGAATTCTGAAAGTATTTCATCCATAATGTCAAATAATCTGAGTGAGTAGACAAAAAGATACATTCGAGAATGAAGACCTAGTGGCTGAACTCCTTGGCTATCAGATGATAGGTATTGATCATCAATTATCGCTGGTTCTTGAACATCCCAAGATCCTGTTCTGATCATGGTTGGTCGACCAAATGTCATAGCTAGTAACCTTTGAATTGATCAGCTTGCGAAGTACTAGTTGTTGAATAAAGATACAGACCTATCAAGCAAAACACAAGTATACCATACCCTCCTCCTTATCTCATTGCTTAATTGACTGTTTCTATGAGAATTGTTTTCCGTATTAAGACCCAATCCTTGGGCGGTTCGAATAGCCAATCCAACTACATTCCAACATCTATTTGCATGTTCCGTAGATTGCAGATAGACTCCCGTGAGCAGAAATAATTGAACTAAAGATAACTGTAGCGCATCCAATATCTCAAAGTTTATTAGCCTTCTAGACCGTCGATATAATTCGTCTGCATAGCTTGACTTTCGATGCGGAGGAACATCATTACTATATTGACAACCCAAAGCAAAAACCAAATTAAGAGTAGCGTGAAAAATTGTTTCATTCAATTCATCTCCATCTAAACCTTTGCCCGGTGATGAACAACCACAACGTTTCATAGGTGGAATTGAAAGTTTGAAGATCTAAAAGAGGGAATACTGGGTGAACGAACTCCCAATAACAATTCAGGAATTCATCGGCTTTGCTGACGTTGAGGTAAAATAAAATTTGCAAAATCTTGACTGTAAAGTATCTCGACATCACCACTTGGTTGATTTGTGCTATCAATCGGTTGACTGTGAGTATTTGGTACTGATTGATCAGATACAGCTTGTCGAACCTGAGAAACCCAATGCAATCGTTGATGATCCGCCATAAAGGGAATCTTGTGTCTCTATATCAGAAACCATAGCCAAACCACCAACGTTCCCAGGAGAAGATGCATTTCCCTGTAGCTGCATTTGACAAGGAAGTCGATTGACTGACTGTTCGGAAATGAACATTTGGTTTTGGGTTACCAATAATTAAAGACTTCCTGAATATCAGTAAATCAGCTGATTGAACATGAGATGGTCTAGACTATAGTCCATATTTGAAAAACTTTCCGATGCTCAAAAACAACTTAACGTCCCAAACAAGGTTAGTATACAATATGGATTCAAGAATCAAGAACTATTTCATCTTTGGTCCCAGTCTATATAACAGGAGAACCAGCCGTCATCAGGGAGATGTTTGGGAAACCCACCCGGGATTGAGAGAAGCCTTGGTTCCCACAGTGGCTTCTTCGTAAGAACAACTATCTTGAACTCCACGTCTTATACATGAAGAACATGAAGGACGGTCACCGTTACATGCAGTCTTTCTCTGACGACAAGAATTTACATGCTAATTGTGTTCTTCGTCGTTTACGAACAGGTGGCTGTAGCTGGTTTGTATTTTCAGAAACATCTTCGGGGACAGGAATATTCATGAATTGAGAAGGGGGACTCGGGAAGTCCAAAGAGTGGGTTGGGGGTGGGAAAGGAGAAAAATTGACGGAATGACGGAATGATAATACCATATGCCGAGTCTCGGATCACACAGAGAATTGATAAATGGGAGACTCGGGGAGGCTTGACGTAGTAACAATGACAACCTTAGAGATCTAATTGTTCAAAGATAAGAAACCTTGAGATATCGAATGTAATGTGTTCATTCATATGTATCTCGTTGACAAGGTAACCTTATGCGTAGGTTTATCCGGATATCCGGTGGCTGCTCCACGATTTGTCAATTTATAATCACATGACTTGAAATGTGCAATGAAAGGTTTCAAGGTCCCGAGGCTCCTTGAACTCGATCCATTCGGGTCGTTGTCGATTGACGATTAGAACTCATACTCGAGTACTAGGTACTTGCGGATTCAGCTGGATTGGATTAGTTCTACTCGAGTATAGAAATCTAGTTC